>OY796658.1:61242138-61991138 GCA_963680705.1 Rhagium mordax
ATTTTAGGTTTATGTGAAAACCCAGCTTTTGAAATTACTGCCCATAATTTAATACCCACGACCTTCTCATTGATAACGTTTTATACCAAGACTAAGTTAAATCCCTTTAGATTGAAATAGCAGATTCAGTCAAAATTGTATGTTTTTCTTGCAACAAAACATACTTGGAACATAAATCAGTCCAAAAATGAAAATGGTGAAGTCGTTTATAAATTACAACATGCAAATTCTAAAGGGTTCCAGATATGTATTTCAGTGATATTAAACAATATGTGAAAATCCAAAAAAAAAAAAAAACAAGTATAGTAGAAAGGTGGAAATATTTTGATAAAAGTGTTTTGGATTTTGTTCCGCATTGATCATTTTTATTTCTTAACGTTCCGACCATGTCGTCGTCTTCTGAAATGAAATGACCAACAATGATCCAACAGAAAACAAATTTCCTAATTATAGTATATAGGACATATAATTAGACATTTGTGCTTCAAAGTACAAAGGGAAAGTGAAAGAAAAATAGTCCAAATACATACTTACTACACTAAAAAAAAATTCTAAATACATCTACTACATAACAATAGTAATAGAAAAAAACAATGATAAAAATGAAAATCCCAAGAAATACATGAAGAAAGTTCCAAGTAATAACTAAATAAGTTAGAAATATTTATTATACATGTCATGTTTACCTTAATTTATTCATACATTATTTTCTTACTGTAGATAAGGGCAAGTTAAATATGTCGACTGAATATAAATTTATAAGTTTCTTGTATTTTCTCCGTTTGCAATAATTTCAAAAGATGATTAATGTTGGTTTCTAATTTAAATATATTCTGATTTCTGACCAATATATGAAAGTCTATTCACGCAGTAGTATCAATATTGTTATTTATTATCTTAAATATAATATAATATGCAATTTTTCTTCTATTTTCAAGAGAATCGACTTTAGAAAAATTCAGATTGGTGGTATATGTATCAAATATGTATATAAGTACAGGGTGGTCCCTATTAAATTAAACCCCCTCTTATTTCATTAATTTTTAACATATTCCAGAAATTTAAAAACGCATTTTGCATCATTTTTAGCGCAGATTACGAATTTACTGTCAAATTTTTAAAAACTCTTCAAATGTATACAGGGGGTAACAAGTTGTATTTTTTTTAAATGGAACATCCTGTATATTCTTGGATATTTAGATTCTACTCATCATTCTGAATACAATGATATACCATACCTATAGGTTTGTGTTTAAAATAAAAGAGATATTCAAGAAAAATATAAGAAATTTATTAACTGGTTGAAATATTCTATTAGCTAATTAAATGTAACTGATCCTATCATAATAAATTTTCAATTATTCCTCCATCTTTTTCCACGCAAGTATTGCATCGTGTAATAAAATTCTGTCGAAGTTTCTCAAAAACAACAGGATTATTATTGATGGAATTAACATGTTCCTGAATGAGGTTTTTTAACTGTTCTAAATTGTCAATGTTCTCTTTATAAATTTTGTCTTTTAAAGCCCCCCCAGAGAAAATAGTCCAGCGGGTTCAAATCTGGACTTCTAGGAGGCCAAGGAATGGATCCTCTTCTACCTATCCAAATGGGATAGCGTTCATTTAGGAAGGTGGCTACTTCCCTGGTACTGTGTGGTGGTGCACCATCATGTTGCCATATAATGTTATCTCTTTCATTTACCGGCAACTCATGTAACAATTCATCTATCTGATTATTAAGCAAGTTTAAGTAATTGTTTGCTGTAAAAGTTCCTTGAATAAAAATTGAACCAATAATTTTATTATGCAAAATGCCGCACCAAACGTTAATTGAACGCCGTCCTTGCTTTTTAATTTCCTGCACTGAATGCGTATTCTCCGTGGACCATCGATGGGTGTTTTTCCTGTTAAAAATTCCCGCAGTGGAAAATGAAGATTCGTCTGTCCATATTATTCTTCTTATAAAACTTGGATCTTCATGAATTCTTCGCAACATGTCTTCACAAAATCTGCGGCGATTTACAAAATCATCAGGAAATAGTTTTTGGCTAGGGAAAACACTAAAAGCCTTAAATTTGTGTTTTTTAAGGACTCTCAATATAGTGGTCTTAGAAATTTCAAAAAATGCAGCTGCATCTCTTGATGATCTGCTGGGATCTTCTTGAAAATATAATAATATATTTAATTCAGTATCTCCCGTCAATACCCGTTTTGGCTTATTTCGTCTTCTATTTTCCAAATTATTATGCATTGAAAATTTCTCTGCAATATTCTTAAAGGTAATTTTACTAGGAACTTGCCTCATAGGATATTTACGTTGATACTCTCTTCGAGCTGCGCTCATACTCCTATGACATTCTATAAAAACTTCATAAATATTACGTCTTTCATCTTGAGTATAGTATGCCATTATTGTTCACTATTACTTTTATTTATTTTAGCAATTATATGTTATTAACTCAACGCCAAAACAAATAATAATTTGACAGGTAACAATGGCAGGCAATTGTCTTTGTTTTAGGTTTGGACCTGGCCTACTTGGCATCTCATTTTTTATTTCCAGCAATCTTCTCATTCAGGAACATGTTAATTCCATCAATTATAAAATCCTGTTGTTTTTGAGAAACTTCGACAGAATTTTATTACACGATGCAATACTTGCGTGGAAAAAGATGGAGGAATAATTGAAAATTTATTATGATAGGATCAGTTACATTTAATTAGTTAATAGAATATTTCAACCAGTTAATAAATTTCTTATATTTTTCTTGAATATTTCTTTTATTTTGAACGCAAACCTATAGGTATGGTATATCATTGTATTCAGAATGATGAGTAGAATCTAAATATCCAAGAATATACAGGGCGTTCCATTTAAAAAAAATACAACTTGTTACCCCCTGTATACATTTGAAGAGTTTTTAAAAATTTGACAGTAAATTCGTAATCTGCGCTAAAAATGATGCAAAATGCGTTTTTAAATTTCTGGAATATGTTAAAAATTAATGAAATAAGAGGGGGTTTAATTTAATAGGGACCACCCTGTACATGTATCTTATGAATTTATAATTAATAAAGTTGATATTTTTTTATACACGTTCAATTCCATCAAAAGGGATTCCGTGCAACTGTAGCATATTACTAAGTAACTTCTTGCCTGAAAAATGTGAAAAGTTAAACTTGATTGAACTTTTTTAAAGTCCTCTAATCCGAGCCTCCATAACAGATTTCGTACCACCCGGTCAATATGAAATTCAAAGGTGATTTCTGTTTAATATTACCACAAAGGTTTTTATCCTTTGCACAAGGTCATCTTTTGCATATACGTAACACTGAAATATCTTAAAGTGTCTTCTACACAAGCAAAATTAGCAACAGCAGGGGGCCTAAGCGTGATCCTACGGAACTCCTGATGTTATTATGATTTTTTGTGCAGTTAATCACTTTAACGATTTGACTTAATAGAATTTTATCAACATGGTATCTTATTGAACCTTGTCAAAAGCTCATTAACTCTAAGACAATCTGTACATTTCGTTTGTAATTACGACCTTACCAAATATACACAATATGGAAATTTTGCTAGTTTCTACCGATCCGAAAATGTACCTACATTTAGAGATTTCTTGTGAATTATGTACAGTGGGTATCACTAACAAATTCACAAAATCTTAATAAACTGTGGGTATATTATCTGGACCAACGCTTCTTGAAATATCGAATTTCTGTAGACGGATTAAAATTTACTCCTTAGTTAAGTGGTTCACAGAAAAATTATCTGCAATAATTAAATCTGGTGCTATTTGAAATGAATCGGAAAAAAATCATAAAAAGCATCACAGATTCTCTGTCTCCATGTTATGTTATTTTTATATAGGTAACATTTTTTTTGTTATTTCAAATAAATGACCAGAAACTTTTATGTTTGTTTTCATTTTTGTTGTAAAACAGTAATTCAAAGAGAACAGCAATAATTGTTGGATTGTTGACATTTTAAAAGCCGATCAGATGGTTTTGAGCCTGATCATTTTTGAAAGTACCATGACATTGCTTGCACTTTTTGGCAGTCCTTTTTATTTGATAACCCTGACAGTCCTTACTATCTCAGTCAGTGTAGCAATCATGCATGCACTCTTGTTAAGTACGACATAAAATAAACATAAACTCAAAAATGTATGTTTATGGTACATGGCATTATTTAATAAACGTAATTTTACATTTTTTTCTGTTATTTCTATTGCGTAAAATTATTATGCCTTTAAATATCCATCCACACACCTGGCCACACCACTACTATCGCAAGAGTAAACTGACTACTATGGTCCATTTATGCTGGCCGTATAATTTTAAAAATTGCAATTATTTCCGAATAAATTTTTTTTAATTTATTTACAAGTATCGGCATCGTGTTTTTTATAACGAAACATTGGTCCAAGAAGTAGGTCCCATTTGATTTCACCGGAAAGACTTCTCAAATCCGGAGCTAGCATGAAATAGAAATCCGGCGATCTGGCAGTCCAAAACGCCCGGACATTAAAATGGCAACTCTTCTAATTTTAAAAAATATACTTCAATTTAACCGGGAAAATCTAATTTTTATACTTACTTCCTAAATAATTTTAGGTGGTGTGCTATTCGAAATCGGTCGCAAAATGGCCGCCAGATCAACCCAAAGTTAAAAAAAATTAAAATCCATTTAACCGAAAGTATCTAATTTTAATTTTCTAACCAAATTACAGCTCATTGCTTGGATTTCATGAATCTGATTTTCTATTGAACGAGGAGGCAATTGATAAGAAAGCAAAGAACGAATTCATTTCTGAATGTTTCATTAAACGAACGGTTTGAAACACCAATTAAAAGACAAAAAGTCTTCACATGTGCGAATGAACAGAAGGAAAACAACCCGGAAAGCGAGTAATGACAAGGTGCACTAGGAAATTATTAATAAACATCTATTCGCAAGAATGCTGGCCTTATCACCTCAACACAAAATTGATATTAATGAAGTGCTAAAGTATCCTTTGACGACGACTCCTAGGGCTTTCGGTCATTCAATAAAACCAACAAATCGGCACTGATGAATCATTTAGAAAAAATACCGTAGCAGAGAATCCTGGGTCTATGATGTGACCATAATCGATGGCTTCTTCTTACTTCACATTATTGGAGAGGTGTCTTGAACGTTGAGTCTAATTTCTCGTAAATTTCTTCAGATGGTTACGAAATATAAAGCGAAATATATTCATGTGATATTCGATCAATATTTTAAC
The DNA here is from genome assembly GCA_963680705.1 of Rhagium mordax. Classification (NCBI taxonomy): domain Eukaryota; kingdom Metazoa; phylum Arthropoda; class Insecta; order Coleoptera; family Cerambycidae; genus Rhagium; species Rhagium mordax. The sequence continues at coordinate 61,247,412 of OY796658.1, forward strand.
TCAAGTATCAAAGACTCAGAAAAGAGCAAAAAGTTTATGCGATATGCGGGGCCGACCAAATCAAACCCACAAATTTTATAAACTGCCTAAAAAGCAACGAAGTCGAAGAAAATTTCGTTAAATTCATTATTAACCACTGACAGGACTCTTCTATATCTCATTTTCTTAGAAACAAGAACGTCTATGTAAATGATAGAAATATATGCTACCAGTTTATCAGTTCAAATAATAATACATTCCGAGGAAAATAGAATAAGCTTCGCTACATTTAGATTTTATTAATAATTTCCTCTTGCACCTTGTCATTACTCGCTTTCCTGGTTATTTCCTTCTGTTGATTAGCCAATGTGAAGATTTTTTGTCTTTTAATTAGTGTTTCAAACCGTTCGTTTTCTGAAATATTCTGAAATAAATTTTATTCATTCTTTGCATTTTTACCAATTGCCTCGTCGTTCAATTTAAAAACAGATTCATGAAAGTCATGCAATGAAAATTAGGAGTAGATACTTTCGGTTAAATTGGCTAAAATTTATTTAGGAGGTAGTAATCTAACAAAGTCTAAAACAAAAATAGATCTTCCCGGTTCAATTGAAGTATTTTTCTTTTAAAATCGCCATTTTAATGTCCGATCGGTTTGGAGTACCAGGCCGTCGAATTTGCATTTGATGCGGGCAATACTCGAAACCGTAATATTAAACAAAATTAGTTCTCTCTGGTTAAATCAGATGGGAGCCAGCTCTCAATCTATTTGTAGATCTATGTTATAATGAATTTCCACATACCTCTTCTTGATGTGCAAATGCTCTAATTACTTTTTTTAAGAAAATATTTTCCTGATTTTATTTGCTTATTGTCGTTTTACGAAAACTACTTTTAGTAATAGTTATTTATGTATCAAGGGCGTAAGGTAGGCGTTTATGGCCTACGGCGTGATGATAATGGCATGAGGCTTTAGCCGAGGGCTATTACACGCCAAGAACCATGAACGCTTTTTACGCCCGTGATACATACAAAATTTTATGCACGAGCGGTTATACGGTCAGTTACAAACTTATATTGGTGTTGATTGACATATGTCACATATGACATATTAACTTGAATGCTTGAATGTTATCATTCAAGCAACTTGAAGTCATGACTTAGCAACTGCTAACAAGGCCAATCTCGTGACCCGTGGGCCATAAAGTTGTACTTAACGCCCGAAATATTGGGCGTTAAAGTACACTTTACCGCCCGGTCATGCATAAATATATATAAACATCAGCAGGGTTAACTTTAATACTAATATATTTTTTTCTTTTTCAGGTAAGTCTAGAAAAGACTCTATACCTATATGGTAAGTTGCCACCGAGGTATAATAAATAAAATTTTTGAAAACTTTATACCAGAAATATTTGATTTGTGTAAAAATAAATCAAAAATGTTTAGTATTGATATAAGATTATCAAATAGAAAGGTCCAATAAATTTAATAAGATATATCCACAATATCCACTAATAATAGTAAAGTAATTATTGCTTTCCCACTTACTCCATTGGATTTATTGTGATCATATAAGAATAATTATATTTCTATCATTATTTTTTAAGTTTTTTAGGAAATCGAAAGTGTAAAGCCAATAATATAAGCGCATATGTGTCAGACGGTATTACCAACAGCGGTTTGTTAATAGTAGCTGCAAAGCTGCTGCACTGGCTCTTAATTAAAAAAAATATATAATGTACAATTATTTGCAATATCTGCTTGCGCAATTAAAACTTGGCGTTGAATTACTCCATAATCGAATGTTTATGTCGGTCATTGCGCTAGAAAAATTATTCCCTGCAGGACCGCGAAACAAAAATAGGTATACACTATACACAATGACAGTATTTCTTTAAACCGTGAACTGTTTGTTGATTATTGGAGTACTCATCCAGTTTTTGCATAATTTGGGTTCTTTATGTCTATTTTTTTTATATTATTATGTTATGTTTTATAATTAAAATTATACACCATTCTGTTAAATATGGATATTTTACTTTAAAAATAAAGACTTTCCATAAAGTATTGACGAAAAACTTGAAATCAAACGAAATAAAGATTCTGCTCCTTCGAATACTCTTCAAAAATGTTATATACGAAACGTAAACATTGCTTCAAATAGATTTCTGCTTGTGAAAGGAAAAACCTTTTATTTTGTTTTACTTGCATATTTTTTGTAGGTGGTGATATTTATAAACAATAATTCTAATTTATAAACAGTAAAAGGCGCAATTCATTTTCATTACTATAATTAATGTTCGTCCGGACTACGTGGATGAAGTACCACCATAAAAACTTCCCCAATCCCAAGGTATTGTGCGCGCTGATTGGGGGGTAGCCCAGCAACTAGCGACAAAACTCGGGGCACCTGGCGCACCCCGTTTTATATAGCCTTCCGTGTCCAAGGGGGCTCTGGGCACGGTGACATTTAAATCCCCCATACTCGTGGGACGAAAATGAATAATATAAATAATAACGACACCAAAAAACAAAGCTCGGAAGGAGGCCCTGTAAAGGAGGATCCACCGAAGAAAAAACTATCCGGAGCGGCCAGAAGGAAGCTCCGGAAGATGAACCGGGAAGAATCTGGGGGAAAAGCGGGACCTAGGCTTTTACAGCCAGGGGGCGTAAGTACTCCCAGCACATCTCAACCGGGGAGCAGCAAAGCCTCACAGGGGAGTGACCCAAAGCCGGGCGCTAAACGCGGCCGATCTGAGGGAAGCACCCCAGGGGAAAATAGAGTGACGCAGCCAAAGAAGAGGGGAAGGGCCAATAACGTCCCGGGTACCTCCTATGCGGCTGCGCTCACAGACTTGAAGGTAGCTATAATACCTAATGGCTACCCTGAGACGTCATTGAGCTCGGAGCAGGCAGATCTGGTAAAGACTGCACTGACCGACGCTCTTGATGACGTCGCAGAAGGACAACAACCACCAAGGTTCTCGGGGGTTAATCTACGGGGGGGCTTTCTCCTAGCCTCCTGCGCTGACCAGGCCACAAAGGACTGGCTAGTGCGGGTGGTGGAGAAATGTGTACCCTGGGAGGGTGCAAAACTTGGCACATGTGATGCCAAGGATGTACCCAAGCCCGTCAGAACGTTGGTGTGGATACCGGGGCCGGCACAGGAACCGGAAAAAACGCTCAAACGTTTGAGAATACAGAACCCAGGGCTTCAGACGAATACCTGGACTGTAGTCGACACGAAGCCAGATCCGAAGGGACAACAACTTGTCCTACTGATGGACGAGGCTTCGTGGAAAAGAATTGAGGACCTTCAATGCAAACCCTACCTCAACCTAACCAGGGTCCTATTTAAGGCCCTGGGGAGGAAGAAGGGAGGGGAGCAGATGGAAGTCGACCAGGGGACGCAAGTCGAACCCGAAGGAATAGAGGCTGCGAAGGGAGAGGACCAGCAGTAACTCTCAACGCAAGTAACATTCAACGTTACACAGGTGAACGTACACCACTGTAAAGCGGCCTCGGCCGCGTTGCAGCAACACATTGAAAACAACAATGTAGATATAGCACTGATACAAGAACCCTGGGTGTACAGGGGGCAAATCAGGGGATTAGGGATGGGAAGAGACTGGGAAGTAATTAGCCCAGGCGGTAACCACCCAAGAGCTTGCATTATCGCAAAGAAAAATATTAATCTGTTACCAATGTGGGGGCTATGTACAAGAGACCTAATGGTGGCACGAACCAGCATAGAAATGGAGGGGTCAACGAAAGAGCTGGTAATAGGATCCGTTTACCTTCCATACGATCAAGCTGATCAACCTCCTACCCAGGAAGTTAGAGAACTGGTTCAGCAATGTGAAGCTAGCCATGCACAGCTCATCTTATGCTGTGATGCCAATGCACACCACATTATCTGGGGGAGCACGGACAACAACACAAGAGGTGAGTCACTCCTAGAATTTATCATTAGTAATAAGCTAGAAGTAGTCAATCGTGGAAACGAGCCTACCTTTGTCACGACGACAAGGAGTGAGGTTATCGATATCACTATCGCGACACAGTGTGCGGGGCGAGTGATCAGTGAGTGGCATGTGTCTCAGGAACCATCGCTCTCGGATCACAGGTACGTAAGATTTAAAATACAAACACCACCGGAAGTGAACAAGATGGGCAGGAACCCAAGGACCTGCGACTGGGGACTCTTTAATGAGATCCTGGAGCAAGGGCTGAAGGAGTGCCCATCGAAGCCACAGACACCGGTGGAAGTGGAACTGATGAATGAATTCATTACATCAGCAATAAAAACAGCCTTCGAGCAAAGCTGCCCCCTAAAAGAGAGGAGGCAGAAACGTGAGACCCCATGGTGGAATCACGAGCTGTCCTCCAGGAGAGCAGCGGTTCGCAGGCTTTTCAACCAGGCGAGAAAGTCTGGCAGATGGGAAGAATATAAAACTGCCCGTCTCGACTACGCATATGCCATAAGAGATGCCAAAAAGGAATCATGGAGGAAGCACTGTGAGGAGATAGAAAACACTCCGGAAGCTGCTAGACTCCAGAAAATTCTGCAGAGAGACAATCAAGGTAAAATTGGATCACTGCAAAGACAACAGGGTGACTACACAAATACCGAGAAGGAGACTTTGGACTTACTCCTAGAGACACACTTCCCGGGCAGTGTAGCTACCCCACGTAACCATAACGGTCCAATTGAAGACATACCTATTAAGAGGGCGTCTAAAGAAGACTGGAAACATGCCAATAGCGTAATTAACATAACAAAACTTGAGTGGGCGATCAATTCGTTTGAACCGTACAAGTCACCGGGGGTAGATGGAATATTCCCGGCACTACTAAAACAGGGTATAAGCAAACTTGCAACACCCCTGTGCACATTATTCAGGGCCAGTCTGGCCCTAGGATATGTGCCAACCAGCTGGCGGATGGTAAAGGTGGTATTCATACCAAAACCAGGGCGCGAGACCTACGCCCAGGCCAAATCATTCCGACCTATCAGCCTAACATCCTTTCTCCTGAAAACCATGGAGAAGCTGGTGGATAGGCATATCAGGGACGATGTTATGAACTCAAAACCTTTACATCGAAACCAATATGCCTACCAGACAGGAAAATCATGTGAGCTAGCCATACATGAGCTTACTCACAGAATAGAAAGGGCACTGGACAGCCGGGAAACGGCTATAGGAACCTTTCTGGACATTGAGGGGGCTTTCGATAACACCTCATACGACTCTATAAGCAGAGCAGTGAAGAGACGCGGGGTCAAGCAGTCGATAACAAGATGGATTGACTCAGCACTCAAAACTAGGAAAATACAAACAATGCTGGGCTCCACGACAGAGGAGGTGTCGGCAACCAGGGGCTGTCCGCAGGGGGGTGTCCTATCACCCCTGTTGTGGTGTCTGGTTGTTGATGAACTCCTAGAACAATTAGAACAGCAAGGAATATGCGCAGGGATATGCAGATGACATCACCATCCTGGCAACAGGAAAATTTGAGGGCGTCACATCAGAAATGATGCAAAGAGCCCTCAAAACGGTAGATAAATGGTGCACCCAGGAAGGTCTATCCGTCAATCCAGAAAAGACCACAGTGGTAGCTTTTACAAGGAAAAGAAAAATTCAAAACCTGAAGAAACTATTTCTTCGGGGAAAAGAATTACAAATGAGCGGTGAAGCCAAGTATTTGGGACTAACTCTAGACACCAAACTGAACTTCAAAGCTCATATAGGGAAAGTGACCACCAAAGCCACGCGGGCCCTATGGGCTTGCAGACGAATGGTGGGCAAAAACTGGGGACTACAACCACGAATGGTACATTGGCTGTACCAAAGGGTTGCGATACCAATAATAACCTACGCCTCCCTGATCTGGTGGCACAAAGCTGGAAAAGGAGAGTCGTTGAGGAAACTAAACAAGGTACAAAGACTTGCGTGCCTAGGGATAACGGGGGCCATGACAACAACGCCTACCGCAGCTATGGAAGCACTGCTATGCCTACCTCCATTAAATCTAGTGGTGGAGAATGAGGCATTGATAGCGACTTACAGGCTAAGAAACAACGGGTATGAGACCTTTCCAAGAAAAGGATATCATACAGAAATAGCCCAACAACTGGGAAATAACCGACTACTTGAAATGCAGTCTGACAGAATCAGCACTACTTATAACTTCACAAAAACCTTCAGGGTAATTATACCTGATAGGGAAGATGAGGGTAAAAGGCAGATGCGAAGTCACCCAAATGATACCATATGGTATACGGACGGATCAAAAACGTCAAGTAGTACCGGAGCAGGAATTGCGGGAGACCAACCAGGGACATACTTCAGTCTGAACCTGGGCAGCACTGCAACCGTGTTCCAAGCAGAAATAACAGCCATAGAGGCTTGTGCACAAGAAATGGTACGGATGTCTTACATTAACAGAAGAATCCGTATCATCACTGACAGTCAGGCAGCTCTTAGAGCTCTGGAGGCAGTAGAAATACGTTCTAAAACAGTAAGAAATTGCCTGAAGCCCCTGGCGAAACTAGCAGAACACAACAATGTGCAATTGGAATGGACGCGAGGACACCAGGGAAATTCAGGTAATGAGAAAGCTGACAGGCTGGCCAAAGAAGGAGCAAAGAAAGCCTTGATAGGACCCGAGCCGACATGCGGGATCGCATATAGCACCGCAAAAGGCGCAGTAAAGGAACTTTTAAGACAGAAACACAACTTGCATTGGAGAGAGGCACCAGGAATGAGACAATCACGCATATTCTTAGGTGACCCATCCAAATCAAAGACTAAGGAATTGCTGAAGCTGAGCAGAAGACAGCTAAGATGTGCAGTGGGTATTTTAACAGGACACTGCACGCTAAACAAACATCTCACCAACATAAAGGTGAAGGATGATCCAGATTGTAGGATGTGTGGTGAAGAGGAAGAAACACCTCACCACATTATATGTGAATGCCCGGCCCTAGCGGCGAGAAGGATTGTACACTTCGGTGAACCATCAGTGACACCGGAAGAGATAGCTAATGCTCCCATCGACCGTATACTCGCCTTCGTGGGAGGAACGGGTCTCATGGAATAGGGAGACTATGGGGGTACAATAAGCTTCAGCTTCAGTACAGCGGGCCAAAAGACCGCAACCTATAAGGAAAAAAAAAAAAAAAAAAAATGTTCGTCTTATTTTTTTCCAAATTTCAGCAACTTGCTTTTAAATGTTTTGAGTCTTCTTTAGGTAAACTAAAAGACAATTAAATTTAATCAGTTCTGTATCAAAGAAAACATTTTTGATGCAGTTTTATTACTAATATTAATGTGGAAATTGTTGATATCAGATGTTTCTTCATATTTATTACCTTTATTTCGATCAATTTGTGACTAATAATTGTGCTTTGCAATTCTGATATTTTTATATTCATCCCAATCGACTTCAATCCGCCTTGAGATTAGTTACAAACAATTTGTAGCATTTAAAAAAAATTAATTTGTTACTACGTCTAAGTTTGTACATTTGCATCTCTTTTGTTCAATTGACACCATTGAACAAATTATAATCAATCTCTTATCCCTCTGGTAATATTTTAGTAGTGTCATTTTCATGATTTACTAAATTTATTTACAGTATTGATAGATCTGTTATATGATAATAATTATTAATTACTTCAGCACTAATATTATTAAGTCAATCAGGTATCAATAATTTGCTTGAAACCTAACATGTACACACAATTTTTTAGTTTTAAGTACAAATTGTTTCTTAATCAATTAATAGAATATATTAACTAATCTACAACTATATTGTCTTTGCCTTCCAGTGACTAATCCAGTCTATAAATTCATTATAGAAATTATAAACAGGGTATTTTTTTACTTTTAATTTTACGGCAAGAATCCAAAAATTTGATTTAAATATCTTTGATTCTAAGACATACGTTATATCATATATTAAATAAATATAAGATATACCATCCCATTATTAGAATGCAAATGGATATTATACGAAACTTGTGCATTCGAATAGTAGATGGCGCACCCGAAACTCCCAAAAATGTAATCTTTTTTTTTTTAACGTAATGGCAAAAACGCCCAAAGCTCTAACAATAAATCTTCAGCTATAAATGTACAGAGAAAAATACACTGTAAGATGCGCCATCCACTATTTGAATGGACAAGTTCCATATAATATCCATTTGCATTCTAACAATGGGATGGTATATCTTATACTTATTTAATCTATGGCTATATAGGTACATATAGGATGAATCTCAAATGCGTAGTTATATTTAAACCAGCTATTCTTGACATCTGTAATAAGCCATTGATATTTATCTTTTTCTTTCCTCAAGTGTTTTTTTTTTAATTCACTTCACAGAAATCTTCAGTTACTCTCACTTAACTAACTCATTTAAATGAACAATAAATAGCGTTTTAATTGAGTTTTTAGAAAGATACGTTGAGCATTAAGTACAATATATTTGTATTAGATTTAACTTTATTTAATATTCTATTATAAGAACACAATAATTATGACCTCTCGAGGAATGATTAGCCTCTACATTCATTTTATATTTTTCATTATATTTTAAATAGTTTATACACTTGTTACAGTGATTTTGTTCTTTTTGGCCATTTATATCAATTAACCTGATGTGTAGTTTCCCAGAGCAGCTTAAAAATCTATACATGATAAAATAAAATTTAATTAACATTATTTCTGTATAATTCAAAATACAAATTTCTCTGAAGATGGTTGATTAAACCCAAACATTAAAAAGTAAAAAATAATTCTAATTTTTATAACCAAGAATCCTGAGAAACTGCACCTCAAACTTCTTATATTCGGTTTGGCATTCCTTGATTTTATGATTCTTGGCATTCTGCACATACACACATAACCTTTTTTCTGCAATTTCCTCAATATGCCCAAACGATGAAAATTTACATTTACACCGCCCAAAAACAAAAATCCCTGATGAATTATTTGTTTTCTTGTATCTGGATTCACTTTCACAATCATATTTATAATTTATTCTATTAATACATCATCAGCCTTATTAATTACATCCTCTTCTTCTACACTTTTTATAACTATCTTTGGTGCAATTTCTTTGTGATGAGTTTGTATCATATTTACCCTCCAGTGTATTTAGATTTTTAAGTATCTAAAGAAATTTCTTCACATGCAATTACAATTCTTTTATTTAAAATTTGTTGTTTTTTCAATTTCTAATTTCTGTATTTGATTTCGTTAAGTCAATAAATTTTGGTAATTATTGCTAGTTTTTGTGTTTATAATACCGAATAATTGAATGTTTGTGCCATCTCTTGATTTACCTTACTGTTATGGTTATCCAATCCATTGTAGATACCTTACTAGTGGCATTACAGTTTTCATTCGACAGTTTTTCTTCAAGAATTTCATTTTCTGATTTTGTAATACATTTCCATTTTTGAGTTCATTCATTACTTTCTCCTCAGTGTGTATATTTCTACGTTTAAACTTAACATTTTCAGTTGTAACATTTTTCTCTACACATGTTTTGCACAACTGTAACCCCTTATGTCTTCTCGAAAACAACCACTATTTATATCACGTTCCAAGCATACCTTATGGACTAGTTGGACACAATTATTATTATTACGCGTATACCGGGTGGCCACGAGTCAATGTACGCCCCCAATTTTTTGGTTGTTTTTGAATTTAAAAATTTCGTTTTTGGTATACGTGAATAAGACAAAAGTGGGCTATTTTTAGAATAACAGGAACGAAAATATCACTTCCGGTTGAACCGGAAGTGACATCGACTTTTTTTTCTTAAATAGAATGACCATGTTTTTTTTGTGGTGTTTTATAAAACACGAAATTCTAACTGCAGCGGTTTTTTCGAATTTCAAAAATTCCAAAAAATAAGTGAGATACGAACGATTTCTTATTTTGTACAAAATGGCCGCGTCAGGTGAATGCGATGTAAGAAAATTACTAAGTAGGCTATGGAAATTATTAGCAAGGTAGTAAGCTTGTCTGTAAACAATAAAATAGTTATTTAAATTACTGATAGATACGACTATTTTTAGGTTTTTCTCAAAAAACGGAATTTAATTTTATATTCAAAAACAACCAAAAAATTGGGGGCGTACATTGACTCGTGGCCACCCGGTATACCACAACACAACCCACTACATTGAATTCATATACGTCACATGTCACATCTTTTTACACAACTTTGAGCACTTTTATTCGAATCATCATCATCCAGCACCATGTTGAAACTATCAGCACAGTTTTTAACTAGCGTAAATTTTTGCAAGATAGTATTTTTTTTTCATAAAGCCGTACATAAGAAAGGTTTTCCTCTGTGGGATTCCGTCCGTGGATGCACTGTATATTAATTGAATTTTACTACGATTCGAACTCGTTTTAGGTTATTTTATGTATCTATTTGGTCAGGGTGATATACACATAATGACATTCCGTATTTGGCAATGCTTCAAAATGGCTTCGAAAGCATCTCATTTAAAAAAACATTCCAGGGACTTCTATTCGTTAGGTGACTCCGCCCCCAGGCTTCTCTCACATCGCCTATTCTCTATTCTTGTGCCTGCACTCAACAACTCGGCCAAGTTCTAAGGTAACGAGCTGCCAGTGATACTTACTTTAAATATTTCAATCTATTGATTTTTACATGCATGATATATTATTAATTATTATGGTAAAGTATTACAGTACAATAAATACACAAACGAGAAAATTGTCGATGATTACGTCATCTAAATAAGAAAATCAGTTAAATCTACACGCTATCATATCGTTATCTTGTCATCATGTTTCCATAAACACATAACGCACTACCTATATAGGATGTCCACCTAGTTCACGAAAGTCCAATATGGTTAATAAACAGATTTTTTTGTGTCTAGTTTCTCAAACTCTACAAAATAATGCCGATTATGCAGGGTGTCCCATTTCTTCTGGACAGGTAGTATTCTCCGGAAGAGAAAAATGCAAAAATGGCGACAGTTGCAGTTTGGATCAGGAATACGAATTTAAGTCCTTCTTACGCTGCTACAGCTTCCTGAAAGGGCTTTCAAACTTCATGTTTGTAGAAAATTTCGATCAAGACACCGAAATGTACAACTTATCAAAGTTTGGACCAATTTCCCATAAAATTTGTGAGGGGTCCTTTAAAATGTCTGCTTAAATTCAATCGACTCGGTGGCGTAGTAGGCTAGAGCATGAGTGATAAGGCATATGGTTCTGATGGTCACACTGTCTATCATGTCCGGGTTCGAGACCCGGCATCGGCAAATGGCAATGTCGGTGGGTATGGATGTTTGTCTGCGTTTTTCTAATGTGTAGCCCCCGTCCGGACAGCCTTTGACTTTGGATTTGGGGGTTGTCTAATTTCTGTGGGGTGTTTATTACTGTTTATGTTTATGTTTATTCAAATGGAACACTCTGTATATTATTCAACCATATGATGTCCCATTGATGCTCTACAACTTTGCTGTACCTTTCCCCATACTTAAGTTGAATATTTCTTGGAAAAGACGTAGTTTTATGGAAACATTGCTATTTGCTTTGGTATTTTTTTGTCGGAAAATTGTAATGAGCGCCTGTCAAAAGATTAATACGTTAGATTTTTATAAACACGGTGTGAAGGCATTGTAATTCTAACGATAAAGTAAATTTAAATAAAGTTCCCCAGTTGTTTAGAATTAATTATTCCAAGGTAAATCCTCACCGCAAATTGTCATAGAGCTAATTTTTCAATTTAACGCAAAAATAATTACAAACACAAAAAATTATAAGAATGTGAAATGTAGGTAACTTATTCATAATTGAATAATAGAACTAGATAGTTATAACGATTTCCGAGTACTGAATGTTTTAAATGCTTTAAGGGACAAACATTTGGAAATTATGAGTAAACTACTAGGATAGAATGATCCTAGCATTGTATTTTCAAGTCTTTTCTATTTAAAAATCCTCTACCGAGACTCGCTCCAGCCTCCTCATAGTTGTTTTTATAAAATTGAAACCTGCACTGCATATTCTTAAAAAACTACGTTGATTGACAAATTCATCAGGAGAGAATCATAGGTATACAGATAACGAAAATTCCTTTACATATACCCATTGAATAAAAAATAATAAAGAGGCGCAACTGTCAAGCTTCATGATTATCTTTAATTTTAAAGGCTATACACCCACATTACAAATACCTTCCCGTAGCACTAAAAATTGATAACAATCATGAAGTTATTGGCAAAAAAATACAATACTAAAATCTCGAAATCTTGACAGTTGCGCCTCTTTACTATTTTTTTTCTAAATGATACACCTAAATATTGCCGCTTTAGTTCGGTTAGATTGCGTGCGCAGTCGGTACTCTTAACCACACACAGACAGTTCGAGATGTACGATGTACACTTTCGTTATTTGTAAGGTAATTAAAGAGTACCTACCTACCTCTAGACGGAGTGAACTCGCTGAACATTTCCTTTATTTCTGAATAAGTTTTTAAAGTAAATGTAGGCAACTGTCTTGAGGAGTATTTATTAATAGCATAAGTAATAATAAAGTCGTTTTTCAAAATGTTCATTGTAACTTCATTAAACGATGCAATATTTGTATACAGGGTGTCCCGAAATAACGTGAAAACCTCTTAAAGGTAGATTCCTCATCAAAAAATAAGTATAGTCTTTTATATACAGTAAGGTCGAAAACGGCCTCCTTGAGCCGCTAGACCTCCTCAAAGGGGGGCACCAAAAAGTGATTTTATTTTTTTTTTCTGGAAAGTTAGCGGAATTAAATTTGGGCACGACTTTGTACTTATGGAACGTCTTCATTTCAATGCATTTTTATTTTTCTACTTACTTTTTAAATAAGTTAAATAAAACAACCCCTATTGAATTTTTAGTCAGAACTTTTAAACAGATGAATTTTTTTTTTCAAATTACATTTTTTTCAGAAAGCCACATGTAAAAGTAGGCATGTGTCACTGTTACCATAATGTCATGTTATTGTCATGAATCAAATCTGCCAAAAAAATCACTTTTTGCTGCCCCCATTTGAGGAGGTCTAGCGGCTCAAGGAGGCCGTTTTCGACCTTACTGTATATAAAAGACTACTTATTTTTTAATGAGGAATCTACCCTTAAGGGGTTTTCACGTTATTTCGGGACACCCTGTATAGCAATAGAGAAGAAATTTACAAGGACCACCCTTTACAAGACGCATTTGAACTGTATTACGATACACTATTACATATAAATACTCTCATACAAATTTAAATAAATAACCACAGATGATATCAAGTGTATATGCAGTAAAGAAATGTTCATTTATAAAGAATTTATTGTGTATAATCGTTTTCAAATGAAAATATTCACCTGTGAAATCCAATATTTTTTTGTAGCAACGGCCACAGCAGGTATACAAAGCTGCGATATTGATTGCCTTATGTCAACCCGCTGGGATAGTCCAACCTAGTTGGTTAGATCGCCCTTAAGGACGAAGCCACAACGGCGAATCTCGTACCTTTCCTTTGTTATATCGTTCATATTTTGGTTTGGTCATTCCGGTTGGTCAAATCTGTGGGGAATTGACTATGGGCAATGCGAAATTAGAAGACTTTTAAATATATCGGCAAATTTTATTGCTGAATATGTATATTTGCAAAAATTTTTCTAAATGGTTTGTAAATAAAAAATATTTAATGAAACAATATTGATGAAATATATTTTCTTTGGATTGAGGGAGTTGAGGTCAATTAAAACTGTTTCAATAATTAGGAAATATTATTTTTCAAAAAAATCGCCGCTCAACGTTTAGAAATAATTTAGTTCATTATCAATAATTTGCCTAAAAATCTTTTTTCTTTTTGAGTGTACGTGAGATAAATAAAAAAATGTGTACGAAGCTTTTGAATACCTTTTATGTTCAAAATTTTTTTTATCTGATTTAAATATGATTATCTACATTATTATTTTATTTATACAGAAAAACCTAGAATATTTATTTTGTTTCTTTTTATGTTTATAATTCGTTTTAGTTTGATCACATTAAAAAAATAACAATTAATTTAATATTCTTATTAAGAATTTAATGCGGCTAGATCTCTTACCGCTTTCTGTTTCCCTGAACCCTAGGATCACATAAAAATTGACGTGCTAATTTCCTATTCTATATATTTAATATTTTACATATTACCTTTTTATCTAACACCCCACTTAACATTTGACTAGTTTGAAGCAATACAAATTACTTATCGATTAATAATTTACTTTCTATTTTCGTCAATTGTTTGCATACTAATGTTACCTAATATATCTGAAAATGGTCAAGAGCTTCGTACACATTGTTCTATTTATCTCACAGTATAACCCAATATATATATATATAAATAACCTAAGAAAATTCCCTGAACTATAAATCAGTACAAGGACTTTATGTTTTCAACTATTACATATTTTATGCCGGAAATATTTTTTTTAAATGATTTCTTTTTAAGTAATTTGTATACATTCATCATGATAAAATACTTATATATTTAAAATGGCACTTGTACGAATGAGATTCACAAATCTCATTCTACAACAACTACAACTACTACAACTTTATCACAATAAAGTTGTAGTTCAAACAAAGCGTTGATTGAATGGATGATTTTCACTCAACCAATATAAGCAACGCGTCTAATACTGGATAAAACATACTATAACCATGTGTTATGATTATTTCATTATTTTATAAAAATATTAACTTATCTCGGTATTAATAAACTAGATAATAAATGATTTCCCACAATGCAGAATAAGTCCAATGAACTTTCTCTCGTCAGTCAACAGGTTGAATGCACCTAATCAATAAAACGACCACAATACCCTTGTAAATTTTTCTCGTGGAAGCTTATAGAAACTTCAATTATCTTTAATAGGTTAATTAACAATTAATTTTCTAATGCTAAAATAGTCAAAGGTTAGGTGTTTAATACAACTGTAATTTCTTTTTGTTTCGACAAACATAGCCGTTAGGATGTAGGTCATGTTAAAGAAAAAAGAAATAATGCACATATAATGTTGAAAGGGTGTGGTAAATGTGAAATTTTATGCAATTAAATTGATATAAATTGTACGAGAGAAAACACTAAAACATGTACTTTATTGAAATGAAGAATGTAATAATTTTCAATTTGTCGTAAGAACATTTTTTGTTATAATGTGCTGACGAAATATTCAACTCGCATAAAGTGTATTTCATCCAAGACCGCGGAGTTGATGAGCACATTTTTTAGTAACTATTTAAGTTAAACAGTAAAAGCAGAGTATATTTTAAAAATAGGGTTTGCCTAAAATTTCACCATCATAATCACGTATACCTACCTCGAAGGACATTCTATTAACTTCCATTACTATTTTGCCTAACAGGAATCGGCCAAGCGATATAGGATTTTCTTTGTGAACGGAGAACAATTTCTGCGCTAACAAATTGTTAAATAAGCCACTTCCGATAGATTTTTAGATCATAGTGATTATGAATATATTTATTTAGAATTGATCAAGCTTCCAGTCTTGGTAAATCCAATAGACTTAAAAAGGCGCATTTACACGGTTCAAGTAGCTGGAGCGAGTACTAAAGCCATTAAAGCCTGTATTTTTTTGCAACACAAAAAAACATTTTGAGTTTTTCTATCGAACAACACCTAAAACTTACCTATAGGTTTTTCAGAGGCAAAGTTATTAGACTTCAAAATGTGTCACTCCATTATGGGCCACCCTTTAGATATAGTACCTATAAAGTGTGTGTGTGACGTATTGATATTAAAATTATTAATGGCCGGCGTGAACCGACCATGTAAGTTTTATAAATATCTTCGATTTATTATTAACACTGGCTTTACATTCTATGGAGTCATTGATTAAGGAACGAATAAGATACGC
The DNA here is from genome assembly GCA_963680705.1 of Rhagium mordax. NCBI lineage: Eukaryota > Metazoa > Arthropoda > Insecta > Coleoptera > Cerambycidae > Rhagium > Rhagium mordax. Next base: position 61,263,355 of record OY796658.1, read on the forward strand.
GCGCAAATGGTAAAATGCGAGGTCAATTCTGGCGACGAGATTCTCAGTAAGCTGCTGGCATTCCTGTGATTTACGTAGTATGATTTTGATAAATCTGTGTCGTGTCTGGTTTTATATCATTTATAATCTAGTGATAATAAAAATTTAATACTCAGATTAACTTTAGTTTAAAATTATTAATGTAGTATGTTCTCTCTGCCAGCGTTAATGCATATTTGGGAACGAATGATTTTTACTGATCTGTTTATTATTTACGGGTAATTTATAATACCATCACATACGTTAAAAATGTTTGCTAATAACTGTTCACGTGTGTCGAATACTTCATTGTACACCTCTGACTTTAGGTGTTCCCATAAATAGTCTAGAGGTGTTAGATCAGGAGACCTTGGTGGCCAGTTCAACCTTCTCGACCGTTTCATCTGTTGGGGTAATGCTGATTTAGATCTAGTAAGGGATCCAAGCCTTCAAAACACGTCAAAATCGTCAAGTAACCCATTCCAGCAAGGTAAATAATTTTTGGCAACAAATTTGGAAAGAGGGTCCCTAGGGGCATCAGAAATTGCTTGTTGGACTTTTGTTGGCTCTTGCACAACTTCTCAAAAAGAAAAAAAAGATGGCGTAATGGTATTTCATGAATACGTGTTTTTGAACGTTCACCTTCCTCTAAAAAAATAACTATTAGCGATATTGATCTGATTTTTTAAATTTATATAGTAGACTCATGAGCGCCTCTATCTGTAGCAATGAAATTTAAAAATCACTTGCAGTTTTTTTTTTAATAAGTCCTAAAGTTACAGCAACGAAATTTGTGTATTGAAAATTTCGACATATGGGAAACTATATTAAATGTTAAAAATTTGTACACACTATATGTGGACAAAATGTGGTCCTAAGATCGAAAAAGTTTAAAAAAAAAAAATCAGGTCGGTATCTTACAGTGTTTGAGAGTTATAGATTTTTTAAAGAGGCAGTTATTTATGTTTGCGGAACTCCTAGTAGTATTAAAGCTGATTTCTGGCGTGCGCGTTGCCATCCACCTTATTCTAATGCATAAACAATTTGCAGATAGTAGGACAAAACAGCTTTTGGAATTGCGTGATTGTTATTGAAATTTTTACAAATTATGTAAAATAAAAGTCACATTTGACAGATTATGAGGGTGTTGTTGTTGTTGATAGATAAATAAATGATTAGATTATTTACTATCCCATTATTTAGGTATATACTATCCCATTATTTAGCTAGCATTGCTTGCTGTATTTATCTAGTTTTGTATTTGTATGTATTACACTTCTCTTTGTTTTATAGTATTTCAAATATTGTCATATCTTGTACTTATATAAATATGTATATATAACAATTTCTTTTTGAGTTTAAACTAATTGCTAATATGGAATTTATTGCTATTGTTGTTATTATTGTTATTTATTTTTTGTCAAATCCTTAGGGTAGGGGTTAAGTGTAAGAGGGCAGTCAATAGACTGCAAACTTCGCCCTTTAATGAGTGTAAATAACTTTTACTTCATTAATAAAGACGTTTTATTATTATTATTATTATTATTATGTACAAATGGTAAGACATATTACAAAAAATGTAAAAAAAATATATAAACACCTATACACAAGTCATTCAATTACAAGCAAGCACTTACGTATTCCTAGTCAGAATCACTGTCTGACAAGAGCTGCTCCGTATTATTTTTGCCTTTAAAACAATTTTATTGTAGGGAAAGGCTGCACATGTACGCAACAGAACACCAAGTACACGCACATTTTTTGTCAAACTTTACTTTACAATTGCACTTTTTAATTTTTTTTAGAATCGGTAGTGGTTTTTTGTCATCATTTGCGGTTTTATTTCATTATTCTCCATCACATATCCAAAATTTATGGGAGAAGGTAAATTTGGAAGGGGATTGGTGGACCGCTTGAAGACTAAAATTTGATATAACGCGCGTTTTAAATGCAGAAGAAAGCGTTTTCAACAGGAGGTAGCGAACGTAAGTCACCTAATAGAAAGAAATGCTGCCTTAGCAAATCCAAGGATTTAAAGTCACTACGGCACTATAGATTTACAAAGAACTTAAGAGCATCTTCAATGGGCTCATTTTTTTTAATTCATATTCCGAAAGTACACCTTGTAATTAGTAAATGTGCAAAATATTAAATTTTTTTTTCAACTGCTTCTCCCTCAAAATAAATAATGAAAATAAGGCGCTGTGACGTCACACCACTCGCAGCGGTCGTCCGCTAGCTTGTTTCCTATAGTTTCATACCGGCGGCAGTTACTACACACACGGCGGAAATGGTAATTTCGTTCATCTTTTAAGTGCTTCGTCCTTGGTACAGCGAAATCTAAATACCATATATCCGCATAACTCATAGAACCAGTGGAGTCGGGTGGTGTGACGTCATAGCCGTTTCAAATATGTTACGAATTTGAAATCAAATATTAGGGTTAATATTAACGCTAGCGATCTAATTTTTTCACTATATACTTAGAGGATGAAATACGGAAAATGCTAAAATAAATTAAAAAGCAAATATCACGAAATGAGCCCATTACACAATCATCAATTGCATCGCAGTATAAAAAAATTGCATCGCCGCATAATAAAAATAAAGCAAACCTTTTAAAATACATTTCCAAATTGTGGTGTAAACAAGGAATAAGTATGTTGCATATCAATGTAGCCTTATATTTAGGACGCACATTTGATGACTTATGTAAATGTGTTAAAATATCTAAAAATGAGTGCTCTACCGGAATAAATCTAAAGTGCAAACATGAAGAAGCGGACACAAGAATATTTACACATTTAAAATGGATACGGATATAAATTTTTTAAGTATGTTTAATTTGTGCAAAATAGAAAATTTAAAAGAATTATTGGTATACGAGTAGGGTAGAAAAGGTTATATAGCAATTCACGAAATCAATACAAGGTTAGATGAAAAATATGAAGAAAAAAATAAACTTCTGAACAATTGAACAATTCGGATTAGTTCTTCAAATGTTGGAATACGATATCTCTACAGGGAAGACAATTATGGGGTTGCGGTTTTCAACATTTTGTTGCAAATTTAATTGACAATAAGCGGTTTTGTCTGTTGGAATGAGCATTTGCAATAAATATCGTATACAGTGCCTAATGCAAGACCCGTCCAAAAATGGAAAATGTCATTGACACCGAGAATTTACAATAGCGGTTTTAAATTTGATTTTGTTATACCTATAGGGGCAATCTACTAACTATTTACAAAAAACAATTTAGTCACTTTTTCAAAATCTGCAATATTTAAAAAAATATAGCGATTTTTTTTGAAAAAATCATATTTTTCTCATTACTGACTTGTAACTTTCCACTCAAGTGTTTAATGGGATATTTTTATTCGTCACTTTCTTATGTATAGGTATTGGTAACTATACCTATATATCAATATTGATTTAATCTTACAGAGTGTTTAGAAAATATTAAAATTATGGAATATTCACATAAAAAATCGTAAATCTGAATATTGGTTATAAATGAAACCCCTCTTAACTTCTTTATTTTTTGAGATAAGAAAAAAAATGTAAACAAAAGTTTTAGGGCATTCTATGAATTTTCTTGCTACCATATTCAATAGTATACAGGGTGCCTCATAAAAGCCGGACAAACCACATTTACTTACGTTTTTTTAAATGAAACACCCTGTATATTTTTGAATATTATGAAAGTCCTGTATATTTTTGAATATTATGAAAGTCCTCGTTTTCGTGATTTCAAAAATGTATAATATGTTGACATTTACTGTAGCCATTTTCGGTATACAACGGCTTCTATGTACATAAAAATAGAATGAGAAACAGTATGCCATCATTTTCAAAAACAAAAGGTTGTAGAAAAATGTATTGATGAAAATTGGGGACATGTTGAAAAATTGTTACAATAACTTTTTAATCTTTGGTATGTATAGAATCTTGTTATTAATAAAAATTTCGTACTGTTTTTGTTTATTGCAAAACTGAAATATTGATCTCAATCAATATTACACAGGGTGTTCCGTTAAAAAAACATAAGATTGCTTTGTGCCGATTTTATGAGGCACCCTGTATACTATTATATATGGTTGAAAAAAAAAATCATAGAATGCCCTAAAACTTTTGTTTCAAAAATTTTTTTTATCTCAAAAAATAACGTAATAACTGTACAGGGTGTCCCAAATTGCTTGATTTTGGCTGGTTTTCCTATTTCCAGACCAGGTAGAGAAAAACTGACATATGAGTCTAGAGCTCGATTTTTGTGAAACGCCGATTGATGAAAACCACATTTCGATATCTCTAACCATTTTCAAGATATCGGCAAAAATTGACATTTTACAGATTCCGAAAAAATGTCAACTTTTTTATTTTTGGATATTTTTTCAAACGGTAAAAACTTTTTGACGTAGAATAAGATGCATTTGTCAAAAAAAATATATCGCTTTTCGATTGTTTGATATCAAAGCTAACTTTGTTATTTCAAATGGAAACCATAGTTTTGGCTTTGACTTTAGAAAATAGGAAAAAAAATAAGCTGTTCAAAAATATATATGCCAAGATATGTCTAGTCATCCTTGCTGCCAATATAACACATTTCTCTTTAAAAATAACATTTTTTAACGTTAAAAAAAGTTTTTCGGAATCTGTAAAATGTCAACTTTTGCCGATATCTCGGAAACGGTTAGAGATATCGAAATGTGGTTTTCACCAATCGCCGTTTCACAAAAATCGAGCTCTAGACTCATATGTCAGTTTTTCTCTACCTGGTCTGGAAATAGGAAAACCAGCCAAAATCAAGCAATTTGGGACACCCTGTACATGTGCAGCCTTTCGCTACAATTGTTTTAAAGGCAAAAATAATACGGAGCAGCTCTTATCAGACAGTGATTCTGACTAGGAATACGTAAGTGCTTGCTTGTAATTGAATGTCTTATGTATAGGTGTTTTATATATTTCTTTTTACATATTTTGTAAAATGTCTTACCATTTGTACATAATATACCTAAATAATGGGATAGTAAATAATCTAATCATTTATTTATCTATCAACAACAACAACACCCTCATAATCTGTCAAATGTGACTTTTATTTTACATAATTTGTAAAAATTTCAATAACAATCACGCAATTCCAAAAGCTGTTTTGTCCTACTATCTGCAAATTGTTTATGCATTACAATAAGCTGGATGGCAACGCGCACGCCAGAAATCAGCTTTAATACTACTAGGAGTTCCGCAAACATAAATAACTGCCTCTTTAAAAAATCTATAACTCTCAAACAGTGTAAGATACCGACCTTTTTCGATCTTAGGACCACATTTTGTCCACATATAGTGTGTATAAATTTTTAACATTTAATATAGTTTCCCATATGTCGAAATTTTCAATACACAAATTTCGTTGCTGTAACTTTAGGACTTATTAAAAAAAAAACTGCAAGTGATTTTTAAATTTCATTGCTACAGATAGAGGCGCTCATGATTCTACTATATAAATAAAAAAAATCAGATCTATATCGCTAGTTAATTTTTTAGCGGAAGGTGAACGTTTAAAAACACGTATTCATGAAATACCATTACGCCATCTTTTTTTTCTTTTTGAGAAGTTGTGCAAGAGCCAACAAAAGTCCAACAAGCAATTTCTGATGCCCCTAGGGACCCTCTTTCCAAATTTGTTGCCAAAAATTATTTACCTTGTTGGAATGGGTCATTCCGTTTTTGAGAGCTTTGGATCCCTCACTAATCATCTCTGACCGGTAAAGCAAAATAATGACCAGCACATCGTGCTGAAACCTATTCCTGGTATCAACGTCTCTCAATAAATCGGGCAAAATATCTCTTAGAAACGTCAATAATGTATTAACGTAACTGATTTTAATCGTAATGTTAGTACAAGCCTACTTATAGTTAACATTAATGTTTTTCCATGACTGCAACGGAATGTGTTATTTTGATTGGAAATTTAAACTCAAAAAAGTTTAAATACAGGAAAACAAATAATAAGTTCTTTTGTAGATTATTTAAGTGAAATTATCAATATAACGACGTTAGATAGCTGACTATTTTATTTGTAGAATTTAAACTTAAATTTATTAAAAAATAACGGAAATGTGCCTTCAAATATTATGATATTATTTTACACACTGATCCATTGTCTTTTAAATGTTTACTAACATTTTCCAATAAATGTAATACAGGGTGTTGTTTGGGGCACTGAAAGCAACAAAGAGTAAGTTCGATATCCTGAAATTTTCCCCAAATAAATTATTCTTTTGATTGGTCTAAAAGAGTGTAATATTTATACCAAATTTTATCCCAATATGTGCGGCCGTTCCGAAAACATGGCGGTCAAGAACCATAAAATCACCCATTTCACTATGTCCGTTTAGATTTGGGACACCCTGTATATTTCAAATTCGTGTAGATTTTGTTATCATGCTGTAATCTAAAGTAAAAATAAATAGGTATTTATCAATTACAACAAAATTAACAACTAAAATCCATCATCAAAATCAATATCTTTTAAATATAACAAACATCAAGTTTGTTTTTTTAAATATTTCTAATATACCGAATTCCTTACGTCTCTTCCACTTAACTACTCCATAGAATCCCAACCTGCCAACCCGAAGTTGGCTATCCGTCGATTACTAATGTATACATTGTAGTTGTTATGATGTAAATTAAATGAACAATTGATCTTTTAACATTTTACTAACATTTATTATACACACATCATTAATTATTTTTGTTACAAAATTAGTTTCACATGATATATTAAAATATTAATTATTCAGGAGTGTCATAGTGCGGCAGTTTAGCTAGGATATTTCAACATATTGTGCACTTTTTGATAAAAGCACCAAATTTGGCACAGAGGTAGACCGATGTAATATGAACAATTTTGGATGTGGAGCCATCGGCCAACTGCCCCGTGGCGGCCATTTTCCAAAATGGATGCCAGTGGACGTCCGAACGACAACAGAAGTTAGATAAAATTTGCTGCTGATGGGTTTAGTGAATGTTTATTGAATGTTTTGAATGAGAGATAGTTTGTAAGTTATATACAGGGTGGGTCAATAGTGCGTATTTCTTCCGTATCTCCTGTCTCGTTAGAGATAGAAGCATGGTTTAAAATTTTAATTAATTTGTGAGAAAAAGTACATTTTTTAAAATTATTATCAATTATACAGGGCGATCCGTTAAAGTGGTAGATGAAAGAATATTTATTTTTTAGACAGAATGACCCAATTTTTTTTATTATGTTTGAATACCACTATGATGGCCTATTCAGTGGTAAAATATTTTTAAAATTTGTTGGATGGTTAATGAATTGAAAAATATTTTTATTGAAAACTGTCGTTATCTTCATTTGTAGTCCTTTTTCTACGATTGACTTTTTTATAAGAAATGCCACCTGTTTCTTCAAATCTGTTTTTAAACTTTTGGAAGATGCTTCTTGTGGATGGGTTCTGTGAGAATACTTTTAGCGTAAGTTCTGGAGGCATCAAAATTGAAAGTAACTGAAATTAAATGTCTTTGTTTCTATGAAATAATTTCAAAGGTACATTGACTTTTCTGAATAAAACATACCTATTTACACATAAACAACTACATCTAGAAAATTATTCATTTTAGGTATGGGACATATCATATCAAAGTTGCAGAGAAATAAAAATTACACAATTTTTACAAAAATATATAGAGTGTTCCATTTGAAAAAGTTGAGTTTTTAGCTAATCCGCTGTACTATCAGTGATATTTTAAAGTTTGATAAAAAGTAACGGATTGTCTTGTTGCAGTTTAATATACACTATCATGCAGCATTATTTAATGTGTAATTAACACTCTGGCCTCAGACTTAACGGTGACAGGTGCTTTTTTATATTAGGTGTTAATTATTCAAAGAGATAAAGGCACAACAACTAATGAAGCAGTAAGCTGTGCCTCATTTATTTTTTATTAAAAGTATTTTTTTTACAAAATAAACCTTATCTGTATAGTGTAGGATATTAGTATAACAGTCTTAACCAAATGCACCATTCCATCGTGTGTACTCAATGATAAATGTAGTACATCATACCTAATAAATTTTGACAGTTATCATTATTTGACTTTTTAAAAAGTGATTGATGATGTGTGTTGGATGCGTATATTATCGTGACTAAGATGCCGAGTGAGTGAAAACAGACTTAATGACATCACATTTGAATTATAGTTGACCTAGGTTACAGAACAATATTTTTGAAAATAAATTATATGCATATTTCTCTGTACCTACCTACTGATGTTTTGATTTATTATTTCAATTTAAATTAAACAGAGACATATACGAGAAAAAGGTTACATTAATAAAATCGACAAAATGTTTGCAAACATGAACTAATGACTCAAACCTTCTTATATTTTGCATTTTAAATGAAAATCTTTTACAAATCTCAATATCAAATTGAAATTTGAACAATATGGGTCAAAGCGACTCGAATCAATAGATAATAGCTTAAATGTGTTATGTTTTATTTTTTATTAAATAAATATAAGTACAGGTATTGTTTGCCTTCGGATTGTCATATATTCTTAGAGATCAGTCAGCTCCTCCCTTGGCTCCACATGTTTTTACCACCCTTACTACTTTCGTTATTCTTATTTTATTGATACCATTAGAGGAAAATGCACCATATCTATCACAGAGCAGGCCACACCACCATTACATTATTTGTGTTCTTGAGAAAATTATGAATAAAATGGTGGAGTAACCAGCGATGTATCCTCTCCAAATTAGTGCTTTTATTATTCGTCGCGAAATGTCCAATTAAACCAATCCTAATTCTATGTAAGAATTGCCAGTAAAATTTTAGATATTTATTTTTATGGTAAATATAGTCAAATTTTGAACTTAAATAAGGATTATTATAAATTTTCATTAAATAAGAATGATTAAAATACCATTTTTTAAGCATATGCAGAATTTTTTAGTATTTTAAGTAATTTGGTTCTTACAAATCGCTAAAAATAGGCACTGCTAGAAATACGAAGCCCTATACGCATTATTTAGATCGTCAACAGGTGTAGTGTATTTGCTTTTCTCATTTAACCCAAATTTGAGGGAGAATTTTATCGGCTAAGTCTTTAACTATTTATCTGGACCGAAATTTCATAATTTACTGAACACACTGTTGTTACTCATTCAAGAAATTAAACAAATTTATCCGTTCAACCCCTCAAGTAAATACTTTGCATAATTTAGAAAATCAAAACCGTCAAGCCTTAAGGCGTTTACTTAAGAGTTAGAACAAAGACCCTAAAGACAGTGTAAGAGAAAAGTTCTCGTCGAAAATAAGTTGGCGAGAGTAAATTTTAAATTTTAATTAATTCGCTGGAAGATAAGAACGGGGCATTGTACTGTGAAACCGGCCAGTAGGATTGCACCATTAATAATCGGTTCTAACAGCGGACACTGTAATTAATCAAAATTGTTGATAATTAAACTTCTACTTTTATAATTTCAGAAAAAGTCTGGAACTAGAGCTGAACTTATTTCATGTGAGATAAGAATTAATTACCAGTACACGTACTTTCTTTTTATTTTGGCACAAAATCATTATAGGTATTAATATTATAATCATTATATAATTATATAATTTATGAATGTTATTAATTTTTTCACATAATTTGTTTCTTACAGAAAATGGTGAAACTTGCAAGGTATTTCTGAAATGCTGTCGAGTAGTTTTAGAGCGAATTTAGCAAGTAAAGTTAAGAAATGGTTTATATAAACTTATGTCCAAAAATAGTTCCTAAGACAATTGAGGTCCCTTAGATAGTTTCCTATTAATAATTTTTATTTATCATTTAACAAATTTGTAGACCATTTAGTAGTTATATTATTATTAATTAATGATTCTTTCATAATAGGGAATCACATGCGTAGGAAATGGATCAAGTTTCAATCCTCTGTGTCTTCCCTTTAATTTGTTTTAACAATTTGACACTGAAAATTTTCACAATTTTTTAGGAGTATGCTTCTACTATCGATAAAACATGTTGAACCAGCATCAGTTGGAAGTTTATTTACATTATGTTATAGAGCACAATCTTATTGATAAGGTAATTTATTGTTTAAATGTTAATTGTGGCATTTCATAAATTATTTCTCTTCCTTTTCTTTTTTGGGATTTATTACCACATGCCTTGAGATTCCTATCCAAAAAAAATCGATTTATCTAAAAAATATTCAAATTAACCAGTTTAAAACTGGGAAATATCCTCTACTCCTTTGACGGAATGTCAGAGGATCAGTTAGAGGGTGTTTTTTGACAACTAATAGGAATTAAATTAATACAAAAATACTGCGCTGACGTTTCGGAAACTATATCTGTTTCCTTTTTCAAAGTTTAGGCTTTAGATTTTTATGTAACGTGTAGAGTAACACGGCATAAAATAAAAATTGTTCATATCATTTCCATAGATACTTACCATAGAAATGTTGAAAAATATACTAAATAATATTAATTTTATTGAGTTCTTCTCTCAACATTGGTAATCAAGTTGAACAAAATTCTACCGAACAATTTGATACGCATTTATCTTCATTAAGTAAAATTATTGCAGATTCTTTGATTTTTCTTTTTTTGTTGTCTGCTTCTTTGGTCAAAATTTTTGCTGAATCCCATTTTATCCTGTGATCGTTTTCCCAAGCATGTTCAAAAATTTTAGATTTTTCAATATCACCTTTTCTAATATAACTTTTGTGCTCGCCCAATCGTACATTAAGTGGTCTAGATTATTCACCCACATAATGTTTATTACACTCGCACGGGATACTGTATATACAATTTTTTGAATTTTGTTCAGGATTTAATGGTTTCGTTTTTGTCAATATGGATCTTAAAGTATTATTTGTTTGAAAAATTGTCCTAACGCCAAATTTTTTACCGACACGACGTAATTTCTCAGATAAACCTTTTATATCTGGAATTAATGTCGAATAATGATATTCTGGTTTTGGTTGCACCGCATTGTTAACTCTATTTTCAATGTTCATGAAAGTCTTATCAACAAATTCTTTCGGGTATTCATTAATAATTAAAATTTCCCTGACAAATGGTGTTATAAAATGTTTGTATGATGGGGCAAAAATTATTTCTTCCAATGATGAAATATTCAAACATGAAAGGCAATTTTAATTAATAATGAATACCCGAAAGAATTTGTTGATAAGACTTTCATGAACATTGAAAATAGAGTTAACAATCCGGTGCAACCAAAACCAGAATATCATTATTCGACATTAATTCCATATAAGTATAAAAGGTTTATCTGAGAAATTACGTCGTGTCGGTAAAAAATTTGGCGTTAGGACAATTTTTCAAACAAATATTACTTTTTAAGATCCATATTGACAAAAACGAAACCATTAAATCCTGAACAAAATTCAAAAAATTGTATATACAGTATCCCGTGCGAGTGTAATAAACATTATGTGGGTGAATCATCTAGACCACTTAATGTACGATTGGGCGAGCACAAAAGTTATATTAGAAAAGGTGATATTGAAAAATCTAAAATTTTTGAACATGCTTGGGAAAACGATCACAGGATAAAATGGGATTCAGCAAAAATTTTGACCAAAGAAGCAGACAACAAAAAAAGAAAAATAAAAGAATCTTCAATAATTTTACTTAATGAAGATAAATGCGTATCAAATTGTTCGGTAGAATTTTGTTCAACTTGGTTACCAATGTTAAGAGAATAACTCAATAAAATTCATATTATTTAGTATATTTTTCAACATTTCTATGGTAAGTATCTATGACAATGATATAAACAATTTTTATTTTATGCCGTGTTATTCTACGCGTTACATAAAAATCTAAAGCCTAAACTTTGAAAAAGGAAACGGATATAGTTTCCGAAACGTCAGCGCAGTATTTTTGTATTAATTTAATTCCTATTAGTTGTCAAAAAACACCATCTAACTGATCCTCTGACATTCCGTCAAAGGCTTTGAGGTTATTTCCCAGTTTTAAACTGGTTAATTTGAATATTTTTTAGATAAATCGAATTTTTTTGGATAGGAATCTCAAGGAATGTGGTAATAAATCCCAAAAAAGGAAAGGAAGAGAAAGGTAATTTAGTCATCTACTGTGTAACTGACCAGTGACCATACATCATATTTATGTTTAAGAAATAAAATATATTTTTTTAAATCCATATTTATAATCTAATCTGCTATTTTCTATCCCACAACTCTTGGTTAATTCCTCTGTATAGTAAGTTATAACCCAAGGCTGCAACTGTCCATATAAAGCAACAAAAAATGATAAGTAATCGATGTAGGTTTATACTCGAATTAATGATTATATTTCTTCAATCGTATTAAATTTGTCACCTAACAAAATTTTGTAGGAGCTGCATTGTTAGTGAAAAGTGTTAGTGAATATTATTTATACACAATCATTGGGGATTAGTGTGAGGGTTGTTCCAAACTGTTTTAAGAAGGAATCATATAGTGTTTCTCTTTTTTCGTAAGCAAAACATTGCAAATGTTATTTCTTTACGGCCTTTGACCGAATGAGCTGAATATCGGCGAGTTGTGAATATCCGGTATTTAGAAGTACATATGATTTACAATATGAAACTAGTGCCTGTATTAATTACTAAATTTTTGAATTTAAGAAAATGTACCGTCCTCGCCGCTTAGACCATTGTCATATTTATCAATTTTGCGTTGCATTAAACTTGCCAGTGTGACCCATTTTGAATGGAACCACCCCTGTAAAAAATGTGTCTTATTATCCGATTTTAACAGGACTTTCTTTAAAAGATAGACCATCGAAAACTCTACTTTATGTCAAGTATTTAGAGATTAATTTCAATTTTCAGGACCTATAGGTAACATAATTTTTTTTCAATGTAAAGTGGACAAATTTGATTGGCCATTTTTTTATTAAAAATCTAACTATACCACTAGATTCAGAAACATCTCAAATGGGTAAATCCAATTATGTGAAAAAATATTGAATAATAATGACAGATTTATGACGAAATTATTGTAGGTAGTGTTTTATGATTATTACATTTCTTCTAAAAATTGAGTAGCCCATGTAAAATAAATAAAAGAAAGGTACATTAAGTGGATAGTTTTAATAAATATTGTCTTTTGAACAAACTTAATTATATAGAACTTAAAAACATAGTATTAACAATTAAAAATAATAGTAAGTAGGTATTTAATAATAAATAAAAAATTTTCATTCATTTTCACATTCTCTGTACTTGACATGTTGACTTATTCCATGGCAATCATATTTTTAATGAAAGCAAAACTTTTTATGAAGAATAGGTTTTCCGTGTAAAGTAAGAAATAAAAAAGTTTACCCTCTTATCCACTCTAACTGTGAACATTTTGTATAAGTATAGCAAAAATAACTTAAGAAAATAACGCATTACCTACATAAATAAAAATTTTATTTTTTAAACCAGATAATATCCGGTTTGTAAGATATTTCTCTTTTATTTAAAGGCACTAATCAAGTAGAAACAAATTTGCAAAGAAATTACTACCTAACACAGATTTAGTTATATACATATACAGAGTGTCTGAAAGAAGATGTAAGAATTAATCAGACTAACCTCTAATTCAAATTGTATTTTCTCTCAGAACACATTTCTGCTGGCTTATTGTAATATCACAACATACAAAATTTGAAGACTTGAAAATTGACGTGTCGAATACTTGATATCAATAAAAATTAATTTGTTCGCTAAGGGTTCTAGACCTAACTTTGCTATATTACTTTTCGCACAATATCTTCAAAGAAAGACTTTTACCTACATTATTTAGGATCCTAAAGCTGTTTTTTCAAGAAATGACACAAAAAATTATTTGCAATAATTTAACATATTTCTGGGGACTGTCAATTTATTTTTTCTTCAAGCGTATAACAATACTTACATGCAACACGTTCTGTAAAAAGAGCCTATATTGTACTAGCACAAATATTTCTCATTTTTTTCCTAGTACAAAAATGAAATAATATGTATCCATGGCAACGAATTAAAAATCTAAGTTATGTCTTGTCATAAACTGTCATTTTAAGAATTGACGTCGCGTGTCGAGCGGTTTTTTAAATTTAAAAGCCAAAAAGTCTGAAGAAATGCAATGCGTACCACCTGAAATACTTGAAATTGCAAATTCACCTATGTCATGTTTCATTGATAAATAAAATGAGTAGTATTACACATATTTTTTTTAACTAAGCTTGAACGCATTTGACCTGATGTCATTTTTCAAAGTTAAAGTTTTGATATTTTTGATTTTAACGCTTGAAGAAAAAATTGTATGTCACTCGGAGTAGAAGGCTCATACGTGTCTCGGCTGAGCAAACTTCTGGGCTCAACAATAATGGTCGCCTTCTACTCCTAGTAACATAATTATTATTACGATAAGAAACATCAAGTGTATGTTAAACAGGTTAAACTACCTCAAATAACTTGTTATTAATTTTTTTGGAAAATCATTACTTAAAAATTTAAACACAATTTTCCACACTTTTGCCCTGTATGTATTCTATCTATTGACCGTTATCTGCATAATTACAATTATAATAGTAATGACTGTAATGGCAATGAGTTAGAGTTAGATAAAAACGTTATTTTCTTTTATTTTCAGACAAGGCCAAATCACTTTACTAGTTTATAAAATTCTCATGAACTATTAAGTATAACAGAATGTTATGGTTTATTTGAAATGTTTTATATTTTATCGTTCGTACATTATTTATAACCACTTCATGCTGGCGATGTGTTTACCCTTTTCAATTCCCCAGGAGTAATTCAATATTCAAATCCATGATTATTTGTTAAATAATGGGATTTACCTAAAACGTCAAGATAAAATTGGTGCTGTTTGAAAAGGGTAGGTATGTGCTTTTGTATTTATGTTTCAAAGCGAACTTCAAGGTTTAGCTTATTGAATTTTTTTGTACATACACCCACTTTATAAAATTATTAAATTCAAGGGTATTGTTTGAAATATATTACACGAATAAATTGTAATGTCAAAACAAAGTCAAAAGATTTATGTGATATTAATAAAAATAAAATGTATACTATTTCACAATGAAAAAATATAGCACTTTTTGAAATAATTCAGATTGAAAATTTAAACTTTATATACAATGTTGACTGATGTATTAATACAGCATGTCCCAAAAATGTACAGCACAAATACATACAGTATTTACACGATATCTGTCATATTTGATAAACGTTATGTACCATTTATTTCTAATTTCCATAACTTTTATGAAAATTGGAAGGGCGCATATGAAATTTTTACTTGAAATATAAAAAAATTAGAAAAGGCACTGTATAGGTAAAAGGCCCCCTTCCATTCTAGTATGTCTTTTGTTTAATAATGCTTTCTTTATACTGTTTTTTGTTTGCTAAATATTTATATGTATATATGTTAATAAATATATTATTTTATATATTAATGCCTAAAATAATATCTATGTATTAATAAAATTGTTTTAAAAGAAATTACCCACTTAAATCGTAGTTTTCAAATATCTCGTTTAAAACTTATCCGATTTGAATGCAATTTTTATCAGATTAATCTAAAATATGTATAAAATGTCGGAAAGTTATTTTTTCTTCAAAAAAAAAAAATGAAAATTTTTTTGCATTCATTTTATATTTTTTCTGCTCAAATTTACTAACTTTCCGACATTATTCATTGCTTCTAACTTATAAATTCATTTTCCCCAACTCCTGGTATGAGCTGTAAATTAATTTATTCGAAAAACAAAAAGTGCACATTTATGCCTTAAAAGTGCTGCCATCTCGTACGAATTTGCGAAAACACATATGCACCTGCTGCAACCTGCAGACGCGGGAGTTTCGGTTTGACTGCATCATGTCAAACTGATCTGTGCGGGGTGTGGTAGAATCGAGACTTGCACCTGATACAGACCCTTTAAGTCTAGCAAATTAAACAGTCTTCCAATAATTTACTGACGAAATTAATTTAAAATAAAATAAATTGTATCAAATTTTAAATTATTATCGCAGCTTTTTTAAATAAATTTTTTACAGTCGCTATATAGAGAATTGGAACAATTTTTTTAATTCTGAGTATTGTCTATATAGAATATTTATATCAGTTTAAGTACACTACCATGATTCAGTTTTAAAATAATTTGCATTGTGGCGTTTTTTCTTTGTTTAAACTAAAATTAATTTTAACGTAGCAGCCATATATTCAGCTCCAGTAACTGTATCCGTTTGTGATTCGCGAACAAAGGGTAACTAATACTACCAGTGACATATGAAACTATGTATAACCTAACAATAGGTCATTGACAAAATGTTAAGGTCTTTTGTGTTCGCGTACACGCTTCTCGATTTTAATTCAACAAATGCAGGCTCCCCTGCAAGCCTGATTTGAAAGAGTAATGCTCTCGTCTCCAGTGCATAAGGCTCTTGAACACGTTTTCCCCCAATGCTCGAGTATCTCGCTAGCTAGCTGCGCATAATAGGGTATTAGGAGAATTAAAATAATGGCAGACCTTGGATCTCCTAGAGTACTTACATAATATTCCATTAAGATAACTTATGTTGAAAGATCGATTCATTTGGAATGTGTGAGTGTGAAATGTTCCTTGACCGTCTCCCAAAATAACTGTATGAAATCCTCGATTTATGTTGTTTTAGTTCAACGACATAAGAATAACTATGTCGTTGTTTTAGTTAATGTGTGGTGAAAGTGTTTCAAATTTAAAATTTTATAGCACAGCCGATGATTGCGATTGCATCAACAATTTCACTCTGAATAAAATATGCAATAATGGAACTTAGGTCAGGTCTGGCACATGGTAATGATGGTAACAAATTACAATTCCCCTAATCTAATAATTGCCATTTTTCTCACAAATAAACAAATACCTAGTTATTATTTGATTGATTAAAAACATAAAAATTATTAAAACAGTAGGAGCATGCAATTTATTAAAATGGTTCATTTTTTCTAATAATATTTTTCCACTCAAAATAAAAACGTCAAAATATGGGATCATAAATTTTTCTGTTACGAAAATCAACAAAGCACACTTCTACAATAGGGATGTTCACAAAAAAGTGAAATCTTGTATTAAAAATAGTGTCATAATCACACCTTCAAAGTTTTACAAAAATCGATAAATCCATTCTATGAAAAAAACCCAAAAGAAATATCAATATATGGGATCATAAATTTTTCTGTTACGAAAATCAAAAAAGCACACTTCCACAATAGGGGTTCACAAAAAACTGAAATCTTGTTTTAAACATCATAAAATGATCAAAAATATTCTCATAATCACATCTTCAAAGTTTTACAAAGATCGATAAATCCATTCTTTGGAAAAAACCCAAAAGAAATATTCGTTTAAATGTGCAAAACGCTATCTGACGTCACTATGCGTAATAGGTGAGCGCACGAGAATGAGTAGTTATAGTGAACTAAATTCCGCTTATTTCTCTGTTGCTATGTAACTTTTGGACATACTTTTAAAATTAAGTCCAAGTTATGTAAAATTTTCTGCCGAATCCATTTCCGGAGGGCGATTGGCGATATGAGCTTGCGTTCATCCCCTATATTAATTTTTCACCCCTTTTCGGCGATACACGATATTTAAAATTTTTCGGAAATAACTCGTGCTATCTCCAAAACTATCAAACCTACAGGGATCAAATTTTATGCGGAGGTTATATGATGTATGGCGACTACGATAGCAGCGTTAAAATAGTATTTTGATTATTGATCTTCCAAGAAAAAAATAAAGTACGCGGGGGTGCAGAAATATTGTAGAGTAAAATGTAGCATCGAGGTACTTTTTCTATTTCTAGAGATACTATATCAGTTATGTGAGCGGTATTGTAGTAGAAAGTTCAAATTTAATTTTGGTGAAAGAATTTTTACTATCGGAGTATTCTAGCGAAAGATATAAATTATTTAGTATTGGGAACGATACCGCGCGTTTCGATCGCTTAGGCATGAAGTGTTGTTTTGTGAACTGTGGCAGAACGCGCTCACCATTCGACCGACCGATGTCGCAAAACATACAAAACAACACGTGAAATAACAAATAGAAACGTGTGTATACAGGGTTATTGGTTATAAATGGAACCCTCTCTTAACTTCATTATTTTTTAAGATAAGAAAAAAAATTTAAACAAAAGTTTTAGGGTATTCTATGAATTTTCTTGCTGCCATATTCAATAGTATACAGGGTGCCTTATAAAATTGGTTTTTGTAAATTTATTCTTGCATAAGCTATAAACATAATGTAATCAAGTTTTTGAACCAAGTCTAAACTAACAGATATATGGAGACCTAAAATTTTAAAATCTGTAACACGACTTTAATGTGAATCAAAAATTTCAGAAATCTTTCTTTTTCTAGCTCATTTGACGCTACTTTGGCATTGGAATTGAAACATCTTTAAGCCCTCATCTAGATGCACTAAACCACCGCATTTTTCTTTGCAAATTATTTTGGTACCCTTATAAAAACCTTTTTCGGGTTATTTATTGATATAAGTATTTGTACATCCAGGAACAAAACACCAGTTTCTCCTACTAACTTACACACTGTTTGAGTCTTCCATCTTAACAAAACCGCATATGAATGAATACTAAAACAAAGAATATAATAGCAAGCAGGTAAACGAGTTTCGCCACCTGTGGTCCCTTACGCATTATGACATCACACGCGCTAGTCTCGCTGCAGGGATCGTTTGCTAGCCTCGTTCGTTTCGGCGATTTTATTTTTAGTTTATTTTTAAGAGAAAAAGATTTTTAGGCGTTTTAATGGTTACTACGTGTTTTTGTGGCCTTAGAACTATCATTTTTTATTACAATTAAAAAATTGTGATCATTCCTTGTTTTTGCTTTTTGTTTTATTTCAAAACTGGTTATAAAGTAGGGTCAAACAAAAATGCTTTAGATTAAACTACCTCTGTATGTTCTTTTGTAGTTCATTGAACTTAATTCTGGGAATCACGCCAAATTCTAAAAAATAAATAGAAATAAGAAAATTGCCAAAATATGTCAAGATAAAAGTGTAGTATCAAAGGCAAACCTCAACAGTTTGCCCCAGAAAACCACTGTATATATGTAGTTTCTAAATGAATATAAATACAATATTGTTATCTAAAATTCGTATCAGTGGTTTTCTAGAATTTGGCGTGATTCCCAGAATTAAGTTCAATGAATATTAACTATCCGCCACAAACAAACTACAAACAATATTCTTTTGTAGGTAGATTTGTATTTGTGCAATAGTGCAATTTATAATAAAGTATATTTTTAAATTCATAATACAAAACAGTAATTTAAGTATCTGGTTTCAAGTGGAATGTTTGCGAGTAGTTCAATTATTAGAATTTGTGTATCACAATTTATACGTAGAAAATGAAAGATTTTAATGTGTCTAATATTTGGCGAAGGCGCTGGGAATAATCCCACTTTTGATAAACAACGGAGTAATATCATTGTACCATATTCGTGCAATACCAAAAACCCAACAGCTGTGAGATTATTCGGAGAAGTATTGCACAATTTACCGACATCGATTGTCACTGAGATTAAATAAAATACACTGAGCTGATGGTAGAAATAAAAATATTTAACAAAAGAAAGTCGTGGATTTATAGTTTGCAGACAACACGGCGCTCAGTTAATAAAAATTTTATAGACAATTTTATGTTAAAAATTAAAATACTTGTCCAAATGTCCACTGAATTTAAATGAGAATAACTATTGTATTAAACGTACCTACATATTCTTCCATAACCTTTACTATTTCTTTATTTGTAACTTTTAATAAGTATATTGAATAATGAATATCTGCTCCTATTGTCTATTTAAACTGTGTGTTACGCAGAGGAGTGTAACTTATCAAGTTTAAACAATTTCAGATTCTATTTTACAACTTCTGGTAGGTATAGCATCATGGCCGTCATGTATTTCAATCAATATTAAAATAAACTTTATTCCTTCAGTGCAAATGCTTTTTCATCAGATTTGTTTGTATCGTGTTCATATTCTTCTTCATTTTCTCAAGTTCTAATTGCTTTACAAATAATTCATTCTCCATATAATTTTTGTACATTGAACTGATTCCGCGGTTGGCATCATGTGAAACATTGTTAAATATTATAATTAAAGAAAAAATTATTCACTTTTTAAATGTTTCAGACTGTTTGAAACATTTAAAAAGTGAATAATTTTTTCTTTAATTATAATATAATTTTTGCATTTTAATTTTCTATTGCATGTTTACAGTGTTACTTAATTACACTCAAGTAAAATATTCCTCATTATATTTTATTTCTTTTTAAATTCGCTGTTAGGTCATTAGATGAATTTAAAATAATTTAATATTATAATTGAGTCTGTTTTTGTATTCACAATTCCTTCAGATCAACAATTTGTTAGTATACACGACGGCGGCAAAATTATTTTGATGAGTTGAGAGCAAGTAACTCCTAGATGTAAATGATAAATAAAAATGGCCATATTACAGAAAATCGGACATAGAGGTTTGATAATCTTTGGCCTAGGAAAAACTTCCCCCTTAATTATCCTTCAAAACGTACACTTTATATAAAAATATGAAAATGAAAATGTCCAGATGGGTTAAAACTGAAATATTAAAAGATTGTTCTGTCCAAAAATAGATTTTGTTATGCGCAAAAGACTACACTGTTTTCTGTAAGAAAAATAACACGTTGGATATTTTAAAATTCCAGAAGAAAAATCCGATCTAAAAGTTACGCTGCATTCTTTCGTGATTATATTCGGTAATCGGTATGGACAATTAAAATGTCCATTGTCTTTAGCTACTAGTTAAAGAGTTAACGTGAATATCTAAGTAATATAAAGGAGGATCGTCGTTCGTACGAATTTAAAGGTAAAAAGTTAAAAAATCCGCATATCATTATAAACTGGTGCACAATTGAAGTGGATATTAGAAAAATATGGACCAAATTTGAATGTCTATATTTTTGGAACGGGTTGGTTAATCTTGATACGATTTTTTGTGACCATTAGCAAAATTCATTGACTGTCAACTGTCTCAAATAGATTTTTAAATTGTGGTTGTTTCTTTTATCCACAGGGTGATTAACCAGACCCTTACATTTTCGTTAAATTTCATCGTTCTCCCAATTTCCTAAAAAAATTTTGGGATTTTTTTTAACACATTAATTATGATTTACAGGCAATTCTGAAAGACCAATTTGAAATTATTTTTGATAGCTCTGTTATTTTCAGAGATACCATTTGTTATAGGAAAAATTGCGATTTTTTTACATTTTAGTTTACAGTATTTTAATACGATAGTCAATTACAATTGTTTCTTCGATATTCAACGCTCCCAGGGTGCCCTTTTCGAATGCAAGGCGAGCAAATTAATTTGGGTATAAGGAAATGAACCAACATAAAAATAAATAATTTAAACTTTTTGGTATTTTTACAAATTGGCGTTTCTTATATTCGACACTACCAAAAATCTGAAAATGAGCTTTTATCAATTTTGATAGAAAATTTTGGAATCTTGGACAATACTGCCGAAACGGTTTCAGAATTTTTGCGTCATCCCTATTATTAAAAGAGATACATTTTTTGGTAAATAAAAACGTATAATTTGCAATTGAGAAAACCTTGATTTACAAATTTGTTCGGATCTATGGCAGTCTGAGGTGATATATCGATATGAATAAGACGGGTCACTCTTTTTGGTCCATTGACGTACTGGAAACATTTTCTAAGGGGTCAAAAATGTGTTTTATTTCTAAATTTTTGCGGTGACACCACAGGTACTCGTAGGTGATATTCCTTAACTCTTGATATACCCCTAATATTTTCAGCCCCCTCCTACTCATAGGCGTAGTGGGAAAAGTAAAAAAAAACAAATTTTTGAATTTGATTGTGATCAAGACGCCACCAAATGACCCTTTCAAAATTCGCCCATGGGATTATGGAGGTTTATCCGTGTTTCATTTTTGTAGAAAAACATCTTTGCAGTTTTCATAATTCCAGTTTCCGTGGTCGCGAGTCTATTGTAGACTATGAAATGGGACATGGTGACCGACGGTTTGTTCTGCTCCAAACATATTTATTAATTGATATTTATAAATACACTGCTTTTAATTTATGATCTCTAATTCATTTTATTAAATTCTTTTTAAAAATCTAGCCGTCACTGGAAACAATTTCTTGTCATTTAATAAAATTCAATTTGACAGTGTTTTGAGATCAGTGTTTCGAGTTAAAAGTAAAACACAAAATACAAACAATAATTGTTTCATTGATTACATAATATCTTACATAAAATTACAATAAAGACTTGGTTTTGCCGTGTTGTTGTATTCCAACAATAATTACACAAATATTAATTTTTAAAGCAAAAAAAACTTATTGGTAACCCTATATGACTACATTTTATTAGGAGGTAAATGAATGATTGAAGTTTTTTCACATATTCCAGTTTATTCAGTTTGATGAATAAATTGAAATTTGTTAGAACATAAACTCCTGGACAAAATTAACGCACCACCATAAATTTGCAACAAATTTGATGCTACTTTTTTTCTGAACCTATGGTCCGATTTGAATGATATTTCTAACATTTCAGGTCCATTCCTTGATAATGTCATTGTCCTCATTATTTTTGATAAAAAGTTCATTTTACTTTTATACCGGGTGTAATAAAAATGTTGTGTTTTTTTCCGAAAATTTGTAACCCTGTGGCGTATACTAGCAATCCTAACATATCGCAGTTGAAATTAAACTGTAGCCTCATCTTTCCTTAACATTTCTTAACTGTTTCACTTCATTATCTCTGTTATTAGAGGAGATACACCCTTTTATAAATATACGTATACGTATACGTTCATTTTTATAAATGTTTTGCAAGTAGGCTATGGATCTCCTTTGACATTTCAATAAAATTTTGTTAACAAATGTTTTAGTTTGGAATTGTCAAATAGAGTCAGTCTTGCTGATTAAAATCTGTTCACAAATTGCTTATTAAGACCAGTTCGTTTTGCATACCAAGTTTTTTTGTTATCGTATTTGTCAGTTACGAGTATCGGCGGAGGAGGCAGTAAGAGCATTAACTTTGTTGGATGAGGGCCTACACGATATTAACATCACATTGTCCATCACCATCATTTCTATTGTTTTCTTTTTTTTTCTGTTTTCCTGTTTCATTCGCTTCATTCATGTAATTTTGACTTTATTCTTAATTTTAATATTGTGATTAAAGTAAG
This sequence comes from Rhagium mordax, assembly GCA_963680705.1. Taxonomy (NCBI): domain Eukaryota; kingdom Metazoa; phylum Arthropoda; class Insecta; order Coleoptera; family Cerambycidae; genus Rhagium; species Rhagium mordax. The sequence goes on from OY796658.1 coordinate 61,286,704, forward strand.
TTTAATTAAAAAGTGATTCGTTAATTTTGTTTTCATTTATCGATAAACATAAACATTACAGTCATTACATTGATTACATTAATTTATAAAAATGAACGTATACAAAAATAAAGTTTATAAAAACATGTTGAGTTATAGAAGGGTGTATCTCCTCTAATAACAGAGATAATGAAGTGAAACAAAAATGAAAATGTTAAGGAAAGATGAGGCTACAGTTTAATTTCAACTGCGATATGTTAGGATTGCTAGTATACGCCACAGGGTGATACAAATTTTCGGATAAAAAAACACAACATTTTTATTACACCCGGTATAAAAGTAAAATGAACTTTTTATCAAAAATAATGAGGACAATGACATTATCAAGGAATGGACCTGAAATGTTAGAAATATCATTCAAATCGGACCATAGGTTCAAAAAAAAAGTAGCATCAAATTTGTTGCAAATTTATGGTGGTGCGTTAATTTTGTCCAGGAGTTTATGTATTTACTAATATCTCGTAGGTCCTCCTCTGGCAGTTATAACCGCGAGACATCTCCTAGGCATACTTTCAATAAGGCTGTTTATAAAATTTTGAGGTATGGCCTCCCACTCTTCCCGAATAGCTACGACAAGTTGTTCCAATGTCTGCACTGGATTATTCCTAGAGCGAATCTTTAATTTTAAACGAGACCATACGTGCTCAATGGGATTTAAATCCGGTGACTTTGATGGCCACTCCATTCTCATAATTTGAAGTTGTTCTATGGCATCATTTACTATTCTTGCCCTATGGGGCATTGTCATCTACGAGAATAAAGTTATCACCAAAGTTTCTAGCGAGGGGTGCGACTAACGGTCTGATACACCTATCCCTATAAATTTCACCATTTATAGACTGGTGACTGATGAACAAATCTGTTTTTTGATCAACAATCACTCCACCCCACACCGTAACTCCGCCACCACCAAATGCCTCTTGTGCAGCCATATTTTCCTCAAAATATCGTTCGCCCTGTCCTCGCCACACCAAAATTCGCCCATCAGATTTATACAGGTTTACACGTGTTTCATCTGTAAACAAACATCTTCTCCAGTTTTCATAATTCCAATGTGCATGGTGTTGAGCCCATTGCAGACGCATAGTTCTATGACGAGGGAGAAGCCTGGGACATGGTGCCCTACGTCTTGCTCTAAAAATATTAGTTGATGTTTACTTTCCATTACAGAAAGGAATTATAAGTAAATAAATATACGCTAACCATCATTGTTGTACATACCTTAGGTTATGCTCATAAAGAGTTCTTTTAATCGTCATATTCGAGACGACGATACCAGTGGCAGCTCTTAAATCCTCATTAAGTTTTCGAGCATGTTGTGTCCTACTTCGACGAACAATTTCTCATTAACAATCGGTTTTCCCTCACGCCTATTTTTTTAACACGACCGCCACCATGCCGAAAGTTAACAATACCAGAGTCAGAAAATCGTTTGTGTGCTCTAGAAATGACACTCTGGGAAACACCGTATATATCTGCCACCTCTTTTTGGGTCATTCCCGTATTTAACAATCGAATGCAATTATTAAGTTCTTTTAAAGTGAGACGAGACATTTCTAATTGATATTTTCACGCAAAACTCAAAACACTGTCAAATTGAATTTTATTAAATGACAAGAAATTGTTTCCAGTGACGGCTAGATTTTTAAAAAGAATTTAATAAAATGAATTAGAGATCATAAATTAAAAGCAGTGTATTTATAAATATCAATTAATAAATATGTTTGGAGCAGAACAAACCGTCGGTCACCATGTCCCATTTCATAGTCTACAATAGACTCGCGACCACGGAAACTGGAATTATGAAAACTGCAAAGATGTTTTTCTACAAAAATGAAACACGGATAAACCTCCATAAATCCCATGGGCGAATTTTGAAAGGGTCATTTGGTGGCGTCTTGATCACAATCAAATTCAAAAATTTGTTTTTTTTTACTTTTCCCACTACGCCTATGAGTAGGAGGGGGCTGAAAATATTAGGGGTATATCAAGAGTTAAGGAATATCACCTACGAGTACCTGTGGTGTCACCGCAAAAATTTAGAAATAAAACACATTTTTGACCCCTTAGAAAATGTTTCCAGTACGTCAATGGACCAAAAAGAGTGACCCGTCTTATTCATATCGATATATCACCTCAGACTGCCATAGATCCGAACAAATTTGTAAATCAAGGTTTTCTCAATTGCAAATTATACGTTTTTATTTACCAAAAAATGTATCTCTTTTAATAATAGGGATGACGCAAAAATTCTGAAACCGTTTCGGCAGTATTGTCCAAGATTCCAAAATTTTCTATCAAAATTGATAAAAGCTCATTTTCAGATTTTTGGTAGTGTCGAATATAAGAAACGCCAATTTGTAAAAATACCAAAAAGTTTAAATTATTTATTTTTATGTTGGTTCATTTCCTTATACCCAAATTAATTTGCTCGCCTTGCATTCGAAAAGGGCACCCTGGGAGCGTTGAATATCGAAGAAACAATTGTAATTGACTATCGTATTAAAATACTGTAAACTAAAATGTAAAAAAATCGCAATTTTTCCTATAACAAATGGTATCTCTGAAAATAACAGAGCTATCAAAAATAATTTCAAATTGGTCTTTCAGAATTGCCTGTAAATCATAATTAATGTGTTAAAAAAAATCCCAAAATTTTTTTAGGAAATTGGGAGAACGATGAAATTTAACGAAAATGTAAGGGTCTGGTTAATCACCCTGTGGATAAAAGAAACAACCACAATTTAAAAATCTATTTGAGACAGTTGACAGTCAATGAATTTTGCTAATGGTCACAAAAAATCGTATCAAGATTAACCAACCCGTTCCAAAAATATAGACATTCAAATTTGGTCCATATTTTTCTAATATCCACTTCAATTGTGCACCAGTTTAGATTAAATTTTCAAGAAACTCTCCAAGTGACTTGCAATAGCGTGGGAGAATCTTTCTATAGGGGCTCTTAAGTAATTTTCTTTCGATGGACGTAGTCAGGCATGTTAGGTACCTATCTAAAGAAAATTAAATCGTGCCTTCGCTAATTAATTTACAAGACAGTAAAAACTGGTTAAGAATGAGTACTACGAGATTAGTCTAGTATACGACGAAAAGAGATAAATATAAAATAAATAAATACACCACATGTAATTACGACCCCCTTTATCCCAGAAGGCTGAGCCTTGTGCGGGAGGGGGCTACACATTTAAACACAAGGGACACACATCCAATATCCGTGTATAATGGAAAAATCCCTCTCACAGTATTTTCCATTGCCACGACCGGGATTCGAACCCGGGACTTTTGGGTGAGAGGCAGGTACTCTACCATCTCGACCATCAGTCATATAATATAATATAATCAGATATTTCAGTTAAATCCAAAATTTGGCGAAGGCGTAAGGTTTCTAGCAGAAACTATAACACACAATCGTTTAAGGTTTTATTAATAAGCTTGGAAACGAAAGGAGGAATATTTCCGTTAAAAAACAAAAGTGGCACAAAATGAGAATTATCATAAATTAGGTATGGCAAATTACGAGTTTATAAGGCGTAATCGATATCGTTATACCTAAATCGAATCATAACAATTAATTACAGAATTCGTTGACGATCTGAAGTATTCGACGGATTACTACTGTAGGCAACGGTTTTCAAAAGCTAACCTCATGAAGTTCGGTACCGAAGTTTCCAATCAGACCTTCCTAGGTTACCTTGGAAAGTCAGCACACATTTTCGTTAGAAAGTGCTCGAGGAAGACCTTCCTGGACTTGAAAATTGGTTAACCCCAAATAATTTCATACCATCACTGAAAATTGTTTACTTTGAAGTCTAATCTCAAAGCGAACTTTCTTGGGCTTAGTGTTTCTAATGTCTATTGTTAATTTCAATTAAATTAATTTTAAGTTTCATATAAATGCTTTGGGCGTTCTGTCCTTTGGATTTTCTAACCTGCCTGGAATACCCACACATCTGAAGAAGTTGAGATATTTATTGCTAGTATATCAAACCTAACCTCAACTTTGTTTGTTGATTAAAGTGCAGTTTCTCAGCTTTTTCGAGTCCAATTTAACTTCAGCTTTTTATTTTCACACGTCCTCTATTTCAGATATACGGATCCGATTATGAATCTTGTTCATTCATATCTGTAACTGTTGGCATATTTAAAAATGTTTAAAATTAGATTATGGATTCATATTTTTGGTTAAATCAACCATCCATGTTGGTAAATTCAATATTTTGGTGTTGTGGGTTTCGTAGAATTAATTAACATGCAGATCTTTTCAAACCAACCAGTCAGAATACGTTATTGATATCCACCACTTCTATATAAATATTAAATTTACAATACAAACATGCGGCATATATTCCAATTAGGTGAAAACGAAATATCTAATAAATTGTCAACTGGCATGCGACAAAACTATGAAAACTGTCTCCAAATAAATTGTTCCTACTGTACTTTTAATGAAACATTCATCAACTTATTCTTTTTGAAAGAAAGCGACCATAGTAAAGCGAAAACGATATGCCTCATACCTGTTATATGGGATCAGCGTTATTATGTAGAGAGAAATATATAACTCATGTACGAGATACGTGCGAAACGGCGCCGGAAACCAGCTTTTATTATTTATTTTAACATCGCAAAATGATTTATCTGTAGAATTACTAGTACTGTAATTCTTTTGCTCAGACTATTGCTTTCAATTCTGTTAAATTTTGGAAGTTCAGAGAATAGAATTGATTATTAAGCAATCAACCACATTGAGAATCAAAGTATCATTATCAATTTTAATCAGACTAACGTATTATGGAACCAGGAACCATTTGATCCATCATTGGTGACATAACTGTATATGCAGTGTGCCCCTAAATCTAAAAGGTCAATTCAAAACGCTACCACATATTCCTAAGGTAAGGTCCAAAATAGAACGATTTCATTTAACTAAATTTACCTCTATTTGAAGGTGCTTGATTAAGGCACTATCGAACGTCAACGATAAATCGTACATGCATACATAGATTAATGTTACGTAAAAAATTAAACTAAAAAATGTCGAGAGATCATATGAGTGATATTGCAGTAATTTATTTTTTAAATTAATGTTGAAAATTTACCACGAGATATTATTTATCTTGTCAAAAATTGCAGATAAAAGGTATATTTTAAAAACAATAATCAGTACAATCAAAGATTATGTATACACTAGATAGTCAGATCTATTGAAAAATGTGAAAATGAAGAAAAATGTTTGAAATGTTTCGAAAGTGGACATAAGAGTGATCAATGTGATAGCGATGAAGTGAAGTGTTCGAACTGTTTAGAGGTAAATGCTAAATTTAAACTTGGTTTAAATATTCAACACTCTGTCTTTGATAAATCATGCCCAGTGTATTTAAAGAAAATTGATTTAGAAAGACAAAAAATTAAGCAAATTTCAGATTAGCAACCACTGACAGATAAAAAATATTTAAATCACAGTTTTTCTTCTATTACAAAAAATAATGTATGCTGGTTAAAACTAAAAATTATTCATATAAATATTCAATGTATAAGAAATAAAATTGAAGAACTAGAGATATATTTAAATTCACTTGATGTGGATATTGTATGTTTAACTGAACACTGGCTTAAAACTTCAGAAGTTGATGCAATCAAAATAGCTGGCTATAAAAGAGTATCCATCTTTTGTAGAAGTACTTATAAAAATGGTGGTGTAGTAATTTTCTGTAAAGATCGTTCTCAAGTTAAAATTAGAGAACTTACACATGTAGTTGATTCTTCAATTGAGAAAACTATAGAGCTTACTGGAGTTGAATTAAAATTTAATAAAAACATTGTAAAGATCTTAGCAATATATAGATCGCCTCAAGGTAATATTAATGAATTTTTGTCAACCTTAGATAGAGTTTTGAATTCAACAGTAAATAAATGTGACGTCATACTTTGTGGTGATCTAAACATTGACTATCTTTCTAATTCTTCAAATAAAAATGAGTTGAGGGACTTATTGCAAACATACAATATAAATATGTTAATAAATGAACCAACAAGAATATCACTAAACACGAAAACCTGCATTGATTATATCTGCACAAATTGCAATAATTCTCATAAAGAAACATGTAACATTTTGAATGATGGTTTGTCTGATCACACTTCTCAAATACTAGAATGTGAATATGCAATTAAGGCTTCTGATGAGCAATCTTATCGCTATGTCAGGTCATATAGTGAAAACAATTATAAAGATTACTATTACCAATTAGAAAATGAAAACTGGAATGAAGTTTTTAATGCAGTGACAGTAGATGAGGGTTTTATTAGCTTTATGAATATTTTAATGTATCACCATGATACAAACTTTCCTTTAAAAAGAACAAATTGTAAAATTGTAAATAATGCATGGGTAACTCCGGGAATAAAAATATCATCACAAAAATTGAAGCTATTGCATCAAATTAAATTGGCAACAAATGATCCAAATGATATTGATTATTATAAGAAATATAAAAAAATTTATAATAAAGTTATTAGTAATGCTAAAAAATATTTTTTTGATAATTTTTATAATGAAGCTAGCAATAAATCAAAAGCAGTTTGGTCAATAATTAATAATAACTTAGGTAACAAAGGAGTAAAAAATGAAATTAGTGAATTGTCAATTGATAACAAGAGTATAACCGATTCGTTTATTATTGCACAACAGTTAAATACTCATTTTATAGATTTACCTGCTAAATTAAATTATGAGTTAGGAGATACTCCTGATATAAATTATGATGCAATTCCAGCTTATCCTACAATGTTTCTTAAGCCAGTCACGGAAAATGAAATTTTTAATATTATAAATGAACTAAAAAATACTTATTCAGCTGGAGTAGACAATTTAAGTCCTAATTTAATAATAAAATCTGTCCAATTCTTAGTAGCTCCTCTAACGTATTTAATAAATCTATCTCTGTCCAAAGGAATGTTTCCATCTATACTGAAAATAGCAAAAGTTCTACCGCTTTATAAAAAAGGCGATAACACTCTACCAGATAATTATAGACCTGTGGCACTTCTTTCTACTATTTCTAAAATATTAGAACGTGTTATTTTTAACAGAATTTTAAATTTTACAGACAAATATAATATATTATCAAAAGCACAACATGGTTTTCGTAAAAAACATTCGACCCAAACCGCAATAATGAAATTCTTAGAGAAATTATATGAAAATATCAATGAAAACAAGAAATGTGCCGGTCTCTTTATGGATTTAAGTAAAGCCTTTGATCTAATTAATCATACAATTCTTGTGCAGAAATTAGAAAAATATGGTATAAGAGGTAAAGTAAGAGATCTGTTAACATCTTACCTCACAAATAGATACCAAATTGTAGAAGTTGATGGAATTAAATCAGAAAAATTAAAAATTGATTTTGGTGTACCTCAAGGGTCTGTACTTGGACCTTTACTTTTTCTATTTTATGTAAACGACTTGCCTAATTTTTTTGATGAATTTTTAATCATGTTTGCGGATGATAATTCCTATTTGTGCTGTGGTAAATCTATGGAAAATACTTTATCAAGCTTACAAGATAATGTTGGTAAATTTTCTGACTATTTTAAAACAAATAGATTATTTTTAAACGTTTCAAAAACTGTGTTTGTTGTATTCTCACCTAGAAATTCCGTTTATGATAAAAGTCACTTAATTAAAATAAATGGTAAAACCATAAATCAAGTAAATGTCACAAAATTTTTAGGACTCAATATTGACAATGCATTAAGTTGGAGTACTCATATAGATACGATGGCAAAAAGACTCTCTTCTACCTGTTACGCATTGTTCAGACTATCTAAATTAGCCAGCAGGAATACTCTGCTATCTTACTATTACGCCCATTTTGTGTCAAGGGTTTCGTACGGGATTATTTTTTGGGGTTCGTCTCATAATTCTGAAAGGCTGTTCAAACTCCAGAAGAAAGCAATTCGATACATTTCAGGGGCATCAAAATGTGAAACATGTAAAATGTTCTTTAAAAATTTACAAATATTAACTTTACCTTGTATATATATATTAGAGATATTAATTTATATAAAAAATAATTTAAACCTCTTTTTACCGAACAATTATAATCACAACTACAACACTAGGGAAGGTTACAATTTAATGATTCCTTTGCACAGCCTGTCAAAATATGAAGAAAGCCCTAAATATATGAGTATAATATTATATAATAAACTGCCAAATCGATTTAAATCTATTACAAACTTGAATACGTTTAAGAGAGATGTGAAAAGCTATCTAATTCAAAATTGTTTCTACTCAATTGAAGAATTTTTAAAAAGTTGAAATTTATTCGATATCTGTTTATATTTTATTCATGTTTTAATTATATATATTTGTGTTTTTATTTATACATACATGTGTTTTATAACTTTACTATATACATATTTGTCTTTTTATTTACACATAAGTACTTGTATTTTAAAGAAATTAGTGTCCTCCTTTTGTGACTAGTCCTATACCGATGTAATGATTGGTCTTTTGGATAATAAAGTATTATTATTATTATTATTATTATTATTATTATTATTGTTTAATTTTATCGCTCATAAATGGACCCCAACTTAAGCTTCATCTCACTTTAACTCATTATACTGCAATACTTCTCTGTTATTTGGCATCCAATTTTGCACGTGTTAGAGAGAGAAGATGGGGCGATGAAACAAACAGTGGCTTTGACTATCTAGAATATGAAATGATCTTTGGTACAATTAAGGGAAATATAAATTTTGATATTTTAAATTGTGTTGAACAGAGTATAGTATTAAGTGAATTGATTATAAAAAAAAATTAAATTAAATATTATGTTTCATTATTTTAATGGCCTTGAAGCTATTTTATCTGGTAAGACAAGTAAAATTAATAATAATGATGAATTACAAAAATATTAAACAAAATGTAAAAAACATTAAATACCTTTTTTGTAGAAGTGTTTTCAAGTTTACTTTAAATTCGTGACCTTCCGACCACCTTGTCGTGGTTTCTTTATTTGAGCAGATGACAAGGTAGTCGAAGTATCAATATTCAAAGTAATTAATGCGGAAAAGAACACGGAAACACTAACAAATCATCAGCTTCACAGAAACTTTAGAATACTGTTACGTGTTTACAACCTGTAATATCCAAGCGTGGATTCAATTATTGCAACAAGACTAACACTAAACGCCTGATTTATTTAACTTACACTAATTATTCAGTTAAACTATAGCACTCTCGATAGCACTAATTACTATTTTTAACCACTATTATTCACCACTAGTCACTGTTCCGTGGTATTCAGTTCACTTTCCAATATTTTACTGCCTGCTGTGGACCATCTTGGCCTTTATATACCGCCAGATATATCTTCTATCATTATCCAGATCTAGATCATTCCACAATTATCTCGCCTCCTAATTCGTTTCCATACCATTGATGACATCTCTGGGACGACAGCTGAACCATCACCCATAGTGTGTGACTTAGGAGAGGGCATACGGCATACTACAGATTTCACAATCTACAGGGTGACCCATTAAGAATGGAAACACTCGCGTACCAAACTTGTTTGTGGACCGAATTGAACGGGATTTTTTTTAAAAGATTGATCTTGTAAAGCTCTATCTTGGTGCAAAATTTGAAGACGAAATTTTGATGTTCAAGGCCTACTATGAATTTTTTTTTAAGTGAAAAATAGCAAAATTTTGTTAGCGATTTTTTTATAAAAAATCTGACTACACCACTGGATTTAGGAGCCCCTCAAATGCATCTGTCCCAATTTTTGCAAAAAAATTGTCATCCCTAAAAAAGTTATAACAATATCAGCATTATCAGCGTTTGCCGTTGTCGGTAAACTTATTCCTTCATAAAAACCGGATAGAACCCAAACAGAAACAAAAAAAATGTAAAAAAACGTTATGAAAAATGTATAGCATTAAACGGAGGATTAGTGGAAGCTACAAAAATTTAAATTTAATGGTTAATATGAATTAATTTGACTCCTTTTTCTTTTTTTAAATTGTAATGTTTTAATCGTTATTTTTTATCAGTTGTTGTATTAGAGTAATTATTGTTGGTTGTTTTGTGTATACTGGTTTACACAATGGTTCTTGTTAATAATTACACCAGTGTTTAAGTTAATTAATTAATTTTGTTTCTGTTTGGGTTCTATCCGGTTTTTATGAAGGAATAAGTTTACCGACAACGGCAAACGCTGATAATGCTGATATTGTTATAACTTTTTTAGGGATGACAATTTTTTTGCAAAAATTGGGACAGATGCATTTGAGGGGCTCCTAAATCCAGTGGTGTAGTCAGATTTTTTATAAAAAAATCGCTAACAAAATTTGCTACTTTTCACTTAAAAAAAAATTCATAGTAGGCCTTGAACATCAAAATTTCGTCTTCAAATTTTGCACCAAGATAGAGCTTTACAAGATCTATCTTTTAAAAAAAATCCCGTTCAATTCGGTCCACAAATAAGTTTGGTACGCGAGTGTTTCCATTCTTAATGGGTCACCCTGTATGTAATCTTCGCCATTTCGGTTTTTTTATCGTAATTTTTTCCTGTATATTTTTTTATGTGGAATGATAAATTAAATGAACTTATGTTGTTCATCCCGGAATAGTAGGTGGCGCTAAATTTGTGACGAAAAAATTATTAGAGAGCGTCCATTCTCCCTTTACACAGGGTGAATACCAATAACTCATTTTAATTTTAAGAGGGGGTTTTTGTTGATATTTATAACACAAATTACCAATAAAAAAATATAAAAAAGAAAGTTGAAAAACTGACCTACCCTACGTAAAATTCTGGTAAACTTTTGAGTACCGCTTCGTCGCTCTACTGACCCACTTATGGGGTGAACAACATGCCTTGTATCCAAGTCACAGACTCCAAGTTCTAACGTAAAAAACGTGACATAAAACGTCTAATAAAATTAAGCCGCCGTTCGACGGTCGTTCATATTCGACCACCTGCAACATTACACATGGAAAAAAAATCATAAATGCAACACAGGCCGACACTGTTCTAATGTTATAAATTTGCGGTCGGAGACAAGTTAATTGACAGTGACAGCAAAAACTAGTGAATTTATGATTGCACAAAACAAGGTGAATGCCAGAGGCAAAGACCTATCCTGATTTATTTTCTGTTGAGATAGGTAAGTTACGAAGTTCTGAAAATGTTGACGTACCTATTTTAATTTATTTTCTTTCTCGAAAACTACAGGGTATATATTTTTTATTTTTGGTATATGGCCTTACCATTAAGGGACCTACCATCCCTTAAAATTAAAATGAGTTATTGTATGTATAGGTATATCTGGCATGCATGGCACATGTACCAAAGAAAAGTTTTATTTGGCAGTTTCTATTTTGAAAAAGAACAATTTTTTGCGACTTTATCTTTATGTAATATTTGAACTGTTATTTCGCAAAAAAGAGTGGACTAATTCGATCCTAAGTATAAGATGCAAATTAACGCAGCACTAAACGTTAACACTGAAGTAAAACAGCAATACACGGTGCTCTATCCCACTTACATAATTAATTGAAGTGAATCGAAGTGACAGTAAGTAGACGCGTCTTGCTATTATGGTTGACCCGGACTTCTCCACTCGTATGCATTCCTATTACCAGTAATAATTCTTATCTCTGTTTTATGTTATTTTCTAATATGTGAAAATTTCTTTTATTTTCTCATATTTTCATACTGTATATTCAGTTGTAGGACACATTTATTAGTAAACACATTTATTTAAACATGAACCATACCGTTGAGTTTGAGTATTTTATGGAAAATCGAACAGATTTCTTAGAATCAACGTTTTAGTAAACTAACAAAATATGAGTAGATACCTATTTAAAACTAAGTTGAGCAATCCGTGTTTATTTCCTCATTGTTTTTTTTTTTATTATTATTAAAATAGTGTAATTAATTATATCACAAAGAAATTTAATACTTCTAATAGTTGAAGGAGTATCCCAGTTGTTTAGAGTGATTCTCAAATATTTTGTTTTACCTTACTGAATTATACTGCAGATTTGGATTTTATAACGTAAATAACAGAGTGTACCAAAGGGATATACAGATTTTCCTTCATAAAATTTCATAATTCATAATCAATTATTAAATTAATTCATGACATCTAAGTCTGCGGGGTCTAATTATCACGCTTAGATTCGAAAAACAATAACATAAAGAAATAGTAATTATATTATTTCATGTTAAAGATTAAAGTGTGAAACATATTATGTTAAAAACTTAAAAAATATGTCTCTTTATGTTTAAGGTTTTCATTTCTCGTTGAATCGATTAGACCCTATCAATCTACCCTCGAGACAAGTTGTGGATATGCATAAGGAGGTTTTGAAATACTTAATGCGTTTTATTGAAATTGATAGCTAAAAAATTGACTCACCAATTTAAAGAAGGGTTTAACAGACACATATACCTATTTAGGCATAATTTATTTAAGTTATATAACTGATGGTCGAGATGGTAGCGTACCTGCCTCTCACCCAAAAGTCCCGGGTTCGATTCCCGGTCCGTGGCAATGGAAAATACTGTGAGAGGGATTTTTCCATTATACACGGATATTGGATGTGTGTCCCTTGTCTTTAAATGTGTAGCCCCCTCCCGCACGAGACTCTTAGAGCCTTCTGGGATAAAGAGGGTTGTAATTACATGTGGTGTATTTATTTATTTATTTGTTTTTAACTACTTAGGAAAATAAATAGGATTATAGGAAACAACTACTGGACGGGCAAAGGCCCCTACTCCCATTGAATTATACCTATAAATCCAATTGATTTATAGGTATAATTCAATGGGAGTAGGGGCCTCTGCCCGTCCAGTAGTTGTTTCCTATAATCCTGTTTATTAAGCATGTTTTAGTCCATCAGGGCTAGAGGTCGCCGCTCTTGGTGCCTTGCTTGGCAAGCCGCTATCGGTCACAGAGACACCGTCGATGTCTTGACTGGTAGTAGCAACTGACCACCAGAGGGATGTACTTATCCCTCACTACTTACTTAGGAAAACATAATTATAGTACAGGTGTAACACGTTGGATTTATCTCCCATATCTAAATAATAAGTAAAAATGTAAATTGCATTTTTCTATTAGTACCTATAGTTAACCCACATTGGACATAGGATACATATTATTATCTAATTGTAAATAATGTTGGTTGGCACTCTGATGATAGATATCTCCACAATGTTTCATGCTACACTGTTGTACGTACGAACGACGAATGTAACAATTTTAACCACACTGGCAGCCTCTGAACCGATGCTGCGGAAGCGCCGTCTGCTGTTCCCTGCCAACAATATTACGACGTAGCGCCTTTTTATAATTATTTCACTCAACTTACATAACAATCACACATACAAAAAATTTAACTGTGCAGATCTTTTAAATTATGCATGTACGGCTTGATGCACTATCAAATCGCAGCCCTACACATTATTTTTCGTTTTTGACACCCGGTATCTCTGTTAATCAACTTTAGGACTAATAAGGTAAGTTTGATTAAATCGTAATAATTTTACGTAAGGAATCTGCCACTGCTCTGTGTACCATTACTTATGGGACACCCTGTATATTAACAAAAGTTACTCAGAATTGGGTGTAGATTCTAAAAATAGAAAAATATACAGAGTGTTCCATTTAAAATAAAGAAGAAGTTGCCAGTTTTACTTACAATTGGCAACGCCGCGCTGTCGATAATATTTTAAGTTGATAGAGCGTATTCTGTTACCTTGGTATTCAAATTTTCAAAAGAATATGTTTACTTGTTTACCCGTTCTCCGTTCTCCATAATATACTATATACTTCTAATACTCCATCCACCATGAATCACCCTGTATACGTGCGTGTGCTGTACATCTAATATGCGAAGAAACCAAAAGCAATTAAAGCTTACCCGTTAAAAGAATCAGTACCTACCATGCGTGGTTTGGAGCAGCCATCACCAACCAACAACACCTGTAGTTCAGTGGGTGTTGCACCAACACCACCTATACTCACTCCTTTTCCTTTTTCATAAGTACAGTATTGGATGGGGATGGTGCGTTACTACAGGGTGTTAAGAAAAAGTAGGTCATGCCTTTAACCACAGATTCTTTGGGCGAAAATAATGTGACTTTTATAATGTGATTTTTTATTTTGGAGCGTAGTTTTTTTATACAGAGTGTTAAAGTTTACATTTTGAAAATTATTTTTATTAATAATTCTGTTACTGTTTAAGATTTTTACCCGAATTTTTGCACAGACATTCATCTTATACAGATACACTTTTTGTGTAATTTTGGTCAAAAAAGTCAAAGCGCAAACGGGAAAAAGGGGGGTTGTGTTACCCATTAACCCCCCCAACTTTTTCATGCGTACGCCTATGGTGTCTAGATATTTATTTTTAGATTAAACACTTATTTCCCCAATTTTTTTTACTCCTACTAAATTTTGATTTAGGACTTGATTAACGAGATATTCCAGTAAATTCAGAATCATTTTCAATATTTCAGTTTCGGAATTTAGTATAGTATTTCGCACCCTTGATACAAAAATAACTATTTTTTGATATCTTCGTTTTTTAATTGCCTGTAGATTTTTGCCCCTAATTTTTCAAACATTTTTCATAGAAGTTTGAAATTTCATCAAAAACGTCTTTTTTGTGTAAATATCACTTTACAGAGTATTAGTAGTTCTTACGTAATTCCGACTATTTTTTATCTTCGTTTATTGATAGCCTATCGATCTGTCGAGCTAGATTTTAGATTTTTGCAATCTACCTCGACAGATCGATAAGCAATTAAATAGCGAAGATTCCAAAAAAAAATGATTGATATAGGTAATTAAAAAACGAAGATTTCACGATTTCTGAAAAAGAACTTTTCGATTGCTTAAAAGTATTAAGACCTGCAGACTGATTTGAACAAAACAAGTCATTTTTGTCCCACTGTGCGCCGAAAACCCGCTTTTTAAAACAAATATTAAATTAATATAAAGTACACTCATATTTTTATCGCGTATAATACAAAATATGCAAGAAAATATATAAATAATAAAATTATTGTTATATCTCATCATAGTTACAAAAAAATCGGCTGGGGTGGGACCGGACAAAAAAGTTGCCCAGTAACAGAATGAGGTCCAGTGTGGACCTGTCCCTGTATAAGTAGTTATTAAATAAATAAATAAATAAATAAATAAATAAATAAATAAATAAATAAATAAATAACACCACATGTAATGACGACCCTGTTTATTCCAGAAAGCTTTTTAGAAAAGCCTTGTGCACATTTAAAGACAAGGGACACACATCCAATATCCGTGTATAATGGAAAAATCCCTTTCACAGTATTTTCCATTGCCACGACCGGGAATCAAACCCGGGACTTTTGGGTGAGAGGCAGGTACCATCTCGACCATCAGTCATATTACACCATGATACTTAATTTTGATGACGAGTGATAAGTTGACTTAAAAAAGCCATTAAGAAATTTGTAATCCACTAAAATTATTTAATACAATTTTATGACTTTTCTTAATTTATTATAGACAGGCCAGAATATTTACTACGGTGTGAATGCAGGCATATTAAATTAACATGGCAATTGGGAAATAAAAACAATGTTAATTTATTCAATAAACCCGACTTCAATAAATACCTATGTAAATCTGAAGTCAAGTCCCTTTCTGGTTTCGTTACCCTTTAAATAAAACAACGTTATCTTATCAGCAATGAACCAGCAATTTTATATTTACAAATGTACCATCTACCTAATTTTATATTTGCCTTGAAAAAAGGAATTTTTTATTACGTATTAAATTAGGCCGTCTATTTGAATATTAATGAATAATACTGCTGTTGCAATATTGATGTCAACCTACCTCAACAATTTTATTATCAACGTGACAAAAAGTATATGTTCTAGGTAGCAACAGAATCAGCTGATTGTCACTTATTCGGCTTACCTCGTGAGCGCTCGCCCTTTTGTTATACCGGCTTTTAGACTATCAGGCGGCTATGAAGCGCACGATTCGCACGAAACAGTTGAAAGCCGGCTGTTAGAACGGATACGTGTGCCGAGCGACGAGCGAGCAAAGTCCCTTGCAATAAACTAACTTATGTGATATCTGCACACAATGGTACAAAATGTTTAATGTTTTTTAGTGAGAGTTTAGTTAAGGAGGCTACCATTTAGCCAAAAATTTGCGTGATTTTTTTCTGCGATATATTGTTAGTTAACAGTTGTATACAATACAATCATTGGTGAGTGCACTTTCGTTTTCATTGATTTTGGTTAGGTACCTATCATTTTTATTATTGTTACGATTAATTAGAAAAAAAAGTATAAGTACGATAGGGGAAAGGAAAAAACACCCTCACAGAAATAAACTATATTTTTATTTCTTTCCAAATAAACATTGATAAACAATAGAATTACTGGAATTGACTGTTTTTCTTTTCATTTCCATAATAATGACCTCACATTGGATTAACCCTATACAATTTTAAAAGTATATTGTACGTATTCATTGAACAGATTACCTAGTAACTTTTTTGTATTTCTGACAAACGATTCTACTTATTTAAAATTTCGGTTACATTTTATTAACATACATTTGCTTAATTTTAGAGAAAATATATGTATCTCCACCCAGGTGGATTAGTTATTTAATTAATTGCGTAATATCCGATTGACTGGGCTAGTAACAGGGCGTTTACTATAATTAGTTTATACCTATACCGACAATGCCGCAAGTGGAAATCGTAAACATTCATTTTCTTTAGTTAAGATACCTGCTTAAGGGCGTCAAAACTAGTGGAATAAGTAGATGATTTTAAGAACAATTTAATGTTTTGTGGAGAAGTTAAGTAAAGGTATGCATTTCGATAAAAATCCACGTTACTTTAACTACATATTATTATAGATTGATGATTGATATACTCTAGGATAGGTTAACGTAACCCTCCACGTAACCTAAGTAGGTACTAAGAAATATTGATACAAAAATATAAAATAAAAATACCTACCTCGAAAAATACAAATTAACAGTGCGCCTATTTTGAATCAACTCTAAAAAAATGGAGATTTCAATTCGATATGTATATGTTTTTTACTATACTATACTTGAGTCTCTACGTTCTATAGTTCTTAGAACATGATATTTTTATAATTTGTTTTCTAAATCGTACTAGTCTTATTTCTGCGTGAACTGAGGACGATATTCTTTCCTCAAGGACTCAAATTTTGTTTAATTTTTCCTGCATAAAATGAGCCGGTTTCCTAAGGTTAAATTAGAGGTTAACCAAGACAGAATTCAGTATTATAACGAATATTTTAGGCAACCGTTGTAGGCAAGTCAAATTACTTTTTTTTTCACCATATTTTAACCTCGCATACAAAATATAATGATATTAAAACATGATATCACAATATTATAGCGTTATTTGCAATTATACTTATTACTTAAGCTCATACTTGGAAGTTTTCCATTTTGTGTGTTTTTTAGTGTATAAACTTTTTCAATTTTTTTTGTATAGGTATTAATAATTTGATAATAAAATAAATAAATCTTGCACTGCACTCCTACTAAAATTAAGCAATAAACAAGTTTTCCATCAGTAACAAATTTATTGATTAAATAGGTATGAAAATACTAGAGATTCACCGAGACCTACTTTTTTAAAAAAAAGCCAAGTACCGAGCTCTCGGCCAAAGGCTGAAACCGAGTACCGAGCTACTCGGGTCAAATTCTGAATCAAGTTCCGACCGAGGTTCCGACTGTTACTAATAAGTGTAGTTTTAATTTTTTTTTCGTTATTTTCGTTCAGAATTTGATCAGTATTATTTGTTATTCAGTTCCTTTTAGAGATGGCTGTGTTTTGTTTAATTTTGAGAACTATTTTTATTTTTTTTTATTATAATTAAGAATGTTTTTTAATAAACACTTGACAATGACTACTATTTTATTTATTTTATTGTACTTAATTGGACACGAAGAAGAAAAATAAATTTTAAAATCTTTGAATCTTGAAGAAAAAACCATCTGTTTCAATATTATAAAATGACCGAGTAGCTCGGCCAAAATGAGCTCTTGGCCAAAAAATAGTCAAAATTAGACCGAGATCTGGACCTGGCCGAGTACTCGGTGCATCTCTAGAAAATACTAAAAATATTAGCCTCGATATTAGTAAAAAGTTTACTTTACGTTCTCGTTTACGTTACTTAAGATTAAAACTAGGATTAAAATATAGCCATTCAAAATAACTTTGAAATTATTCTTACTGTTTTACAGAGAAAATGAAGTAAACGTACCTACCTAATAATCTATCATAGTTAGGTGGTACCCTCGGCGGTACCTCAGATATATTCAAGGTTTCGTAAAACTGATTTTTTTCATATTCCACACTAGTAAGTAATTTTTTCTTACATTGTGATACATCGTTGAAAAGGGAATTAAGAGCTCTCTTAAACCATAAAAAAAGTTAACGGCATTAACTCAAAAACAAATAAAGATAAGAGATTTTCTGGCAACACCCAACGAGAGCATCGAGGAAAGTATCTTAAAAAAATGTACTTATTAAAATATCACCAGTCATCAAATTAGACATTAGGATACGATAAGTTTTTTAAAATGCACATTTTCGGTTTTTTTAAAGTATTTCGGAAGCGGAGATAGCTAGGTCAAATTTAAAATGGACTTAAAATTCTCTAAAACATTCCCCACTTCACCGTTTCTCTATTTCTAATAATAACCGGAGCAATGCATGCTCGAATGCATGCACTCCCAATTGTGAACATACTGTATAAGCGCTAAGTTCATACATAATAAAGTATGTTATATTAATGCTATAAAATAGGGGCAGCGAGCGGAGGACTGACTTCACTCACTTCATGGCGATATGACATTACTGCGTTTAGTACTTGGATGGGCTCCACGGAAAGACGTGGTCTCGCTTCCCTACTTCTAGCGGCTTGTATATCAGCTATATCGCAGAAGCAATACAACTGTAGGCGAGAGGTGTATTGAGGATATACCATCCTTCGGAGGGGATGTAAAGCAGTCGGTCCCTTGTCTATTAAATGTTAGGCAAGTAAAAAATCCCTACTCTTAGTAAGATAAGAGGTTCGGCAAAATTTCCAGGTTGGGGGTTGCTCGTCTCCTGGCGTGGGTGATTGGCCTTGGTAGCGGAAATAGGCCTACGTTAAATAAGTGATTAAAAATATTTAAAAAAATGCTATAAAATAGTTATTTATTGAGACAATTAAAGATTAGGTATATAAAATATAATATTTGTTCGAATTAATTTCTTTGACTTTTTTAAAAATAAAATTATAATTCGATTATACCTATGTCAGGTTCGTTTTTATATTATTACCTAAATTAATATATACATTTTTGTGTACGAACTTAGTACGAAGGCGTAGAAGGGTCACTAATTTTTTTTATATTTTGATTTTACTCGGAATTCCGACTTTAATCCGTGAATTCCAATCTGTATGTCAGAATTCCGACTTTAAACTTGGGAACTTAGACTTTAACCTCGGAATTCCGCGTCCCCCACTTCAGTAAAACATTTCAATCATGCTGTCTCAATGAAGTAGTTCAAAGTTCACGTTTTCTTCTTCTTTAACTTTAGATCTGCTATATTTGAGTTAATAACCATTTATAAAAAAAAACAGGCGCATTCACGAAAAGAAACTGTTGTATGAGCAGTAAATTTGCTTATTTTTATAATATTTTTGGTCAATTATTCCTGTCAATTTTCTTGCAAATTAAGTAATATGTCACCATTTGAATTGCTTTTGTAAGAAAATTGAAAAGAATATATGAGTACCTAATCTCAGTTATAACCGAGGTTATAACCTCGGTTATAACCCTACAACTTTTACTTTAAGCATTTTTTTGTATCTGCAATATTAACGATAATAAGGGATGGGTAATTTATAATGAATAACTGTACCTACATACAGGATTGTTTTTTTTACAAGCTTTTATCTTGCAATGTATGTATGTTAGTTTGTTTGTTTGTTTGTTGGTTTGTTTGTTTGTTTGTTTAGGTCAAATCTTGCAACTGAATTTTAAAATAGTTATCCCCAACCGATTGAGCTGAAATTTTGCATACACGTTTAGTTTGGATGACAATGCATGTTTAGCTAAGTGACGTCATTCTAAATCCAATATGGCGGACGCCGCAAGATGGCGGACTAGTAATTTTTTATGCACCCCCATAATATGGTATCAATTAAAAGGGTTTGCTGAGAAGAATAAGAAAAATAAAATGACGTCACACTAAATTCAATATGGTGGACGCCCCAAGATGGCGGACAAAATTTTCTTATCTACCATCATAATATGGGTATCAAATGAAAGGGTTTACTGAGAAGAATGCGAAAAGAATACGAAAAAAAAACAAAAAAATAAAAAATAAATTAATAATAAAAAAGCATTTTTAAAAACAAGCTTTTATTTAAATGCTCTAAAAAGAAGAAAATAAACTTTAAATTAAATCAAACCCATCAATCTATTACATTATACAATTTATATGATATAAAAGCTTGTCGCGTAAATAAACAAGAATACAATATTAAACTCTCGCGCCAAGCTTTTATATCATATAAATTGTATAATGTAATAGATTGATGGGTTTGATTTAAAGTTTATTTTCTTCTTTTTAGAGCATTTAAATAAAAGCTTGTTTTTAAAAATGTTTTTTTACTATTAATTTTTCCTCCGCATTGTAGTTTGTAGCACCGATATACCTTCCACAAACGCCAAAACAGTAACACTGCACTCATTGAATTTTGAGGTTTTGGTGTTTGTGGAAACTACGTCGGTATTACCTACGTCGGTATTACCATCATATCAAAAGTTCCAACCGTCTCCGGGATTTCCTCATTGTATATGTACACATACATATATACCGTGTGTGTAACGAATCATTAGATATATATGGCTCGGAAATGACAACACTGGCTGCCGCAAGATCCGAGACAGAGCGCTATCCTGTGATCGTACCGTACAAAGCATTTACGGCGCATTGTTGTCGCTCCACAACTCATCCTATGCATTTATATATCTAACGATTCGTTACACACAGTGTATGTATTATGTAGGTATATTGCTAATTGAACCCGTATCCGAACATGTATGTAATTTTTCAGTCCATCGTTCGCCATCACCACTTTCATTATGATCATTACATTAGATTCGGTGCAAAAAAAAAAAAATGAATACGAAAGATTTGAAACCAATTGTTTGCGGTAAGAAAAATTATTGAGAAATAAAAGTTGCAGTTTCAAAAATATTATAAATATAGTTTCGGGAGCTTTCGAATCTAGAAATATTAGATATAATGTAACTACAGCAGAAGACATATATTTTTTAATATTACACAAATCCGTATCGTCATCTAACCATTAGAAATTTGTCCTTGATATCGTAAATAAAAAAACTATTTCCAATTCGAATTTCAATAGTAAGTTTTGAGAAGTTAAGAAGAAATTATCCAACGTCGGCACAGTTTGTTATTCATACATTTTATAATCAACGTCCAATTGCCGAAGTACCGGTTTCATTAAAAAGGATTGTTCACAAATTTCCATATAGTTGACACGGGAATTATTGCTAAAATAGCAGTTTTTTCTACCCCTCTTTGTTTGCCAATATTTTCATGCTCGATTAAAGGTTGAATAAACAGTGTTTACAATTCCGTTGACATCTGTAAATAAATGTCTCTGATTGCTTTGATTCTGCTCTGTGGTAATACACTTGATTCACTCCACGGGCGACACATTTTTACACATTTAAACTTCATTGTCAATTCTCCCAATTTAGTGACTACAATTTAAACACAAATTGCAAAGATAATTCCTCGGATAATTCATACATTAAATTAAATTTTAAGCGGTAGGTACCTTCGCTCTACATATTATTTGTTTTTTAGAATTTTGTATTAGTCTACAGAATTAAGCTGACGCAAACATGAGATATGAGATAGAGAAAAACATGCGAGTTTTATACCTACTTTTGATGCTTTTCATTCTTTTCAAGTCTCATAATAAAACAAGACATTTGTGTCTGCATGTGTTCGTAGTTTTCAGAATGATTGACGCTTCCACCACCTCATTTCATATATGTAATAGGTCCTATTAATAAAAATAGATATATAAACCTATAGGTTATACATATTTTTTAAACTGAAAATAATAAATAGGTATCTTAATTTTTTTCAATATTGTTTAAATTGTTGAATTTGTATTATTCTTGTTAAACAAAAATTACGATGCTGTAAGGAAACCGCGTGTTGGAATCGTTTGTTCGATCATTTGTCTGCTTTGGTTTCCTTTTCAACGCGATTGGAATATAAATTAGTCAGAAATTTTTGCCCTATCTTAAATTTTGTATTCATGCCAAAATACCTTAACTAAAAATATATATTATAAAGAGAATTTTAAAATTTACTTTTGCTTAGATGAATGTATCTGTGTGCTATAAATAGTCGACATACATATATTTTATCAGTGTTTGTTTTTATTCAATACCGTACCTCTATCTTGAATCAGTTTTCATATACTCATTTGCCATTTCATGTTTTCATATCCTCTGTGGAAGTTTTAATGAATTCAAACTTTTAATCTAATTTTAGCAGTTATTTCACAGCTATTATTTGGTTGTATGGGCGATAATTAAAAAGCGTAACACGTTGAATACACAGCGTTAATTAATTCTCACTTTTTGTATTCGATTTAACATCCAATTAAACATTTTAGTAGTTAACTTGTTAACTATTAAATACTCCATTTTAATTATTTTATAGGGGGTTTCAGTTCTAATTATTGATGTTGAATTGCCGAAGTAATTATAAAATTATGGTCAAATAGCAAGGTCTGCGTGTCAGTTATTTTACAACGTTAAAGAAAAAGATTAATGGAAGCCACATAAAGATAATGAAAGAATTTTATATACTTAGTTTTAATATGATACGATGGAAATTATACATACATATGTACAGGGTGTCCCAAAGTTGATGTCTCTGGACTATATCTAGAGAATGAAAAAATTTATCACAAAACCGCTTACGTGGTTTAATTTGGGGTGCACTAAGGTACATTTTACACTATAAATTTTTTTTTTTTCGAAATCTGGAAAATGGCGAAACTGACGTCATCAGAACTTTTTTCCCAGGAACATACACTTTTTTTGTACTACCT
Organism: Rhagium mordax; assembly: GCA_963680705.1. Classification (NCBI taxonomy): domain Eukaryota; kingdom Metazoa; phylum Arthropoda; class Insecta; order Coleoptera; family Cerambycidae; genus Rhagium; species Rhagium mordax. The sequence continues at coordinate 61,310,010 of OY796658.1, forward strand.
GGAAAGTGCTATTTTTTCTGAACATTTTCTATAAAAAAAGTTTTTTTGTATCTTTTATATTTAAAAATATACAGGGTAAAATAGTTTGGAAAATACGCTCAATTGCATATGAGTTAGCCATGATGTAATCGAGTGGCCTATGGAAAACAATGAACTAGGGCTGTTGACATGTTTGTTTAGTGAATATATTGTTTGTGTCAAATAGTTTACGAGTGGCAATTAATTTAAATAGCGTCGAAATGTTTACAAACAATGAAAAAGTTGACATGATTTTAATCAATTTTTTTCTCTTCCTTTTCTTTTTGGGATTTATTACCAGATCTCTTGAAATTCCTATCCAATTTATATTAGGTAAGTATCTAAAAAATATTCAAATTAACCAGTTTAAAACTGGGAAATAACCTCTACGCCTTTGACGTAATGTCAAAAACATTGCGCTGTCGTTTCAGAAACTATATCTGTTTCCTTTTCTTTAGATTTTTTATGTAACGTGTAGAATAACACGGCATAAAAAAAAATTGTTTATATCATTTCCATAGATACTTACCATAGAAATGTTGAAAAATATTCTAAATAATATTAATTTTATTGAGTTCTTCTCTCAACATTGGTAACCAAGTTGAACAAAATTCTACCGAACAATTTGATACGCATTTAACTTCATTAAGTTAATTATTGCAGATTCTTTGACTTTTCTCTTTTTGCTGTCTGCTTATTTGGTCAAAATTTTTGCTGAATCCCATTTTATCCTGTGATCGTTTTCCCAAGCATGTTCAAAAATTTTAGATTTTTCTATTTTACCTTTTCTAATATAACTTTTGTGTTCGCCCAAACTTACATTAAGTGGTCTACATGATTCACCCACATAATGTTTATTACACTCATACGGAATACTGTAAATACAGTTTTTTGAATTTTATTCAGGATTTAATGGTTTCGTTTTTGTCAAGATCGATCTTAAAGTATCATTTGTTTGAAAAATTTTCCTAACGCCACAAAAAAAGGATTTAGAATTTTGTTATTGTCTTAAAATATTTTTTCTTAATTAAAATATACTGTTACAAATCTTTGATAAAACATATAAATAGATTTTGTTCTTGTTTTCCATAGGCCACTCGATTACATCATGGCTAACTCGTATGCAATTGAGGGTATTTTCCAAACTATTTTGCCCTGTATATTTTTTAATATAAGAGATACGAAAAAACTTTTTTAATAGAAAATGTTCAGAAAAATAGCACTTTCCAGGTAGCACAAAAAAAGTGTATGTTCCTGGGAAAAAAATTCTGATGACGTCAGTTTCGCCATTTTCCAGATTTCGAAAAAAAAAAAATTATGGCGTAAAATGTACCTTAGTGCACCCAAATTAAACCACGTAAACTTTTTTCATTCTCTAGATATAGTCCCGAGACCGAGCCCGAGACATCAACTTTGGGACACCCTGTACACTGTATACAGTGCAGCAAAAATACTTAGGCGGGTGAACGTTACTGCAATATGCGCAAATCCACAAAATTTGGTTCTGACGGTGCCAGTGTAATAATAATAATAATAATAAAACGTCTTTATTTGGGCGAAGTTCGCTTATAGAGCGCTCTTCCACTTAACCCTTGAGAAAATGTTACAATAAAGAAAAATGCTACATTACAATATTATGAATAGTTAATGTAAAAATATAATATAAATTATAACATATTAATACATAATATTAACATAGTTAATATTAATATAGTAGTAGTAAAAGCTACAAATTTTTCAACATATAAATGCAAAACTACAATTATTATATTAAATAAATCTTGAGAGAAAAAAAAAATGTTAATACGCACATCTAATTCACATGTATAAGGATATAGAGACAATAACTATCGAAATAAAAATGTATATAATATGGCCAGATTAAGGATTCTGTAAGAAAAGACGAATATTCTTTTTGAAACCATATTTATATAATCGTTTTATATGGGGGGGGGGTAATTTATTATAAAGATGACAGGCACCATATGTAAATGATTTTTTGATTTGTATGGTCTTAAATTTGGGAATGGACAATAAGTTATTTGATCTTATATTAACAGAGTGGATAGTTGAGCGTCTTGTGAATAAATTTTTTAAGTAAGTAGGTGTGCCGGTTGTTAATATTTTGTGCACAAAGTTAGCTAAATGTACATATCGCCTTTGTTCCATGGTCAACCAACCTAGGTCGTCCTTAATTCCGCTTGACACAGAGTCATACTTCCTGAGTCCCAGAATAAAACGTACACAGGATCTCTGAACTTTTTCAATTTTCTTTTGCGTACCCTTATCCAGTGCAGGGCCATAAACTACATCGGCATAATTAAATCTTGATAAAATTAGAGAGTCACATAGCATTACTTTAAGTTCGACTGGAATTGAACCTCTGTAATTGTAAAATAATTTTAGCTTAGCAAAGGAGCAGCGAATTAGGTTGTTTATATGGATGTTGTATTTTAGCTGATCATCTAGCGTTAGACTAAGATTTTTGCATGATTTAGTCTCTAATGGAACGTTGTTAATTTTAATGGGTATTCCTAAATTCTCTACCATTGTTACATTGGTTTTGCTGCCAAAATACACTATGCAGGACTTATTTATATTGATTTTAAGATTGTGGTCTCGAGCTAAGTCTACCAATTGAGTAAGATCATTATTAATTATGGAGAGAGCTTCGTCTGCTGAGTTAACGGGGAATGACTTATATAATTGGGAGTCGTCTGCATAATAATGAATTTTAGTGTTATTAGTTGATTCTTTAAGATCATGAGTGTAAATAATATAAAGTAAAGGTCCCAGTATAGAACCCTGCGGGACACCTCTTTTTATTGGCAAACTGTTTGATACGCAGTTATCTAGTCTTGCCCTCTGAGTCCTAGAGGATAAATAATCTCTCATCATAGTTAAAGTTTCCTCAGAAAAACCTATATATTTTAGCTTGGCGCAGAGAAGATTATGATTTATGATGTCAAACGCCTTACTGAAATCAAGTAAGACTAAAGCAGTTATTTCATTATTATCAGTGGCCCCTATTATATCATCGGTAATTTTAGCTAGAGCAGTTGTAGTGGATCTTCCCTGCACAAATCCCGATTGACATTCTGGCAATATATTTTCCCGGGTAATATATTCTGTGATCTGCTGTTTTAGAATTTTTTCCAAGATTTTCGAGATTACTGGTAATATGCTGATTGGTCTGAGATCAGAAAACTCTTCAGGTTTATTGTTTTTAGGTATTGGAATGACATACGCCTCTTTCCATTTTTGCGGAAATATGTTTTGCTGGATACAAAAATTTGTTAGGTGAACAATTTGTGTTAATAAACTTGGTAAGCATAAGCGAATCATACTTTTGCCATCACAACCACGTGCATTGCTCTTAATGGTATTAAGCGCACTTTGAACCTCCTCGATGGTGGCTAGTTTAAAACAAAACCTATTATTCTCAAGAATTCCAAGCATTGTATCACCTGAGTATCTATTAATATTCTGTTGGCAGTCTGAAATGTCAGTTACACTTTGGTTTACAAAATAATCGTTAATCTGATGTATGTCATATAGATGGTTTGGTTTATCAATGCTATTTTTTGTTGTTATGCCTAGCTGTTTAATGGTGTCCCAATTGTCCTTAGGATTATTTTTTCCGGTTTTATATCGAGCAAATGCATATTTCTCCCTTTTTATAGAGCACTATTAGTATAGTTTTTTAGAGATTTGTAATACTCCCAATCAGCTAGATTACCTGTTCTTTTAAAACGTGTATGTGCAGAATCGCGACGTTTGATTAGCAGCTTTATAATATCAGTCAACCAGGGAGCAGGCTTTTTTGTGATTCTGGCGGTAACCAGCGGTGCATGCTTATCAAATAGTGTAGTAATAACATTATTCAAAAAGTCTACCTTAAAATTGACTGAGTTTGACCGATAGTATATTTGCCAGTTAATGTTATCAAGATCGTGTAACAAAGATTCACTATTAAGTTTGGAAAAATTTCGGTAAGTGTGGTACTTATGTAAGTATTTTATTTTTGATTTAGCTAACTTACAATAAACTAAATTGTGGTCTGACATATTATGCATTGGGATACATCCAGATTCTATAATTTCGATATTTTTACTAGTAACTATTAAGTCTAAAAGTGTTTGAGAGTTTTGTGTAATTCTAGTTGGTTCAGATATAAGTATGCTGTAATAATTCATATATGCTGACAATTTCTTTTAATTTCATCACATTATTTGCTTGTGAATTTGGCATATTAATATTCAAGTCGCCAAGCCATATTACATTATTATATTGGGGTGTAATTAAAGATAACATATTATCTAATTGCTCTAATGAAGATAGTACATTATTATTTGGAGGTTTATATAATACACCTACGGCATAGGACTCACCATTAATTTTAAGACTTACCCACAGATTTTCAATTTCGCTTTGTTCGACAGTTACGTTAAACTGTTTAAAGTGTATATTAGATTTTATGTAGAAAGCGACACCACCACCTCTAGTTAGCCTATCTTTTCGAATTAATCGATACCCATCTATTGATAGTAGATCATCTGATATATCTGTGTTAAGCCAGGTTTCACTCAATCCAATTACATCATACTCGTGTTTGCCTACAAAATCCTTAAAGTGATCAAATCCCGGTGTAAGAGATCTGTGTAGACAACACAAATCAAGCCAAATTTAAATAATTTCGCTCCCAACATAATGTCCAACAAAATTTTTAAAAAGACCAGACACACATTTGCCCTCAATCATTGAGTAACAAATAATATTTTTACTCAATGCCTCAATCCGTAAACTGATCTGTGATCTGATGGCTTGAAATTAGTTTATAATACAATTATAAGAACACCTATAGTTGAGTAAAGTAGGAATTGAAACAACGGCTAAAATTGATTTGCGTGGCGCTTGATAGTTTTAAGAAGCCTTTTTATTTTATGAAGTTTCACTTAGAAATCTAATGTGAACCTAGACCACTCACTGCTACCATAAAACAGTAAAATTGACGTGCTTTAGGAAGTTACTAAATGTATTTAAGTTAAAGTTCAACACTGTATACTGCACTAGCTGTTTTTAGAAAAATTAATAAATTTTATAACTAATATATTAAAGTGTCGGTGTTACAATTATATATGTAGTAATAATTCTATGTAATATTAAGTAACCAGTATTACAGTTATCTTATCTAAAAAGTTCAGCACAAAATTTAGATAAATCCGTACATATTTATGATTCAACATGCGGATGCAATTTTACGTAAGTTACACACTTGCACGTACATACATTTTTTTTTTGTGCCTATTACAATGGCAAATTTATTGGTTTATCACGACCTAATAAAATCCAGTGTTGATTTAAGAGGCATTTTACATTTTTAATCGTTGAATCTCGACGTGTAAAGCAGTGGATACAATAAATTGAAAATAAAAGAAATCTGACGATAAAGATAATGTCGCTAATTGTTAACATTTATCTTTCAAGAGAAAGAATACTCCAGAGCCGTTCCAATTCGATAATAGATCAGAAAACGTGCTTATTGTAACAAACACAATTTTACCACAATTGGTGAAGGATACAATGAAGTTTTTAAAAATAAATACAAAATTGTGTCTTGGATAAATCAAACTGTTGATTTATAGGTATTTACCTATAGTAGGTAGTACGTAAAGATATAACAAGCTTTCTTTGTGAATCAAAGAAGCCGCCGTTGATTCACAAAGAAAGCCGTATTTTTTGCGTGTTATAACTACTAAAAGCTGGTTTTAAAGATTTTTTATTTTCAGTGATATTTCGTATTGCACAATAATCGTGCAATGTTTTGTTAGATCACTGAATCTCGGACATTTGCAATCTTAAAATTTTTATGCCATCTAGCTAAATTTATAAAATCTTATCTTATCATTTTGTTACCTAATACCACAACCTGTAATATATATTTCAATATGTATTAAAATTAGTGATGCAACGATCCCTATTGTTACAATTACGATGTATACCGACCTAATTATGTTAATTGCCGATTACAATTAACACTAATATTAATAAAAAAAATTATATTCTCATGTTTTACTTTACCTTATGTCGTCGTTGACTCGTTGAGTGAAAGAAATATTTCACTCAATGCTTGTAAGTTTTCCCCCTTAATAGTTTTTATTTATATCATTAACAATTATTGTTATAATTATTATTTTTAAAATTTTAAATAATCAACTTCCTTATTTTAAATAGAACACCCCATATGTTTTTGCATTTTTAGATTCTACACTAAATTCTAGTGCCATTATGTGTAACATACCTTATACCAAAAACTTAGGCGATTACTCAGTACTCACTTATTGTTAATTTTTTTTGACAGATGCAGACCTTTCAAAAGCCAATAATAAATATTAAACAGAATTTAATTAGTCAAATTGCAAAGAGATGCCTTTTGCTAGAAATATTATTTGAAATCATGATTCTTCATTAAAATAAAAAAATAATGCAAAACTGTGCCTACTTTCCTATGTCAAAAATGTACCATTCTCAAGATATTTACTTTTAAAACTAAAATTATATGTGAAATCGTTTGAAAAGTAAATTTTACATTTAATATTCCAAATTTCTTTTAAAAATGCTTCTATGTTAATTTTTGTTGGAATCATTTAAACAGCTCAACCATCGAAACGCAATAAAGATCGAAAGATGCCCCTTGACTAACTCTAAAAAAGGCAATGAAGTTAAAAAAATTGTACTTTTCCGAGAAAAACTGCTGCGGATGGAGGCTATTGTTGAAAGTTGGAATGGATCAATCTCTTCAATAGTCGCGGCACAATCTGTTTTGACCTAGACATTTTGACTACCGAGCTGAATTTTTCAGAATATGTAGTTTTTGATATGTATAATAACATACTAAAAGTCCCGAAGAATCCGAATTGAGCGTTAGCCGCCATGTTAAAAAAATGGCTTGCGCGCGCAGTTGTAGAAAATATTTTTTCCTTGCCTTATTTATTAACCGATTTTAATTTTCTAAAAAAACAATTGTAACCAAAGAATGAGGCTATAATATATATTTTATGCATTTTACTAAACTCAGTCTAAGTGATAAAAAATTTACTTCAAATGAAAAAGTTTGTTTTGAAAATTTTTATTTATGCAATTAAAGAGAAAACTGTGGGTTTTATGAAAATATCTGTGAAATAAAAGTTGTAGGCCATAAAAAATCAAACGGAATTGTTTTTTGAATTATTTTGTAGCTCTAAAAATAACGGAGATAGAGCAATTTTATTATATAAAATCATATGTTAGGATCGTTAGAATCAGAATTAAAAAGGTAGGATGTGCATTTCAATCACGACGCAATCAACCACAACAAATGTTATTTCCCAGATAAGTTTTCAGAGGGTGCGTGAGTTAATAATTGTAATAATAATAAAAGAAAAATTTATAAAAATAATAGTCTAATAAAATAAAATAATAGCCTACGCTGGCACTGCTCTCGACATCAAAGACCACTTTGGCCTGCCGAAAGTCGGCAGAGTATCCGTCTACCTAAGTCACACGACTCTGGAATCTACAGTCACTATACCTACAATATATGGGGAGTATACATTTGGAGGCTATGGGAGGAACTATCCATTATCGAGAATTCGAAAATAATGATAACCTTTCAAATTCACTCCAACAATAAAAACAATTGAAAAATTCCACGGGTAAAGAATTGCGCTGTTATGGGCCACTATGGTAACGTTCCTATCTATACTATAAAGTATGTATTACAAAAAACCTATATTATAAATAAATTAGAAGAATTTGTTATGGAAGACATTTTATCAGTAGGTAAGTGCGATAAAAAATTTTGTCAAAATGTATTGTGGGTAATTGGGCCATTATTGAAAGAGTTTAATAGTATATTATTCAACGAGCGAGTTATGAAGCCATTACTTATTGGGATAGTTCGCGTAAACCGAATGAGTAATGGCCATAACTCGCGATTACAATAATATGGTTTTTCCAGACTACTATGTTTCGGAAAAATATTTTGAATAAATAATTATAACACGTCAAATTACAGACAAATACGCGAAAAATTGTCAGAACTGTCAGAAGAACTTTATTTAATTTTAAAATGTCCTACTTTGTGTGACATGAAAATTTAAACTCGGTGATTATAAAAATTGTGAATTTCTGATTGACTAGAGGCCAATGGTTATGAAAGTTGGGAGTTCCTGATTGGTCAATAGAGTTCATAAATCCCTGTAAAGGATAATGATTACTACTTATTATTGGCAAATTATCAAACGCGTACGATATGCATTATTGTATAGTCGTGGAAGAACTAATTAATTGGAGTGGTTACATGTCAACTGCTTTAAAAGAAAAGAAATCAACCGATGTCAGTTTTATACTTTTTTTTATATTTTATACATTCACTCGAAAAGGTTGACATCTAGAATTCCAGGTAGAACGGAATATGAAGGAAACTACTTTGATTGCCCTCAGAATATTGTAAATGCCTTTGGTCTTTTTTTTTTAAAGTGTATCTTTACCTAAGTATGAGAGATTTTCCTAACTGATCTGATGTAACTGTGACTGCTCTAAATAGTATTTCCATTCATTTTGATAGTGTGACTTATACTGAAATTCAAAAAGCAGCTGCTAAACTAAAAAACAAAATGACCTCTGGTCTCGATCTAATACCTTCTTTCTTGGTCAAGGACTGCACTGACTGCAGCAATATTCTAAGCATACCTTTGTTAATTATATTATTTAATTTAGCTTTAAAAACCCGTAGCAACAGTCATAGATTGTTATTTGCGGATGATCTTAAGATATATAGGAAGATAACTTGTTCTGTTGATGACGTATTGCTGCAAGATGATATTGATGCGGTTCAAAGTTGGTGCATAAATAATAGATTACCTTAATGCATCCAAATGTAAGGTTGTAACGTTTACTAAAAAAGCGGGATAGTATTGTAAATGTATACTTAATTGATGGAATGCTATTAGATACTTAGATGTAATTCCACCAAAGAGCTTGGAATCATATTTGATTGTCAACTGTCATTTATTGATCACATTAATTCAAAAGTGAAAGACGCTACGAAGATGCTTGGCTTCATAATCAGAAACTGCAAATCATTTACGTACATTTGAGCATTAAAGTTCTTTACTTTTCTTACGTAAGGTCTAAACTTGAGTATGCACATCTTATTTGGTATCACAATTACGCGAATCACAAACTTGCCTTAGAAAATGTGCAGAGAAGATTTCTAAAATTTCTGTCATTTAAAGTTGATGTGATTTATCCTGAAATAGGTATTGAACAAAACACTCTTTTGACCAGGTTTGAAATGAACAGCTTAGAATTAAGACGAAAGCGCAATTCTATTTCTTTTTTATATTATTTATTGCATGATAATATTTACTGTCCTGAACTATAGTCGCAGTTATGTTTTAATGTACCAAATTATCATTCTAAGTAGATATAATTACCGGTTTTACTGTCCTCATGCTAGAAGTAATATTATTTTAAAATCGCCCATATTATATACAATGTGTAGTAATTTCAATCAAATATGTCATAGCTACAGGTATGATTTAAATAATTGTACAAAAATGAAATTTTACATACGGCTGTGAATAATCTTTAACCAAACATCGCTCATTGGTTGTATTGTATAGTTGCATTTTTGCATTTATTTTTGTATTTTCTATTTGTATTTATTATTATTATTATGAATCTTCTTACGTAATATTAATAAATTGTGTGTAACCTGTTGGGCAATAAAGGCATTATTATTATTATTATTATTATTTTTTTTTTTCCGTTTCCGGATGAAATTGCTGGACAGTCTCCCTGTGGCCTCCGACACCACACAGAGAGAGCGCCAGCGAATAATCTACAGCAACTCCCCACATCCCGCAGGGTTAGTCACTGTAGATTCCAGACTCATGTGCCCTAAGTAGACGAAGGGATCCCAGGATGACCGCTTTCTGCATTTGACCAGCCAACCATTCTGCCGATGTTTGGCAGGCAGGCATGGTCTTCAATGCGGAGAGCAGCGTGGGCTTCATACCTCCGAGTACACCGATTATCAGGACGACCATTTTGACAGAGGAGCCTGGGTATAGCACTTGGAGCTCGTACCGGAGATCTCTGTATTTAGTCCGTTTCTCCTCCTCCTTCAAGGCGATGTTTGTCTCAGCAGGTGCTGAGAACTCGATGACATACATCACCTTGGTCTGATGGTCGAGGAGGACTATGTCAGGCTTATTGGCGTGAATTCGCCTGACGGTCGGGAACGAGTAGTTCCAGTAAATCCGGCATTTTTCGTTCTCGACAACGGACTCGATATCTCCGGGGACGTAAGGCAGCACTGGTGTTTGGTCTATCTGATACGAGTGCCGTAGATGGTAGTATAGCACTCGTAAAGCCGCGTTATGTCGTTGGATGTAGACCGAAGTCGCATAAATCGGGCATGCAGATAATAAATGGATGAGCGACTCCGGCGCCTGACGGCAGGTCCTGCAGTTGATATTAGGTACCTCTACACCCATCACGCGACTGCGATAGACCAATGTGTTAATAACACCATCTTGGCAGGCCACAATGTATCCCTCGGTCTCCGACTTCAGCCCCGCTGACCTTAAAAATGCGAAGGTCAGCTCTGTCGATAAACCCAGTGCTTCTATGTTGTTATAGAAAACACCGTGCAGGGGTTTATCGACGTGCTGCCTGAACAGATTTCTCTGTTCGGCAGCTTTGATGTGGGCTGTCAGACGATTAGGCGGAAGCTCAGTGACTGAGTCACCTCGCCGGCCTTCCCGCCTGTAGTCGAACACGAGACCGAGTTCATCTGCGGCCCTCTGTGCTGCCCTAAACAATAAAGCGCCAACTCCCACAGCTTCATGATCTCTCACTAACTGTAGGAGTGGGTCCGAGCTCCTGATGACATTACATGCCATACTCAGTGCCACTCTGCCATGCATGCACTCCAGACTCAAGAGTCCTCGGCCCCCCCGTTGACGTGGGAGGTACACACGAGGAATGGACGATCTAGGATGAATACTCCTATGAATATTCATCATCTTGCGGGTATTCCTGTCCAATTGACGCAGCTCATCTACTCCCCATTTGACTACACCAAAGGAGTAGAGCAGAATCGGAACGGCAAGCATATTAGTGGCAGACACCTTGTTCTTCCCCGAAAGTTCTGATGACCAGATCTTTCGGAGTCGGTGTCTGTACTTGCCACGGAGAGAATCCTTTATTTGGTTCACATCCTGGATGTGGCGTTGTTCCACACCCAGGTATGTGTAGGTCTCTCCGGCATCCAAATGTCGTAGGATGCTTCCGTCTGCGAGCTGCGCATCTTCGTGGAATTCCCCGCATCGTCCTCTCTTGAGGTGGACGACTGCGCATTTGTCCAACCCAAACTCCATTCCAATTGCCCGCGTGTATTCCTCGACCACCCTGAGAGCATTTTGAAGTTCTCGCTCTCTGGAGGTATAGAGTTTAAGGTCATCCATATAAAATAGATGGGTGACCTTATGCCTCCGGTTGCTGGGTGGCCCACACTGATACCCGCGGGTTTGGCGGAGTCCAACAGATAGCGGCAGCAGTGAGATGCAGAAGAGGAGCGGACTCAAAGAGTCACCCTGAAACACTCCTCTCTTAAATGTCACCAACTCTGTCGAAACTCGCTCGGCACCGGATGTTATGGTGAAGCGAGTTCTCCAAAGCGGCAACAGTTGTTCGATGCATCTCACTAGTGGTGCTGGTACCGCAAGACATCCGAGCAAGTGTAACAAAAGCTCGTGGGATGTTGTATCAAATGCCTTGCGATAATCAATCCAGGCCATTGACAGATTCCGCTTGTACTGCACAGAATCCTGTGTAATACAGCGGTCTATCAGCAGGTTTTCCTTGCAACCTGCCAGGCCCTTCTTGGCACCACGCTGTTCGTTTATCTGCTGGTAGACCGGATCAACAGACCTCAACAAGATACGAGTAAATAACTTGTAGCAGGAGTTGAGGCAGGTAATCGGTCTATAATTTTTTGGGTCAGACAGATCCCCCTTTTTGGAGATTAGCACAGTTCGCCCCTCGACAAACCAGTCCGGAATTTGCTGCCCCTCGTTCAACCATGAGTTGAAAACTCGGGCCAGATGGCGGTGGGTGGAAGGGAACTTCTTCCACCACCAGTTGTTTATACCATCTGGACCCGGGGCAGCGAAGTTCTTGGTTCCAACAAGTGCTTGTTGAACCTCTTCCGTACTGATTGCCGGGCACACTTCGTCTGGCTCTTCTAAGACTCTACGACAGAGAGCCTCGAAGTGTGCTATAGCTGGAGTGTCATTATCGAATGGACTCGCGACTTCGTAGATTCCTTTCCAGAAGGCTTCGACATTATCAACAGTTGCCGGATTTTCGACAACACGCTGTGGCTCTTGGAACAGGCGAGACGGGTTTGTTTGAAACAATTTGTTTTGTTCCAAACTCCGCATTCGCCTGACCAAAGTTTTCTTAATAGCCATAAGCGCTCGAATCCTATCTAGACAGTGCTGCTTGATGGTCTGCAGCACTGTGCGATTTAGAGTGTGGTGTTGGCGTCTCAGTCCGGCTGCCACTCGCCGGACCTTCGGTGTAAATGGTCTACCTGCGACTATATAATCCACCACACTCTGGATTCGAGAAGCGTGTTGCCTTGCTGATCGAATTTTAGCTTCGATCTTCTGTACGCGCCGCTTAGCTTTCTCGACCCTATCAACTGCGCTTGCCAGGCGCTGTTGTGGGACGAGTTGCTTGGCGGCAGCGTACACCGCGCTGTTGATCTGCCAGATGTTGGCATCTTCTGGAAGCTCCTCACTGATCAACGAGTCCATTCGTGCCAGGTCTTGTGGCTTAGGGTTAACCCTGGTGTTAAGGTTAACCCTCGTCCTTAAATCGACATCGGTGTACTGTGGAGGATGACCCTCGTCAGCAGGTATTTGCCGCGGTGGAAGTGCGGCAGGCACTTCCTCACGCTGACGAGGTGCCCTTACGTAACCTGTTCGGCGCAGGAAGGATACTTGGTCTCTCAGATGTTGTTGAGAGAAGGCGCGATACTCCGGGTGCATATCGCACCACAACCGGCGTTATTATTATTATTATTATTATTATTATTATTATTATTATTTATAACACCATTGCCATTTATCAATCTTAATCCCAGTGATATTGATTTAGGTGCAAAATAGTTGTTGATTTCAATTGTTTTCATTTTTGGAGTGAATTTGAAAGGTTAATATTTTCCGTTTCACGATGCTGGATAGTTCCTCCCGTGGCCTCCAAATGTATACAGTAATTTCCCATATACCGCAGATTTAATTACTGTAGATGTCAGAATCATGTGCCCTAAGTAAACGGAGACTTCGTCAATTTTCGGCAGGCCGGATTGGTCTTTTATGCCGAGAGGATCGTAAGCTCAGGACTATTATTTTATAATTTTTTGTTATCATTTTGTTTTCTTTATTGTTATGATTATTAACTCACGCACCCTCTAAAAACTTATCTGGGAAATAACATTTTTGTTTGTGGTTAATTGCGTCGTGATTGAAATGCTGCACATCCTACTTTTTTAATTCTGATTCTAACGATCCTAACATATGATTTTATATAATAAAATTGCTCTATCTCCGTTATTTTTAGAGCTACAAAATAATTCAAAGAACAATTCTGTTTAATTTTTTATGGCCTACAACTTTTATTTAACAAATAATAATAATAATAATAATAATAATATTTATTATCCTGTGAGACCATACAATAAATGGTATAGGACTAGTCAAAAGGGAGACAGTAATACAATGTAAAATGTACAAAAAAATATAAAATCAAGTAAAGTACAACATAAAAATACAAACAGAGAAACGAATAATAACAATAATATAATGATGATACAGGTTAAATAAATAAACAACAAAAACAAAAAATCAATTTGTAGTTAACCATGCAACCACTATATTTTATAGAATTATATCAGATGACCTCATTCATTTAAAAAATCATGAACGGAGTAATACGATTTTTCATACAGTAGGGACTTCACTTTGTTTTTAAATTGGTTAATGTTATCGATTTGCTTGATTTCCTGGGATAATTTATTATATAATTTAATTCCCATATATATCGGGTTTTGTTGAAAAGTGGTTATATTATGACTTGGTATTGCCAAATCACTACCCCCTCGAGTGTTGTACTCATGATTAAAATTGTTTGTGGTAAACATATTAATATTACTTTTTACATAAATTAAAGTTTTTAGAATATATATACTAGCCAGGGGTAAAATATTGTATTTCTTAAATAAATTTCTGCATGAAGTTCGTCGAGAGACATTCGCTATATTTCTTACAGCCCTCTTTTGTAATATAAATATTCGATTTGCATTATGAGAATTACCCCAAAACACAATTCCATATGTCAAGCGAGAGTAAAAGTGTGCATAATAATAAGATAAAACTGTTGTATTACAAGAGATATTTTGCAACCTATATAATGCATAACAAATTGGAGTTAATTTTTTGGATAAAAATTCGGTATGAGATTCCCAGTTTAAGGCATTATCTATAAATATACCCAAAAATTTTGTTGATGAAACTTGTTCGATTGATTTTTTATTAATTCTTATCAAACTGCTTTGAGATATATTAGTTATTCTAGGAGTAAATTTAATAAAAACTGTTTTTGAAACATTTAAGAATAATCTGTTATCTTGGAACCATGTTGTAAAGCATTTCAATTTATTGTTTATGTCAATAATTGTCTCGTCTATCGTGTCTTTGCAACATAAGCACGAGGTATCATCAGCAAACATTATTAAATTGTTATCCGGAATACACTGTGGTAAGTCATTTATATAAAATAAAAAAAGTAAGGGTCCCAATACGGAACCTTGAGGGACACCTATCGAAACTGACTCTGTCTCTGATTTAATTCCATTTACCTCAACAACTTGTGTTCTATTGGAAAGATAAGATTTAATCCAGTCAAAAATCTTTCCTCTCAAACCATAGAACTCTAATTTATTAAGTAGTAATCTATGATCTATTAAATCGAACGCTTTACTAAGGTCCATAAAGAGACCCACACTTTTTTTATTATTATTCAGATTCTCATACAGTTTTTTTTAAAAGTCCATAATTGCAGTTTCTGTTGACTTGCTCTTTAGAAATCCATGTTGACATTTAGATAATATATTATGTAAGTTGTAAAATTTTACAATTCTGTTATAAATTACTCGTTCTAATATTTTAGAAATGGTTGATAGCAATGCAATAGGACGAAAATTATCTAATACGGTGATATCGCCTTTCTTATAAAGTGGTATTATCTTAGCACTCTTTAAAATCATGGGAAACTTACCTTCAAGTATGGACGCATTTATTAAAAAAGTTAACGGTTTCACAATTAGATGAACAGCGGTTTTTAATATATTTGGACTGATCCCGTCAATGCCTGTAGAATTAGAACTTTTTAAATTTTGAATTATATTAAGTACTTCATTTTCACTCACGGGTTCCAAGAATATAGTGGGGTAATTAATATTCAAACTAAATGTATTATCACCATTATCTTGCATAGGTAATTTTTCGTTCAATTTTTTAGGTATATCTATAAAATGCGTATTAAAATGTTGAGCAATGGATTTATGATCTGTTATCATGGTATTGTCAATTTGTATTTTATCTATTTTTAAGGTCGACGTTTGCTTATTAAGATTATTATTAATAATTGACCACACTGCTTTATTTTTATTAGATGCTTTTTCATAGATGTTATCATTATGTTGTCTTTTTGCAGCTCTAATTATTTTTTTGTAAACAGATTTGTACTTTTTATAAAAAATAATATCTGATATATTTCCAGTTCAAATCATTTTTTCATACAAAATTTTTAACTTTTTAGCAGATATTTTAATACCTTGTGTTATCCCAGCATTTCTTACGTTTGACTTCTTTTTTGTATTGTCTCAATGGAAAACTAATTTCAATATAATAAATCAGTGTATTAATAAAATTATGAAAACCATCATCTACTGTTTCTGCATTATATATGTCACTCCACATCTCTTTGTTTAAGTGAAAAAGGAAAGTGTGGTAATTATTATCATTTAGTAAACGTTTATATTCATATATGTTTGGAAAACAAGGGTTGACGGCTGTGTTGTAGGTTAGAATTTGACCAGTATGATCTGAAATACCATTTTTATAAATTGCATAACTACAGCTATTATCGTCTTTGAAATTAGTACAAATATAATCTATACAAGTATTTACATTAAAGAAATACCGCGTGGGTTCATTTAATCTCATGTGTATATCATAAGATTGCATAATATCAATTAATTGATTTTTAGTATTAGTTTCAGATAAATAATCAATATTCAAATCACCACAAAGAATTACTTGACAATCAATACTACAAATGTAATTTAGTAAAGTATCTAACTTGGAAAAAAATTCATTTAGGTCCGCTGTAGGTGATCTGTATATTGATAATAATTTAACTGCTAAATTTTCCATTTTTATTTCAACCCCACATACCTCAATTGTTTTTTCTATGCAAAACTGATTAATATTATTTATTTCCTTTATTTCAAAATTTAAATTTTTATTTAGTATCATAACTCAGGTCCGTGAAGTTGGCCCCGAAAAATGAGGGGCGGGGTGGGGAAGTAGCTAATTCGTTTGACCTTCGTTTGACCACGTTAGACCACCCATTAGTTACGTTTGACCACTTTCTTTTTTCGAGATATTGACAAAATAAAATTTTGGGGCTAACTTCACACAGCCCCAAAAATTTTTCAAAATCTTATTATCCATATTGCAATCGTTTGACCATCGTTAGACCATGTAAGACCACCCATTAGTTACGTTTGACCACTTTTCTTTTTCGAGATATTGACAAAATAAAATTTCACGCAGCCCCAAAAATTTTTCAAAATCTTATTATCCATATTGCAATCGTTTGACCATGTAAGACCACCCATTAGTTACGTTTGACCACTTTTCTTTTTCGAGATATTGACAAAATAAAATTTCACGCAGCCCCATTTTCAAAATCGAATTATCTATAGTGCAATCGTTTGACCACCGTTAGACCATGTAAGACCACCAATTATTGTCGTTTGACCACCCTCAGAAAAAGAGTTAAAAGAGTTAAAAAAAACTTTTTTTTAATTTATCAATCGGGGCTAACTTCACACGCCGCTATAATCCAAGAGGAGATGTTTTAGGGGTTGGACGCGTTACGGATCGTTTGACCACCTCTCAAAAACGTTTGACCACCCCTTGGTTTCGTTAGACCAGCCCTAGAAAAAACGCCATCGCGAAAAGAACATGTTTTTAAAGAATTATCGATTGGGCCAAGTTCACAAGTAGCTAAAATCCTAGGGGGTGTTGTATTTGAACCTCAATATCCTTGGGATTAGATGATTAATCTCGATACGGCTTTTTGTGATCGTTAGAAAACACATTGACCTTCATCCACCGTCAATAGATTTTTAAATTGTGGATGTTTCTTTTATCTACAGGGTGATTAACCAAGCCCTAAAATTTATGTTAAAGTTCATCGTTCTCCCAAATCCCTAAAAAAATTTTGAGGGGTGGTCAAACGATCTGGAACGCGTTCAACCCCTAAAACACTCCCCCTTGGATATTACCGACTTGTGAAGTTAGCCCCAATCGATAATTTAAAAAAAAAAAAAAATATATGTTCTTTTCGCGATGGCGTTTTTTCTAGGGCTGGTCTAACGAAATCAAGGGGTGGTCAAACGTCTTTGAGGGGTGGTCAAACGATCTGGAACACGTTCAACCCCTAAAACACTCCCCCTTGGATTTTAGAGTCGTGTGAACTTAGCCCCAATCAATAATTTTTTTAAAAAATGTTCTTTTCGCGATGGCGTTTCTTCTGGGGCTGGTCTAACGAAACCAAGGGGTGGTCAAACGATCTGGAACGCGTTCAACCCCTAAAACACTCCCCCTTGGATTTTACCGACTTGTGAACTTAGCCCCAATCGATAATTAAAAAAAATTAATGTTCTTTTCGCGATGGCGTTTCTTCTGGGGATGGTCTAACGAAACCAAGGGGTGGTCAAACGTTTTTGAGGGGTGGTTAAACGATCTGGAACGCGTTCAACCCCTAAAACACTCCCCCTTGGATATTACCGACTTGTGAAGTTAGCCCCAATCGATAATTTAAAAAAAAAAAATAATAAAAAATATATGTTCTTTTCGCGATGGCGTTTTTTCTAGGGCTGGTCTAACGAAATCAAGGGGTGGTCAAACGTCTTTGAGGGGTGGTCAAACGATCTGGAACACGTTCAACCTCTAAAACACTCCCCCTTGGATTTTAGAGTCGTGTGAACTTAGCCCCAATCAATAATTTTTTAAAAAAATGTTCTTTTCGCGATGACGTTTCTTCTGGGGCTGGTCTAACGAAACCAAGGGGTGGACAAACGTTTTTGAGAGATGGTCAAACGATCCGTAACGCGTCCAACCTCTAAAACATCTCCTCTTGGATTATCGCGGCGTGTGAAGTTAGCCCCGATTGATAAATTAAAAAAAAAGTTTTTTTAATAACTCTTTTTCTGAGGGTGGTCGAACGACAATAATTGGTGGTCTTACATGGTCTAACGGTGGTCAAACGATTGCACTATAGATAATTCGATTTTGAAAAATTTTTGGGGCTGCGTGAAATTTTATTTTGTCAATATCTCGAAAGAGAAAAGAGGTCAAACGTAACTAATGGGTGGTCTTACATGGTCTAACGATGGTCAAACGATTGCAATATGGATAATAAGATTTTGAAAAATTTTTGGGGCTGCGTGAAGTTAGCCCCAAAATTTTATTTTGTCAATATCTCGAAAAAAGAAAGTGGTCAAACGTAACTAATGGGTGGTCTAACGTGGTCAAACGAAGGTCAAACGAATTAGCTACTTCCCCACCCCGCCCCTCATTTTTCGGGGCCAACTTCACGGACCTTCATAACTCCTCCATTTTTAAAATTACTACGACAAAAAGATGCTGACACGTGAAAGTCATTAATCTTAAATGAACTTATTTCACAATCATTTAGCCAGTGTTCAGATAGACAAACAATATCTACATTATGCATTTTTAAAAAAACTTCAAGTTGTTCGATTTTGTTTCTAACAAACTGAACATTTTGATGAAATATATTAATTTTGTTTTTCCCATGATTTAATTTATGCTCACTAATACTTGAAGTTAATTGCTAATCATTGATTATTGACTTTACCTTTTGTCTTTGATAATTAATATTTCTTAGATATACAAGACAGTTAACATCATATATAGAATGCTCTACATTTAAATCTAACTTGAGTTTAGTCTTTGCTTCTATACAATTAAAACATTTTACATAATCTTTAGAACAGATTTCACTAGTATGACCTTCTTCAGAACACTTCAAACATCTTGGATCACGATTACAGTTTTCAGAATTGTGATTGAAACCAGCACATTTAAAAAACACCCTACACAAATCCCAATTAACAAATAGCGAGTTTTCATGTAAAATCATTTTGTGAGTTAATGGGTCACATTCAAATATTGCCATATAGTTTTTCCTCATTTTTTTAATAACTTTAATATTTATATTCAGTTGATCATGATTTACAAAAGTGTTTTGTTTTTGGATGCAATTATTAAGTTCCTCAGCAGTAATATTTTCAGAAATATCAACTATTTTAATACATGGGTTTTTTAACTCTGGTGCTTTTACTTGATATTGTTTGCTTAATTTCTTTTTAGCAACCTTTTGAATTTTGACTTGTTCTTCTTTGTTTTGGCATCCAATTATAACACCTCCTTCCTTTGTGTCCTTTAACTGTGTAATACCTACTTCTAAGACTGATGGCTTTATATTTTTAAGAATAGCTTCTTTCGTTTTTTTGCATTCTTGTTTATTCTTGGGCTTAATTATAACAACTTCATTAGATGTAGAAGCTACTTTGGCAAAAGTTTTGACATCATTTCTCTCAATTGTAAGTTGGCTACTGCCACAACTAGCATTTAGTTTATTATTAATATCAGCAATTTTGGCCATTAATGTTTCCTTTACATCATCAATTTTACTATTAATTTCCAAAAATATATCAACGTATTTATCACAGATATCACAGAACCATTTAATACCTGGACAATTATCCACTGATTGCAACTCCTTGGCTGAGACATTAACACATTTGGGATGAAAAAATTTTCTACACTTTCCAGAACATCCTATATTTCCTTCGACTGCAGTGAATTTGATGTTACATTTCCCACATTCCATTTTAATTAAAAAGCTATTTAGTTGTTTGAAGAATTAAGGTACAGCCTTTCATATCTTATCAGCTCGTCGCATACAAAAAATTAATAAACAACTTCACAAAACTTAGTAAAACCAATACACTACGTACAAGTTTTTACTTTAAAACTATCTTGTTTAACAATAATAATAATTTTAAATCACGAGCGAAAATAACGCGTGCTACCACATTCGAGTATAGTGCTACCATTTTCATAAAACCCACAGTTTTCTTTTTAATTGCATAAATTAAAATTTTCAAAACGAACTTTTTCATTTGAAGTAAATTTTTTATCACTTATACTGAGTTTAGTAAAATGCATAAAATATATATTATAGCCCTAATTCTTTGGTTACAATTGCTTTTTTAGAAAATTAAAATCGGTTAATAAATAAGGCAAGGAAGAAATATTTTCTTCAACTGCCCGCGCAAGCCATTTTTTTAACATGGCGGCTAACGCTCAATTCGGATTATTCGGGACTTTTAGTATGTTATTATATATTATATATTATGTATTATATATCAAAAACTACATATTCTGAAAAATTCAGCTCGGTAGTCAAAATGTCTAGGTTAGGCCTCTTTTTAACAGATTGTGCCGCCACTATCAAGGTCATGTTTGATTTACGAAAGAATTGAATAACTCACAAATATGTCCATTTTCAAATCAGAAAAATTTATATAATAAAGCTTAAAAATTTCTGTTAGAAAAATAATGAACTTTGTTAATTTAACTCCAAAATAAATTTTTCTAACTTTTAAGTCTCGAATGTGTATGGCAAACAATCAAGCTTACCTTTTAATACATATTTATATTTATATTCTATTTACAACTCCTTGGACTAGTCTCTTGCTCACCCTGTCATGTCACAGTAGTGCAGTGGGACAAAGTACCTATTGCCAAATTGCCAAAAAATACAATAAATTAAGACACAAACATTTAATCAATTGAATGAATTGAATGACTAGAAGTTAATTGTACTAAACAATATTTTACCTAAAAACATGAGAACGAATGTAAAAGTATTTTCTTGATACAGTCAACTAAATGTAAAAGTTTCCATTAATCTTATTTCAACGTTCACCATCTAATTTTAATAGATTTTATAAATTGAATACTCAAAATACTTATAGTCCAGGCGGCAGATATTTTTTCGCCACAAATTGATAAGAAGATTTGTTTTAATAGTAGTCAGGGATAGAAAAAAAAATCAAAAGCGTTGGTCCGAGTAAAAATATGTATACATAGAACATATTTTATAAAGAATTTTATTATCTTCAATTTTGTATACCACCATTTCTCACGTAGGGTGAGGATACAAATTATCGTTAGAAAAACAGATTTTTATAGCTAAATTGCAAAATTAAGGGTAGTTGCCGCCGACCTCGGGCGTACTCCCACCAATGTTTTTTATGTCTTTGAAACAAGACTATCTATTAAAAAAAATTTTGTGTTATCAATTTGTAATTTTTTGTGGGTTTTTTCGATCTGCGGTCTGGACTATTAGTACCTACTTATATAGAAAAGGATTATGGATTTAATACTTAATAGTATGAAACTAATTAATTTAGCGTGATTCTGATTCTTGTAATAGTTCATTTATACACGCATATAATTTTAATAAACCGATTCAAAGTACCTATAAAACCTTAAGGACTTACAAATCGGAAGGTACTTAAATAAAACAAAAGTGTAAACGTATTATTTATTTGCAAAGCTTCATAAACGAAAATCGCGGCTTGTGCATTGTTACGCTAAATTACACAATATAAACATCTATCGTATTCTTCTTTATACAGTAACGGTTACACAAAGTTTTTCCTTTGTTAGAAATATCCTTTTGTCATTGTTTCTCTCCATTAGTGTTCCATATATTGTATTTTCACATTTATCAGGGATATTTTTTAAATAACTTTCATCTCGCACGATAAACCTTTTATACCACATATACGTACGTTATGATTTTTGGGGGCCAAAAAATGACTGAAAAGAACCATGTTAAGGATAGTAATTATCTTACATAATTGTTTTTTTCTAATATTATATAATTGGGATTAAGTTGGGGAATGTTTAGGCGCCGTTTCCTTCAATACGTCCAAGGGAAATCTATGTATACCTATTTTACGGCTAAACCATCAACTTGACTTTATAATGTATGTACAGGGTCATCCAACGAAAAGGCCCACCCTTATATTTTCTTTATTTTTCGAGTTAGGAAAAAATGTTTCAAATAAAAGTTGTAGTGAATCAAATGAACTCATTTAAAACCCCTGCAAAGAGTATACAGGGTGTTCCATAAAAGCGGGACAAACCTAACTTACATTTTTTTAAATGGAACACCCTATATTTTTTTTCATTTTTCAAATCTGTGTATTTTTGTGATTTCAAATATATATATATGTTGTATCTTATCTTTTACTGTTTTTTATTTATTTCAAATTTCGTGAACAATATTATTTATACCACCAGCATCTGCATGCGTATCAATCAGGTTAGCCATGGATGAAAAGTTTGCTTTTTGAATTTATTCAATTAGTCTGTAAGGCATAAGTGTCAAATTAATTGTTTTTCATCCATGGCTAACCTGATTGATACGCATGCAGATGCTGGTGGTATAAATAATTGTTCACGAAATTTGCAATAAATAAAAAACAGTAAAAGATAAGATACAACATATATATATATTTGAAATCACAAAAATACACAGATTTGAAAAATGTAAAAAAATATAGGGTGTTCCATTTAAAAAAATGTAAGTTAGGTTTGTCCCGCTTTTATGGAACACCCTGTATCTTCTTTGCAGGGGTTTTAAATGAGTTCATTTGATTCACTACAACTTTTATTTGAAACATTTTTTCCTAACTCGAAAAATAAAGAAAATATAAGGGTGGGCCTTTTCGTTGGATGACCCTGTACAGGGATATCCAACGAAAATGACCACCCCTAATAACTTAACTAACTAACTAAGTTGTAGAGTTTATTGAAAGCAATTAGAATATGTATTTAGAAAAATAAATGAAAGTCGTTTAGAGGAAATATGGTTTTAACTTGCATTTTTTCAAATGGAGCACCCCATTTTTTTGCATTTTTGAAATCAAGGTACTTTTCTCATTTCGAATAAGGTATCGGCTTTGTATCGAACATGAAGGGCGTCATTTTGAACAGTTTATGTAGGATAGTTTTAATTACTTTTATTTATAGTTGTAATTAATATCTAAATTAGCCAAGACGAATCTCGAGACTAATGCATTCTAAAAATAATAATTTGTTCTGTTATTTTATTTCCTTGTTGTTTTCGGGCCACAAAAATTGCAATAATTAGAAAACCCTAAAAGATAATATGATATATATCTATACAGGGTGTTCTGAAAAACACTAGCATAAATTCAGGGGCTGATAGAATTTCAAAAAATATTACAATTTGTTCCTATGAACCATGGGCGTATCTCTTTCCGTTTTCAAGATACAGGGCGTTAAAAATAATTTTTTTAAATCTAGTTTCGGTCCTATCTTCCCGAGTATCTTCCACAAAATTTGACCAAATGAACTGAAATTTTGCTATGTGGGGTTCCTGGGGATGCTAAATGCTCTGGTTTTATTAATTTTTGGCTATATCATACAGGGCGTTCAGAACAGTACTCCGTGGGCACATTTTAGGTCCTAACTTTTTTGAGATTAATTTTTTGCCCCTTTTGTCACTTGCTGTTATGGCAAATTTTATTCTAAACAAAAAAGAAGTGCTAAAATTTGCCCGTTTTCGAGAAAAACCAGGTATAGTGCACCAAAGTCAAGCAGCTGGTATCCCAAATTGTTGGTTTTTATTTCAAATAGGCTTTGGCACCTAGTTGTTATTACTATTAGTTTCATTAATAAAACTCAAAATCAAAGTTATTATTTGAATGGTAATGATAAAAAGTAATAGTTAGTTTATTTCTGGAAAAGTTTAACACATATTGAATACAATTGAAAAAAAGAATAACTAATTATTAGTAACAGAAAATTAAAATTTAAGGAAAATTATTTTCAACGCCCGTATCTTGAAAACGGAAAAAGATACGCCCATGGTTCATAGGAACAAATTGTAACATTTTTTGAAATTCTATCAGCCCCTGAATTTATGCTAGTGTTTTCAGAACACCCTGTATATTCGAAATGAGAAAAGTACCTTGATTTCAAAAATGCAAAAAAAATGGGGTGCTCTATTTGAAAAAATGCAAGTTAAAACCATATCTCCTCTAATCGAGTTTCATTTATTTTTCTGAATACATATTCTAATTGCTTTCAATAAACCCTACAACTTTTATAGAAAAAATTTTTTTATAGCATAAAAAATAAAGAAGTTATTAGTGGTGGTCATTTTCGTTGGATATCCCTGTACAATTCAGCTAATGCATATTAAACAAGCAGGAGAAGTTAATGTATCTTCTTTAAGAAAATATCCATCCAACATGTTTTTTCGAAGACGGAATTCACTTGACTCCATGTTTGACTATAAAGTAGCTAGGTAGTACATAATATATGTAATAGTCGAGCTGACGTACCTATTCGCTGCAACTTAAACATACATTTTATAGGAGGAAAAATAACAATTTTAAATTCTAAATATATCTGCTCCAGTGGGTCGGAAGCGACCTTTAATATAATCAGCGATATATGGAACTACAAAGATAATGAACGTAATATCTTTGATGTAGCCGCAAAATTGTTGGATATACCTAGATGGCGACAAAACAGTTTTACTAGTAGCGACACGAGTATTGCACAGACGAACTATATGATAATAATTGTTCATATATAGGATCACATTGAACGATGGTAGATTGGAAAACTGTAGCTGGACTACCGACATGTGCATCTAACCACATTAATTATTCTACTAAACTATAGATGTCGCGCCGCTAAAAATAAAAATAGTAAAATATCTGTAACGTAAGAAAAGTTGCTCTAAATATTGGAACAAAAATAAAATGAATTGAACTAAAATTCTAGCTACAATTTTTAAATTATGGGGCATACCTACCCAATATTTTTTTCATTTTATTAATATATACATGTCTTTTGTAGATTTCCAAACTTGCGAGTTATAGTTTAAAGCAGTTTGCGCGAAAAATTGTCGATATTTCGTTACCTATTCGTGTCATGTTTTAACTACTATAATATATGAGCACAGTCGTGATATCTCAATGCTAATAAATGCTATGTGTTATTAAGCAATTAATAAAATATGTAAAATAAAAAATAATACAGTGCGCGCCGCCCGACTACGAACACGGGACGGGAAATGAACTGGCAGCCGAACTCGATCGAGTGTCCTCGTTATGGGTGATAATCGTATATCGGATTGAACCGATTGCACGCACAACGGTACAAAGGACGAGGGGCTCGATCGAGGTGCGTTTGCCAACTAATTACTAATTTCGAAGTACCATGTTCGTAGTCGCCTGGCGTGCACTGTACTTATGGCTCTCTAACTTCTCTATAATTTCTACGAGTTTTGGTGTTGCTGTGATTTTACCCTTTTGGGCTTTTTGTGTTAAAATATTAGTTTACATATTAATCTTTTACTGTGATAGAGACACTAGTCGCCCCATCTCCTTATACACAATCTTCACCGATTCAAAAAAGACTGGCTAACATTACTTATCGGCATTAATTTCTTGAAATTCAACTCTAATTCTCTCCTTTATATCTTCAGCTGTAATTGGGGAAGTATTATATTGTCAATTTCTTGTACATAACCTTACATAAAATAATCAAAGTTTGCTAGGTCTGGGGTCTGATGACCTAGGTGGCCAATGAATTCGCTAACCACTACCAATCCACTTATCTGCATATTTTTTATTTAAATATAGGTACTCGCATGTAGTAAGATTGAAAATATAAGAAACAATTCGGCACCTTTGAATTTTTATGTGGTTTTCGCCAACTATAAAAATATATTATGGTCGACTTCAGATTTGTAAGACACATAAAAAACCAGCGGCTTGTTTGATGCCCATAAAAACTTCAAACAAGCCGGCTCTTTTTATGTGCTGTATATATATGACACAGACTTTACAAATATTCCGACAAGGGCAGGCGGCATGCGATTGTAATGAATTGTTACTTACCTATATCCTTGCATTTGACTATACTCAGAATTTCTAGAAATTACCTACGTGATGTTTTCATTAACATATACAATTTTACTGGAAATGGTTGATTTTAGATATAGGTTAATAAAAATTATAGAGCGATAAAGATGCTATCCAAATATGTAAAAATATACGGGGCGGGGAGTTCCAATTAAAAAAATTAAGTTATGATCGATATCATATTTACATCATTGCAATAAACACCCTGTACAAATAATTGCAACTTTATTATAGGTATCTAATAGAAGCTGGTACATTTACAAAAAAAAGTTGTTTAATGTGGGGACATATCTATTGCAAATTTTATTAGTGAGGTCATCAAGTAACATTTTGTTTGAAAAACAGATGAATAATTCGACAACGTCGCAATGAAATTTCAAACAGTAGATATACTCGAAAAAGGCAATTAAAAAGAAAATAAGAAAGTGTACAAATATATATACCCAGGGTGTCCCGTTTAAAGAAATATAAATTTGATATGTCACTCGAATATCAAACACCCTATATGATTGGAAATTATTTTACAATATTATGGTCTTCTTGTTCTCCTACAATTTCTGTTTAAAAATTTTTTCGATATAGATAATAAATACCTATTAAACGAGATATCAACCGAGGTGATCTTGTTGACACACCCTGTATAATATCCTGTATCATAGGGTTATTTCATGTTAAAGAAAAACTTAAAAATACCTATCAATTTGGATAGTAGAATATGCAAGAATAATGTATTGGTAAATACCATGTCTTTATTATTAGTTAATTATTCATAAATCAATAAAAAGTATCGTCAATAATTTCAAATTTTATTAACTTCTGACGTCACGGTTTAGAACTAAATCTAGGAAGATTTGTTTTTGTTAAGAGTCCAGTAGCATTTGACACTTTTGACAGTTTGCTTTAGTTTGTGTTAGTTCATCATTTTTTACTATTATGGAGCCTAATTTCGTTAAAGCTAGCAGTGAAAATTTACCTGAAGTGAACTACGTTATGATTCAGGAATTCTTTGCGAAAAATATGGATTATTTCAGTGTCGAGTTTAAGAGCGTGAAAAATGTGAGGTTAGTTTTCTTGAGATATTTCATCTACGCTATACTGCGCATGCGTAAACATTTACGTCACGACTGTTGGCGGGAACTTAATATTTTCAAATTACAAACCGAGTTTAAAAATACGTACGCGCAAAAAAAATACTTTTTTTCCAAATATACAGTATTTTTAAGTGTTCCTGATTGTATATTTAACATAAATATAAATTGTGAAATAACCCCATTACATATTTCAATGTACTTTTTCAGAAAATATCAACATTAATATTTAATCGAACGAAAATAATATTGATTTGATTTCATGTCAGACAACCCAACATGTTTATGTTCTTTAATCAGAAAATATTATTTGTGGTAAGGTAAATTTTTTTCCGCAAGTTTGCTTTGCGCATTGCCTATTCACCCACGAATATGGATATAAACGTATTATCAGTGACTAAATTAGATTAAGATAACGTAACATAAGGTAAGATGAAGTAAACTACATATTTCTATTTTCTAGTGCACAAAAAACCTCAAAAGCTTTGCCGTTTACGCATTGACGGGAGAGCGGGACATACTTTATTTTTCTACAGCTATTAAATAATAAATATAAATAATATAATGTATTACTTAATACCATAGAACATCATTATTCTCATGTAAAATTTGTTCTGGCATGATTAAAAAATAAAAATTAACGGAAACACTACTGTTTCAATTATACCAGCATTATATTTTCAAATTATTTTAAATTAGTTACCCGACTCACTCCTACCGAAGCAGCTTTACGACGGAGCGGTTTAATTTATGGCCGATTTTTATGGCCTTTTTTATATAGAGACAATTCAGACAATTTAACGTCACATCTATGTTCATTATGCCATATTATGGCTTATTGCAGTGCTATTTTCAAATCGTCAAATCTACTTAGGTTTCTGTATAGTTCAGTAGCAAACCAATGTCATGTACTAAATTTCCTTTAGTACAGTAATGCGCCCAAAGGTACCATCACTTCCTTGATATAAATTTTGCTTGTATATTTGGTTGCCTAACTTGAAATGTTGCTTCAACACTTTTCGTACGGTTAACCGTCTTTATAGTTCCATATGTCACTGATATAATTAATAGTGGTGTCCATTAAAATTAATATAAAGTTATTTATAATATGCGTTGGCATATACAAGCAATTCGTATAAAATATGTCAATAATTTAAAAATTAGCCTTTTTCTCTCAACTACCTACCTTACGTTTCAAACAAGTTTTAAGTAGTAAATTTAATTAAATACGATAAATTTATTTATTGCCTTAGTCCATTAAAGACATAATTTTAGAAATACATGTGACATTTACTATTAAAGTAATTATAATAATTTTATGGTTATGATGAGTGACAAAGGACAAATCCTCGAACAAATCTAATATTTCTATGTATTATAATTATGATAAGTAGGTATCTGCTAAACAACTTTTTAATTTGCCTGTACAGAAACAACTTAATTTATAAATATATTCATTATTCATTAAACTACAGCTGCAATCAACAAACACACTATTGTTACAATAGAATAAGAAACCATATATTCGAGTACCTCACCAAAATGTACAGTTGCATAACATTTCAATTTAATTAGGTGTACGCCTACGCCTACGCATTCTAAAACCATCGTTATTCGTTAAGATTATAATTATAATTTTGTCTTTGAAAGAATTCCGTAATTAAAGTTCACTGCACTCTGCAATCTGCAAGTAATTATTTTTTACTTTCACCATATTCGAAACCATATTGCATTATTTAGCCACCCTGAAATCTCTTTCCATATTTTATTTCTGTTGGTGATGTGCCAACCATTGTGTTTGTCGTGGTGGGAGTCGCAAATCGGGATAAAATTTTTTTACTTTTTTTTTCAGCCTTTGTAAACAATTTTTCGGGCCGCTCACTTTAAATTTTGCCGCCGTTCCAATTTTTTACGGGGCTTCAGCGGCGACATATCTGAAAATTTGAGAGGTTTGGAGACTTTTTCCGGCTTTTTAATTAATCGCGGGGTCCGGGAAAGCGAAACTCGGTATAAGGGTTCAGAAAGCCGATCTGAATCGTCCTCTATCGCTCCCCTATCGAAGACTGCGAGAAAATCGCTTCGAAAATGGCCAATCTAACGAACAACTTGTGATTGGTCGATATTCAAATTTTTTTTCTAGTTGTCAAATCGGTTTCAGAAGGAAATCCGATCGAAAATCTAAAAATAGTGTCGCGGTCCTGAAGTCGAAAATTTAATAGTTTCCCTCCGGGATCGAAAATAAAAAAAAAATAATTTAGGGCATCGTTTCTTAATATGAATGTATGCAAGTATTAACGCGTATTTAATATAAGGGCGCATAATAATATGTTTGGTGACGTCGTTGTCGAATTTTCGGCGCGTCTAGGTCATTTAAAAAATTCACCGCTCGGCGGTGGAGTTCAAGGAACGAAGTTTTCAGGGACCCGATAGGATGGACGGTTAGCCTTCCTCAAAGTCCGGTCGAAATAATCTTCCGGTTAAAGAAGCTACGGCCTCCGGAAAAGTACCGTTTTTCTGCAAAATCGGACCTCTTTAAAAAATTCGCATCTCGGGTAATGTCTGAGATGGACCTAAAAAAAAAAAGAAGAGTTCTTCATTTTTCATTTTTTTTGCCCGCGCGCCGTCCGGGTCCGGAACATACGGATACGTGTCGGGAAATTTGCTAAAATCCGAAAAAATCGTAACTTTCTTAAAAAGCAAAATCGAGAAAAACGATTTCGCCCAGCGATTTTCTAAATTTCATCTAGTTGTTGTAGCACTCGTACATAGTAGAAAAAAAAGTTTCGTCGCGCGTCGATTCATCTCGAAGGAGTCGCGAGTTATTAAGCCCGGGAGGGGGACAAAATTGGAAAAATCGCGAAAAGAATAATTAATAAAATTAAATTTCAATATAATTTGCATTCTAAAGGACTGATTTCGTTAATGAAGAATCGAAAAGTAGGACAAAATTTTTCGATTTGAATTTATACATAGTAAATTAAACTGTAAACTGGGCGGATCCGTTACGGAATTTAATCTTAATAAATCTTTTTAAGTCTTATCAAATATAATTGCTAAGTATACCGTTCCAATGGATATTTAAACAATTTTTTACTGGCAATAAATTACTAATAAAAAATTATTTAATAAATGTAAAAGGTCAAAAACCAGAAATCTATTAATAGCATTGAATAGTAACAATAAATATAACATAATTATGCCAAACATTAAAACTCTTTGATTATATTAGAAATTATTGCTTCACAAAATATTTCAAGGTTACATGTTTGAAGCATGCTGATATTTTTAATAATGGTGTCCTGGTTATCTTTCTAGATATTTGAATGCTAATTTAGGTACATAAATGGGCAAGGCCTTAAAATATAATTTAAAAAATTAAATCACGTAAAGCACATGCATGCGAATAGAACGAAAAGTCTGCATGTAAAATAAAACAAATTTAATACAGAATATAATTAATTTGGAGTCGGTTTTAATTCATAACGTAAAATTTGCTAATGTGGTAAAATACGTCTTCATCCAGGAGTGTGTATGGATCTTATATGACTACTACACGCGGCTTCGCCTCATTCACAAACTTTGGCAAAATTAAATGGCACTTTTGAGGGCACTTCTTTCATAATAACTATAAAACCAATTTACAAAATAATTTTTCATTTTGATAGTTGTTTACGAGGTTGTTAATATTCTCGAACAAAATACAGGGTGATTCGCGAGCAATGAGCCATGGCCTAATAGGCAGATAGATCACTTCAAGGCAAGTATAGACCTATAAGGAAAACATTTTTTGATCACTCGTTAAGAAGATACAGGGTGATTTATGCATTTGGTCTGAGAATTCAAATAGCTATTCTTCTGCAATGGTTGAAGGTAATCGAATGAAATTTACCAGTAACATTCCTCACTCGAGACTTGTCAGAATGGCCTACTTGGTTTTGAAAATCCAGGCCCGGACTCGGTAAAAATTTGCCCTTCTCGTTTTTGACAGAAAAGTACATTTTTCTATCGCATTTCTGGAAAACTATTAGCGGATTCGGAAAGTTCAGGAAAAATGCTATCAGAATGACTGATCAATTTTGACGGCACACCTACACTGTTTCGGCAAAAAAATCTCAAAACAATTTAGTGCATCACGACTAACGCTTTGACCTGGCATTATTTATGGAATAGTTTGATAGAGTCTATTCAAATGCTTCAGATTTACATCCCTTCTGAGATACCTATAGCAAAAACCATAGCAAAAAGCATACTTAACAAGAGAAAGTCGGGGTCCTACTTGTAAAATTTTAAATGTATACAAAATGATAATAGCTAACATAATAGCAGAACATAAGATGTGCAACTTCATCACTGGGTTGGAGACGTTGGACCTTTTGGATGTGGTAAGGATACAGTCGTTCCACTTTTAATGCCCTCCATACATGGATTTGAGGAACCCTAGCGCGTGTGCTATTATTATTCTAGTGCTTGTAGAAGGATTTTGCTCTGTAATCTCCACAATGTTTTCTTCGGCCGGTCTAACTACTCGTTCTACATTTCCCTGAGGTCCAGGAAATCTTCCATGTTGTCGATAGAAATCTGGTGAAAGTGTGACGTGACGGTACTCGTCGACCAGCAACTCTTCACTGATATTCCCTAACGGCAGCCCTTGCATTGCCATTGAAAAACCCATAAACATACATATCGAATTCAGCATTAGTAAACTGATTAGGCATCTTTGAAACGCGAAGAAATCGTGTAACAATTAGAAAACCAAATAAACAAAATAGTAATGTCAAGGTATTGTCAAATATCATAGGTTATTATTTTCAAAATAAAACTGTGTGTATCTTTCTTATAATATTGTTTTTGCTTCTTCCTATAGACTAGATAGGAAGGTTCTTGCTATGACTCAGAAGAGATGTGGATCTGAAGCATTTGAATAGACTCTATCAAACTGTTCCATAAATAATAAGTGATGCACTAAATTGTTTTGTGATTTTTTTTCCGAAACAGTATAGGTGTGCCGTCAAAATTAGATTAGCTATTCTGATAGCATTTTTTATGAACTTTCCGAATCCGCTAATAGTTTTCCAGAAATGAGATAGAAAAATTTACTTTTTTGTCAAAAACGAGGAGGGCAGATTTTTACCAAGTCCGGACCTGGATTTTTCAAAATCAAATTGACCATTCTGACAAGTCCCAAGCGAAGAATTTTACTGGCAATTTCACTCGATTATCTCCAACCATTGAAGAAGAATAGTTCTTTGAATTGTTAGACCAAATGTATAAAACACTCAGTATCTTCTTAACGAGTGGTCAAAAAATGTTTTCCTTGTTGATCTATACTTGCCTTGAAGTGTTCTATCTGCCATTAGGCTATGGCTCATTGCTCGCGAATCACCCTGTATTTCCTAAATATATACTTTTATCAATATAGGGGAAGGGGGGGCGGAACGGGTACATTAAGGTTTTAGGTCGATTTAAAAATACAAAAAGTTTAAAATTTCAACATGTTTCAATTGAAATCAATTCTTTGGAGTATTAGTTAAATGCCTTTGTTCCATTTAGTTGCAAAATTAGGATTTTAAAAACCCAAAACTATTTATTTAAAAAAAATGCATTTTGCCCCATTTCGCCCCAGGGGCGGGGCAGAACGGGGAACTAATAATTTATATCAAATAATTTGTTTTTTTTTGCAACAAGCATAATATTAATAATAAATAATATTTTTTTGTTTAACAAACTTAAAAGTTATTCTTATAAACAAGTTAAATCTAAATAAACAAAACAGTTACTGCCAATATTCACATATGAGGACTGAGGACGGCTTCGTCATCGTCACTTACGACAACCCGAGCATGTAATCCATCCGTCAACTGATTTGGACCTTGTCTGTCCGTTTTGCGCCTAATTGCGAACCATCTAAAATAAAAAAATGTTTACTTCAAAATTAGAAAGAAGGCAGCCGTAGATTGATGCACAATGGAGTACCCCATTCTGCCCCAACCCATTCTGCCCCATGGGCAGTTTTTCAGTTAAAACTAATTTTTTTAATTAAAATAACATATAGAGTAAAACTATATATATACATAAAATTAAAGCCAAATAGTGATTACCTTCAATAATAAATCATATTTAACTTAATACCCAAAAAGCCTACTTACCGTACTGATCTAAATGGTTAAAAGTTATATTTGCGACAAAAAATTCCATACATCAACGATACAACTAACTTAACGCACGTATTTTGACCAAATGCCGGTACAGCAAGTGAAATAGTGTAGAGAAAACCAGTTCGTCAAAGTTTTAGATATTTCTGGTGGCGCGTTCAGTTTTCAGAATGGTTACCCCGTTCTGCCATCTGCCCCGTTCCACCCCGCCTTCCCCTAATCGTCTTTCTTCGTATACCTTCTTTATAAAATTTGGTAAAATCTCTGCATAAAATTTTTCTTAATCTCGTTTCTTATTACATACAGGCTGGAACAAAAGTATCAAATAATGGGTTTAACTTTGTTATTGGGCAGCGAGCGGAGGACTGACTTCACTCACTTCATAGCGATATTAGGAGTAAAGCAACATTTACCACGTGTAGTACATGGATGGGGACTATCCACGGAAAGACGCGGTCTCGCTTCCCTACTTCTAGCGGCTTGTATATCAGCTATATCGCAGAAGCAATACAACTGTAGGCGAGAGGTGTATTGAGGATATACCATCCTTCGGAGGGGATGTAAAGCAGTCGGTCCCTTGTCTATTAAATGTTAGGCAAGTAAAAAATCCCTACTCTTAGTAAGATAAGAGGTTCGGCAAAATTTCCAGGTTGGGGGTTGCTCGTCTCCTGGCGTCGGTGATTGGCCTCCGTAGCGGAAATAGGCCGACGTTAAATAAGTGATTAAAAAAAAAACTTTGTTATTTTTGCAGTTACAAAAAAATATTCAATATAAAAGTTGTTTGGTTCTTTACCATGCATGTTTTGAGTTTTTTAGTTTCTTGATATCTTCTTCTGGTTTGTTCCTATGGCAACCAACTTTTTCTATTTAAATGGCACCCATAATTTTTTTTGTCGATTTGAAACGAGCATATTTTTCTCTATTCAGTCATAAAATTTTGCAATTTTTGGAAAAAAAATAAACGTAACTCAATCACAACTAATCTAAAGGAGCTCAGTGAGCATTTGATTTAGTGTTGCTGTTTTTTTTTGTATTTAGTCTACCTTTGTTACTCTTTAAATACTTAATTTTTTCTAAATTTTAGTGTTGTGAAATTAATTAATTTAGTTATGATTGAGTCGTAATAAATATATTTTTTTCACGCTTATTTTTTTCCCAAAAATTGCAAAATGTTATGACTGAATAGAGAAAAATATGCTTGTTTCAAATTGACAAAAAAAAATTATTGATGGCATTTAAAAAGAAAAAGTTGGTTGCCATAGGAACAAACCAGAAGAAGATATCAACAAACTAAAAAACTCAAAACATGCATGGGAAAGAACTAAACACTTTTTATATTGAACACTTTTTTGTAACTTTGCAAATAACAAAGTTAAAGCCATTATTTGATACTTTTGTTCCACCCTGTATAATATATACCACGAGGCGCGTGCTGACCCACCGGGAGATCGAGAACTGCCCGCTAGGCCTTATAGGTCTTCAGGCCCTAAAGTAACACACGAATATGAACTGGTCGACTGGTCTTAATAAATTCCAAGCTTATCAGCTTGTTTTTTGTTTTTATACCCCAACAACTAATGTTTCTAGACAACAAAAAAATTTTTTAAATTTAAAAAATTAGGGGAAAATACGGATAATTATTGTCCAGTTCGTATTCGTGTGTTACTTTACATTTTATTTTTTTTTCTCGGATTTTTTCTTATGCAACCCCCATCTTGTGATATACTGTTAGAAGCAGAAAAGATTGTACTTTCAGAAATTAACAAGTACTGGCCCTGTTACCATTAAAAAAAAATGACCTGCACCTTGTATATTCTGTAATAAAAGGGGTAAATACTTGGAAATCACGTCATAATATGCGAAAATACGTCCCATATGCGCATATCAAATTTCAATTTTTTTGGCCTCTTACTTTAGATTTTATAAGTCCCGGTCCATACATTTGGCGCGCACTGTATAGATCCCATCACGCGCCTGTTTAACCATTATTATTCTTATCATCAATCCATTGTCTTAAGACGCGCTGCGCAACAGAGCTTATTAATAAAATTATCGATAATAACTTTTCCTAAAATAGAAGGATTTTCGCCAATTATTCTTTTACAAAATCTTTTTACCTCCTTTTGATTTTCTGCTTCTACTTATTTATAAAACTTCAAATATAACATTTCAGTGGTCCAATGTCATGCAAAACGAAAAAAAAAAATATTAATAACCAATTCATTACCAGTCATGTCGATAACATCTATTGTTAAACTATTTAAAATATACGGGCGTAAGGTCACTTGTCACAATATACTATTCTACAACACGCTAAGGACAAATGGATTAACACTGTGTTATGTATTTGACAAGCCATTATCTCACCAAATTAAATGTTTATTTAACTTCTAAATTTACTTTTACATTAAAAGTTGGCAGCAAGGATCGTAGATTTTACTTTAATATAGTTGCTAAGCATCTAACAAAACTCATTGCACGTAAATGAACATAGACATCATTATTTATGTGAAATAATAATATCTTCATCAGTCAGGTGGAAGGCCAGAGGTATGGAAGACATATACTGGGTGGGTAAAATAACTCGATTATTATGAAAGACAGACTTCTGAAATTTGGAACATGAATAATAGGTCACTAAAGCCAGAATCTAACACGATTATGTACAAAGTACTACGTCTAGTCTAACCGGAAGTGGCATCAACTTTCTTATTTTAAATGGAACACCATATATATTTTGTATTTTCTTGTTCGTCATGAAATTCTGATTTCAGCGATATGTCACAAGTTGGCATTTGTTTAAAAAAAGGCGTCGAAAATGTGAAAACACAGGCCCTGCGGGATTTTATTTTTGATTCATATAGAAAGTAGGTGTTGGATTTGACGCATGAACGTATATTTTCTGTTTCTTTAGTCTGTCACGATAACTTGGACTAAATTTCGTTATTTCCTCTTGAATTGGCGGCACTTTCAAGTCACTTTAAGCAAAGATCATGTATACACTAGATAGTCAGACTTATTGTTTAATTTTATCGCTCATAAATGGACCTCAACTTAAGCTTCATCTCACTTTAACTCATGATACTGCAATACTTCTCTGTTATTTGGCATATATTTGCTTTAAGTAACAAAATTAGGCTCATACCATGGGGCATTCACTATTGATCGTAGAACTTTATTTTGAAACCGCTGGATAATCTCGATGTTGGAGTTCCTTGCAGTTCTCCAGAGCTGGATACGGATTTATAAACTAAGAGATTGTTGCTGATTGACAGTTGGGAATTTCTGTCCAATAGCCAATATAGGTAACTTAATATATTGCAGACCGATAAATATATGATCCTTCCTTGTTATTAAAAATTATAGATGGATAGCTGTTTCTTCTTGTGGAGAAAGTAACGTGAATAGATTTCGCTTGGTTGATCTTGATTCTCCAATGTTTGAGCCATGTTTGTGTCTTATTTAGATTTTTAAATTAACTTGGAGATTCTTTGAAGTATTATCTGGATTGAGATGGTCTCATTTTAAATGCACACCTTAATTATCAAGAGATCAACAAAAACATGATCAAGAGAATCTATGAATTTTCGAATGCATATTTTTGATTAGATTATTACTACTGTAATTTCTTTCTTGGGCTGGACAAAAGTGTGCTTGGAGGTTTCAGGTTTCAGGTTCTATCAAAGTTTTAGTTCGACTGGTTACTGATTTAAAAAAATCCAAAATGTTTCTTTTAGAGCAAATGTTGGGTGTACGTATTCTCTCTGTGAGAGTTACGAGAAAGTCAGAGATGATGTTTCCGATTTTACAATGCTGTTGAAAACCAAGGTTACTTGTGACGAATGTTCGATAATCAGGCACTATTAAAATTAAAAAAGAATGGAAGTTAAAGAACAGAAGAAGTGTTTGGCAATATTAGAAATATTATGGAAAAGTATCCGTCAAAACTTGAGGAAACAGATCTAACAGACGAATATCATCATCTGCCAAACAGTTTTAAGGAAGAATTTTATCGAAGATTTTTCTGTGTCATCAATAATCGCTACTAGTAAAAACTCGGCCGTCGTCGTGTGGTATGATGTATCTGAACGTCTTTGACTAAGGCGAATTTAGTTCAGATGCATATCATTATGACATGCACACAAAGATCCATTACTTCAACTATATTTACATTAATATACCTCGCCTATGCTTGCCGGGTCAGTATTTGAGAATTGAAAGAATGAGATATTATGTTATACAAATAATATTATCTTCTATTGTGAAACTATAACACGGTTCTTTCCTAAATTTCGTTGTTGTAACGCCTTCTAAATAATTTATCAACATCACATGTTTTTACTCTTATGTGATAATCATTAAGGAAGTTGAGGTTTAAACTAGATACGATTTGTTATCAGCGTTAACAATGGCAATTAATCAGCAAGCAAGTGTTTTTAAAAGCTGTACTATTAATAAGTAATGTCAAGGAGATTTTTTTGGGGAGTATTATAGTGCGCAGTTTATGCCAATCCAATCGCTTTATTCTCCCATGTTTTGTATCTTTACGACTCATAGTGAAATAAATATAAAATGTCTCATTTAAATTCCTTTTTAATTATTGCATCATTCCGTACTAGGAATCAAAATTCTACAATAATTCACTTCTGTTTAGGAGAAAATAGTTTTTTAACGAAGCGAAAAAGTAGCCAATTTACTGCTCTACCTAGTTAATATTAAAAATTTGATTAGTGCCTGTCAAACTTAGGTTTTAATATCTACGTGTATAAGACATAAAAACTACATTTGTTAACTTAACATTAGTTTTAAACAATCCGCGAAAAAATTGGTTTCGCCTCGACTACGAAACGCCAATTGAGACATAACCCTGTAACTTTGCCTTAAGCCGGGTCCAGACTTGCTATATAACACTGCTATATAGCAAAGTTATATAACATGTTAATAAAATTTAAGCTAAATGTAGCAGATTTCCTTGCTATATAACTTGCTAGATGTTATCCGTCTTGAGTCGGTAAAGCCCGAATAGATCAAAAGAAGTTATATAGCACTGCTATTTCAAACGCGTCCAGACTTGCTATATTTTATGTCAACAATTGATCAGTGCTGCGCATAATATTTTTATTCATAAAAAGAGTTTAAGAGTTTTGTCTATAATAATAATGGAGTGGAACGTGGAACAAACATGCAAATTACCGAAATCGTCTCGTCTCAGATCTTCTAATAAGTGAGTCCCACTAAATTAACTTCTTGATTTTAGTGTAGGTCGAACCCAAAACCGCTTTTTTCTCGGTTTTTTCTTACCCTTGGTAAGCAAAATTACCCACGCCGCTGCTGCAAGGAGTTGGTTTTCTGCATTTGAAAGATCCATCTTGACTAACTTTTAGTGTGGACGCGACCGGGTTTTTAAACAAAAGTTACATAGCAGAGTTATATAACAAAGTTATATAGCAATGTTACTCAGTCTGGACCCGGCTTTATGTTGATTCTAAACAATTAGTGAAAAATTATATTTTCAGCACGGCAAAAAAATTACTGCCTTTACTGGGTTCATATATTCGGCCATAAAACAACGTGTTAAGAACTATAATTTTATTTTGGATACAGTTACAGGTTATATTTAAGGATTAGTTTATTTTAAATGCAAATAAATTTAGTCAGTGGGATACGGCAGAATAAGTCCTTGTGTTCGTAGTTGCTCAATCCAATGAAATTTGAAAATAAGTAAAAATAGATAAAATATTTTTTTCCCTATCGATAGTAGCAAGTACTTAGTAAGTAACAACTGTAGGTATTATTCCGTTATTTTTTGCGAAAATCCCCAGTAGCGTCATAAGAGGTAGTTGCTCACCTTAAACTGATCTTTTTCCAATTAATATGACATGATCTAGAGAGATGATGGAATCTCCATTAATAAATAAAAACTCCCATATCAATACTGTATATTCCTATTTTAGGCCAGTCAATAAAACCATCATACATCGCAAACGCGCATGTATCTACGATTCTTTTATATGTTATTAGGACCCCTGAGAGTAGTTTATACCCAAATTTGCAACCCTGAAAACCCTGTGCTACTCCCGTGGTGCTCGAAAAACTGCGAAATTCTGGCACTTGTTGCATTTGTTTTGAAAGTAATAACTTAAGGAAGCGTTTTTCGGGTATCTAATATACTTTTGTAAAGCAGCAAATTTGCTACAATTTAAGCTCAACCAGAGCTTTCTAGGTCCATTGGTTGCGGAGATACAGCCAGTGAAAGATGGGCAATTTTTTCTAAAAAGTGAAAATTTATCGGTAGGGTCATTTTCTAAGACACGTGCCGGCTAAACTAATGCTCCTAGAGAAAAGTCATGACAAAGGAATTTGTAGAAAATTGAATTAGCTTCAATTTAATCCCAAAATGGTGCCTCTACGCCTCATAGTTTTCTCAGAAACTAAAAAATAGTAAAACATCAGATTTTGGGAAAATGATAAAAACATTGTACTGATTAATGTATTTCTTTAAAAAAACTTGCAAGAACTTGAATTTAACATAACGTAAACATAAAATAAACAACATAAACATAAATGTAAACTATAAAATACTATTTACACAGTCAAGCACAAACACCTCAGTAGTTTAAAACTTCGCCCTTTTGGAAGGTCGGAGTCTCATCCAGTCTGGATTAGTGGGAGTGGGAGGGGGAGGAGAGACGAGGGTTTCCGGAGGTGGAGGCGAGTCGTCATATGTAGTGGGTCATCCACATCCTCGTCCTCCCCGTCCAGGACGATAGGGGTGGTGTTGCTGCAACTTCGACCTTGGCAAAAGGAACATAGGATAGAGCACTTGAGCCCTGCCTTTCTGCAAGTGCATGGCCCTAAGCACCCTTTCTTGCATTTGCAAGCCACCATTTTAAGCAGGGTTTTAGAAGCGGGCTCTGCGCACATTGTGACTAGCATGAGACTTTGTGCGCTGGTAGCCCATCCCCAGTCACACGGGTTTTTATCGACTCCCAACCATTTTTGCACCTGGTGATCGGTCCTCCAAGAATGATATTTTGCAGCTTTTGTGGTGGCGGGGAGGCGGCCGATTTTACAAATGCTGAGTATAGCAGGGTGTTCAGCGTTCCCTCATCACCGTAGAGGTTCATCAAGATTTTCTCGGCAGCATTTCCTACTTCTTCCTGGTTGGAGTTTGGATCAAGGAAAATACTGGCGAGGTCTATCCAGTGGGTTTTTTTGAAGACGTTGCACCACTTCATCTTGCCTTGCCAGAAAAGGGCAGAGGTGGTGTCACACCCACTGATGGCATGCAGGAACAAAACCGTCTGTGGTACCTGCATTTCTCCACATGTGAAGGAATTTGCTGGATATTGGGCGCACTCTGACCCATATCTGCCGCCTTTCTGGAAGTACACGTTCGTATGTAGAGAGCTTAAGCCGTTGAGAAGGATCAGTAGGTCGACGTCCTGTCCAATGATGAAAACTTGGTCGAACGATGAGCTCTTGGAGAGGGCACTCCTCACTATATCAGCATCGGCGTCTTCTTGAGATTGATGTACCTCGATACCCTGCCTCTCAAATTCATGGTGATCAGTCGGCGTTTGCTAGATTCATTTGAGAGCAGTTTTGCTTGGGGCACTTTGATGGGTGTTGATTCATCAAACAAAATGTCACTGCAGGAAAGAGAAGCAGAGCGTCGCAGGCGTTCAGCTGATTTAGTGCTCCTTATAGCTGCATCTTGTGGCTTGTGGGTATCCATCGAAAACCACAGCTACGTTTTTGCCAAAGCGGTTGACAACGTAGCTGACGTATCCCGCTACAATGGCTCTGGCTACATCATATATATATTCAACATATTTCATTTTATATAAAACAAGAAAAACGGTATGTAATTTTGTTTGTTTAATGAATTTTCGGTATTTGTTTAGTATTTGTTTAGTGTATGTTTATTTGAAGCCATATGTTACATCTAAAATGTTAAATTCAAATTCTTGCACGTTTTTTTTCAACATTATTCAGTACAATGTTTTCTCAAAATCCGATGTTATACTATTGTTTCGTTATTGAGGAAACTATGAGGCCTAGAGGCACCATTTTGGGATCAAATTGAGGCTAATTCAATGCTCTACAAATTCGTTTTCATGACTTTTCTCTAGGAGTATTAGTTTAGCCGGTACGTGTCATAGAAAATGACCCTACCGATAAATTTTCACTTTTTAGAAAAAATTGTCCTTCTTTCACTGGCTGTATCTCCACAACCAATCGACCTAGAGAGCTCCGGTTAGGCGTATATCGCTTCAGTGGAACATTGGTACTAATTTCAAAAACAAATTTCCTATTAGTACAAGCCACCAATGTTATAACTTTCGGAAAGCCGATTTTCCTACTTTATATAATTTAATAGCCAATGTAGACTGGCAGTATCCTGAAACCTTTCCTAATGTAGAGGATGCGTCCATTTATTTCTATGATAAACTCTATTTTGTATTTGATCAATGCGTACCTAAATTCCCTGCTACTAATAAGAATAAGAAGAAATATCCACCGTGGTTTACCTTTCAGATAATACGTGATATTAAACTAAAAGCTAAACACTGGCGTGCTTATAAAATGAAGGGTGATATACAGGCATTCGATGAATTTAAAATATTGAGAACTAAAATAAAATCGGACATTAATGAATCCTATAAGCATTTCATTCGAACAGCTGAAGACAATATAAAAAGTGATCCAAGCAAATTTTGGTCTTTTATCAACAACAAAAAAGGATCGTCTAACTTATCTTCCCAAATGTCATATAACGGGCAGCAGATTGATGATCCTATTGAAATCATGAATGCTTTTGCAGATTTCTTCTGCAAATCTTATTCAACTGCAACTGATTTTACTAGTAGGTCCGTAGATGATCAACGTTTTAATTCCACTATTCACTTAAGGGAATTTGATGACAGTGAAGTAATTGCTGCTTTAAGGAAAATTAAGCCTAAGATGACAACAGGCCCGGATGGAATACCTGCGTTTCTACTGAGGGATTGCGCATGTGTGCTAGCATATCCTCTAAAAATTCTTTTTAATTTATGTCTAAGTAATGGCGTATTACCTCAAATATGGAAAAGTTCGAAAGTATGTCCTATTTATAAAAAAGGCGATAGATCTGATATTTGCAACTTTCGACCGATCTCTATCATCTGTAATTTTTGTAAAGTTTTAGAGATACTGCTATATGATTTCATATACCATGATGTCTCTAATAAAATATCGGTTTTCCAACATGGGTTTATGAGAGGTCGTTCTACAGTGTCAAACTTAGTCTGTGTTACTCAGTTCATAGCCGAATCCATAGATATGCACACGCAAGTGGATGTAATTTACACGGACTTTTCCAAAGCGTTTGACCGACTTGATCACAATATGTTACTACATAAACTTTCCTATTTTGGTATGTCCGATTCCTTACTTAAATTTTTTAAGTCATATCTGCTTAACAGAACACAATTATGTCGTGTCAAATGGGTTTAAGTCTGTGGATTATTTGGCTACATCGGGAGTTCCGCAGGGGTCGATACTAGGGCCCCTGCTATTTATTATTTTTATCAATGACATAGTCGATGTATTAGATGTAAATTGTCTTATTTATGCTGATGACTTAAAAATTTTTTCTATAATTAATAGTGATAGTGATTGTATCCATCTCCAGAGGAATTTAGATAATGTAAATATCTGGTGTCATAAAAACAAGCTGCCCTTAAATGCTGAGAAATGTAATGTTATGTCCTTTACAACAAAATTGACGCACATTAATTTTGATTACAATATGTCTAATGTCAAACTGAATCGTCCAACAACCTTTCGCGATATTGGCGTTATCTTTGATACTA
Organism: Rhagium mordax; assembly: GCA_963680705.1. NCBI lineage: Eukaryota > Metazoa > Arthropoda > Insecta > Coleoptera > Cerambycidae > Rhagium > Rhagium mordax. The sequence continues at coordinate 61,353,604 of OY796658.1, forward strand.
AGCTTTCTTTTGGTATGCATATAGACACAATCGTCTTAGAAGCTAGTAAAACATATGGATTTATAGTTCGTAATTGTCGTGATTTCACCAACTTAGACACAATTAAATTATTATACTTATCGTTTATAAGATCTAAGCTTGAGTATGCTTCTCTGGTATGGTCCCCGCATTATGGTACTCACATCAATAGTCTGGAATCGGTGCAACGACGGTTTCTTAAATTTTTGAGCTTCAAGTCGGATGATGTTTACCCAACTATTGGTTTTCCCCAGCAGGATTTACTAGAAAGACATTCAATGACTAGTCTTGAAATTAGGCGTAATTATTTTTCTCTAGTATTCCTTTATAAAATTATTCATAATAAAACTGATTGTCAAGATCTAATGTCAAAGCTTAACTTCATTGTACCGAGACCAACCTCTAGGGAAAATTTTACCTTCTACCTCCCGACTGCTCGTACGAATCTACTGAATAACTCACCACTATATACAGCTTGCAATAACTGCAATGCTGTCGGTAATAATATAGACATATTTAATTGCTCCCTTAATGACATAAAATCGTTTTACTTTCGATAAATTTTTTGTTTTTCCTTTCAGTTAGTTTTACTTGTTCATTTCTTGTTATGTACTTATATAAATATTATAAATACCTATTTGTTTACGGTTCTTATGTACTTTCTTTTTAAGATTAATGTTTTATTCTATTAATTTATGTATTTGCATAATATTTGTGATTTGTATTTTAACCTACTCTTCTGTTCTGTAATTGGGTTATTTACCTGTAGAACAGTACTCTAAAATAAATAAATAAATAAATAAATTGTAGCAAACTTAGTTTGCTTTACAAAAGTATAATGAAGATACCCGAAAAACGCTTCCTTAAGTTATTATTTTCAAAAAAAATGCAACAAGTGTCAGAATTTCGCAGTTTTTCGAGCACCACGGGAGTAGCACAGGGTTTTCAGGGTTGCAAACTTGGATATAAACTACTCTCAGGGGTCCTAATAACATATAAAATAATCGTGGATACATGCGCGTTTGCGATGTTTTCCTTTTCTTGTGTCGATATTGACTGGGCCATATTTCCTTTACGTCCTTATAAACTATAATTCAAACAAATTAATCAAGTAATATGGTTAGAAAAAAAAGCGACTTCAAAAGAATTATGTTTTCAACCTTCCTTAAAAAAATATGTGTTGGTTTTCAGGATTCAGTATACTGGATAATTTGATAATATTTTGACCAAATTCCTTAATTGAGCAATATTCACTAAATGAGATGGCAGAAATGACGAAAATCGAAAAATAAATTTCAACACAATTACAAGTGTTAATCTCTACATCGATCTTTCTAAGATATAATATAAAATGTTATATGTATGTATAGATCTAATAGGTACTTTGATTCTTATAGTCGGTGTTGTTTTACACTAAATTTTATTATCTTTATCTTTTCTTTTTTATGCGTGGAACCTTGTACATGGAAAAAATGCTCGTGTTTCCTCGGACGTTACAATGTCAACCTTTATTTTATAAAAATATCTTTTAAAAACATGATTAATTTTGTTGTGTACCATTCATTAAAAAATTCAGAAACGGCGCCAGCGTGACATTTTCAAACCACTTAATATTTCATAAGTGTCATACGTTGATGATTTAAAAATGAATCCAAAGGCACGTTTGTGAGACCTTCAGTGCTTTTACGTTCCTGTTAATATTTATATGTGATATTGTAACTACGAAATGGAATTTCATTTTTTTTCTCTCGATGATTTACGCGCTTTGAATAGATAGAAAATATATTATTGGATTTCAATAAACCGTTTCGACTTCACATTTTGCTCTCACTTCTCAATATATTTGGAGTCAGTGTGTGTTCATATTGACATCGCTGGAGCGGTGAGCTTCGTGCGATGCCGCTTTTGCGATGTCATCGTGCTCGTTGTCTGTTGTTTCAGTTATTTTCTAACTTTCGAACTAGAAGGAAGCGATGAGCCCGGTTGTTACTTAATGAAAATTCGCGGCTGCGAAGGCTAATTTTTAAAAAAAGAAATAAAAGGTAACTGTCTGCTACTTCTTTCCGTAATTTTGCAGTAATTTTCCTGTCTTTGTAGGTCCGGTCCCGGTGCTTATCATTCAGAGGAAACAAGTTTCTCCTAACATGGGCTTGAACCTATCAAATTTGTGTGAAAATAAAATTAATTGGTTACATCAACCGATTTAATCTAAATTTTGTACAGCATTATTTAAAATTATTAACACAAATATTCTTGAATTTTCTGCATTTAATTAACAATCTTCTCCAACTACCTGGAAGTAAAATCAAATTGAGTTATTTGCTAACTTTTTCCTCCTACATGTCTCTTGTTTTAAATTTGAAATATAAATAATAAATAACTGACTTTTGTTGCTCATTTTACGTGTATGTTTACTTAACAAGGGTTCAAAATAGCAATCGGCGTTCTCAATGCACTTTTCATAGGTTATCGTTAAATTTAATTAAATTAGTATTAGTAAGTACTGTCGTATTCCTCTAAAATTAAAATTAGAATTAATTTTTTACAATTATGTCACAACCAAGCCATGCCAGTCTGTCTATCATCGAAATTTTAAATTCTACGCATCGAAACAGTCAATCTATTCCAATTTTCCAACTTCATTCCAAATTGTACATTCACACGAAGGTACCGAACGCGCATTCACTCTGCGCAGGCCAGATCACCAAGCTACGAACGAGCCAGGGGGCCTTTTTGATGCATTCAGTCTGCGGTCCGACCTAAATTGTAGAAGCTCATGACAATTTTCCACTCAAAGTCACTTAACTTAACAACTTAGTCTGTTTTAAGTCACATCGTCACAAGTCAGTTACGCTGGTGAACATCAACTTCCAACAAACGGATCTTTTCAGATTCCAATCAGAAAGAATTCAAACATTGACATTTTCTACGAGTACGAAAAGAAGAATAGATTGACTGCGATAATTCATCATTCAAACAATATTGTTCGCGAGTTAAATAGACAGATCGGCACTGCAATTTTTTAATTTAAAATTAACTTCACGCGAATTTGAGAACTTTCGAGGAGATTTATAATCATTTATGAATTATTGTAAACTGTGTTCAAATTTTACTAAATGTTTGTGAATATATCAAATATTTCGAACTTGTGTGTTTTACTGTAGTCGAGGCTACAAATAGACCAACAAATCATTAACTTTTAAAAATATTTTTCTTAATCAGTAGAAAAATAAACATTGCTCAAATTTTACAAATAATTAAATTCTCTAATCAGTGAGAATTTCCAAAGACATTAAAAATAAATTAATGCTCCGGCATTAAAACAAAAAAAAAATTCATACAAGCTTGCAATTGCGAAATAATTCGTACCACGCACGATTTTCCAAAGCAGTCCGAGGTAAACAACAGGGATTCTACAGCAACGAGGTAGGTCCAGTGCAAGAAACAACGAGCCGGTGACAAAAATCAAAATCGACCCTGAGAAGACTTCCTCTCGACAACTAGATCGTACAGATTGCCTTTTAAAATCAATCGACGTTACTGGCGCCCTTCAACAAAAAAAATTCGTAGCGTCATCCACATACCTTTTTATCAATTTTCAACACTAAAAGGCGAGAAGAACGACAGTACCAAACGTATTTGAAATTAAACGTCAAACAAATAAACTACTCAACAATAAAAGCTAAAAAACCGCTGCCAATTATGGCATCAGAACTTCCTCACCATGTGGCGGAGTTTGTAATAAAAGTAATTTTTGAAGTATTCGTGAAAAAATGTTTCAAAATTTTTTTTTACATTTTGCTCATCGACCAACTCAATATTTTCTTTGGCATCTAGAACGTGTATACCAAATTTGAAAGCTTTATCTCAAAAACTGTAGCTGCTATCGCGACACATACACAGACCGAACATTTTTTTGTCCGAAATTTTGTGTATCGTCATAATTCGTCGAGATTCGTCCAGAAATGCAATACTAATTTTCAAAAACTCTTTCACGAATACATAGATACCTACCTTCCTCACTTGTGGTGAGAAAGTAAAATTACAACCAAAAAATTGTAGTAATCTCAGATGGAAAATTTTCAAGTTTTTTTATAGTAGTGCTCCGTTTTGTCCTTATCAACAGCTTCAACCGGAATATCAGGATTTACAAATACTTTCTTCTATTTTAGAAAAAAAAAATTTAGATGAGTTAAAAGATAAGAAAACGTTCAGTAATTTATTGCCTTCTGATTTCATTTTCTCGACATTCTCAAAATATCTATATGGCTTGTTATTGATATCTTTCTACATCAACTCGTTTGAAAGTTACTTCCACCGGCTACCGTCATATTCGTGGCATAATACTACGAAGAACTAAGAAGGCTATACAAGGAGCTGACATTTTGCGAGGGTCTTTTTAATATCCGTTTCATGGTAATTTTGTCACATTTACATTGTTTTAGTTAAGGCACTGTGAAGCGAAATGTTCCCAGTGTGCGTAACATAAATTTAAATTTCGCCAAACATAAATTTTGAATAACAATGCGAGTCACTGTAAAACCACCTTTATGGGCCCATTAAAACTAGTGAGCAGAAATATCAAACTTTGATCAATAAAACAACGTAATCCGAAACCGTATAGTGCCGCTACTGAAATTAAAGGAGATTATTACGGTTCACTGAGGTAAAAATAATTTAATTATGGCTTGCCTTAAACCAAAAAAAATCGCTAGCCCAGCGTTGTACTTGTACAGTGGTAACCGTCTAAATAATATAACGTTGAGAATTTAACTTCCCAATATAACAACCCTACTCTTCTTATAATGGATGTTTAAAAGTAAACTACAATAATTCAGGAAGGGTTAACAAGGCCATGGCGATTCGTTTCTGATACTGTTAAGTATTTACACCTCTTAGTAAACAACAACTCCAAGCGTGGATTCAATAATGGCAACAAGATTAAACACTAAACCGCTACTTTATTAACTTACTAATCAATTACAATAATTAGTCACTTAAACTAGAACACTGTTTACTACTACTTGTCACTACTAGTCACTATTCCTTTGTTCTTCCCAGTTCACTGGTAACCGTCTAAATAATATAACGTTGAGAATTTAACTTCCCAATATAACAACCCTACTCTTCTTATAATGGATGTTTAAAAGTAAACTACAATAATTCAGGAAGGGTTAACAAGGCCATGGCGATTCGTTTTTGATACTGTTACGTGTTTACACCTCTTAGTAAACAACTCCGCGTGGATTCAATAATTGCAACAAGATTAAACACTAAACCACTACTTTATTAACTTACTAATTAATTACAATAATTAGTCACTTAAACTAGAACACTGTTTACTACTTTAACCGCTAGTATTCACTACTTGTCACTACTAGTCACTATTCCTTTGTTCTTCTCAGTTCACTCTCCAATATTCAACTAACTGCAGTGAAAGATCTTCGCCTTTATATACCTATAGACATGGCTTCTAGAAGAATCTCAGCTCTTTCTAGTTTATTGCATAAGTCTCTAGTATTCCCAATTTATTTCCATACCAGTACCACTAGCTCCATCTATGAGGCTGCTGCTTAACCACCACTTATAGTGCGACTGTAGGGATCTACTGTATGACATACTATACATAGTCCAGGAAATATCTTCGCACCCGTTGGGGAAAACGTTCTCAGTCGGTTTTTTTTGCATAATCTTATGAAAAATGATCCCCTGAAAACAAATCTGCATGTTGCCAGGTCTAAAAATGGGTCAAGAATTGTTTAAACAGTTTTTTTTTTACAAATTTAAAAAATTGTTTGTACATTGTCAGTACATATTTAAATGTTGTCTATAGGGACAGTACCATTTATAGAAACCATTTAAAGAAGTGTTACGTTTGTTCTCCACTAAACCATCAGATTTATCCGAAATGAGTAGAGACTGGTCATCTGCATACATTATCAAATAAGCATCAGATGTTAAAGTATCGAGATCATTAGTACCTATAAATTAAAAACAAAATGGCCCCCAAAACTGAACCCTGCGGAACATCCAGATTATTTATCTTACACATCGAATTGGCACGTCCAATATTTCTATCGGAGGAATGTCAAGGCAACATAGTGTTTCCTATTTTTGAGGAAACAGGAGATCCAATCCAGAGCCACGCCACGAATACCATAGGCGTAAAGTTTGAACAACCATTTGCCGTGATCGACGCCCTGCTGAAATCACAGAAAAACCCAACAGAGCACTCACCAGCCTCGATATATTCAATGAGCTTCTCATAAATTGCATATATGCTATTCACATTTTATTTACATGAGGGGAGGCTATGATATGTTTTTCTTAGGTTGTCTCAGGGTTGTCTACTATTGACAAAATATTGAAGTGTCAGATTTAATTGATCGTCACTGTCATTTATTTTTGGCTGAATTGCCAAATTTTTTACTGATAACATTGCTGTGATTTCTTTAGGGTCTCACTCTGGCAACTATGTAGAACCAATTTGAATTTGTGGTTATGTTTTTGACTTTTCAAGATAACCTCAGTATTTAAAACAGTCATTCATACCAACAGAATTCAGATTTTCCAAAGCCTCCCCTCATGTAAATAAAATGTGAATAGCATATACATACATATAGCAGTATGTGTAGGTTTGTTGGAACAAAACCGTGTTGATTTTCTGTCAAAATATTACTTTCAAGGTTTTCGATCAGTCAGTCGATATAAAAATGCATATGCAAAAATTTTTGAAAGACCACAAGGAATTATTACAGGTTTTCAGAGGTCTGTTATTTTCTACCATTCGTGGATCATGTTTTTTTATATATTAGCACAACTTTACCAATTTTTAAACTGGCTGGAAATTTTCCAGATGTAAAAGTCAAATTAACTAAATAGGTAATAGGTACATAATAGGTTACATGTTAGCACAAATAACTTTCTTTATAACAAAAAAGGGAATCTCATCATATGCAGTTGATCGTTTGTTTTTTAATTTTAATTTCAGTAAGTTGGCCAGCTTTTTACTGCAAAAGGTTTTAGAAAGATTGTGTGCTAGAAAAATTAATAGTAAAAAAAAAATTTTAAAAACAAGCTTTTATTTTATTTTTTGGAGTCTTATAATCTAACTCAATTAGTCAATGAACCTACGCGAGTTACACCTACCTCGCAGACCTTAATAGACGTTCTAATTACCTCGGATACCGAATGCATCTCTGAAGCAAGAGTCATAAATGTACATGGCATATCTGATCATTGCTCTACAATTTGTAATTTCAATAAAATCAAAGTAAAAAATAACATAAAATTTGTTACTTTTAGAGATTTTCGCAACTTTGATAAACATATTTTCTTTGAAAACTTTCACACAGTAAATTGGAATCAGATTTATAACTTTAATGATGTCAATTCTATGATTAATTTTTTGAATACAAATCTTATAGAAATTTTTTAAAGCAGTGCCCCTTTGCGCACTGTGAGGACCACTAAACCACCAGCACCATGACTTACTTATAATATTAAGAAAATGATGAAGTTGCGGGATAAAGCGTATACTTGATATAAAAATACCAAAATAAACGTTCATTGGGAATATTACAAGATGCTGCGTAATTACACAAAAAAAGCTATTAAGCGTGAAAAAAGAGCTTTTATTTATACCGTTTTAAGACAAAATAATACTAAGGCCACATGGAACACTCTTCGCAATCTAAACATTTTAAATTCTTGTAATAACTCTGAGTTGCCTCCAACTGTAACTAATCTTAACGAAATTAATAAATATTTTACAGAGACCCCGCAATGTGTTAAAACTCCGTTGCAGTTAAGGATTCTTCAGAAATATAGTAATTGCAAACTTAATCCGAATATTATCTTTAGGTTCACCCCAGTCGATCGACATGAAAATTCATTGAAAAGTAACGCGGTAGGTTCTGATTTGATATCTCTGAGAATGTTCAAAATCGTTTTTCCTTTCCTAATTGATCATTTAACGTATATTATTAATACTTGTCTAGAGACTCACTTTTCCGGATGCATGGAAATTAGCAAATGGTATTCCTCTTGGAAATATATCAAATCCAGTTGACATGTCCCATTTAAGACCAATTAGTTTATTGCCCATGTTATCTAAAATCTTAGAAAAAATTATGCATACTCAAATTAGTAAATACGTTTTTGAAAACAACATAATTCCAAATGTTCAGTCAGGATTTAGAGAAGGTTACAGTACCACTACTGCACTTACAAAGATTGTAGATGATTTACTAAGAGCTACCGATGAGAGTAAAATTAGCTGTCTGATTTTATTGGACTAGTAAGGCGTTTGATACTATGGATCCCGTTGTATTTTTTAATAAACTTGAATACTATGGATTTGATGAAGGATCTATTAAATTACTACAAAGTTACCTTATTGGAAGATTTCAGAGGGTTTCATATAATTCAGAGTATTCTGCTCCTTTAATTTTACAACAAGGTGACCAAGGTGTACCTCAGGGATCCATACTCGGACCCTTACTGTTCTCCATATACATTTCAGACTTTTACTCGGTGATGAAAAAATGTGAAATTCATCATTACGCTGATGACACTCAAATCTATTTCGCGTTTGAATTAGGTCAATACAATACAGCATCACTAATAAATAGAGACTTACAATACCTAGTGGATATATCAGCTGCTCATAATTTGAATCTGAATGCAAGTAAATCATTTGCAATTTTTTTCGGCCCAAAAGGAAAAAGAGAATCTGCATCTGCCGCCATTAATATCCGTATTAATGGAGAAATTCTACCCGTAAAGACCGAGGTTAAAAACTTAGGACTATGGTTAGGCTCTGACTTAAGGTTCGTTAAACACGTAAACCAGTTATGCCAAGTTTCATACAATATTTATTTATTTATTTATTTATTTATTTATTTATCTCTATTACTCGGTTACATTTTACAATGCATGAGGTTGTCCTAGTAGCTATAGTATAGTGTATAAATGGCATAATACAATATTACTAATTTATATGCAATTGTGTACATAGGGTATAGATAAATGTCTCGTAAACATCACATATTATGTATAAGTTTCATTGAAAGTAAAGAAAAAAAAGCAAATATAATATACATACATATACATATATACTCATACACACATATATAAACGAACACACATAGTACATATAAGACAATTTATAAAAAAAAATCAATGAACTCGTCAATATTATAAAAGGCATTTTCAATTAATATAGCTTTTATAACTTTTTTAAATTTCGTAATGGGTAGGTCTTTTAAATAGTCTGGGAGTTTATTAAACAATTTAATTGATGTATGACTTATGGGCTGCTGTGATTTGACTAAACGGTGGTAGGGAATACTAAAATGGTTTTTATATCTTGTATTATATGTATGATATTCTGAGTTTTGGGGGTGGGAAACATATTCTTAGACAACTTTATCACCAAAGAGACATTATGAGTTCAACCCTAAAATTACAATTGTGTGAATCTTTAATTATCTCTAGGCTGTCTTATTGTGATAGTGTTTATGGACCTGCTCTGCTAAATTCGATAGTAGCAGATTACAAATGGTCCAGAACTCTTGTTTTAAATTTGCATTTGGTATACGTAAATATGAGCGAATAAATTATAAAATTGATGAAATGAAAAGGTTAAAACTGGAAGACTTACGTAAACTCCATCTCATTAACTTGACCCATAAAATTCTGTTTACAAAGAAACCGCAATATCTTCATAGAAAATTGTTGAGATTTGAGACTGTTAGTAACTTTTCTACCCGAAACTCCAAACTGCTAGTAATACCGAAACATAAAACCGCAGCATTTAAACGTCCTTTTTCTTACAATGCCTGTATATTATTTAATAACCTTCCCCCAGAATTTTTTAACTATTCATTGCAGAACTTTAAAAGAAAATTAAAATCTATTGGTTGTCACAGAAACGTAATACGGATATTTAAATTTGGTCATGGATAAAGGAAAATGAATATGGTTATTGTCTACGTAATTATCTACTTGTTTGCTTATATATTGTCTTTTTCTATTTAACTTTTTTGTTCCTTAATTTGTTTTGTTAGTTATTTAATTTACTGGCTAATCTGAAAAACGCCCATTTTGGGTGAGACTTCGCCAAATTCATCCCATTGTATTTTTTTGTGATATATTTATTTATATATTTATATATTTGTATTTACTTTTTGGATGAATAAAGACGTATTATTATTATTATTTAAATGCTCTAAAAAGAAGAAAATAAACTTTAAATTAAATCAAACCCATCAATTTATTACATTATACAATTTATATGATATAAAAGCTTGTCGCGAGAGTTTAATATTGTATTCTTGTTTATTTACACAGGCAAATCTCGCGACAAGATATCATATAAATTTTATAATGTAATAAAATGAGGAGTTTGATTTAATTTAAAGTTTATTTTCTTCTTTTTAGAGCATTTAAATAAAAGCTTGTTTTTCAAAATTTTTTCTTACTATTAATTTATTTTTTATTTTTTAGTTTTCGCTGGACATATTTTTCGTATTCTTCTCACCAAACCCTTTTAATTGATACCCATAATATGGGGGTGCATAAGAAATAACTAGTCCGCCATCTTGCGACGTCCGCCATATTGAATTTAGTGTGACGTCATTTTATGTTTCGTATTCCTCTCAGCAAACCCTTTTAATTGATACCCATATCATGGGGGTGCATAAAAAATAACTAGTCCGCCATATTGGATTTAAAATGACGTCACTTAGCTAAACATGCATATAGTCATCCAAACTAAACGTGTATGCAAAATTTCAGCTCAATCGGTTGGGGATAACTATTTTAAAATTCAGTTGCAAGATTTGACCTAAACAAACAAACTAACATACATACATACATACAAACATTGCAAGTTAAATAAAAGCTTGTAAAAATGGTATATCTTGACTTGTAGAGTTATTATGACGGTATACAGGGTGTTTCGAAAAGATTGGGACAACGCTTAACTGCAGATTATTGACACAAAACAAGTCGATTTAACCCAAAATGTAGGGGTCTAACTCTTTTCGTTTTCATGATTAAAAAATATATATTTGTATTTTGTCTCTATCTTGGAGACTATTGTACGTATCTACTTCAAATTTGGTAACGACATATTTTTCAGGGCGTTAATTTCAATGGCGATATTGCCGATGTCACATTTTATAGAGGGCGCTAGTTATAGTACTTTTATGTGACACTTTAAGCCATAACTTTTTAGAGGTTAGGTATTGGACATTGTCTTCTATTATAATCGAAATTCGAAATGCAATTTAATTTCCTAAAGAAAAGGTATACTTGTTGAAATGCGATAAAATGCACCCTTTCTGAGAAATTTATTTGTATTTACGAAATAAAATAAATATAGATACAATTGGCTTTCTTCGAATTGGTGTGTGACAAAGTTGTAAATCGCATATTTCTCAGAAAGGGTGCATTTTATCGCATTTCAACAAGTATAAGTACCCTTTTCTTTAGGAAATTAAAATGCATTTCGATTATAATAGAAGACAATGTCCAAAACCTAACCTCAGAAAAGTTATGGCTTGAAGTGTCACATAAAAGTGGTATAACTAGCGCCCTCTATAAAATGTGACATCGGCAATATCACAACTGAAATTAGCGACCTGAAAAACATGTTACCAAATTTGAAGTAGATACGTATAATAGTCTACAAGATAGAGACAAAATACGAATATGTTTTTTTAAATTAACCGCCCTGTATCTTGAAAACGAAAAGAGTTAGACCCCTACTTTTTGGATTTAATCGACTTGTTTTGATGTCAAGAATCTGCAGTTAAGCGTTGTCTCAATCTTTTCGAAACACCCTGTATTATTAATAATATCCATCGGCACTTTTAGAAAAAATTCGCTAAATATGGAGGATATGTGATTTGGATCCTTATATATCTCTCCATTCTCTGTTGGTGTTATATTCTTTTTGGTCTTTAACTTTACCCGATAATTCAGAAATAACCTCGGAAATAACGTTCCAAGCGACTGAATAAGGATTGTCTAAATTTATGATTTTTTTTAAATACTTCTTTTTGGCATTTACCACCATGAATTCACAAAATTTTTTGGCATTTTTATGTATAGATGATAGTTCTGGGTACGCTTTTTTCATATTATGCAAATCTCTAAGATTCCTACCTGAAACTTTCACATCATAATTAACACCCCTTATTATTGTTATTTTTTAAGTATTTGCGTAAGAAAATGTATATGTTAAAGTTCTGACCAGTCCTCATGCTCAATAACAGATTAAAAGTTCAAAACAGCAATAACGTTGAAACTGCTTTTGAAATACCAGAGTTGAGAGTTGATAATTTTTTGTGAATTAAATTTAAGCAACACTTTTCTTTGATCAGAAATATTATTGCTACACATACCTACTAAATTGTGATATTTAACACATTTCTAGAATTTAGAGTAGAGCCCAAATTAAAATCTCCGTTTAAAATAATATATACATTAAGACGAAAAAGCAAAATTAGCAAAATTACACACATTTCATCTAATGTTTAAATCAGCCTCAATCAGGGTAAATATTCATGTGAAACTCAAGAACAGATATTTGTGATTTCGTGTCGTATTTCTTAAACAACTAACTCTGTTTCTACGACAATTGAAGTAAATTTAAATATAACATTTTGAGTTATTGCTGTTAAAACTTTTTTGTTTAAGTTGTTTTTTTGCCTTTCCTATTTCAGAAATGATAAATAACGTTTCTTAAAAAGCACAGATGTGTAACGAATATTTTTTATACTGTCTTGCGTTTTCGGTTACGCCATGTAAATTTTATTCAACATGTGCCAAATTAAACCTCGGGGAGTCTTACCGCTTTAACTGTCTAGAATTTTCGTGCGAATCCTTTAAATAATTTTGACATCTACACTTTTTATTCAAATAATACATTCATTATAAATTAACTTCGCGTTTCATGTTAACATGCACTTATATTTTCAGAAATTATTACATAACAGCTTTTTTTTCATTTCACTAAAGCAGAACATTATACATAGTTATATTCATGTTTTATAACTAAGTGGAAAATAATTGGCACAATTAATTTTAACAAACATGAAAGCTACATAAAGGCGTGGGTGTAAGCCATTTTGTTAATCGAACTGACAATTATTTTGATGTGGTTAGACTCGTGTTTAGTTAACCTATCTAACATAAATAAATCATTTAAGATGAATATTTATTTTTAATATTTATTTTTCCAACGGTTGCTTTTTACAATTTAAATGATATCCTAAATGCTGTTTTTTAACTGAATCGCAACACCTAAAGTGCGTTTTCCTCAAATTGTCCTAACTCAAGCTGACACTATCAGCAGAAGATTAGAAATCAAACATTTGGTTTACATCTCTTGATTCTCATGTCGTTTTTCAGCTGTAAAAATTTAAAATTTAATTTGATTAATATTTTTTTTACATTTTAACCAACTTTAAATTATTTATATCATATCTATTATATGATTATTATTATGCTTGCTGGTTGCTGAAAAACAGACTTCGGTTTTTCTAGAATTAGAGTTGACACTTCGTTTGTCTAAACGTTATTCTAACTTTAAACTTACGAGTATTTTCTGATACTAAGTAGATAGGTGGATAACATTTATCTAACTCAATATCATACTTCGTGTGATCGATAATATTTGCTTATTTAGTCATAAACTCGGTCATAAAGAAAGCAGAAAGAGCACCAACCACTGATGTTACGACTGCAGTTACTGCAACCGTGGTTCGCACGGGAATGGAACAAAATAAGTTCTTAATTTCAATAGTTATATTAAAGGGATGGGATGTTTGTTTCAAAGTTATTTGTGGCATCGTTTAATTTTATTTATTTTCTTATTTGGAATTTATTACCACATGCTCTTGAATATTTTGAAACTCCAGATAATTAAAAAATATCTGGATTCTTTAAAAAATAGCCTTTACGCCTGCGAATTTACGCCCAAGAAACAGTTAAAGGTTGAATTTTCTGACATAAAAACATAAATAAAATAAAAATAATGATATTTTGTAAACGTTTCGGAAACTCAATCTGTTTCCTTTTTCAATGCTAATCTTTTGGATTTTTTTCACGAATTACACACTGTTTTAGTCCCGGCATGAATTGATTACATTAACTAAGTTGATACGTTCAATTGTTTAAGCAATTAGGTCACTGACTTATCACCTATCAGAATGTTAACAGTTCGAGAATTTAGTATGACTAGTAATTGACTACAGTCTATACCATGCGTCCCTCCCACTCGCTATGTCACCGGCTGGCTGTGAACGAAATGTTTGTGATCTTGAAAAACACGGAAAATAATTTTATAACTGTTATTTTATTTGAATATTATATTGTATCTAGTAGGTTTAAAAATACGAGGAAAAATATTATAAGGAACAGTCAACGCCTAAGATAACTTCTTTGCGCAAGTGACTAATAAGACTGAGCCGCTGGCTGCTGGCTGAATGCTGAAACAACTATACCTTCTATGCAATTAAAACAAAGGTGGTAGGGATACTAATAAGCACGCATGATTACTATACACTGTTGGCAAGCTTTAACTTTGGAGCGCGAAATCTGTAATGCAACTAAGAAGGTACATAGGAGCAAAGCCTTCAGTTAACAAGAGATGCCTAACCATTCCTACACTCCTACTAAAGAGGGGATGTGTGTGTGGCGCACTCGACGACAGCGATTCAGCCGACCTAAGCCGCGCCACAGATGACCTGTGCCGCGACACCGCGGCCGTTCGACACAACGGCCGGATTCCGTCGTCCCCTTCGACCGCGTGTTGAAAAGAATGGAAGGTGGGAGGTAGGGGATGGCGTGTTGTCTGTTTAACTTGTAAATGCTTAAGTTATCTCCGTCTGATGCATTTATATCGGCTACCAAGATTAAACCTTACCAATAGTGTAGAGTTAAATGTTAATCACACGAAGTTCAGATTATCTTTGGGAATCTATTCGAATTAAACAGTATTAGTGATTAAGTTACAAAATAAATATATCGATCTCGACAAATATTTTTTAAGGCAACCTGAAGGGACAATAATAAGTAATTTGTCAATTGAAATTATGCACAACTACCGGTGTGATTATAGATAGATGTGTTAATAATTAACAATTATCAATCTGAGTCAGAAAGCATCCTTGATCATTCTCACCATTATGCTCAACCATGACCGACTGTAGGTACAGGGGCGTCACTATAAATGTGAACCCCAGTTAATTTCTACAATTTTTGAGCAATTCGATCGATACCGGTCTTATCTGTTTGTAATTTTTATGTAGAATTTAGTCGTGTCGTCAGATTTGATATAAAACGTCAAATATACAGGGTGTTTGAAATTAGTTTGGATTTATTAAATGGAATACTCTGTATTTCTTTACATATTTAGATTCACCATTCACCTTACCGTCCTGAATTCAAATATGTTTCATATTGTATGATCGCTCCATAACTAAGTGAGTTATTATGACACTAGATTGTTTTTTCTCGTTTTTTTTTTTAATGGCACACCCTGTATTTTTTTATATATTTAGATTCCCCTTTCTGTCCTAATTTCAAATATATTACATTTTGTATGATCGCTCCATTAAATAAGTGAGTTATTTGATATAAAGTATTTAATAACATAATTTAATTCATAAGTTGATAAAAAATTAATTATGTTATTAAATACTTTTTATCAAATAACTCGCTACTTATGAAGCGATCATACAATATATATTTGAAATCAGGACAGTAATGGGAATCTTCTAAATATGTAAAAAATACAGGGTGTTCCATTTAAAAAAATAATCTAGTTTCAAACACCCTGTATATTTGACGTTTTATTTCAAATCTGACGATAGGGCTAGATTCTACATAAGAATTGCAAACAGATAAGATCAGTATCGATCGATTTGCTCAAAAAATGTAGAAATTAACAGGGTGTTCACATTTATAGTGACACCCTTTTACATAGAGTCGGCCGTGGCTGAACACTGAGCCGTAGTTTAATAAACTGTCATCTACAGAAACTACTTAGATATATTTATATCAATCCCGTATGAACCTCCGTCTACTCGTGGTCTTATAGAATTTGTTAAAACAGTCATTATTCATCGTAAAATAATTTACAACTTCTAGGCAACTCCGTTATCTTTCATAAACATGAATACTTTCAAATAAATTTAATTATTATATCCCACGTGTTATTGTTGGGCATGCTAACCTATAAATCAATAAATAGTTCAAGTTATCTTCGTTCAGATCTACTGAGAGCTGTCATGATTAGTTATTTCTTTTTTCTGTTTCAGATCTCAGAGAATACAGAACTCAGCAACGATATCCAATTGTTCGCAAAATTGAACAATTACTACGCCTATACGACGTTAAACGCCAAAAACCATCTTCAAGCGCCCACCGAGTGGGGTATCTGTCTGAGACCTTCCGGCTACAACACGGACGACGAAACGTCCGACCAATTACGGTGTCTCGCTTGCGATTCCGAGCAGGTCCGTACCTGCTGGATCACAGCGATGAGACTCGCCAAGGTAAGTTTTTCTTTTTTTTAAGTCACTTTTGCCTGACGCAAAGCTAAATACTTCACGTCCAATGAATGCTATGGGGAAGTTCGAATCTTTTACTGTACTTAATGATTTTCTTTCAAATATAATTTTAGTCCAATAGATCGCCATGTTTTATATAGACTGGGTGATTTTGGTAGGGTAGGTAACTTTTTAATATTTTTTGTTGATATGCAACCTCTTCATAAGTAGGTTTCGTCGATACAAAAGTAAAATATATATTTGAGAATTTTCTAGGATATACCTAGATGACAGTTTTGCAAACTGAAAATAATGCTTTCTCTTCCAGTAGGTAAAGAATGACAGTTCTGAGACACCCCCCACCACTTTTTGCACCCCCCACTCCTACCCCCACTCCTCCCCCCACCACTCCAGACACGCCCCCTTCCCCCACTCCAGACACGCCCCCTTCCCCCCACCACTTTGGCACCCCCCACCACTTTAGCCCCGCCCCCTCCCCCCACTCCAGACACGCCCCCTTCCCCCACCACTTTGGCACCCCCACCACTTTTTGCACCCCCCACTCCAGCACCCCCCACTCCAGCACCCCCCACCACTTTTGATCCATTAACCTTGACCTCTCATGACCTTTGCACCCCCCACCACTTTTGATCCATTGACCTCTCATGACCCTTGCACCCCCCACCACTTTTGATCCATTAACCTTGACCTCTCATGACCTTTGCACCCCCACCATTTTTGATCCATTGACCTCTCATGACCTTTGCACCCCCCACCACTTTTGATCCATTGACCTCTCATGACCCTTGCACCCCCCACCACTTTTGATCCATTAACCTTGACCTCTCATGACCTTTGCACCCCCACCATTTTTGATCCATTGACCTCTCATGACCTTTGCACCCCCCACCATGTTTGATCCATTAACCTTGACCTCTCATGACCTTTGCACCCCCCACCATTTTTGATCCATTGACCTCTCATGACCTTTGCACCCCCCACCATTTTTGACCCATTAACCTTAACCTTTGCACCCCCCACCACTTTTAATCCATTAACCTGAACCTCTCATGACCTTTGCACCCCCCACCACTTTTGATCCATTAACCTTGACCTCTCATGACCTTTGCACCCCCACCATTTTTGATCCATTGACCTCTCATGACCTTTGCACCCCCCACCATTTTTGATCCATTAACCTTGACCTCACGTGAGCACCCCCCACTCCTCCACTTTGGCACCCTCCCCCCCCCCCCTCCACTTTTTTCGCCATAAATGGGTGGGGGTATACAGTAAATTCTATAAAATGGTGGGAATTCACAGTTCTAGAAAGTTTTTGTGTTGAACAGTATTCAAGATGACTCAGTGTGGCAGTATCTTCAGTCTACCTGAACTAAAAAGTGATTTATCTGGAAGTTTACCTCATGCACCTCAAAACAAGAATGATCTAGTTGTAATTGGTGAACGAAAACATCAACTGAATAAATCAAAAAGTAAATTTGTGTCGACTGGATTATCATATGACTTCTGGTACGCACCATGTATAAAACTAACAGGCAATAAATTGGACACAATAATTTTTGGCGAAAGTGAGTGGAATGAATTTCTTACATACGAAGGTATTATAACCAATTATCTATATACCAACGGTAAAGCAGAGCAGATAGATGCTGAAAATTTTACGATACAGTTTGAAAAAATATCCTATTCGAGAGTGATCAAAATTGTAAAAAATAACTCGTACATTTACATGGGGTATGAATCCATCTGCAAGTTGTGGGAAGCGTTACCACTTATCAAGTATAGAATTGATATGCTGAGAAGGCAACAGTTTTCAAGTTACTTAAAAATTGTGCAAAACGGACTACAGCGGCAAAACGGAGATGTGTTTGAAAATGTAATGAATTTGCTTCAGCCGCTCGAAAACTGTAATAACGAAAACGTTTGCATGCTCATGGAATTAATTTACATTTACCCGGAATTATTTGAACTTGAGTGCTGTGGAAGAGTTGAATAATGAAGAAAGTAACATTTAATACAGAAAATAATAAAACATATTTTATGGTTACATGGAATTTTGCATATCAATCATCAAGGAAGCGATATTGGGAGTTTTTATCCATTGACCGAATGCGGTTTAATAGAAGAGTAGAGAAAATCTCAAATATTATCAGTCCTATTTTAGAAAATAATCATAGATGTAACATATTTAATGATAGATTTAAATGAAATGTTAGCGAAACCAATTATGTACCATGTGTGTGATAAAATAAAAGAAATATATGTTTAAAAATTGTTTTATTAAGGGTGAAAAAAAAAAGATAAAGGAGTAATATATTATACAATTTGATTATTAGAAATCCATGAATTGAATTTATTGGATAATCCCAGCCATTTCACATAGAGCTTGTCACCTTTTTTTCTTAAAACCTTCTCCACAAGATATATATCGGGATGTTTTACTTTCTGAAGTTCCTGCTCATAGAATCCTCCTTGAATTAAATTACCTTCCTGATCTTCTAAAAGGTAAGTTCTAGGATTACTTTTATGAACCTTTATAATTTTAAAAATTTCATTAGACCAGTTTGGAGTATATCCTTTGCAAAAGACTTCTCGGTATTTGCTAATCCTCACACAATCGTTTACTTTAAATTTTTGCTTCCTTGGATCGACTATTTTCAAATGACTATATACAGTTTGCAACAAGTGTTTTTCATCTTTCTTTTTAATATCTTTAGGTTTTCTTCCAATCGTTCTGTGTTTGGTGTCATTGTATTCCGCAACAATGTCTGGTAAAAGATTTAACCACTTGTAATTTCCTTGTAAGCTAAACAGTTTCCACATTTTATTTTTTAGGGTTCTGTTCACTCTTTCAACAACGCTTGCTTTAAGATGTGTGTAAGAGCTATAATGGTTAATTTTCCACTTATCCATTAATTCCTTGAATTCTTTATTGTAAAATTCTTTTCCCATATCTGTTTGCAAATTTTTAGGTAGCAGTTTGATATTTGAAAGGATTCTTCCCATTGCTCGTGAAACTTCTTTTCCACTTTTATTTTTCACAGGTTCACACCAAACAAATTTTGAGAATACATTAATGACCACTAAAATATATTTATAACCTTTATTTATTTTAGCGTAAGGGATCATCTCTACGAGATCTGCTTGAAGAAGATCATTTAGACCTTTAACAATTACTCTTCTTCGTTTGAAAGATTTTCTAACTGGTTTATGAATTTCGTTTACTATTTCCTTCTTAATGTCAGTCATGTTGTAGAATAATAGAAAGAAGAGAAGTACGGTTTCGATCAATATAGTAGCACAGTAAATGAAGCCATAACTTTTCCATGCACACTATTTATCTAATTATTTTACCCTCCTTTAACTCCTCTATTATCGAAACTATTTCGTTGTTATGTCCATTATTCCCTGCTAACTGTGATGCAATGAGCAGCTTTAATCGATCTACAATTTCATTATAATCATCAAAATGTTTATATTCAATATTTTTGTTATTGAATTCCATCATCGTTAGTTTTCCACCTCTCTTACTTTGACTCCTTGTTTTCCTCACTGGTTCAGGAATCGACTTCGATCTTGGTCTTTGCTCTCCTTCTGAGGTGGATCTCACACTCGATGCGCTTGGATTTCTCCTCCGTTCTTGTGACATCGAATATAAATTCGTAACTCGCGGTTTGATAATATCTATGAATTTACTTGCATTTGATGTAGATAGACCTCTTTGAGGATCATAACCTAAAAACTGGGTATTCGTCCTTTTAATAATATCAATATATTGATCTACATCTGTTGGCCGATAACCTGCTGGATGTTTTTTGAACATTAGTTCATATAATCCTGGTGTACCAATGTACTTAAATTCGCCATTAATGATGAAGTTAGCTCCCTCAAAATCAACGGATGAATCACCAATTGCATAGCTTTTTCTAAATGGGTCAAAGTAAACGCCAAAGGTATCATCAAAATCTCCCTTAGTATCATTAATTCTATCTTCAATATACGCTCGAGGTAGTGGTATTTTAAACTGGCTTAAATAACGCTGATGTTCTGTTTCACTATCTGCTATTGTCGAAGGAAAAGTTTCATCAAAAAAACTCTCAACAATTTCGGGTTGGGTTTGAGTTGAATCAAACTCAAATGTCTGCTCTCCCAAATCAATAGGAGCTGTCAAACGATAATAGTCATGTAGTGGTTGGGTACTTGGTCTAAAACTATCCCTGATGCTTTCTTCTTTTAATTCTTCTTTTAAATTTAATTTTGGAGGAACTTTGAGAGTTGAAACTATTTCATTAAGCGGTTGTGTTATCGGTTTATAATTTTTCTCCAACAAAAACTGTGATTCGGCAATATCATTCTTCAAGTTGTGATATTTTTGCTTTAGCGCCTTCCTCACCTTTAACAGCTCCGCAACCACTCGATTATCCATGGTGACTGATTGATAGTATTTAATGTTCACCCTTTATATGAATAAATTTATCAAATCCTTTTCTATATCTTCCAGAGTTGATAGCACAATCTTTATCTATTACAACAAATCCGTATTTATCTTCCCAACAAAATGAACAAAGTTCTCTGAAATCTTGGAAACGCATATCAACGTTTACATGATCATCGTAAATGTGTTTTAGATTGGTCATATCCTGTGGAAATATTATAAGAAGATTAGCATTATCTCTTACCAGTTGTTTGGGAATAGAGGAATAAGTCTGGCATAAATAAAAACAGTCAGTGTTTCTATGACGACCGAAACAAAAATAGTTTTTGATGATGCTTTGATTGCAAGACGCTAAATCGTCGAATATGATCACTGAATTGGGCTTGATTTCTTCTGGAAGTATTACTTCATCACCATCATTAAATTCGAAATATCCAATTTCTGCCATAGGTTTAATTAAAAATCTCAGAAATTCATATTTGGGTTGATATAGGGATTTGGAATATAAATAAATATTTTCAAATCGTAAACCATTAGGATGTTCCAATAAACTGAGCATGACATTTGTTTTTCCACACCCAGAACTTCCAACCAAAAGTCCTCGTTTCGACAGTCCACCGAACAAAATACCATGCTTTTGAAAAGTGTTCGTCATTGAAATCTCGTCATGATTTACAATTGGTAAAATTGTTGTTTGCTGTTGAATTTGCATTTTTCACATCAATCTTATCGTAAAACAGAACTTTCTTAAAAAGAGTACCGTTACAAACTGATAGATCAGTGTTTCTTGCTTTATATATAAAGAGTGAGTTCACAAAATAACATTCATTTAGCTGTGCGATTCAATATATAATGGATCGGAGCAAAAGTTCACCGCTCACTTGTGCTAGAAAGTTTAAAAAGAGTGGACGTGGTTTGATCAATACCATAATAAATAAACTTCCCGTGGAACTACATATACCTGGTTATAATTATTGTGGACCGGGAACCAAACTTGCAAAACGTCTACAACGCGGCGACACCGGAATTAATCCTTTAGACGAGGCGTGTAGAGAACACGATATAGCATATTCTACATTTCAAGACGTTGAAAGAAGAAATCAAGCGGATAGGGAATTAGCCAAAATTGCATTTAAACGTGTAAAAGCACCTGATTCGGGTTTTGGTGAAAAACTCGCTGCACTGGGAGTCGGTGGAATAATGAAACTAAAGAGTAAAGTGGGAATGGGGCTTAAGCGCAGAAGAAATCCAAGGAAGAAGAAAGGTGGAAATATGAATTTGAAGTTTGCAGTAAAAAAAAAATCGCCCTCTAAAAAACCTAGACGAAGAGTTATCCCCGCTCCAAAAAGAGGAGGCATTCTCCCTTTCCTGCTACCTCTCTTGGGGGCATTAGGGGCTGTGGGAGGAGGCGTGGCAGGTATTACAAAAGCAGTTAACGATGCCAAAGCAAATCGCCAGGTGATAGCAGAACAAATGAGACATAATTTAGCAATGGAACAGACCACTAAAGGGAAGGGTTTATATTTAGGCCCCCATGAAAAGAAAGGCTTAGGATTATACCTTAAAACTTATAAAAAAAACTAATAAAGCTACCACACCGACCACTAACTAATATAGATTTAATAAAATTTGCGAAAAAACTTAAAATTCCATATTTTCGAGGCGTCTTCATGAAAGATACACTTCCAAAAGGAATAAAGAAAAATGAATCTGGGATAGTAAATCTAGATGATAATGATGGAGACGGGACTCACTGGATAGCATATTTCAAGCAAAACCAAAAAATAGTTTACTTTGATAGTTATGGGAATTTAAGACCCCCAGAAGAGTTAATAAAATATTTTTTAAGTGATGGTAGCTCAAATAAAATAAAATACAATTATGATTCTGTACAAAATAATAGCTCATATGTTTGTGGACACTTATGTTTAATTTTTTTATATAATCAATGTAAATAATGTTATGTATTCATTTACTAATAAATTGTCAACGTGTTAATATGGCTCCGACTTTAATTCTTAGTGGTAATTCATCTAAATTAGATTATGATTTGAATCCTCACATATATTTAGAGGATGATATAGATTACGAAATTGGATTGACACACTTTGATACTTATAATACAATTCCAAACATTGACAATAGGAACAACAAATTTGTGTGGGGGGAGAATGATGGGTATACAGCCGAAATTGATGAGGGATGCTATGAGCTTTCTGATATCATAAAAAGCATAGTGGACGCAGTAAAGGAACTGGATGAAGGTGCAGTTATTTTGATTTCTTTGAATATGAATACATCTAAAGTAGCTATAAAGATGAATAGAAGAATAAATTTCAAAGGAAGCGATTCTATTGGTTCAGTATTAGGATTCGATAACAGAGAGTTGGAAGCTGATGTGAAACATATTTCTGATCACACCGTACGCATATCTAAAGTGAATGTCATCTGTATCGAGTGTAACATTGCGGTTGGTTCCTTCTTTAATGGAAAACCTGTCCACATTATTCATCAGTTTTTTCCAACAGTTCCAGTTGGATATAAAATAGTGGAAGCACCCACAACTATTCATTACTTCCCGGTGAGCGTCAAGACCATTGACAACATTACAATCAGAATAGTTGATCAAGAGGGGAATCTCGTCAATTTTCAAAACGAAGTCAGAACAGTTAGCTTGCATCTCAGAAAATCAATTCACTAAGGAAATGGTATTAATATTCAATTCGAGGTCACCTGTGCATCACTATAAAAGGAGCAGTAAGAAGAAAATCCGCAGTTCTAAAAACACTTTCAGCAGATTAACATCGGAAAATAAACAGTTTTTACGGTCACTTGGATTCGAAGTGTTAGTATAATGGAATTGTTAAATATTACCGAACAACCTCTTAGTGACAATTCTGTAGCAGAATATCAGTATCATACATATCAACCCAATACATCTGGAACTCTAGATTATAATGATGAAACAAGAATTACCATTCAAGATTTAGATGCCTATACTGCTCCGTGCACTAGCTATTTATACATCGAAGGAAAATTAACAAAAGATGATGGAACTGCAGCTAAAAAATTGGAATTTATTAATAATGGTATTGCTTTTTTGTTTCGGGAAATTAGGTATGAATTAGGTGGTGTTGTAATAGATTCAGTAAGAAATGTTGGTTTGGTTTCAACTATGTTTCATTATCTATCATTAAATGAAAACGAGAGTATTTTTATGCAAAATGCTGGGTGGTTCCCGAAAAAGATGAAAGGTGAGGGAACTAAAATTATAGCAGATGAAAATGGAGATTTCAACGTTTGCATTCCATTAAGTTTTCTGCTTGGATTCTTTGAGGATTTTCAAAAAATTATAATTAATATGCGACAAGAATTGGTATTGATACGTAGTAGTAATGATTTAGACAGTGTTACAAGTGGCGATGAAACTGAAAAACCAAAAATTACCATTTCTAAATTATTATGGAGAGTACCACATGTGACAGTAAGCATGTCAGAACAAATACGATTAAATAAAATTATAAGTAAGAACGTTGATCTACCTCTAAGATTTAGAAGCAGGGAATTAATTGAATATCAATCTATACCTGACACAATCCAACATACGTGGAATGCTAAGACATCTAATAAAGTTGAAACTGCTAAACATGCATTATTTGGTCTTCAAAAAAATAAGAAAGGAAAAATTACATCTGATATGAGCAAATTTGATAATTGTGATCTAAAAAACATAAGAATTTTCTTGAATTCTGAGAGATACCCATATAGTGATCTACAACTAGACTTCAAACGTAACAAATATGCAACTCTCTACAAAATGTTTGCTGATTTTCAACAATCCTATTACCCACATAAAATAAATCAACCGATATTCAACCCGATAGAATTCAATGCAATTGCACCACTAGTTCATATTGATTGTTCACGTCAAAAAGAAGCTTTGCAAACTGGATCAGTGGTTATGAGAATAGAATTTGAGACTGGCACCCCTACTAAAAATGTTAATGCATATTGTGTCATACTGCATGAGAAATATTACACATATAATCCGTTAACAAAAATCGTTCGTCAACATTAAAAATTGCGCATGACAAGTTTTTTTACCTATATAACGAGGCACATTATTAGTCTGTTGAGAGTAAGTTGAGAGAACACAGAGAAGAGTTCTGCTTATTAAAAGTGAGAAAGCTTAAAAATATGAAACTCGTTATCGATTTTCAAGGATTTAAAACTGAAAACAACAAGTTTATCGTCAAGAAGTTCGCTGGCTATGATGGGATGAAAGTATGTCATTATATTTTTAAGCCACCTTATCCGTTTGAGATGCTTTCACCAGACTTACAAAAACAAGCTTACTGGTTAACAAGAAATCATCATTGCATTAAATGGAGTGATGGGTTTACACCACTACATATGTTCGGGCAAATTATTAAGAACTTGACTACATCTGCTGAGTGCGTTTACGTGAAAGGAGGAGAAAAGGCAAAATACATCAGACAATTTATTACACAACCTGTTTTGGAATTAGAAGAGCAACCACCTCTATTGAAATCCAGCGCAAAATGTTTTTTTCATTCAAATGATAAGTGTATGTGTGCACTTTCTAATGTATATTACCTGTATGAAAATTTTATGATGTCATGAGTTTAGAAATAAAACAATAAATATTAATTATGTTTTTATTTTATCACCAAAGAGTAACAAATATAATTTCAATTTAGAGAAATCCCCTCGTCACTATCGTCTTCACTCCTTAATCTGTTTGCAAGGTCTGGTCTTAAAAACCGTTTTAGCTGATGGAGTTCATTTTCTAAATCCAATTCGATTAGATCGTCTACAAGGCATTCCTCGCATATAAGATCTGTCAAAAACATTTCACATACTTCACGTGCTTGTTTGTACTTTTTGGCCAGATCAGTACAATAGTCTTCTGTGAAGAATTTACCCATTCCATAGATCGCTTCGTGTTCAGCATCGAACTGCATATTTGAAAATTGTTGCCTTAAATGTTTTACACCACTTTCTAAATCAACAACTTTGATTTCTTCTACGTACGACATCCACATTTTAATAAACTTAATATTCTAATGATAATTGACTGTAGTGACGGACTCGTATTTATAATGAAATTCCCACCTATCCACCCCCACCTAAAAAATACTGCAACATAACAATTTTATTAGCTCACGTTTGCACAATCCTTATCAAGTGAACATTTTAATAATCTTTGTGAGTTTATTGCAAGCTCAGTATGCCTCCCACCTAACCTGAAATAGTATATAAGGTGTATACGTAAACAACTCGAAAAAAACAGACTATTGCTCAAGAAAGATGTGCATAGATCCAGTATTAAGTTATTGCACAACGAACTATGAATTGGTGAAACAAATAAAAGAAAAATTCCCTGACGTATATCAAGTGTTGGAAAGTTTACCAGGACAACGTTGGGTAATAGCTGGTGGTTTTATGAGTTACCTATTGAACTTAACAAACACCTTTCAAGACGTGGATGTATTTTACTTTAATAGTGAATTTAGTCAAAAATGCGTTAAATCTGAATGGCAACTCGATCCAGTATCATCTTCCTACAACAATGAGGTTTTCAACGTGTCCAATCACAGGAAATACAACATACAAGTTATAGAATTTATTAATATAACAGTGGAACAACCTCTGAGACATCAAATGTTTGCATTGTTGCATTGTTTTGATTGTGTAGTGGTTAGAAAGGCTTTACATTTAAAAAGTGGTGTATTGATTGACTGCAATTTTGGTCCTGTGAGTTTTGAAAATTGCTGTCGCCAACAAAAATATAATAAACGTCTTAATCAACCCATTGTCACTCAACCAAAAACATTGCGCCTAATAACTTATGAATATTTACAAAATGAGCAATAAAAACGTATTGAACACTATTGTTTCGTTATTTATTATTCATCCTATACCCATACTCCCCCTGATTCTTAAACAGTTGTAGAGGATTTTAACTGAATATTTGCATAAGAATTATTAAAAAAAAACACAAATTCGTGTAATAAATATTTTATTAAATGAACATTATACAACATACACAATTATAAAAGGTTATAATAAACTTTCATCAAATTCAAAACCTTGATTTTCCATTTCAATTATTTTATCAGCTAGTGACAAAAGACATGTTAAATTATCATTTTGGTCAGCGTTATTGTATTCATTATTGATGGAGTAATGACCCCATGCTAAAGTTTTTGTACTCCCGGGTATAACATATCGCTTATCATCTCGTGCTGACAGTGCAACTTTGTTTTTCAGTTCAGTATATACCGTGTGAAGATGTGAAGAGAATACATACATTTTACGGTATATTAATCCACCGTCTTCTACAATTTGTTTATAGTCAGTCAAGTGTAATTGCTTCTTTATAACGCTTTTTGATATACCTTTGGCTTTCTTTTTTACATCATTTGCTTTAACGCAGTAAGCTTTCGCACCAGTGCCGAAAAAGCTTTCGATTGGGATGCCTGCATACTCATCTTTTAATTTACCTATGACCGACTGTGTTTTTGGAATATTATGGACATTAGGATAAGAATAATTTGAAGTGTCAAACAGTTCAATATTTTCTTTAATATCATCATAAACATTATTAGTATAAATTTCTAAAATTAATGAGTCTGTGTCAGTGTAACAGAGAGAAACGTTATCGTTATATTTCTTCTTTATAAAATTATAAAAAAAGTTATACATTACAGTTTTAGATATGTCTAAAATGGTGAAACCTATGTAAAGTGGCTTATCGTAATAAACTTTTAAAGGGGCCATTTGAACTGCTACTAAATTTTCAGTAAATACTGAACAAGATTTGAAATTTGGTTGTGCAATAAGCTGTTCAGCACCTACGCTACCTATTCTATTTTCCCAATGTGACATTAACCTCACATCAACCCTTTTATCAACATTTTCCATTGTTTTTCCAAAAATAGAATTTATAATAAATTTGAAGAGATCTCGTTCAAATGCATTTCTAGAAGCATTTCTAAGTCTAGTGGTTAAGTCAATATAGGGCTTCAACCATGCAGATTGTGAAAATTCAATGACTTTATGTATTTTTGTGAGTATTAATCCGTGTTCCAAACATTGTTTTAAATTTCGATAATGAATAATATATCTCTGTTTATCTTGCAAATTAAGAATCAATTTTGGATCTTTTGAGTTAGGAGGTATGATGTTTTCAGGACAAAACGGTAAATCATTATGTTTATCATGCAAATATTGTGGGTATTCTAAATCGACTTCTAATACATAACCTTTTGGAGACTCGTCACTTATTGTAGTGCAATCAAAGTTATCAATTTCATAATCTTCTAGCCATCTAAAGTCACCCTTAGGCAGATGTTGACTCATTGAACAACCGTACAAATTGGTTGCGTCTAGGTATAATATATATGAAGTCGGTTCTGAAGGATTATAATTTTCAATTAACGGATTGTTTGCTATAGCTTTCCTGTTACTACATTGACTTATACCACCACGTATACCTTTTCTAAAGAAATGCAACTGATCAATTTCAGTTAAGAGTTGGAGTTCGACACGAGTTTTTCGCAACATGGCATCCCAACTGAATGATGGTGCTGTTAAATATTGCGCTGGATCTAATTTATATGTCTGTAAGCAGATCTGTCTAAAATTTTCAAAAATATCGGCTAGTATTAAAACATCAGACACTAAGTAAATATCAGAATATTCACCGAGAGTTTGACAATTAAAATTTAGCCACACATCACAAGCGCGATTATAATCATCCTGAGAAATTGATTCACCACTCAAAATATTAAAAAACTGGTCCTGTGTTGGTAATTTAGTCTCATCCAGTTTTTCTAACGAATCCACGTAAGAATATGGAAAAACACCTTTGCGTCTTAATAAATTGAACTGTGTTTCATTATTGTAAAATTTTTTAACCTCGTGGCATTGATGTGGTTCTAACGTTTGACTTAATTTATCTAAAGAAGCTGGTAAAAACCGAAACGAGTCCACAAACCTTAATTTCATATAAATATTCTTAGGCTTTTCATCGTCTGACTTATCTACTAAAATGAATTTGGAAAATGTAATGTATTTTTCTTTGGTTTGTGCAACAACCTGTATTTTCTCTTTCTTTAGGGCTAGTTTTTTTAAAAATAGGTGTGAGTCGTAATTAGATAAATTGTGCAGATAAACCGGTAGAAATGCAGGTATTTTAAACTGTAAATTACACGTAGAGTGCGCAGGTCCACGAAAATTGCCTGTAAGGTGGCAGTGATCGCGAACTTTAACCTCATCTGCCTCAAAAGGTTTATCACAAATATGACATAACGGACTATCATTGAAAAATTGTTGCTCTTGTTCAGTTAATGGTTTCATTTCTACAATATTTTTTAAGTACTTTCTATATATTTCTAAAACATTTTCTTCTAATCGTTTAGTAAAAACGCCAGCGGCATCAATGCCTCGATAATATTCAAGTTTTGAAAGTCTCTCATCAAAGTTGCATTTTATATAAAAACAGAATGAATACGGCTCATGTTCATATGTTTTAACTGTGAATGATTCACTGTCGCAAGGTTCGTTATGGTGGATTGGCTTTAATAAACTTTCAAAATCCGCATATATCACGAATGGAAGCGGTAACTGTTTCTCAATGTTCACAAATTTTAATATATTTCCAGCAATTGTTTCACCACATTTATTAATTTGTAGATCAGGGTTTGGTAATACCGTACATATGTGATTACAGTCAAACCTTTCATGGTGGTATAATTTCTCAGGAGATCTAAAAAATTGAAGACAGCCATCACAAATATAATTTTTACCGTCATGTTTAGATCTTTGGCTAGATACTAGTCGCGACAAATCCTTAATAAGTGTGTAATGGCTATTCCCTTCAGCATCCGTTACAAGTAACAAGTTTACATGTGTATTTTGACGAAGAGATGTAAAATGTAAAGGGCCTACAATTTCACTAACCATTTTACCATCTTTGTATTGATTATTCACCCCGAATACATTTATAGAAATATTATTTAACTTTTCAAATTTAGTTATGTCTTTCAATTTAACTGGGAAGTCAATACCTTCAAAATTCAGCAATGTAGAGTAGTGTTCATAGGATGACGTTCTACAAGGTTTTCCATTGGGTGGAAATATTGCAGCGATCACGCTCCAGGCCATGCACATTTCATCCTTATTTTGAATATTTAAAACAGCTTTTTTGTTTTCTATTTGTTTTGGCAATTTAATGTACGATGATGCAAATAACGGATTGTATTTGTTGATATTGACTTCAAGAAAACTAAGATGCTTTATAGCCCATCCTACAATAATAAGTATTATTTTAAACAAAACAAGTAAAATAATTGATATATTACCTGAATCGCGTTCCTGAAAAGTTAATGCTTTTTCCAAAATCACCTCTTTAAAATCATTATACACATTCATCAAATCAGTTGAGTGTGTTATAATTCGATTATTGGTATTGAACGATTTTATGTCAGATAATTGTTTTTCCTCTATGACATATAGACCAAATAATTCCACATTAATTTTTAAGCTGAAGAATTTTTGAACATATTCCTCAATCACTGAGAAAACTTTTCTTCTTATGTCTTCGAAAAACTGAGGAATATCGGTATAATGTTTCTTTGAAGAAAATCGGTAACTCGCAATTCGATTCTTAAATGCACTTTGCAATTTTTCAACCCCTTCACCCTTATCAATCACTTTTTTGTGGGTAAAACTTCTCATATGACCCGCTAATTTAGATTTCGGTATTTTTTCACAACACACTGGGCAAATAACCTCATTTGTGCTCGAAGACGTACCAGGCTGATTTAATTCATCGTTTTGTGAATTATTTAGTTTAATTTTTTTTGGTGGATTACGTTGTCTGTATACACAACTCTCACGAAGATGACGTGTTAAACTCCTTTTTGCAGAAAACCGTGTTCGACACTGAGGACATTCCATTGTCCAGCTTACTTCCGTCAATGAAGGTCTAATCCTAAACACTTTCCTTTTTATACACTCAAATGAGATTGGGTTTTTTAATTAAATTAATTTGACTAATAAATGACTATTATTATTATTCAGTTCATTTTGGTTGCACTTTTAATCTCGGTAATTAATGTTTTTTTTTATCAAGACATAATAATAATGCTTGCAATGCAAGGAATTTGTGTAGTTCATTTCGGTTGCAATTTTAATCTCGGTAATTAATGTTTTTTTATCAAGACATAATAATAACGCTTGCAATACAAGGAATTTGTGTCATCTTTATTCAGCATAAAATTTCCTATCCACCTATTAACAATGGGTACTTTATTATAAGCGCTATTCCAGAGACCACATCAAGAAATAAGATAAGCTTAAACTACGCACACACCATATGACACCAGGCAGAGGGTATTCCACTTGCTGACTTGCAGTTTATTTCAAATGTATACAGCGACCGATAAGAAATTTATCAGTCAACAAAGTTTTTCTAATTCACTAAGGAATCAATGCCTTTACTGTCCCTTGCAATTTCAGCAATTTGATTATGTATTGTCTTGTCGTAAAATGCATCAGTTCTAGTCTTTCGTTCTGTTCGTAAAAGTGGTAAAAAAAAGCGTAAAAAAAATGTCTCAATTCTGGGCCGCAACCCCCTCGGAATTAAATCAAAGCCTATCGTTCGAGGCTAGAGTTAATCAAAAACTAAATACCCTGCACACTGCAGAATCAGTAGATTCCGATTTGCTAGTAACTAAGGGTAGTTTTTCGGAGCTTCGACCAATGAATGCTACCCCAACTTATCAGGAACCGGAAGTGGAACAGCCTGATGAAACTACGGAAACCGAAGAAAACTTTCTATTTAGCAGTTTCGTCGGCAAAATTAAAAGCAAACGTGCTGTTAGTAGAAGAGCCATTGACAAGGCAAAGAACTCATTTCTGTCTGCCATAAATCGTTCACTTGTGGCCGAATCCGGGAAATGTGCTGCCCAACTTCGTCACCGGAAGACCGTAATCTCTGCAGAAATCCAGAACTTGGAGAGGCAACACGAAAAAATCACCAATTTGCTCGAGGAATCCAGAAAAGAACAATCTGAGATTGATGGGGCCTTGGACAATTTGAAATATGTGCTGCAAATGTTTTCACTTCCAAAAATAACTGAGTGATAGTGCATTCTCATCTTTTGTGCATTTTAATAATACAATTGTTACTTGTCTTTAATGAAATGTACGAAATTTCTATGACAATAGTGCATTCTCACCTTTGTACATTTTTATAATTTTGCAATTGTTACATTAAAATAATAAATGGCTTTATGAAATGAAATTTTTTAAAATATTTAAACACTGTTTATTTCAACCTACAATATGTCTCAAACTGTGGGTTATAGTTGGTTGCCTATACCATTTTTAAAAGCGATGCACCCAACGATCTAAATTGCGCGTACTTATCAGTTAATAATAATAAATGCATTGACCTCGGTCGAGATAAAACTAACTGTTAAATATTATATAGGACATCTATCTCGATTCAGATCATAACCTGGTTTCTTGTTCTCAGTGGCGGCTCATCGATTTATGGGAGGGCGAACACTTTTCTTGAATTGTATTTACTTACTCGTATTTAAAATCAAAAACATATTCATTTGTAATTGTTTTTATTCAAAATTATTATATTCTTAACTTAAAATTAAACATTTTTGTAGCCCCCATTTACAGACGTGGCATTTGGATTGCCTGGGTGGTGGGCCGTCGACATGTGTTCGCCATTCTGGACGGTTAAAATGCACAAAGCAGGGCAATTGTACTTGTAATTCAAACTTGTCTCTGTACTCCCTCGGTAATTTGGGCCATGCAAAGAGGAGTTCAACTGGAGAAACTGCTTCAGTCAAATATTGCAGTGGAAACTTCTTTATTTCTTCGTCCGTAAAATCACACAATTGTTTTCCATTAATATGCTTGTTTTTCAATTCCATTATTAGACACTTTGGACATTCCACCATGATATCCATACCAATTATGCAGCCGGCGCTTTCCTACCAGGTAGTTCGCAATTATCACAGCAGGTATACACTTTGATATTTTTATCTGAGTGGTATTTTTCTAATATGCTTCTACATATGACGCACAGCCAGGTGCACATGGGCATAGTGTGAATAACACTGCTTTGATTCAATTTAAAGGATTAGTTCAAAACTTTCTTGGACTGTGCCACCAATTTATAGAATTTACTGTATGCCCCCACCCATTTATGGCGAAAAAGTGGAGGGGGGTGTCAAAGTGGTGGGGGGTGCTCAAAGGTCATGAGAGGTTCAGGTTAATGGATTAAAAGTGGTGGGGGGTGCAAAGGTTAAGGTTAATGGGTCAAAAATGGTGGGGGGTGCAAAGGTCATGAGAGGTCAATGGATCAAAAATGGTGGGGGGTGCAAAGGTCATGAGAGGTCAAGGTTAATGGATCAAAAATGGTGGGGGGTGCAAAGGTCATGAGAGGTCAATGGATCAAAAATGGTGGGGGTGCAAAGGTCATGAGAGGTCAAGGTTAATGGATCAAAAGTGGTGGGGGGTGCAAGGGTCATGAGAGGTCAATGGATCAAAAGTGGTGGGGGGTGCAAAGGTCATGAGAGGTCAATGGATCAAAAGTGGTGGGGGGTGCCAAAGGTCATGAGAGGTCAAGGTTAATGGATCAAAAGTGGTGGGGGTGCTGGAGTGGGGGGTGCTGGAGTGGGGGTGCAAAAAGTGGTGGGGGGTGCCAAAGTGGTGGGGGAAGGGGGCGTGTCTGGAGTGGGGGGAGGGGGCGGGGCTAAAGTGGTGGGGGGTGCCAAAGTGGTGGGGGGAAGGGGGCGTGTCTGGAGTGGGGGAAGGGGGCGTGTCTGGAGTGGGGGAGGGGGGGCGTGTCTGGAGTGGTGGGGGGAGGAGTGGGGGTAGGAGTGGGGGTGCAAAAAGTGGTGGGGGGTGTCTCAGAACTGTCATTCTTTACCTACTTCTTCCTTTTCTTTTTTGGGATTTATTACCAAATTTCTTGAGATTCCTATTCAAAAAAAGTTGATTTATCTAAAAAATATTCAAAATAACCAGTTTAAAACTTTTTTTGGATAGGATTCTCAAGAAATGTGGTTTTTGAACCATAATAACACAGGTTGACACGTTTTTTTTTATATATATATTAGTACATACATAGTAGTTTTCTTTGAATTTTTGCTATCTGAAACTGAATTTTTGCGATCTGAAACTGAATTTAAATGCAAAATCTGTGTAGTACGTCCAGTTTTCGAGATAAACGAGGCAAAGTCGTCCAAAAACACATTTTTGATGATCTATAAATGTTTAGCTTTACTCGTTCAGCATTTGTACTAATTCCACCATAATATGCTAATACTTAAGTATTATTTTTCAAGGGTGATGTTTAGCAGGGTTAAACAAACATAAGAAAAATGAATAGTGCCGCAGACCCCGAAAGTGAAACAAGATGCAGCTACGGACACGTGTTTCGGAGTTATTGCTCCTCATCAGCGTAGCGTAGCTTAATGGATCCGTGTGAATAGAATCAGAAGCAATAACTATGAACGGTTAGAAAGTTACAGCACACAGTACTCAATTTGTGTTTTCGTGCACCATGGACCAATTTACGGTCTCAAATGGTAACAGTCAGCACATAGAGATCTATGCGTACTGCCCAATTTCTACTGTTTCACTTTCGGGGTCTGCGGCACTATTCATTTTTCTTATGTTTATTTAACCCTGCTAAACATCACTCTTTTATTTATATTTGCCTAGGTGGAAATTGGGCAGTACGCATAGAGCTCTATGTGCTGACTGTTACCATTTGAGACCATAAATTGGTCCATGGTGCACGAAAACACAAATTGAGTGTGTGCTGTTACTTTCTAACCGTTCATGTTATTGCTTCTGATCCTATTCACACGGATCCATTAAGCTACGCTACGCTGATGAGGAGCAATAACTCCGAAACACGTGTCCGTAGCTGCGTCTTGTTTCACTTTCGGGGTCTGCGGCACTATTCGTTTTTCTTATATTATTTTTCAACCTTGTCGATGCTGGTTGATTACCGTTGAAGTCGTCACAAAAGATGCCTCATTCTCAGACGTAACAGGGACGTAAAAGACTGTAAATCAAGAACGGCACAAGGCTGGCCTTCATCGGTTAAACCCCCTCTGGTCGTTGGTGTTTGCGTTACTGTTTAATGTTTAATTTAAATAATAGTACATTAAACAACAAGTTTAGAAAAGCAAAGTTTTACTAAAGGAATACAGTGTTTGAGTACGAGCGAGCGCAGCGAGCGAGTAGCTCAAAACTATATGAGTTTAGTAAAACCAAAGTTTACTAAATACTATAAGTTACTTCACTCCACTTTCATATTTGGATATCAAAGGCGCACCTCGGACACGTGTTGTTGATCAAAAAGCGATACGGATACCGGGTGTATTAGCAAAGTTAGCAAGGTTTAAAAACGCAGTCAGCGCACTAAGTCATGTACTATCGCGGCCGAAAAAAAGTAATCGACTGATTTTCCCGTTGTAACTATGGTTCTATTCAGTGTCGCATCAATCCCAATATTTTTTTATTAGTGTCAACGTCATTGTCATATTAAGCAAAAATAAATTTTGTATTACTTAATCATGCCTTATCATGTCTTGAGTGAAGAAGAAAAAGGCTACATCATCGCCAAACTTGGAGAAGGGTGGTCTCAACAACGCATAGCAAGTGAAATTAATTGCAGCAAAAGCACGATTCAAAAACTAAACAAAAAGTGGAAAGAAACTCATGATCTGAGCAGGGCAGTGGGTTCTGGGCGGCCAAGATAGAGTTCTCTAGAAAACGACAATACCCTGGTTAACTATGTGAATTTAAACCCATTTTCTAATTCTATTGAAGCCAAAGAGCAAACCAACTTCCCAGCGTCTGTTAGGACAGCAAGAAAACGTTTGCGAGAGCAAGGTCTATTTAACTGTGCCAGTGCTAAAAAGCACCGACTAACAGATGATAATAAAGAGGCAAGAATGCAGTTTGCAAATACTTTTATTAATGAATAAGATCGTTACTGGGAGAGAGTGGTCTTTTCTGACGAAAAGATATATCAGTCCTGCTACAATGGTCAACTGCGAGTTTACCGTCCCAGGGGTCATAAGTTTGATGAAGAATATTTGTACAAAACAGATAATAGCGGAAGGTCTGTCTTTTTGTTTAGTTTTTGAATTGTGCCTTTGCTGCAATTAATTTGACTTGCCATGCGTTGTTAAGACCACCCTTCTCCAAGTGTGGTGATGCTGTAGCTTTTTTCCGCTTCTCTCAAAACCATACTAATTAATTGTTTTCTTATAATTAAAAAATATTAACAACTTATTTCTTATTAGTTTTTTTTTAAATAAATACAACCCCACCAATGATTTCTTGTCAAAATAATTTAATTGACATAACTGATGTAAACACTCCCATTTACAAAGGAAAATTTTTCGAAAAAACATACTACTTGATAAAAAATCGATTACTTTTTTTCGGCCGCGATAGTACCTAGGGTTACAGAAAAATGTGTTCTGTGCTAGGGTGTTCCAAAAGTTTGAGAGCGTAATAATTGCGGTCAGATAATGTATAAATAGAAAAGGAATAAGGAAGTACAAATCATTCGTAGAGTGAACGAGTGTCACTGTGTACATACTAGAGAATCCATCGAGGATCCCTGGGTACCTTTATCGAGGACGCGGGGGTCAAGAGGTAGGGGGTAGGCGTGCCGAGAAGTAGGGCAGGCGGATTCGCGGCTTTCGTAGAGTGAGGTAACTTATAGTATTTAGTAAACTTTGGTAAAACTGCTTTTCTTACGAGATTTGTTTAGGTATACTATTTTTTCGTATTTTGTGTTAATAGGTAATTATAAGCAAATAGTGATAGACATAAAAACATTACAAAGTTTGAAATTTAAAAAATATCATAGTAGGTACTTGTGTAGGATTTCCATAACCTAGTAACCTGACACGGCTTTGTTTATTTACGTAACAACAATTAAGTTTCATTTTTGTGAGTCGAATTGATTTTAAGTTATATATTAATTATAAAAATGAGTCTTGCTACTGAAAACAATTTAGAAAATTGTTCTGAAAATATTTTAAATGCCGCTCGATAATATTTAAATAAACGAATATTCTGGCAAACTGTTTTTTATTAACAGGGACATTTCTATATAGTAAAGTGACATTTCTATGTGGCAAAGTGCCATTTTATTAAACGATTTTGAATTTAGTAAAATAGCATATTCTTAGTCAAAATGCGAAAAAATATATTTACCTACGATCACTAACGTAAAACGTAAATAGCTGAAAACGCACTCTCCGCCACCTATGTAAATTAAACCTTACACACCGTAAACAAATCGCACGCTCAACCGCTGAGGTGTGTTGTAATGTGACCACGTGACCAATATAACCTCGAACATAACACAGCACTTGTAGTGTAGTCATATTTCTGACGCCAGGCTAAAATTATTCAAAATGGCAGGTACAAAACTTAATTTTCTAACGCTGTCAAAACTGACATAAGCGATAAAATTGTGTTTTAATTTCAATAAATACGATCGTAGGTAAAGTATACATCATTCGAGTTGTAAAGCAATTACGCACTCATGGAATTGCCGCACTCGCCGCTTCCATTCGGACGTAAGCCGATTCCCATCTAAGCAGCACCGAGCAGAACTTAGAAACGATTTCAGGTAAAGGGCAAACATAAAAAATGTTTAGAATTTTACAAGGAATTCGAAAGTGCAAAGAAAATTGGAGGTTGCCATTTAAAAAATCAAAGAAATATTTTTAAAATAAAAAGAACAAATAGTACGGAACACGACTATGTAGAATGCTCCATTGTCGCTCAAACACTGCGATCTGCTGCTTTGCTTGCCGCTGCCGGCGCTGTCGCTTCCAAATGCTGCTTAGATAGGAATAGCTAAGAAAATGCTGCTCATGCTCTGCGCTGCGCCGCGCCGCGCCGCTCTGCTCGGTGCTGCTTAGATGGGAATCGGCCTTAATATGCTATTTACAACTCTCATTACGTAATATACTACTAACGTCCACGTAGTGCGGATTTCTTCCATAACTCCTTAGCTATTGTAGATATACAAAAATCTTCAAAACAAAAGTTGTTCAGCAATCTACACTGCATATTTACAAAAATTTTCAGTTGTATAGTGTGTTCTATTTTGGCAAGGTAGTAACCAACATTGTTAACTATAAACTCCTGGACAAAATTAACGCACCACCTTACAAATTTAATGCTATTTTTTCTGAACCTATGGTTCGCTTTGAATGATATACCTTTCATTGTAGGTAGGTTTATTCCTTGATATTGTCACTGTACCCGTTAATATTGATAAAATGTTAATTTTACTTTTATACCGGGTGTAATAAAATGTTTTTTTTTTTAATTTCCTGTGGCTTATACTAGCAACCGTGACATATCGCAGTAGGTGAAATGAAACTGTATTTTAGTTCACTTCATTATCTTTATTATAAGAGGAAATCTACCCTTTTATAGCTCAACATGTTTTTGTAAACAATATTTTTATTACAGCCGGCATAAAAGTAAAATAAACTTATTTATCAAAAATAACGGGTACAAGTACATTACCAAGGAATGAACCTACCTACAATGACACAAATATCATTCAAATCGGACCATAGGTTCAGAAAAAAAGTAGCTTCAAATTTATGGTGCGTTAATTTTGTCCAGGAGTTTATTATTCCAAATTTGAATAAAGAATGTCAAGAGCTTTCCAATGAAATATGTAGGTACTTCATTTGAAAGGTTTTTTTAAATATTCCAAGTTTTGTCCAAATTTTGACGGATGTAGAATCTAATGAGAAATGCTAAATTTTTCAAATTAAAACTAATTTAAAATATTTTATTATGGCAGCTAATTACGAACTTTCAAATGATGTATTAAAATTTAAACTCTCATCTACAGGGTGTTCATAATTTGATTTCGAACATGTAGATTTAAAAAAAAAACATCAAAAACTTTCTTTTTTTTAAGTGGAACACATAATCGAATAGAGAGTTACAACCCAG
This sequence comes from Rhagium mordax, assembly GCA_963680705.1. Taxonomy (NCBI): domain Eukaryota; kingdom Metazoa; phylum Arthropoda; class Insecta; order Coleoptera; family Cerambycidae; genus Rhagium; species Rhagium mordax. The sequence continues at coordinate 61,392,721 of OY796658.1, forward strand.
TAAGAACACAAACATTAAAAAAACGTTTATCATGACGATAACCATTGGTTGAATAACCTTTTTCAAACAACGTTAATATTACGTACAAATGTCCCGCAAAACCACGTCATATCTAACGTCATTCTCTAGGTGATATATAACTTAAGTTATTACGGTAAATATAGGTTAATTTTTAACGAAAATGTATAATTTGGATGCGTTGATTACCTCTTTTGATGAAACGTCTTTATTATGTACAAATGTCCCGCAAAACCAAGTCATATCTAACGTCATTTTCTAAGTGATATATAACTTAAATTATTACGTTAAATATATGTTAATTTTTAACGACAATGTAAAATACGATTTGGATGCGCTGATCAGCCGTATATATGTAACATAAAAGGGTGTATATTTATTTTTATTATATCGTATAAAATAAACGTTTATACCACGTGATTAATAGGATTGCAGGAAATTATTATTCAGTCGACTCATTCGACTCCGACCTGCATTAGATTACACCTGCAATCCTATAAATCCTGATTGGTAACCAAGATTTGTCTTTTCCTAACCAGACATTCAAACTTGTTATGTTTTCGTTAGTATGCCATAACAGGCAATTGGAAATTAGTCTAAAGCAAGCTCAGCAAGACAGACTTGGTGAGAAATAAGTATATCCCTCTGGTGGTCAGTGCTATAACCTGTCGGGACATCAACGAATACCAATGTGATATTTTACCATTATATAATGGCAAAATAACACGTGGTGCAAACGTTTAATTTATACGTTATAAAAAAATAAAAATACACCTTTGTAGGTATATATAATATGTATTTGCATTTAGACGCAGAATAAACGTCTACACAACGTGCTATTTTGCCGTTATGTAATATCAAAATATCACGCGATGCAGACGTTTATTTTATATTTTATAATAAAAATAAATATACACCTTTATATATAAACAGGTGTACATTTACATTTGTCGTTATATGGCGGTAAAATATCACATTATGTAGACGTTCTTTTTATACGTTACAATGAAAATAAGTACATACCTATATGTATATATATACAGTGCACTATAATGTTGACTTCAGGACTCAGGTTATATTAATTTGTTATCGTGAAAATTACGTTATAAGACTATGCGATCAGATTATTTTTGGCAATTTATTATCGTTTTTATATGGTTTTAAATAAACGTCTATCAAACATATTATTTCACCGTGCTTTAACACTAACGCTTCGACTGCAGGTTATATTAAGTACTCATTTATATGGTGTAAACACGTTAAGTGTTAAAACGTTTTAAACATTAATTTGTTAACGTTAAAATTACGTTAAAACCACACGATTAATTTATTTGTGGTAAATTTTTGTCGTTTTCATATAGTTTCAAATAAACGTCTGTTAAACATATTATTTAACGTGTTTAAGATTAAAATTTCGACTTCAAGTTATATTAAGCATTAACCTGTACGTTGTAACCACGAAAAAATAAACGTTTTAAACATTAATTTGTTAACGAGAAAATTACGTTACAAATTAAATTATCAGTTTAATTTTGGTAAATTTTTGCCGTTTTTATATAGTTTCGAATAAACGTCCGTTAAACATATTATTTGAACGTGTTTTAATGTAAAAATTTCGACCTCAGGTTATATTAGGTATTAATTTATACGTTGCAAACACGAAAAAGTCAAACGTTTTAAACATTAAATTGTTAACGAGAAAATTACATTATAAATTACACGATCAGTTTAATTTTGGTAAATTATTGCCGTTTTTATATAGTTTTGAATAAACGTCTGTTAAACATATTATTTGAACGTGTTTTAATGTAAAAATTTCGACCTCAGGTTATATTAAGTATTAACTTATACGTTGCAAACACGAAAAAGTTAACCGTTTTAAACATTAATTTTTTAACGACAAAACTACGTTACAAATTACACTATCAGTTTAATTTTGGTAAATTTTTGCTGGTTTTATATAGTTTCGAATAAACGTCTGTTAAACATATTATTTAAACGTGTCTTAATGTAAAAATTTCGACCTCAGGTTATATTAAGTATTAATTTATACGTTGCAAACACGAAAATGTCAAACGTTTTAAACAATAAATTGTTAACGAGATAATTGCGTTATAAATTACATGATCAGTTTAATTTAGGTAAATATTTGTCGTTTTTATATAGTTTCAAACAAACGTCTGTTAATCGAATTATTTTAACGTGTTTTAAGACTAACTTTTCGACCGTAGGTTACATTAAATTGTTACTTTAACGTTTAACACACGTTTAGTTGAAAATCGTTATAAGAAAAACGTTATTTTTATGACCAATAACGTTATTTTCACCATTGCAACGTTATTCTAACGTTTTTTCAACTACAGTGTTCTTACTGGGAAGTACTTTCTGATGATCCCCATACATGATATTTATTTTGAGTAGTTTTGAATATATTGGTAATATTTAAAAAGGAAACAACTGAGAACTACATGAAACAACACAAAAGCGACTTAAAACAAAAATAATACCGTTTTTTTTTTTTTCGTGAGATAAGAATTTGCCAACGAATGAAACGAGTTGGCAAATTCTCACGAACGAAAAAAACGTATTTCATCTCCAGTAGGAAATGCTATTTTTTCTACGATATTGCAATAAATTTACAGAACTTTATTGATTTTTAACAGTCACTTGGAAAATACATATAAAATGCTATTAAATTATAAAACCAACCGTCACAATATAAATTATCAATTGTTTATTTAGTCGTTGCTATGGTAGGTAACCATAAATTTGACACTTTCGTTTTCACTTCTAGAGACGAAAATAACTTTCTTCTCTAGGGTAAAAAAATACCACTTTCGCATAGAGTAGGCAGTGGAAAAATTGCTATTTTCATATGTGTAGGTATGAGTAGAAAAAATATATTTTTTTATTATTTCTTTTGTTTTTCATGTCCTACAAAAAAACGTCTCTTAAATAGAACAAAACAGCATTTATTAAAATAATATAATTTTTTAAATTTCAACCCACATACATTTAAACATACTAAATGTATTGCATAATATTTACCATAAGTAGGTATTTAAAAAAATAAATAAATAAATAAATTATTTAGTTTAGCTCTTAAAATGATCGGTATTTGGATTAGTAATATTTGGTATGTATAATATTTTTTTTTAATGAATAACAAGAAATTAACAAAATAATATGTTAAAATTAATTAAAAAACCATTTTTACCAGGGTTATGAGTTTATGGCATGCGGTTTAAATTCGTTTTCACCTATAAAAAAAAAATTGGTGATAACGAATTTTGCGAATTCAACACATCTTTCATTTTTTAATATTTCTAAAATGGCGGGGCTAAGTTAACGGATATTGCGAGGAGTCCTATCAAAATAGCCCGCTTTATTAGTCACAGTTCACAGTTCATCGTAACAGTATTTAATAAAAGTTAATAATAACAAAAATAGTTAATAACAAATAGAGTGCAATGTTAATGTGTGTTAAATCATATCCGGATTTTGCCATCTTGGTTGGCGAAACTGGCGTCGAGAAAATTATTCAGTGTTCTCGTTTGGAAACTATGTCAAAAGTCAGGTAACATAACATAAAACATAAAACACACCACAGAAATTAGACAACCCCCAAATCCAAAGCCAAAGGCTGTCCGGAAGGGGGCTACACATTTGAAAAAACGCAGACAAACATCCATACCCACCGACATTGCCATTTGCCGGTGCCCGGTCTCGAACCGGGACTTGATAGGCAGTGTAGCCACAGCCATGTCTGTCACTCACGCTTTAGCCCACTGCTCCACCGAGTCGGTGGCAATATCAAACATTAAAAAAAATATACTTATATATGTAAATTTTCATAAAATATGCAACTGCTATAATCGAGGCTATAATAATGTACGAGATTTTCTAGTATGCTAATAGGACATGCCAATTAACACATATTTTCGGAAATTTGGGTTACCATATTTATTAAAAGTGTCTCCTTCCTTAGCCAATCATCCTTGAGAATTAAATGGTCAAAATAGTGTACACCAGAGGTAATTTTAAATCCCAAATATTAAAATTGGTATGAAGCTATGAAGAAATTTTTAATTTAGATTCTTCGTCGGTGTCATAATTTGCATAAATCGGATGATTTGACCCAGATTCCGTATCAACGGAAAATTCAAATTAAATTTGAGTGCCTGCATATTGTAATTATCTACAGTCTATTACATTAGCGGCTTCCGCATAATGAAAGTGACTGTTTAGTTCACTGCATACAATTTTGTAGTAACAGAATCACCTTTAGTTTAGTCGAAAGACAATACATATATGTTTTAAAATTGCCTGAGTCACGCAAACATAAAATTTAGTCTGATTACCAAATGGATACAAAGGAATAATCGAATATGATTAATATTTTGTAAATTGTAATCCAAATCCTGTCGTGTAGCAAAATAACATATATAGCATGACTAATTTTGACGGGGCAAATTGATTTGTCCTGTTTGATAAATTTAAAAGTCGATAGACGGTGAATTTGTTTTATAAATGTCATGTGCTTCCACCTAGAAACAGTACAGGATGATACAATTTAAATGGAAGTTACGTCACCTATTTTAGCAGAATGTTTGTAAAAGTAACACGTAACGAAGGAATAAAGTGAATATGAGTTTTTCATAGAAGCAAGCAGTTAGCATTAAGTCTGTTTTTTTTTTTAAATTAGAATCGGCCTCGATTTTGAATATTTAACACCAATCTGTTCTTATTTATAATACTGTACGAAGTATGGGTGACCTTAAAAAACGACGAAGTTTTTAATTTCAGTTTAAATCTTTTCAAAATAAATTAGAATTTGTAGGTCTGTCTAAATTCACAGAAATTTTAGTGCCAAGATATTTCAATGGAATTTGAAAAATGTTGTGGTAGATATGTGAAGTATTTCAAGCTAAATCCATAATTCAACATCTAATCTTGACCAGTATGTGAGGGTATCGCACGTGGGGTAAAGTTAGAAAAACAAATTAGTTTTAAGAAAGTAACTTACTTATTATTTTTGCAGCTAATTTTTATAAAAATTTAAAAAATACAGTGATGTTTTACAGCAGATTTTTGCAGATTTTATTTTTTTATTTTTTTTCAACTTGCGTACAATAAATAACAGTTAAAATGGTGATATACTACTTAGTTTGTAAGAAAATTGACAGGAATAATTATAACCAAAAATATTACTTGACCCTAAATTAAAATAACATCCCTTACTTTATAATTATTATTTATTTTACAGAATTTCATTAAAATATTTGCTTAAAATGTTTTCTTAAACCGCCTCTCAAGTCACCGAAGCAAATTTATTGCTCATTCAACAGTTCCGTCTGCTGAATGCACCCATTGTTTATAAACGTTTATTCCAAGTTACCGAAACATCTCACTCAAATCTAGCAGATCGAAATTTATTGAAGTGAAGGAAACATGGCCCTACAGTTTATAGTTAACTCCAAACTATAGTTCTTGGTTGCATATAATCTCAAAAATTTTCCTCTTCAAGGTCACACTTTCTTCTTACGATTGCATTCCAAAAAAGTTCTGCTATTAGAAACCCATGAAAAAAATTAGTTGTGCCATTTGAAATTACATACTTGGGTTGGCTAGGGGTGAGAGGGTAGATTTTGAATCACACCACTTTCCATTAAAATGTTGACATCCAAGAGAATGTCGTTTACTACGTACAAAAATTTTACAGGTTTCTCGAGTTATTAAGGGTGGCTCGTTTTCAAAAAATCACCCGGTATATCGTTTTCTAAAGCGAAATGCAGTTGTCGTTGTTAGAAAAGTATTTTTATGTGATTGTTTACAAGGCTATTTAAACAAAATACAGAAAAGATAGTTTAATCATGGCATTCTTGAAATTTTGATATGATAAGAACTTACAATCACATTTTTTATGCTATTACGTATATGTGAATTAAATGTTTATGTTATTATTTATACACGTCCACGGATGGGATTCAACAGAGGAAAAACTTTTTTATTTGTAGCTTTATGGAAAAAAGTCATACTTAATAAAAAAAACTTGCATGTCCTCACACTCCCAAGGACGTACTGAAAGATGTATAAGTATAATGTACACGGTGATTCTTGTAAGATGCTCACTCTTTGGGGGTTAATTTCGGCCTATTAACTATTTAATCTTTTCGAAATGATCTTTTCCCAGGAATCCAAAAATTTGGTAGAAAAAAAATAAGTCAAATCAAAAAGTTATACTTAGATAAAACTTATTGTTTGAAATGGGACCCTTATATTTTTAAATATTCTGATAGAGTATTTTTTCTGATTTCAAAAATATATCATTTGTCTATGTTATTTTTAACCGTTTTTGAGTTATTAATATTTGAAAAGCACATTGTTAAATAATTCATTAATTTTTGTGGGTAGGTCATGGCTCAAAACAAACTTTATAATTTGACAGTTCTATTATTAAACACAACAAAATTTGAAAATAATAGAACTGTTAAATTATAAAGTTTGTCTTGAGTCATGACCTACCCACAACAATTAATGAATTATTTAACAATGTGATTTTTAAATATTAATAACCCAATAACGGTTAAAAATAACAGACAAATGATACATTTTTGAAATCAGAAAAAAATACTCTTATCAGAAAATATAAGGGTGTACCATTTTAAAAAATATAAGTTTCACCCTCGGTTTCACCTATAACATTTTTATTTGACTTTCAATGTTATTTTCTACAAAATTTTTTGATTCCTGGGACAAAATAATTTCGAAATGATTAAATATAGAAATATTTATTTAAGAGTGGACATCTTACAATAATCATCGTGTACAGTATACAGGGTTATGCACGTAACATTTTACCCTGCTAACTTTTTTGCTTTTCTATCTAAAGTGATGAAAGACTAAACTTGTAGGAATATTTCTTGCGATTTCGACGAATTATGTACATGCTCTTTGATTCTTATTGGAAATCATCAGGAGGACAGTATGAATTAACGATTTACTTGTATGTAAAAATATGTAAATTCCGTTGAGAACGTGATGAAATAATTTTAATTTTGACTTTTGGTATAAGTATAATTGCAAGTAACGCTATAATATTGTGGTATCATGTTTTAATGTCATTAAAAATTGTATTAAGTATTATAACGAGGTATTTATTATAATACGTTGAAAACAAAATTGAATTTGACTTGCCTACAACAGTTGACTAAAATATTCGTTATAATATTTAATTCTGTCTTGGTTCAACCTTAGGAAACCGGCTCAATTTATGCAGAAAAAATAAGCAAAATTTGAGTGCTAGAGGAAAGAATTAATTCTATTATAAAGTCCTCAGTTTTTAGAAAACAAATTATAAAAAATAATGGTGTTTTAGGGATTATAGGTTAAAATAAGGACCCGGTAATTATTACTATAGTCTTAAAAAAAAATTCAGATCCGAGTAGAGATAGGATTAAGAACTTTCCCATTTTTAAGAGTCGATTAAAAATATAGACCCTGTTTAACATTTTCTTATCAATACTCAGTACCTATACCTTATACTTGTCTTCGAGTATATCAATCTCTGTATCAGTATGATATGGATTTTTTCGTCATACCTCCCTCATAAGTACTGTTTGTATACTCTTATTACACTGTTTTGTCGATCGTAATAATGCTTTTATGTAAGAAAAAATGCACTTACGACCCTTGGTGCATAAGAAACTATTATTTAAATACTTTTTTTTGTTTTGTAGATTGTTTTGTATTTTGTTTTGATCGAGGTTTCGATCTTAGGAGGGAAGGTCAATGCTAACGTATCTACCTAGTAAGCTGGACATATCTATCTAATCCAGCGGGTTTAAGCCCTTCTTGAACTCAGCAATTTATAATACCATCAATTATTTTAAATTTCCTACCACCGTCATGCGTCAGTACATCATTACCATATCCAATGACTCCAGGCGCCGCAGATTGATGACTTCTCTGAAATAATAAGTTCTCGTTCTTAAAATTTATAAAAACTGCAATAATTATAATCAAGTTCAAATTGGTTACAATGACATCATTGTGCATAAGTACAAGAAGAACAATTAGCTGAATTTTTCATAATTTAACTATTGCACACATGTCAGCTTGTTGCAATGTATTAATAAAATTTTGGCTGCTTCGTCTGTCTAGTTTGAATATTTATTACCTACCTAACCTTAAAGCAATCAAATATTAAAATTTGTAGAGTGGCATTAAGAGTTCCGCTTGCCAGAGTTTTTTTTTCGTGAAGTATATTTATAGCCCATTTGAAGTAAATTTAATAACTGCAATATATTATGTTTTATGTATTATAATTATATATTAACTCCCATTAAAATTAGGTATACTAATTTAAAGATTAAATAACGCAGAATATTTTGCATTTTGTAATTAGTATTGCACAAGAGCAAAGGATAATCAACAGCTAAATATACCTAAAAGTTATAAAAATGTCAATCAGAGATCTTTAATTTACCTGGCTCCTAAATTTTACAATTTAATTCCCCTAAGTATAAGAAATGAAAGAAATTTAAAAAAATTTCGATATAAGTCTAAAACATTTGTAGTGCAGAATTATCCACAATTTCTGAAAATTTGGTAATAAATTTTGATTATTGGTTGTTAAAAATTAATTATTGTAACATGTATTCCTACATAATTTTTCCTATTCCTTACATGGTTGTTACCTATTTTTTTTATTATTCTTCTTTTTTATTCTTTTTGTTATACATATAAAAAAATTCAAGGTGACGTCTTCCACTTTAACGTCACGAGTTAACACATTCGACAAACGACAAGATAGCGTTTGTTGTATAAAGACGATTATCTGTTATTAAATTCTAAAAAATCATCATAACGTATTAGGTACTGTAAAAATATATATTCCGACTATATCAGATACGTATAATTGATATTTGCCGGAAATTGCTTCAGGTTATCGAATTTATTTTGACCTCGTTTCAGATATATTTAGAATAACTACTGGATTCAAGTGCATGTCGGTGGTAAAAGTTCAAGAACCAGTAAAAAAGTTTAGAATAATTTTGTAGACGACAATATACCTACCTTTTCATGAAAAAAAATTCGAATATGCTTTGAGACAAAAACGTTGATTTCTTTCGGTGCATACCCTAGTTGATATTTTTAAAGATGCCCTGAAACTAAAAATCCCATTTTACTAATAAGTTTATACCGGGTGGCCACGAGTCAATGTACGCTCCCAATTTTTTTGTTGTTTTTGAATTTAAAACAATCAAAATATTGGGGGCGTACATTGACTCGTGGCCACCCGGTAGAACATTTTTTATATAATATAATATTACAGTACCTTAAGTAGAAATATACCCGATTACCTACCTCATTAATTCAAAGTGGTGTTTGTAAAATGGAAACAATTTTTAATGGAAATATCGCTAAAATAATTCAAGCTAACTGCCTTTGCGCGATTAACTTTGGACAATTTACGTTCACAACACATTTCACCAAATGACAATAAAACATGATTTAATGCAAGCTTCTGGAAATTACATGATTCACAAATTGCTGTTAGATATGGCACCGCGACTTGACGTTTGTACTTATTATATGCTCCGTTTAATTTACGACATTCAACGGAATGCGCCCCATTATGATAATATTCAGATCCTAATTTAAGAAATAAGAAAGCAACTAGCAACACCATTCAAAACGTTATATGAATTCTTGATTTATATACACGGTCTCGGACAGGTCGATTTTGATTTTATATTACGAGTTATATTAGGCCTATTTTAAAAATATTTTTTATTCTGCCCCAAAAAAGCTGGGCTGTGATCAACTTGTAAACCCCATTTTTTGCAATTTCAAATTCCTTGTAAAATTCTAAACATTTTCTATGTATTACACCTTATACCTAAAATCAGTCGTTTCTGAGTTATTACCATAAAATAATTTTAATTTGTTGCTAACCTAAAAATAAAATACATTTAATATTAGATACATATTTTCTTTGAAAATGTTTAGAATTTTACAAGGAATTCGAAATTGCAAAAAAAAATTGGGGGTTGCCATTTGAAAAATAAAAGTTGATCACAGCTCAGCGTTTTTGGGAGACCTTGTAGAATAAAAAATATTTTTAAAATAGGCCTATCTCAAAATCAACCTGTCCGAACAATTTTTCCAAAACTTACACGTTTTGAAGATATTGAATTCTTTCTTTACTTTTCGACCTCACTGTATATCGAAAGTAGGTGTGGATTACCGTGTTGATGGTCAATAGCCAAAAAATTTAAAAATCACTGTTGGTAGTTTCCATTGTTTTGGCCAGTTGGATTCGTATTAGATGACAGTGGAGATAATCTTTTGAACAAGCAATCGAGCGTTGTCATTCATGAAACATTTACGAATATAAAAACCGTATCTCCTAAAACAGCGAAGGTCTAAAATTGTGAGGAGCGTTGCATTTAGTAACAATTAATCCTTATGAATATGTATTATATACATATTCATAAGGATTAATTGTTTGAATATATTCAAATAGACGAAAAAGTTAGTATAAACAGTTTTGGTATTATTCTATTTAATTCGGGATTTTAATAGATTTCTTACAAATGAGATGTTTATTTTAATGATTTAATAGTAACGGTAAGCGATTGTAAAATATGCATTAACGAAGTTACTGAAAACGTTTATTTTTACTCTTAGCCGTAATTTTGTAACGTAAACGATGTGCGTGTGTGTGTAATATATGACGGAAAAGTGTACATTTATAAATTGTCAACGGATTGCACCAGTATTTTGGATATATTTAAGAAAAATTATATTCATGAATATGTGTTGGGCACGTTACGGTGTCAACACTGTCAATTAAGTTTGGACCATTCTTCTAATATAAATTACACTGATATGCAAGAACCGGCTCGCATGCAATGTTGGTGTTCGATTGTCAATAACTTTTGAATCAAATGTCTAATGTAAGCGAAAATTTATTTGCTCAAGAAGAAGCCACTGCCCACAGAAATTGTTTTAATACTGGTAGTTATTTTCCGTTTGCAGACTCGTCTTTCTGTGGTAGCCGCTACTTTCCACTTACGTTTAAGTATATAGGTACTATTTCTTTTGAGAACATTATGTTTCGAAAGGGCTTAGCACGGGCAATGAATTTGATTTACTAATGGCAGCAATCCAGTATTTCTACACATCTCATTAATAATTTGTAAAGCCAGGGTGTTTTAAACGTCATCCTTTAACTAATATTTTTATATTTTTTTTGTAGTGGGAGCTCTTGATTATCCTCGAAGATTGTTGTAATGTTTTTCATTGTGCTACCGTATCTGATATGAAAGCTATTTTTCTCTCCAAATTATCAAGAACTACCGATATGGGTTTTAAAATATTTAAATATTCTTTAGCAGTCGGTTCAAGACCGATGTTTGAAACTTTTTGGTAGGTCGTACTGTCAAATCTCCTTTTGGTTTTCCTCACGTATTTTTTGTATTATAAGTATATTATATCCCATTGAATGACATACATCCCCAAGCAATCAGCAACACGATTCCATCGTACGTCATTAGAAGTACTTGCCACCCGCTTGATTGAATTTTGCTCTAGCCAGATGATGATCCCAATTTTTCTTCAATGATTTTTCTCGTATGGGACATATTTGCTGCATTGTCTGAAAAAAAGACCCTACAGTGCACTGATACGTCAATTCACAAAAGAAATTATGTCACAGCATGTTTCTGCCAAATATTTTGAAGTGTGAGCGGAGGTATCGATAGTTTCATGTTGCACATATCACTCTGGTTCATTTTGAACATTTGACCACCCATCAATCGACATATTCGAGTACTGTTCCGAGAGTGAAGAAAAACATTTTGCATTTTTTTCATCATAAATTTCATTCAATAGTTGTTCCTATAGTTTTCCGGGCTGGGGGGTTATACTTAGGTCTTAGTAATTGGATGGCTTTTTTACTTGCAAATTTTCAATGAATCTGAAGCTACAGTTAGTAGCAAAATTGTCTTTGTTATTTTCTTGTCAGTGTTCTGTTTCTCAGATGTAGATGTTCACACTAAAAAACCACTTACAGCCGATTGATATTCGACTTTTTTTTTAACTGACCCAAAAAATGTTGGTATTAATGGCAAAGACTTCCTATGACGTGAAACTTGAAGCAGGTGACGTACTGACAATTCTCTAGTGTACATTGGCTTTCTGAAAAATAAAAATAAGATTTTATATTTTTGTAATAGTTCAACACTTTTGTATGTGCCTGCATATACAGTATAACCACATAGGGGATCGAGAAAAATGTTCTTGTTTCTGATATTTTTAATGTTTGCTTCTGAAGAACTAAAAGTGGAAAATTGTAAATATAAAAACTTGGCTTAACAAAATGCTGCCTGAATTTAAATTTTACTGGCTGTGTTAAATATTTTTGGGTACAAATTTACCTGCCAATACAAGATAAGATAATACATAATGTGGTTTGTATTGTCTGAAAATATTATTAAGCAGAACAAAAACTGGTACAAATTTAAATTTAAGATTTTTTTTAATGAATTACTATAAATATTGTAAATATTTTCTCCAAAAATTAAAAATTATCCATAAATAAACCTTACCAAGGAAAATATTGTATACATTATATAAAATTTAACAAATTAAATTTCTTGACCTCAAAAATACTCGATAAAATATAACTAGCTTAACTCCACCCCTGATTTAATACTTTATACAAATATTATATAAAAATCAGAGAAATAATAAAAAAAGTCATTTAGACTATGTATTTACCTGTTGTAGAATTATTTTCATTTAGTTCCTGTTGCCTATTACAAATTTCATGATGTCCTTTAAGACTGTGTACTATATCCGTTGAATTTTTTTCCAGCAATTTTTAAAAATTAAAATTGCCTTACTACCAGTTTTATTTGGATCTGTTGTTTTTATATATTTCCATATATATTATCTTCTTTTCTTCCAGCCATCTTTCATATTTCAACGTGACTAAATACTAAATACACCTTCTTATTCCACCCTCTTAAAGAACTTTTAGCAAAATGCGGCGGAAATGTCGCGTGCGGCTTTTTGTAGTTAAGAAAAGAAACAAGTTGGAAACGTGGTTATAAATTAAAACTTTAAAACTTTAAAACAATGCGTCGCTAGTAGAAAACTCAACAAAATATCTCTGTAAAAATGTAAAAAATGAAATTCTGTCTTTTTCTTTAATTTTTTTTTAAATCGTTGATTTTTTTATTTTTTTTTTAATTTAAATCAATCATTTTTTATTAAAAAATTATTACAATTTTATATTTGTATAACCGATGCCCAAGAAAAATTTATTAAATGAGTAGGTACATAAATTTCAATTTTCAATGTTAGATTACAGTTATTTTTTTATAAACGTAATCGTGTGTATATTGTAATTATGTACTTTTAAAGTATATTAATAGATGAGATATAAAAAATTGCATAATTGTAAAAAGTAAATTAAAAAATATAAGTAATTAAAATATTTTTTATAATCATACAGATAATTAATGTAATTGTGTCTATTATATCAGTATCACAATATAGTTAAATAACAAAATAGGAGACCATGTTAATAGATCGTTAACCTTTAAAGATAACATTTTAAAAATAAAGATTTATCTGCAATGAAAATGTACGTTTTTCAAATTGTTTTTTACTTCATTACATTATATTAAGTACTGACAACAATCGATATTATAAATATTAACAGAGTAATGTGAGATAACTGTATATGGGGGGGGCTATTCACAAGATATCGTTCTGGCTGGTTCTGGCAGTGACTTCGAGCGAGATGCATTGTGGAACTAGGCAGCAGTAAATAATTTAAATAAATAAATCCATTTTATTTGATATCAATACTGGGATAGGATATATCGACTACTGGATCGTTTATATCAAATATCCACGACTTCAGAACAAGTAAATTGAGGTGATATCCTCCAGCAGTAAATAACTCATTTAATATGGAGGATTGCATAGGACGATTCCCTTACGTTGTTCCGGACGTTGCATAGGAACTTTTTAATTTTTTTTATTTCTACATACGAGACCAATAGCAATATAAGAGTTGAATACTATTTTATATGTATGCATAATGCATATACTATACTATGTACAGGGTGTCCCAAATTGCTTGATTTTGGCTGGTTTTCCTATTTCCAGACCAGGTAGAGAAAAACTGACATATGAGTCTAGAGCTCGATTTTTGTGAAACGCCGATTGGTGAAAACCACATTTCGATATCTCTAACCGTTTCATCGGGAAAAATTGACATTTTACAGATTCCAAAAAACTGTCAACTTTTTTATTTGTGGATATTTTTTCAAACGGTAATAACTTTCTACAGACATTTTTTGACGTAGAATAAGATGCATTTGTCAAAAAAATATATCGCTTTTCGATTGTTTGATATCAAAGCTAACTTTGTTACTTCAAATGGAAACCATAGTTGGCTTTGACTTTAGAAAATAGGAAAAAAAAAGCTTTCCAAAAATATATGTCAAGATATGTCTAGTCATCCTTGCTGCCAATTTAACACATTTCTCCTTTAAAATTGACATTTTTTAACATTAAAAAAAAGTTTTTCGGAATCTGTAAAATGTAAATTTTTACCGATATCTCGGAAACGGTTAGAGATATCTAAATGCGGTTTTTACCAATCGGCGTTTCACAAAAATCGAGCTCTAGACTCATACAGGGTGTCCGGGAAATAAGGGTACAAAAAGAAATCACATATTCCCGAGGTCAAAATAAATCGATTGGACCAAACTTACCTCTATACCAAAATGCCTCCTAAGGCCCCTAAATGTGGGCCCCTGAAGACGGTTTTTATTTATTATCTCCGAAACTGTTCAAGTTAAAGTAATGAAATTTTGCACATCCACTAAACATTCTAAGCCTAACAAAATGAGGTAAATATCATCTCAAAATTTTTACCAAGGGTGGGTCAAGCTGTAGGGGTGGGGGGTAAAAATTACCGCAACTTTTTTATTTGTAAATTTTTTTTTCAAAACAGAAATTCCAATCAAATTTAGCGGGCGTTGGGGAGGAGTCTATTTATATCTGTTGGTGAGACAGATTATAGTAAACGTTATTTACAAACATACATTTAAAATTATTGAGGGTAGCTGTGGAAACCTAAATAGGTTCAAAATTATGACATTACGACCTGCTGAAAAGTTGTGTATTCATATATTACCATACTAAGGGGGCTGGCCTAAAAGAGTCAGAACAGATATTTTTTTATTGGTCATATTTTCGTAACCAGATCTTAATAATGAACGAGGATAGAAACCATCAATTTTCAAAGACGTCTAATCTTTTGATTTTTTCATGTCTATCATTCATGCTATAGGTTTTGTAGCCCACTAAATTACCTATCTAATGACGCCAAGTTTATTCGAATCGCTTAAATAACAAAAAATGGCATCCAACAAACAAACATATTTGATTGTTCCCCACACGGTATATCTCCTTAAATAGCAAAGATAAAAAAGTGTACCTAAAAGTAAATCTTAAGAACAGATGAAGCTAATTGGGTCTGAACTGGACTTTAATTTTACTGCTGGCGATTCACACAGGGTGTATAGAATTTAAAAAAAAAAACAGCGTTATTGTTACGTTCATATTTAAAGAAAAAATAATTTTGACTTAAAATCGGCACAGCTATACATTCCAGAAGAGTTAACCTACAAAACAAATTAAAATCAGACAATCGGTTTAGAAAAAAATCAAATTCAAAATCAGGGTAAATTTTGAGTGGTGCATTAATTTTGGTCGTCAGTGTATATTTAGCTGTTGCATTATCTACGGCACACAATATAGACAAAGATATTAATTAACATTGGTGTGAATGTAAATTAATTAATCATGCGTAGAATATTGCGTATAAGTTTTTAAGTAGTGTATTTAACAAAAAACTTGCGTTATTAAAAGTTGTTGGAACTAGTTTAATACACGCTTGAGTGCCTTCTACTATTTCTTCATAAGCTGGCGTACAATATATTTTTGAGAGGGTTACATAAAATATTTTTTGTAAAAAAACTGATTAAATTAAAACTATCACGTATTAAAATTTGTTCTCTACACATAAAATTTATAATTATTGTAATCTTCGTTTTTTAGCATTAGATAGAAGAGTAATGTCACGCTTAAATATACACAGCATTTTTGGAGAGAAATGACATTTGCAACGTTTTACATACGGTTAGAATATTGGGATCACTTGTCAAACAGATTTTTGCAAACCTTACCTTGTTTCCTCATGATTGTCTATAAATAATACTTACTAACTAATAAACTAAAACACTTTTCACAAATATTAAGTCTGAAATAAGTCAGTCTTTTAAGCGCAAACACAAATCAAAATGAACCTGTATATACACAACAATGCAGCTCCTACAAATTACAGCACCACTTTGCAAGGTGCAAATTTAATACAACTTGTAATATTAAATACTTATTGGCAATATATTTTTATTTCGAGTGCACACCCGCATCAATAGTTTCTCGTTTTTTTTTTTTTCGTTGCTTTACATGAATTATGCAGCCTATAACCATTGATTAAGGAATGAATAAGATACGCGACTTCAATGGTAAAGTGCGAGGCCTTTTTTGGCAGCGAGAATCCGGTAAGTTGCGAGCATTCCTGTGATTCACGTAGTATGCTTTTGATAAACCTGTGTCGTCTCTGGTTTTATATAACTTATAATCTAGTGAAAACAAAAATTGAATGTTCAGATTGATTTTAGTTTAAAATTATGTGACGGTTAAAAGTCAAACAATCGTTGAGAAATAGCTCGCAGAGAGAACATGCTACGTTAATAATTTTAAACTAAAATTAATCTGAACATTAAATTTTTATTACCACTAGATTATTAATGATATAAAACCAGACACGACACAGGTTTGTCAAAAGCATACTACGTAAATCACAGAATGCCCGCAACTTGCCGAGATCTCGCTGCCAAAAAAGGCCTCGCACTTTACCATTGAAGTCGCGTAAAAATTGAATGTTCAGATTGATTTTAGTTTAAAATTATGTGACGGTTAAAAGTCAAACAATCGTTGAGAAATAGCTCGCAGAGAGAACATGCTACGTTAATAATTTTAAACTAAAATTAATCTGAACATTAAATGTTTATTACCACTAGATTATTAATGATATAAAACCAGACACGACACAGGTTTGTCAAAAGCATACTACGTAAATCACAGAATGCCCGCAACTTGCCGAGATCTCGCTGCCAAAAAAGGCCTCGCACTTTACCATTGAAGTCGCGTATCTTGTTCATTCCTTAATCATATATATAAAGTAAAGGGAATTAACCAAGAGATGTGAGATAGAAAAAAACAGGTGAGTGAAAGCAGATATTAATCATTCGTCAAACATTGCTAGTAGAAGTTCGGTGCACATTTCAGCGCCTCTCTTTAAGATTATATTTTTACAAATATAGATTTCAAAAAACATTTCTTAAGCGTAAATATGATGTAGAATCAGCTTGCAACGCAGCAGATGGTTAAATTGTCTCACCAATACCCTTATGAATACTCTATCACCTGATGTAAATAAATATTTCAATAGATGCAGGTGTCACTGAAAATTCAACATGCTTTATAATCGAAGATTGATAGTACTAGTGATGGGCATAATCAGATTACAATAATCAGAAAGTCGGTATTCGAAAATTTCAATAATCGGAGGATCATTCGAAAATTTCAATAATCGAATGCTCATTCGAATATTTCTAGGACGGTATGAAACCTAAACCGCTCAGGGTTTCGATTCTCTGGATGATTCACTGTCCGGATTATTGCATGATTTTTTTTATTTTAAATTTGAAGTATAAGTAGGTGATCAATTGAATTGACAAATACTTAAGTTTAGTGCTTGATTTATTTTTGGCTACGTTCATATACGATTTTTCATTTTCTATAATTGTTAAATTTGGTTTTAGTTTTATTTTTTTCAAAATGTGTCCAGAGCCAATAACTATTGTCAACCATGTACTTTTTCTATGGGCTTTTGTACTGACTGGTTGCCAACTTCAGATATATAAAATAAAATAAATAATATAATGTTATACAGTGTCTCACGTGACCATGGAAAATGCCATATTTCTTACAACCTTCACAGGTGAATACCGTATTGCTTGTATTTACGAGAATAAATTAGACAACTGCAGTGGTGCATTAGCCATGTACTTACTTTGTCAACAAGCGCTGCTCAAAAGCGTGCTGCTGAGAAATATATGTTTAAAACGCTGCTCTAATCTGATATTTTAATGTAAGTCATATTAGTACCTTTCTTATTATAAATGAATCTCGTTTAAACATTGGATAGATATGTGTGTCTCTTTTTGCCCAACCTATGCTACTTAGTCATAAAATACAAACTGGATGAGTTTTTTTGCCTTGAAATAAAATAACATGCGATCTAAATACCTTAATAATGATGATATACTATTATTTACATTATTTATTATTTTTATTTTACACAAACATAAAATTACCGCTGGCTGGTGGAAAATTAGGTTTCTTTTGCATGACCAAGTAAAGTCCCCGGAGTATTTTTGGTAAACTATCATTTAAACAAAAGTTGTTTACATTGTCGTCAGTGACGTATTATTGTCTTTTTTCCCAATCTTGAGATACTTTGCCCATTTGATGATGTCAAAATTTTGTCAAAATCGCTTTAAATACATTTATTTTATTTGTATATATATTTTTTTGTCATTATAATGTAGTTTGTTTTAATATAATTACTTACGATAACATGCATTTACACTGTATACTTATTAAGTAATAAAAAAAAAATAGTTATCTATGTATCAAGGCATTAAAGTTCATCATTTTATCATGAATGTGAAGTTTAGTTGCAGAAGCCCGTAGGGCCGAGGCAAATAAACCACATGAGTGATAAAAAGGAACTTTAATGCCGAGGTGCATATTACATTTTTTTTTATCCAGAAACTGTGAAATTAACATTGATTAACTCTGTTTTTTAAATAATATTCAGTGACATTAAGAAATGTCATAATTATTTAAAATTTTAAGTGACATTAGGAAATGTCATAATAATTTAAAATTTTAAGTGACATTAGGAAATGTCATAATTATTTTTAAATGTCCAATCGGAATAATTTTTTGTAGGAAAACCATTATTTTTAGCAATTATAATAGTGATAATACAATTCTGAATTTAAAAAACTGTATTTATGTACGTACCTTTTAT
The DNA here is from genome assembly GCA_963680705.1 of Rhagium mordax. Classification (NCBI taxonomy): domain Eukaryota; kingdom Metazoa; phylum Arthropoda; class Insecta; order Coleoptera; family Cerambycidae; genus Rhagium; species Rhagium mordax. Next base: position 61,412,000 of record OY796658.1, read on the forward strand.
TACAACACAATTATTATCACAAGCAATAAAAAAATTAATGTTTACGTTTATCTGTCACCTCCGCCAACTACAAAAATCGTACAATAATGGATTACTTTAATGACTATTTCTATCACTTTAATGACGATTTTGAGGTACTTTAATGCCGATTTAAAAAAAATACATTTATACACTCATCGCAATTTGATATTGGTTAACAACTCAAACAACCAAATGTATGCCTGCTGTTGGTGCCACTTTCATCACTATTTCTTGTTTAATTTAAACAAAGTTGGTTTTTGAATTTTCTATTTCAACGTTTAGGAAAATCTTGAATGTTCATGAAAATATTGAGGTGCACAGTCGCTAGTCATGTACAGGGTGGCCCGTTTAACTTGGGCCTATACCTTATCTCAGAAACTGTAGGTGTTATGAAAAAAATGTCGAAATAAAAGTTGTTCGAAATCAAATGAACTATTATATTTTAATAAAACGAGATCTCTATCTTGCTTTTATACAGGGCGATAAATTAAAGTTGTATTTTTTTAAATGGAACACCCTGTATATTGTTGCAGTTTTAGATTCTACGTATAATTCTCATTATCGTCATATATGGTTTCATATATCTAAAATGTCTATTGTTTGAGTTACAAGCATTTAAAATAAAAAATTGACAGATTGGGATCAACTTTGAAAAATTTATAATTCCGATACTAGATATTATTATTATTTGCAACTTTGCACAGACGATTAGCACATGCCATTGTGTAGAACAGTCGCAGGAAATTTTGAAATTTTTTGGACAGGGTGGTTGTAAAGTCGCTGTCAATTTCCAAAGTTTTAAACCTTGATAAGTCAAAAATCTTAAATGGAACACCCCGTATATTATTCCCTAGATCGATGTAGAATTAAATTCCCTTCAAGCTGGTATATGGTTTCCCTATACTTAAAGTTGCTCGTTTTCATGATATTTGACATTTACAAGTTTACATTTCTTATGGTTTGTCAAAATGTCACAATGCACATTATAAAAACTCAATATTCAAATTGAGGCGGCAAAGTTGCTAAGAATAATAAAATGAAATCGTAAACAGAAAGACGAAAATTGTTCAATCGATACTATGATATATAAAAAAAATAATAGTCGTTCATTTTCGGTAAACAACTAACAATGTTTCTACACGAACACTTTTTACTGATATGAAATCTAAAAACTAAACAAGAAATTTAATAGCGCCGTATACCCCAAAAAAGAAACATGATGCAGCTGCGGACACGTGTTTCGGAGTTATTGCTCCTCGTCAGCGTAGCGTAGCTAAAATAAATGAAGTTATGTTTTGCAGGGTTAATAATAGTAGAAGAAATTTAATAGCACTGTATACTCCAAAAAAGAAACATGATGCAGCTACGGACACGTGTTTCGGAGTTATTTCTTCTCGTCAACGTAGCTAAAATAAAGGATCTGTATGACGAAGATCTGAGACAATAACACTAAAGGTTAGAAAGCACAGTACACAGATAGTACTCAAATGCATCATGGACCACTATACGTGACCTCACTAGAAACTAACATTTACAACAAATTTTCTATGTACCCACCGTTTTGAGCAATACAGGTGGTGTATCTTACTTGAAGATTCGCAATGGCTTTTGCGACATAGTTTGTTGTATTCAAATAATTTATGGCCTCCCTTATTCTTTCTTGAATCTCGTCAGTTGTGTTAGGCTTATATTTATAAACGATTTCTTTCAAGGTGCCCCATAAAAAATAGTCTAGTGGGGTTAAATCCGGGCTACGAGCAGGCCATGATATTCCACCGTTTTGTCCAATCCACTCCCGGTAGTTTTGATTTAAAAATTCTCTGACATTCACACTTCCATGGTAAGGAGCTCCATCCTGCTGCCAGATTAAGTTCATTCTGTCCTGTGCCGGTATTTCATTTTCTATAAGCTCGCTAATTTGATTTTCTAATAAATGTAAATATCTAACTGAATTTAAATTTCCATTATAAAAAATAGGTCCCAAAATACGATTATTCCAAATCTCGCACCACACTTTCACAGAACTTTTGCCTTGTTTTTGAACTTCAAATATTTTTCTTTTATTTTCACTACTCCAGTAATGTGTATTCTTTCGATTGAATATGCCGGCAGCGGTCGTGAAAATAGACTCATCAGTCCAAAGAATGTTAACAAAAACGTTGTCTAGAAAATATCTATCCATTAAAAGACTGCAAAAATCCAATCTCGACTGAAAATCTCTTTGTTCCAATTTTTGTACTGGTACAAATTTGTATGGCCGGCGTTTGTTGATTTTGAGGCAAGTTTGAATTGTAGTTCTTGGAACTTCCAAATCTAATGCCGCCTGACGAGTGGAGGTTTCGGAATTATCTTCAAAATGAAGCAAAATATCTAATTGTTTACCTTCATTTAAGACCAGTAGGCTTCTCCCGTTTTTCATTAGATAATGTTCCATGCCTTCTTAAGTTTTGTATTATTCTGGCAAATATTTTCTTCTCAGGAATCCGTCTAGCTGGAAATTTCGTTCTATACTCTCTGAGAGCAAGAGCCGGGCTATTATTTTTAGATAGATAACATTCTAGCATGTCTACTTTTTCTTCACGTGTATACATTTTTTTTGCAGAAATAGATAAGTATGTAAGTACTACTTCAAAACAAACTACGTGAAATGTCAAATAATGTGCAATGTGAATTATTTGTTTTATTCTTCATTGCTACCTGCGATAATTTATTGATGCAAAGAATACTCTTTTTAGAATTAGTGAAAATTAGAATATGAATCATGTGTGATCTACCTACTAATTTGATCGACTAATAAGAATTTAAAGGAGTAGTAAAAGATTATCAAAACGAGAAGAATAATATCACCGCTTATTGACTGTCAACTATTTAGTGGCGAAAGTGTTTAGTCATTTTTGGAATTCGTAAGAAGTAAAAATGGTAAACTTGTATGTAAATGTCAAATATCATGAAAACGAGCAACTTTAAGTATAGGGAAACCATATACCAACTTGAAGGGAATTTAATTCTACATCGACCCATGAAATAATATACGGGGTGTTCCATTTAAGATTTTTGAGTTATCAAGGTTTAAAGCTTTGGAAATTGACAGCGACTTTACAACCACCCTGTACAAAAAATTTCAATTTTTCCTGCGACTGTTCTACACAATGGCATGTGCTAATCGGCTGTGCAAAGTTGCAAATAATAATAATACCTAGTATCGGAATTATCAATTTTTCAAAGTTGATCCCAATCTGTCAATTTTTTATTTTAAATGCTTGTAACTCAAACAATAGACATTTTAGATATATGATACCATATATGACGATAATGAGAATTATACGTAGAATCTAAAACTGCAACACTATACAGGGTGTTCCATTTAAAAAAATACAACTTTAACTTATCGCCCTGTATAAAAGCAAGCTGGAGATCTCGCTTTATTAAAATATAATAGTTCATTTGATTTCGAACAACTTTTATTTCGACATTTTTTTCATAACACCTATAGTTTCTGAGATAAGGTATAGGCCCAAGTTAAACGGGCCACCCTGTACATATACCGCATCCAAAGTAATGCAATATACATATTTCTTAAATATGACTCTAATTATGAAGATAGTTTTCTAACTTTTTATAGTAATATCATCTGCTAATTTTTTCACCTAAATGACAGACAGTGGCGTAGCTGAATATCTCGGGCCCCCCCGCAAAACATATGATGAGGGCCCCCACAAAATAATAAATCACCTCCAATTTTGTTGAACAAAAATTGTTAGCTACATGAATATTTTACCACATTATACCTACTCCAATTCTTACATCTCAAATATATCATAAAATTTTCGGCAGCGGCGTACTTGCTCCAAAGTCTTCGATGATGCGATCAGTATTTAACTTCCTTGCTCTCTCTTGCTCAATGCTTAATACACTTAATGCTGATGCTGATAGTCTTTCTTGTGTCATTGAATTTCTTACAAATAATGTCTTAATTTTTTAGTTTTAATTTTGAAAATGACCTTTCAGCTGTAGCAACAGTAACTGGTAGTGTTAAGAACAATTTTATAGCAATAAAAATATTTGGAACACTTGACAGTAAAGTTTTGTGATTTTGTATGAGAAATGTAGCAAAATTTAAGATTGAAGAATCCGCAATTAATTTCTATTATTTGTGTCCTCAAAACATTTCTTAGTAACAGAAGTTCGCGGGGAAAATCTGCCGATAAATCTTCAGAATAATTTTCAGCAAGATTGCTAGCTTCCAAATAAAGCTGATCGTCATTCATTGGATTTTTATTAAAATTAATTATGTACGAAATAACTTCTTTATCAATTTATTTTATTATATTCTTAAAAAATCTAATAAATATCAAGGAAATATAATAAATTTATGTTTTTATAAAATCCATGCATCTTAACTATTGATGTTAAGATGTACTATGTAAGATTTCGTCACTTTTAATTTCGACGATATTTTCGCGTAAACAATTCCTAGACTCGGGGGCCCCCAAGAGCTGGAGGCCCCCCCGCACCGCGGGCCCTGCGGGCCCGTCCGCTACGCCACTGATGACAGATAATATAAAGTGATTGTAATATTCCAAGAGAAAATAAACGATGCCTTCATCTGTGCATAGTTTACAACGACACGATGCCAAACATACATCAACGCTGATGAACTATAGTTCAACATCCATCACACACACCGTTTTATTTATTTATTTATCTTGACAAAATTCACTCAACAAGCGAAGCCCTGTTACAAAGTATATACAAAGACAAAAATAAAAAAACACTATATTAACAATATTTAAAATAATACGTTTAACATGGATATTAAACCACTGACACAAATTTAAATATATCAGAATTACTCTGTACATTTATTTTTAAGTACTACATATTCTATAGAGAGGGGAATTTATTAGTTAATTTCTGTTAAAAGATTCTAAATGTTCTCGTAGTAGAATGCATAGGTACATTTATTTTAAACACAGTAAAGACAGGAAATTCGAGTCAACAACATGGATCGTTTGATGTTAAGAAAACAAAACTAAACTCAGAAGTTTTATTTGTTAAAACATTGAGTGAACGAATTGTAAAGTGACGTAACGCTGTATGCTGGTTGCGAAATATAGGTGGCGCTTCTGCAACATCAGTTAATAGATTGTTAATGTGGTTTGTGAAACGAGTAGTATCCTTCGACCATATAGGAATAGACCCCGTTTGCTTACGTTTTGCGTCTACAATCGTAAAAGGGAACAATAGCGGGTCGGGGGAGACGAGTAGAGTTCGTTACCATGGGTGTGTATCATTTATATAGGGGGCCAATATCGGCAAATGCATTTTGTAAATTAATTGTAGAATAAGCTGCTGTTTTCAATTGTACGTCCTCTACTTTCAATCCCAAAGCATCTAACCAATTTTTTTCTTGCATGGGACTCTTTAGGAAACACAACAAACATTTTACTATCCCTTTTTTACGTTCATGATTTATGTTTACTTACCTGTGGAATGGTCGACCACGACCCTTATCACAATATTTTCTACAAATAACACATTTATTCACCATTCTGAACAATAAATACACTTTAACAACTCAAATACAAACAATTTACAGAAACAAAGTGATCAAATAGCAATACGGCGAACAAGCATGTCATAATTGTCAGAAATGTCAGAAGCTTGTACAGGGTTGCCAATATGTTCTTAGAAATTAATTGAAAATACTTCATAAAAGTATATTGACAGGCAAATCATGATGATTTTTCACGATATAAACTAAGAATTTTTTTTGTCTTTTTAGTGCTAATTCTATAGCGTGAAGTTTTAAAAGACAACAGGTAATTTAATGATAATTAGAACATTCTTATTCTAACTTTCCCTAAAATTGCCATTAAATGATACAATTTGGCACAAATGCATCGCTTACACCCTCCGATCCCCACCGTTATTCTTCCAATCATCGAAAACGTAAGTAAACGGGGTCTGTTCCTATATGGTCGAAGGTAGTATCATCGTTGTCCATAACACGTGTATGACAGTTTTAACCACACTGAGAATCTCTGAACTAATGCTGTAAAGACGCCATCTATATCTCGCAAGCAGCATTATTAAGGCATTGTGCCCCTTTATAATTGTTTCACTCAACGGTTGAAGGAAAAGAAAGGTTAATTTTTAATTTGTCTTCGTTTTTCAACAATTTGATTCTAAGTAATTTTAATAAAAAACCTGCATATAAGTATTAAATTTGAATATATGTATATAAAAATATCACATCTTTATAGATTTGTAACAAATGCCATTTGCCAACTTTGATTTAACCGTATAATATAATTTTGGGAAAAAACGTTTTTTGATTTCCACTTTTAGTTTTACGTGATGAACAAAATCTCAATATTTTCAACCGTGATACAATTTGGGAGCAATATCCTGATTTAATTCTCATTTATTCACATATTTCATATTAATCACGGTCTCATTGCGAGGAGAATATACTGGAGATAATAATGTGTCTCTTTATAAATCTCATGATTAAGGGAATTACTAAAGCGTTTCAGGATTAAATTTTGCGTGACAAAAATAAATGTTCCACACAAAAAAACTTTTTCAAGCTACGCACATTCAAACCACTGTTATTTCGGGATATAAATTCTCAACAAACAAAAAGCTTCCGTGCCGAAAAATCCATTATTGCAAAAGTAATAAAAAATGTTGAACTTGAACGTTCTTGAGAGTAGTCATTAATTTACAATTTTCTCTGATGGCAGTTTAACCTGAGCTAATGCATTTAACGGGTAGGGAGAATTTTCGGCTGCAAAAATTATAATTTCAGAATCTAATAAGTTTAATTAATATATGTGTTTTTAATTTACCGTCGCATGGAATTGGTAATTTCAGAAAATTGGGAAATATGTATTTGAAATTATGTTCGAATAAATCAAATCTAAATATTTTCGAGTGTAATCTGCATTATATTCAATTTTATACAGCTAGACTATACCATTTCAAATAATATAATAGGAATTTTTTTCTCGTCCTTTTATTTTTATGGAATTTATTACCACATGTCTTGAAATTCTCATCCAAAAAAGGAAAGGAACAGAAAAAAAATTGTGAAATGCTACAGTTAAAAGTTCATAATTTAAATTCAATAAAAATGACGTCCAACGTAAATCAGTAAATGACAGTTTCTTACAAAATTTCAGTTTCATTTGCAGGTTATTGTATAAAAATCTACTTAGTGCAATATACAATGTCCATCTAAAGTTTATGCCAACATTATACTTGCAATTTAAAAATTCCCAACGATTTTATGACATGTCACTGGAATATTCATCAACAACAGTTTGTGTTAAAACATAACATTATAAAATTGAGAAACTTTGAATAAAATATAGTGTTCTACAACATTTACACCTCCCCCCCTCTTATTTTTTTATGGGGAATAATTTTTAAAAATTCAAAGATGGCACCAGCGCAATTTTTTTTAATTGTACAAGAGCACCGCATATGAAAGTTATATTACACAATATATGTATATTGTATATCTACACATTTATTTCTGGAAATTTTAATAATAATTGTAATTGTGTGACATAGCATCGCATTGAGAAGTTATTTCAATTAAACTCGGTTCGTTCAAAAGTTAGGGTAATCAGTATATTTTTATATTATTATTATTATTATTATTATTTTAATTTGAAACACCGAACTTCTGCCGTGTTGCTTGGGAACATTTACATGTAATATAATTTTTCGAGAAATAACTATACCTAAATTAATAAAATTTGTAGAGATTTTTCCCGTAAAATTATTTTTTTTGCGTTTTTCTTTCAAAGTAAATAACCTTTCTTTAATCATTTAATTATGAAATGATTATTTTTCTAATTTTGACATATAAAATTACACTTTTCAAAACTGACGTAAGTGGCAAAACGTTCTACTTTTCATCATCAGTTAGGAAAACCTAAATGGTGATGAAAAATTGTGCTGCTGCTGTGCTTTTTCGGATGAGCAAGAGGCCGAGCTAGTTCAGTGAATGAATTCCGTGAACTTGCTTTGCTTTGGCTTATCGGAATAATCTTAATAATCCATGTAAGAGCGGAAAAGCAGTATTAGAGTGGGCGAGAGGTGTTGCCGTAAGCAACATCAGCAGCTCGAGCCGTAGGTTCAATAAAGTCGCAGTAAACCAATTTTTCGACCTTATCAAGAAAGTTAATTGTTAAGTTAACAGGGAATAGAATTTTTATCTGCGATGAAACAGGTCTAACAGGGAACTCAAAATGTACGTTTTTTGATTTCGCGATATTTAAACAAAGGTGCCCCGTTTTACCCCACCCATGGGGCAAATGACACATTTCTTAAAGTATTGACTAATATGACTGATGGTCGAGATGGTAGAGTACCTGCCTCTCAACCAAAAGTCCCGGGTTCGAATCCCGGTCGTGGCAATGTAAAATACTGTGAGAGGGATTTTTCCATTATACACGGATATTGGATGTGTGTCCCTTGTCTTTAAATGTGTAGCCCCCTCCCGCACAAGGCTCAGCCTTCTGGGATAAAGGGGGTCGTAATTACATGTGGTGTATTTATTTATTTATTTATTGACATATCTAAAAATTAATTGATGCAGCGCAAGCCGGGGCTTTTGTCCGTTGAATAGCTGTTTCCTCAAATCCTATTTATTATTAATAGTTTAATCCACCAAGGCTAGAGGTCGCCTGCTCTTTGGTACTTTAGTAAAGTCGCTATCTGTCACAGATACATTATATGTCCTAACAGTTAGTAGCAACTGACCACCAGAGGGATAATTTTCCCCTTCGCTGTTATTAATTTGCTTGTCTGTCATAGACACTAACTTGGTTTGCGTTTATTATTCGTCTTTTCAACTACCTATGGCACACTGACGAGAACATAAAAAGTTTGAAACCGGTCTGTGTCTGGTGTAGAAAAGACGAATTATAAACTTTGCTCTACCCATTTGGATTTGTAGGTATAATTCAGTGCAAGCCGGGGCTTTTGTCCGTTGAATAGCTGTTTCCTCAAATCCTATTTATTATTTTTTTAAATCTTTTACTAACAATAAACTACTCATTTTATATTAAATATAAAAAATATATTAAGATTCATAAAAAATTTATAAGAAGTCTATTTTTGTGCAATAAATTATAAACAAATAAAAAAATCTACTATAGCTAACAATTAATTTAGCAAAAAACAAAACATGTAACGTGTTTGAAAGATAAGGTTTTTGATAAAAATGTTTTTACAACTTTGCAGGTATTAATTTATAATTATTTTTGTTATTATTTAACCTCGTTAATTCTTTCATTAAAATAATTAATCGTAATAACTACCAACTTACATAATATTAAGCACACCTGAATTTATCATTCTTCAAGCTTGTTATTAAATCTGCACCTTTTCGACACTATCGAATCTATTAATTACGTTTTTTTTTTTTATTTTTACTCCAGTCTCCAGTCAAATTAGGATTTTTAGGTAAAAAATTTATATAGTTCTTAAAGTTTGACAATAACCTCTTAAAAGGGGTGCGAGTGCACCAAAAAAGTTCCCACCACTATCGTGGATGGAACACCCTCTTTATGGCAAAAGGTAGCCACCCCAAAATCGACTTGCCGGTGGTTTTTTCCATTTATCTCGTAAACCGTTGTTCCGGCGGAAAAACATCAAGAGACCGTCAAGTCGATTTTGGGGGTGGTTTTTCGCCATAAAAGGGATGTTCCATCCACGATAGGGGTGGGAACTTTTTTGGCCCGTACTCGCAATCCTTTTAAGAGGTTATTGCCAAATTTTAAAAACTATATACATTTTTTCTCCTTTTCGGCAATTTTTCATCTAATTTGACTGCAGTATTGTCAGCTCACATTGGCATGTCCACGATAAGCGAGTAGCATATTACTTTTTCCTTTAATACAATTTAAATTTAATACCAACAGATAGCGAGAGTTTAACTATTGATGATGCATAAGCACAAAAAATTCGAACTTAAAAAGTTTAGCAGGAGGAGGTTTACCTGATATTAAGGGAATTAAAAAATTAATCGAATGTAAAAAATACAATATGTGTCGTTTAAAATAAACGATATAATAAAAGTTAAATTTACTAACATTTATTTCTCAACCTGTACATTTTAGCGTACTTGTAGGATGCTTATATTATGCATGTTAAAATTTGCAAATAAAATTAACGGAGTTCTGGTGAAGCAATCAGTAGAACGAAAGTTATTAATCTTCATTCGTTTTCGTACACGATTCTAAGAAAATCAAACGATATTTTAAAAACTGTAATTTTAATTGTTTTATTGAATATATTTCGAATTTGGCATAAAATATAGCATGCAATTTAAAATAAGATTAAGAAAGTTAATGTTGACCCGAACGGGACAATATTGACCAATACTTAGCATTATTGTGTGCAAATTTTCAGCTTCAAATTATTTCTTAAAAACGTCTAATAGGTCACTCGCCATGAAGCACCCTGTATATTTAATATATTTTTGACTGACTTGAGTAATAAGAAACTTATAATTTTTCTTTGAATGTAATAAATATAAAATATGAATTAATTTTTAAAAACACCCAGCGAAAGTCCAATGTGTTACGGCGTTCAGGATAACTGAAATTTAAAATAAATTAATATTAATGATCTATGTCTTTACCCGCTAACATAGTAACCACGCGTTTTACCGACTTGGCTTAATGTTCTGTAAACCCAACAACTGCTGTATATACATATATCTGAAAATAGCAACCCATCAAACTACATTTAAGAACTACTAAAAACTTTGATAGCTGCTAGAGCGTCTGTCTAAACCCAAAACATCAGCTTGTGGAATATCTTTGTCAGTTTTAACCTTGCTGTTCTATTTCTGAAACATTAATGGTTTGTTTTAATTATTTCTTTATGTTCTGTATTAGATTTTAAAATAATACGAAAAGGCACACATTTAAAAGTACTTACTTACAATAAGTTTAGCGTCATGTAAATTTTACAAGCAATTTTACTCAAATGGGATCTTAAACTCGCTCTATAAAGCAGACTTCCTGAACACCCACTTAATCCTTCGATCTCATCTTTTAATTCTAGTTCATACAAACTACAGTATGTCCTTCTGTCTATTTATCGAATTTTATAATTTAACTAATCTCTGTTTTTCTTTTCAGTATGGGAAACAGCTTAGAGAAAACTACAGAGCGTTCAGAAACAAGCAAACCGAAACCATCAATCCAAAAGACTATAACAGCTACTCAGTACCTAATGTAAGTGTAAGTTTAAACATACTTTTTAGTCCTAAGATGGTATTTTTATTTTCAATATGATTGTATAAACTCATAAACCTCGAATTATCAGATATGACGGCTACGAGGTTTTTCGGACATCTTCATTTTTTAAAACAAAAGTATACAATCTCTATTGAACATGCATTGTGCTAGAGTTTCAAGAGTAATAATAATACAAATTTATTGTGGTGATGTAAAATGGTCAAGTTAAAAATATAGTGATAGTGATATGGAAAATGGGTTTTGTTTTGAAATATCTAATTGAGCACAAAAAAAAACATTGCTTGAAAACTAAAAGGAATTAAAAAAAGAAGTTTTTTCTTATACCTGTTGTCTTTAATTAGTGCAACTGCTCAAACCAAATTTGCCACGCAATACACACCTATAATTAACCAGGGGCGTATCGTAATCAATGCCATAAATTAATTAAAAAAATAGTAACGCCCCAGAAAGAAAACATTTTAAGTATATTAAATTGTTTTGCCATCACTTAGGTATAGTTTCGCAGCAAATTTGAGTTTTACCATTTTTGCAAAAAAGTCGATTTTATTAAGTTTAAGCATGCTTTGATCGTTTGGTTTTGTCATCTTGATTACTTATTTATTTTGCTTATTATGCAAAAAAACACGCGTAAAACATTGTGAGTGTGTTGTGCGAAAAAACAGTATATTATCTTCTGTTCCATTATAATTTTGCAAATACTGGAATGGTTGATGTGGTCTTTGTTTGTGATTTGACTTAATGAAAGTGCATTGCAAGCACGACGTATATATAAAGAGAGATACCCACAACGCATGAAGCATTATTCAGCAACATTTACTCATTTCTTTTGTGGACTATCCATCGCTGAAAGTTTTGCTACTGAAGTGATACTGCTATACTAGGACGGCAGACTTTGGAAAGTTCGACATTTAAAGCAATTCTAAACAAAAACTTGCACGAAGTCCTCAATTGCCTCACATTCACGAAATCCTCAATTGCCTTACTATGTCACATTCTGTTTACCGTCGAGGTCAATATTTAATAACTCCATCACAAATTACTACAACAGCCATAATATGTGGGTTGACGATAAAGTTTTCAAGATCGATTTTTCAGTAGGGAATATATTTAATAGAATCCCATTTTCTTTCATTATACTGTTTGGGAATACGTACCAGGATTTGTCTTTGTTGTTAGGAGGCTTGCCAGTAGATGGTCTCCGATTCGTATGGTTCATGCACGATGAAGCCCTGAAGCACAGCGTAACCACCGTATCAATTTGGTATACACTAGTCTCGCTGAAAACGCAACAAGACTGGTTTCTTGCCATAGTATGAGAAATACGCTTGATATTTCCAACCTGTACGGAATTCTCTTATGAGGAGGACTGAACCATGTAATCGCTCTAGGATTATTGTGAGTGTTTTCTCGCATTTTCCTCAGTTTTTTACTGAGTAGTAAATTGTTTGTCCAACATACTACCGACTGTTCTATATCCTAAGCAGGTTCAACATGTTGATTTAGCTCCATAGCACTGATGAGTACCAAGAAGTATGAAACATGTACCTAATTTGTTACTTATCCCCATACTGAAGCTTGTAATATTTATTACAATTCCTTTTGAGCAAAAAATATGAATTAATTTTTTTGCAAAAAATGGTGAAATAAATTTTAAAATACAAAACAATTGAAAATACAAATTTTGTCTAAAACTGATTGACTTATCTTAATGTTTTTCTTTTTCTACAGGGTATTACAACTTTTTTATACAATGTATGTATGCTACTGATTAGATTACCCATATCTCCACCCTAGTCAATTGTAGAGCTTGCTATACCACATCTTAAGGTATCCTATTTAAGTGTGCCAAATTTGATTTAAATTAACTAAGCTACAAACAATATAAGAAAAATTTGTTATTTGAAAATTTTAACGCCCTTGTTTCCAAAACGAAGAATATTTAGACATCTTTTTATAAGAACTTTTGCTTAAAATTAGCTAAATAAAAAAATATTTGGATCTGGGAACATTTTACCATCTTAAGTAACTAAATCTAAATCCTTGCTTATTTTTTTTTAAATACTTTAAAGATATATGTATCAAATTGTTTTAACCAAATAGGGTAACTTTTGAAAACTCGCATGTGATAAGACTAATTTGTGCAGTAAAATATATTTACAATGCACCTCTTAAATATCTCTATCTAAAACATAAATATGAGTAAAAGAAAATATTGATTTAGTTATTCATAGACGAAAATAATATGTCCAATCTTCTCTTACCCCAGTTACTTTAATTCAAGAAATTTAAATGGATGTATTATTTTAAACGAAATAAAAATAGATAATTGAAAATAATACATTAAACGATAATTATTATTAAACCGACCAAAAAACGTAACTTTTATTTTGTTAAACTTGAAAGTAAGTACATTTTAATGGTCATGGCAGCATAAACTCTAGTTTTTATGTTAACTCTTAGCAAGTACTGTGGACGTGTGCGCTAGGTGCAATTATTCTAAACTTTATCGGCCGTTTAAAATGTGAACCACTATACTTAAGCGAGACGATTGCGCGTGCATTATATTATGTTAATCCACTGTGGAGGTGTGGCAGATGTACTGAAGTCATTTATCATACCTTACTTTGTTGCAAATTACATCGCTGTTGCCAAGTTAGTAAGATAATATATAAACTTAAACGATAAAATAATGTTGGAAACTAAAGAAACTATTTCATTTAACTGAAACGAAATCATGGTATCCTCAGAATTAGTTATTTTCCACAGCAATAGCAAGTCATCTTTATCGCAATTTCTGCTAATAATATGAATATTAATTTGCTGTTTTTGCTTATTACATTTCAACTTTCAGAAGATCGATGATTAGTATCAATAATAAACAACAAATTTTACACTCCTTCAGTGGTTGAGGGAAACGCACGTCAGATTACTACTACTTTTATATTTGTAGAAACAACTTACTTATTAAGTATTGTCTAAAAGTTATTTGTGGCATCTTTCAGTTTTTTTATTTGTTATTATATGGGATTTACTGCCTCACTTCAGTCACTTCTGAACATTACCCAGACAATCTAAAAAATATATGGATTTAAAAAATAAAAATAACCTTTAACCTGTGACTTTACGTCAAAGGAACAGTTAAAGGTTGGTTTTTGACGTAAAATATAAATAAACTAAAATAAAAACAATGATGTTTCGCAGACGTTTCGGAAACTTAATCTGTTTCCTTTTTCAATGCTAATAAAAGAACTTAGCAACTTGAATATCTAATCTGATCAACTTTTCTGTGAGCACTAAAAGAGACTGTGCTTGTTTTACGATGTGCTAGGTTTACTTCTACAAGTATAAACTGTTTGCAAACTGCCGGAAACAGTCGACCTGCTGTTTTTAATACCCTTTCCTTTACTTGCTCGAAAGTTCAAAAAATCTTGACTGGGCGAATAGTTCTGAAAGCCTACAAACCTAATATTGCATTATTCAGCCTAATTTGTTGGCTCTTGATCCCCAAACACGACCATAAAATTTGCAGTTCATCAAATCTCGCTCAAAATGTTATGTTAATGTTAACAGGTGTTGAACTTATCGAACATGTTAACGTCATAATTCTAGAATAACTATAATCTCGTTCTAATATCTAACATGCTTTCCATTGCGTTCCAATATCTGATTTTGACAATGGCTTAATAGAGAAATAATATTAATATTCAGGGTTGTAATAAAAATCAATAAAAAAATGTTTGACATGGAAAAGAGTCCTAATGAAGAATTTTTGCCTGTAAGAACGTTGAGTTATAGAAAACGAGTGTCATATTATCGTACATTGACTATTTAGTGAACTATTCCATATTTATTATAAAATTAAATAAAAAAAGTTATTATTTAGATAAGATAAGTAGAGCTAACCCTCTAAAATCGATGTCATCTCAAGTCGCTGCAAAAGGGTGGATATTACCCACCCTTTTTGTTACGGTAATAGTGACCTTTTATATGCGAGTTTTTCGCGAGAGTACAAAGTACTCCTAGAAACTTGCATATTTTTAGTATTACCTCTGCTGTTCGTGAAAATATGCTTTTAAATTTTTTAGATCCCTGTATTCATAAACTAAAAAATTAAAAGGAGCACGAAAAAATTAATAGTTATCCTCATAGTTATCAAAAGGAATTGCCCGTGTGAAAAATTAAATTATTTGTAGATCGGAAAATGGTATAAAAGCCATAGGATAGATACATTTAGAAGAGTTTTCGGGTTCTGTTCCGCGTTGATTATTTTGAATTATTAAGTTTCGACCATCTTCTATAGTCCAAACGTAAAGAAAATCAACACAGAAGGGAACCCGGAACTGTTCTACAAATCTTCAGCGTTAAAATCAACTCTTTTTGTTTAAATCAAGGCCGCATTTTTAATTGGCATCTAATAATGTGTTACTGTACCTAATAATTATTACACATAAATCATGCTAAAACTCGGAGTAAATTTGTGTTGTTTTTTTTGTACGTGAGCACGCATAAAACGGGGACTCCGTTAAATTTTATTAATAAATCAACTTAATTGGTGAAATAACTTAATTATCTAATAATAAAGGTAAGGGAGAATATTAATGAGACCAAGTAAATTTTTTGCTAAGCATCCAGAGTAATATTTTATTACCGGGGTAGTTAAAAAAGTTTAAAAAAAGCAAAAAAAAAAGTTTTATAAGAGTAAACATATACCTATGCCATTCACACTTTATTTAAATTAGAGTAGGCTTTGGAAAATCTGAATTCTGTTGATATGATTGACTGGTTTAATTACTGAGGTTATGTTAAAATATCAAAAATATAACCACAAATTCAAATTAGTTCTACATAAATTGCCAGGGTGAGACCCTAAAGAAAGCATAGCAATGAATAAAATTATCAGTGACAATATGCACTTATTTCGGATGAAAAAAAGTATAGAGTGAAGTCTTAAAAGCAAAAACAACTGATCGAAGGGATTGACTGAAAATCTGAACCCTAATAAACCGACTTGCCACATTGTGAATAGTTGAGAACAATTAGTTGGCTGCAGTAGCACGCAAAATATCAATGAGATGCGAATGGATTGGCAACTCTTGGGCTAATCCTAATTATTCCGTTTAAAGAACAGGCATATTAGGACAATTATTAATGCAGTCATATTATTTTTAAAGATTACTTCGAGGATTACTTTCGCTTCTGACCACTTATATGATGACCGCCAAAAAGTTCAAAACCGTTAAAAGAGAAAAATTAAAGATCATTTCTACAATTGTTAAGGAGGAAATACTCTTACTAGAAGAGTATAGACAATGGACACTAAACTTTCAAACCAGGTTGATCATTTTGTGACGTCATATTGCCAATGTAACAAGAAATACCTAAAATTTTGAAGGGGAGATCCTACGAGAGATCCTACAAATGGAAAATAGACCTCACATTCTCACATAGGAAATGAGTCGACGGAAATATCACTATCATATTACTACAGTCCGTCGGGTTTGAGGTGTGACCATTCAAGTTCATAAAGTTGCGATTTTTTTAAAATCATTAAAATTGAATATGAAATCGATTAATTAATGAATGCAATTTATTTAATTAAGCACCAGAATAATACTCACTTTCTAATGTAGCAGTACCTACAGATTAAGAAACAGTGGACACACCCAATATCCGAATATACTGAGATTATTTTCTTTTTCATAAAAACCCAGTACCACGACGGAGAATGGAAGTAATCAAATGTACTTGCTTTTTCAAGCAGTCACATTACCATATTATTAGAAACAGGATCTAAGCACATCATGACATCAATTTCTCCTAGTTTCAATGTTTTCAGTAAAACAGTGGCAATTATTCTAATGCTTGTGTGTTGCACCTTTCCAGTGATTAGATATATTGATTATGGAAAATAATTTTTTCGATAATGATATTTAATACGTAGCTCTTTGTATTTTTTAAACAATGGTTGACTAATTAATGAAGTGGTTAATGTGAGTGAGAGTATTTTGCATCTTAAATTAATTTTCACTAATCAGTTCGTAGTAAGGATTGTGGTTCTTCTATTAGCTTAGAAATTAGTTTGTTCTCTGGCATTTTGAAAGTTTTATCAAGTTTAACTATACTTTATTTCTGTTCTTGTTTCTGTTGTATTAGTAGTGATTAATTTAAAATTTTATGCTTATGCTGAATTTTCTTTAATAACTGAATCACGAAACTGTTAAGCATATAAAATGACAAAGACTGGTTTGGATTTAAAACGTTACAATGCCACCTCCAGTTTGATCCCCCATCCCGTTAAAATAGACTTTGGAGGAAGAGCATATTTGGAAGTATCTCATGACAGTTGAATCCGTTGTGCTTTTGGAATCACTTTTTTACACTAGATAACGTTAGGTAAAACTCTCTAATCGTTAAAGCAACTGTGGTATGCAGTCAAACACGTCACATGAACCATGCTATGAAAACCGTGTCGATAATAAAGGACACTCAATGTTTTCCAACTTGACTGCACTAACTCATCTACAGTTCGAGAATTAGTAGCAATCCAGTGTCCGCATATCGTATGATCTGCCTATTAATCACATTTGCTACCTTCTTGTCAAAAGCATTACCTACTTGTTTCATTCACACCAAGTCAAATGTATTATTAATTTAGCTTAATACTTAATAGATAGGTATATTTAATTTAACAGTGTTATAAATTGAAGACGAATAATATGTTTTTGTATTGAGATCCACTAAAAGTTTTATCCACGATATTACAGTCTTCTGTTACTTTTACCAAATGTAAGTTGAAATTGCGTTGACTGCCGCCACTGTTACTACCACATTCACACTTTTTATGATTCTTCGATGAAATATGTCTCACCATAACGTACTTGCGGTTCTATGAGTGGTTTCTCACATCTTATTATTCGCCATTAAACCTCAAGAGCACTCAGTTCGACATTCTTACCTATTAACCTATACGTTTCTGAGTATAATGTAGTGAAATAAATGACAATATTGATCGTATTGTCTACAATTGCACGAGTAAGTGACAATTTTATTTTATTTAATTTAATATACTGAAAAAATTTTTTATCCGTTAGCTGCTCCTGAAGTGCCTCGCTGAGGCAAGGTCTCTATTTATATCTAAACTGTCCATCATATATCTTAAATTGTGAAATTCCTCATTGAAAGCACCGCTGACTTAAAATATTTAGTGCACATATTATGTTAATGAACCCACCTTTATAGACAAATTCATCGAATGGATTCTAATGTATAATAATTAGCAAGTTAACTAGCATTAGAAGCTGTAAATTCATCAATTTTGCTTTTTAAATGGCTGAAGATCCTATTACCACCCATGTATGGCCAATTGAATAGAAATGTAGTTAGACATATTTGTCATACTCATAATATATCGTGCAAAATATTCTATCAACGTATAAATCCTGT
This sequence comes from Rhagium mordax, assembly GCA_963680705.1. NCBI lineage: Eukaryota > Metazoa > Arthropoda > Insecta > Coleoptera > Cerambycidae > Rhagium > Rhagium mordax. The sequence goes on from OY796658.1 coordinate 61,430,752, forward strand.
ATGTAACGTTATTTTCGCAGTATTCAACAGCAAGATTTACTAATAATTTCCTGATTTCTAAATAGCGACTAGTTTCTTTATTTGATATGTCGTAGAAACAGGTTATCTCGGATACACTTTGTAATAAATATTAAGGCTTTTAAAAACGAATAAAATACATGTTGCAGTTATTAAAATTATCATTTCACACAGGGCCGGACGCTACTAAGGGACGTAAATTTTTGCGTGTTTCGCCTCCAGTAAATATCAGAGTGTCAATCAACTGTCTCAACGATTTTTGTAAAATCGTACCAAGAACAGGAATCTATACAACAGTACTAATGCTACCACTACTTTATCACAATAAATCACAGAGAATATTCGGCATATTCCTGGGAAATTTCCCCAAATATTCCCCATGATTTTTTTCTTTGAATATTCACAAAATAAGACAGTGGGAATCAGGAAACCAAAGAAATTAGATTGGCAACAGAAATATATTATATTTAAATACGAACACTTTTCTGTACAGATAAAATAAAATAAATAATATTTTCAGGAAAAGCAATGAATAAATAAAATAAAAGTGTTCTCGGATAATAAACAACTGGTCCTCCATTTCGAAAGGACTAGTATCCTCGTCGACCTCGTCATCATCTGTGTCTTGATATGGAACATAAATATCTTTATGATCCAAAAATTCCGATGTTTCTGTCTCACACTTACTGCTCACTGATTAAGTGTGTCGTCTTTTAAGTACTTGGCTCAATAAGCTCAGTCACAGTACCAGGAATCGAGCGAACAGTACTCATTTTTGTACGTCAGTAATTCCTAATGTAGGCAATGTAGGTTAATTTTATTCCACAAGGCGTGGTTAGCTTATTTCGTTTCTTAATATGAATGGTCGAAAAGGTGGAAATATATCTTTCAGTAGATGCTGAAATAGCCGGAACTGATAAAATTTTAACTGCTATATTTCCTAGGTAACTGCTTTGACCAAATATCCCCCACCACCGTACACTATAAGCCCATTGGGCAATTTAACCAGTACTGCTCGTTGTAATTGGAATGATATCTGAGAAACGAAATTTTTACAAAATTGACAATGCCAATCCAGCATTATATGGCATCAAGTTGTTCATCGGAATTTAAATAGCAGCCTTGGGCCTTTGGATCTAACAGACAAGCTGATTTATGGATGGATTTGAGAGCATAAGCTCTTTTTTCTTGAAATTTATTCATAAACGTTTTTTCATCATTTTTCTTCATTCAAAGGAGCGTTAAGTTTATTTCAATGCTTTCCTGAATATCGTGGAATGCTTCACGATAAATTTATTGTGTCCTCCATTCCCTTCTAATTTTAACATTCAGTTGGCTACTGGCTCCAAAAAGGTTTTTTTCTTATACGTACCCAGAAAACGTCATCGTCCAAAAGCATCTTCATCCACCGCCAAAGTTTGTAAACTACAAACCAACATTAAATGAGAACCCAGCGGGTAACAACAGGTAAAAACGTTTTTTGCAATTTTTGATCTCTTACATCTATCAAAAATACTTAATATTGCCAAATTTATATAATTTTTAACAAAATTCCCGATTTTTTCCGAGAATTTTGCCGTTTGAGATAGTAAAGAGTAACAAACCAGTTCCGAAACATTTTTATCGTAAGTTAATAAAGTTACACGTGGGAATAAAAAGAGCAAGATTCTGCAGATGTCAACACAATGGGTGGTTTAAATGTAACTACACTCTCACTCTGTATAGTGTATAGTAAGTAATGCGTACAGAAATTTAAGAAAGTAACTAAAATTACATACCTATTTGATTTTATAATTTTATATGTACAAGTACATACCTACCTACGTAAATGTTGGAAGTTGAGTTTTTTGTTTTTTAATCTTTTTTAAATCCATTTGATCTATTGCTATGTTACGCCTATTACAAAAACTACATCGTTTTTGTTTGTTTCCCAGTAAATAATATAAATTATTTTCACTAACAAAAATCTGATCGCCCTGAAGCCAGTCCGACTCTGATTGCATATTACAGGAAACTAATTATTTATTAGTTGATTATAAAGAAGATTTATGTTTTTAATTTTCCGTAATTAGCTAACATGTTGGCGATAAATATTAATTATTAAAGTTTTTTCAGATAAGGAAACAAGAGAATATTCATTAACGTTATACAGGGCTTTCCAAAAGTATGAAAACGGGCAATTTTCTTGAAATCTAGGCGTTTTAGAACAAAGTGTTTCGGAGACCAGAGTGATAGTCTTTAGAAATCTACGACATGACATTAGCAAGTTTTTGGTGAGTGGACAATACCAAGGTTCTTTGCACTTGTTGTTTTAAAAGGAAATGGTTTATTTTTTATTCGAAAAATTGAAACACCATTAATTCCGCGTATAAATCGTTCGAATATTAAAGCTCTAAAGCTATTAGCTGCAGAGATACTCAAAGTTATCCAAAAGAGCCAAGACCTTTGTGTTTATTTTTTATTGAACGGCACTTCACGAAGACCAGGCCTGTACGTCACAGAGTACGAGAAGTTTAGGAAAACATGGTTTGGTCGGGATTTCCATAACATTGTTTTTTGAGGTAAAGCGTTATTATGGATCTCATTAGTAAAGAAAATTGCTACGTTTAGTCTAGTAGCACGAGTATGTCATTCGCAGTGGTAATAGCATCTTCTGCAGAACACTCCCCATGAAAATACCGATAAAAGAAACCAAAATGAGACGATGTTCCAAAGCAAGGTCCAATTCACCAATTTTACCCAAAACAGAATTAATCAAGTTGGTTTTCTATATGTGGTTTCTATTTCGTTATTTTTTATAGATGATGCTGTTTTCAACATTATCAAACGTTCCTAATCTCTTTAGGTAGCCTTGTTGAGCGTCTCTGTAACTATTCACTTTAATGTAGCTTTAATGTTCACGGATAATTTAATGACCTCTGAAACGTAATTAAAAACACACATCAAAAAAATAAGATGACCTTCAATAATTAAACTTGACAGTCTTTAGCCATCAAAAATCGCTTATTATCATCTGGTAAATCTCTAAAAACTATAAAACGTGTAGTTTTCGTTAAAATTGACCGTCTGCAGACTTTTGGAAAGCCTTTATATACACTTATAGTATCCGCTATATTCTGCATACCGACCTAGTTTTGATAACATATAAGTACTAACATATACTTTGTCCTTCAATATGTTTTTAAAAATCCATGAAATTTAATAGTACACAACCTTGCTGGGTGTTCGTTGACTAATCCTGATGAAGCAAAGCAAATAAGTATCGACCTATTTGATGGATGATGCTCCATATTACATTTTGGACGTGTAGAAACACAAACTGAAAACAAATTGCCACAACTGTTATTTTCTCATACTTTAATCTGCTGCAGACCGTATTCCTATTAATACAGTACACGCCCAACAGACGACAGATTATATAAAACCTTGTCAATGTCAAATAAGTTTATTACCTGTCTGGTCGTCTAGCCATTATTTTGTAATGATAAAATAACAATTTCCTATCACAAATTTACAATACAAAAAAAAACATTTTCATAAAAAGTGTATGTACAGGTCCAGCTTAAAGGTGTTTCCCCCTTTATTTTCGCTATTCTCAACATATTTTTGCCATTCAAAAACGTTTCTTGATCAGTTTTTAATGAACTTTTTGGATCTGCAATAACATCTTCTCTACGTCAACAAAATGCAGGGCCTAAAAATTTTTTTTTGTGTTTGTTATCTTTATATTATAATGTTATTTATGAAATAAATATATAAGTGTTATATATTTTTGAATTCAGCTTGAAAGGGTCTATATAAAAACGTATAATAAATATAGGGTCGTTATATTTGTATTTTGTTGACGTAGAGAAGATGTTATTACAGATCCAAAAAGTTCATTAAAAACTGATCAAGAAAAGTTTTTGAATGGCAAAAATATGTTGAGAATAGCGAAAATAAAGCGGGAAACACCTTTAAGCTGGACACCCTGTACAGTACAGGATGTTATTGAAAGTTGCCGAAAGACGAACTGTCAATGATATCTTTCCACCGATACAGGATGATACATAATATTTTTTCAATATTTTTATTAATAAATAATAAATTATTCGATTTTTATGCAAATAATATGATCTTGTGGCCTAAAGCAAAATTGGATACGCTTCTACAACAACTTGGCAATTAAAAAAATACACCTAAAACACAAAAGCTGCAGTGGAATAACAAGATTTGAAGATTTTATCATAAACTGGTGTCCTACATGTCACCATATATTTTGCAAGAGTTTGTTTTGTTACCTTATTTTTCGTTAATAATAATTTCAGTTTTAATTTGTCGGTCATTTTCAGTAACATCTTGTAAGTAGGCATATGAAATAGAAATACATACCTATTAAACCTTTGTCAAAAATCAGTAAAATCCTTACAAACTCGAAGTATTTTTTTTCATGAAAAATTGTAATAATTTTTTAATTGCAATCTGATATTCCAGTCTTTAATAATTATCCCATAATGAGTTGGAATCTTGACCAAAACATAGTACTCCTCACCTGAAGTAAAGTTCGCTGGCTAAGTTGCCATCATCAGGAAGCATTTAAAAATAAATACTAATTTACAAATTTCTCCAACCACAAAATACTTTGATACGCACTTCGCTAATCAAGTTGACATTATGTGAAGTTTTAAAATTAACAGAAACAGATCAAATCGTTTTTAGAAATATCAGTTGATAGGTTCAATATCCAAATGAAGTTTTAAATATAATGTCCATATTATAATGATTATTTTATATTTTAAAATCTATGCCCAAAAATATTAAGAACAATTATTGCACATAATAATAGGACTAAAATTTTTAGTACAAGCATGCTACATATTGCCATTGACTAAATATACATATTGCTGAAGAATTGTCATATAGACTAAAATATTTTAATCTATAGAATTGTTTAATATTATAGATACGTATATCAAATTAACTTTGCAATAAAGTTTATACTTCACTCTAAATGTGATAACCTTGACATTGAGTTTTCATGTACATTAATATCCCTGCTAAATGGTGCTATTCACAGTGTTCGCCCCTTCAAAGGGTCAGTCTGCCCCTGGGATTAAACGAATCCGTTGGTTCTGCGCAATACCCCATGAGAATTAACCGAACTCTATAAATTTTCATTAATCCTCATTAAAAATATATATTATATAAACTGCATTATTCGTAAATCAAATTTTGAAGGGACGTGTAACTGTATAGGTCATTTTTGTTATTGGTTGATATTATTTAATTAATTTATTAAATAAGTTATTAAAAGAAATAAATATCATGGAAACACTACCCATAAAATCCAAATGTTCTGACACAGTTAATATTTAATCATAGATGGAAAATATAAAAAATAATGTTAATTTTATTAACTGTAATCCCAACTATGTTTATGTTATCTTTGCTGCCTTCGTGGTAGTCGGTTGTATGGCCTAATAGCTGCTTTATTGCATACAGCATTTTATCTGGAATGTTTGTTTAATCTAATGCAAACATGTTTGCGTGTTTGGCCGATATATCCTGTGTAGAATATAGACCTCGTAGATCCTGTCAACACAACAAGAACTTCCATATTCTTATTGTATGTAGGATACACACATTACAAGTTTGTCCGCCACATAAATCTTTTTAAATCTATAAACAAAACCAACTGAGAAAACTGTAAATAGGAAAACGAATATTTGTTTTATAGTGTAGGTACATATTATTGTTACGTGTTTACAGCCCTTAGCAAACGCCCCAAGAGTGGATTCAATAATTGCCACAATACTAACACTAAACCACTGATTTATTAACTCACTAATTGTAATTAGTCACTCTAATTATAACACTATCTATCTATCTATCTATATTCGGGAGTGACGGCTAAGCCAGCATGACCATTGACCATTCGCACATTATAACACTTATTACTTATGTTTAACCACTATTAATGACCACTTGTCACTATACTAGTCACTGTTCCTTTTCTGTTCTGTCTAGTTCACTCACCAATATTTAACTGACAATAGTGGACTGTCCTGGCCTTTATATACCTACAGATATCTCTTCTGGAGTAATCTAGGTCTTCCTCTAGAAGACTCTACAATTATTTTGTTTTCTAATTCGTTTTGATACTTTTGACGCCATCTATTGGGCGACTGCTGAACCGCCACCCATTTAGAGCTTTGTCTTGGAATACATACTACATACCTCTGTAAGCGATGTAAATACAACACAATATTAACTGAATTTTTAATTTGTGTAAATTGCTGAACATTTTATAAATAGTTTTATTTTGATACAGATACGTTATGTGAAAGATATGATTTTTTCACTTTACGTAGTGACAGTTGAAAAAGAATCAAGAAAATTTTAATTTAAATTATTTAAATCCATTATTGTAAATTAAAGGAATACCTGAAGAGGACAGCCTAATCTTAATCTAAAAAATTCCACCCAAGCCGATAAAATAAGCAACCATTTTATCGACACGACATTGCTTCTATAATCCAAACATATTGATTATGGATGCATCATTGACGCGATAAAGTATTAAAAAATTGCATGCAAATAACCCACCACATGGGCGTAGATGGATTTTTTTTAAATAAATTAATTAACTAAATATACATTATACCTCATATTAGACATTGCCTTAAGGTTAATAATATTTTTGTGGTTGTGAATAAAATTTGTAGAGATCTTAAAATTGCTGGCATGATGCTTTTAAAGGCATTATTTATTTTTCAACATCGTATTAAAAAATCGTTACAACCAAGTGGGTGAGAGGGAGTCAATAATAATACTTATAGGAGTCCAAAAAAATTTACTGATATACTTTGCATTACATTTAAAAAAACGCTTGACTATACAATCGTCTTGGCTCGCCCGGTAATTCGAAAATCATTTTCGGTTTTAGACTCGGTTATCAAGCTTACTTATGTTTTTTTAATGTATTTTCTAGCTATTATAAAACATAAAACTAACGGTTTGGGCGCACTATTGCCCCACCTAGTATCATAACTGCAAATGTTTGCGAATATTTTGATGTGACTGTTTGGAAAATATCTTTAACGTGCTCAGAAGTAAGTTAACTTTTTGCAAACCTTTGTGTTTAACCATTAAAAAACGTGATGGAATATGTTTAAGGTTAATCGTGTTAAATATAACCGTGTTTCAGTACAACAAATTAATGGTGTTCATACAAACTAAAAAATGTTTCACGTACATGCGAAATAATTAAAAATCTAGACACGAAAGTAATATCAGCAGTAAAAGAAACATGATTATTCATATTTCGCAAAAGCTTATATAATGACACACGACACAATTCGTGTGGAATAAGGTTAATTCTGGGTAATCATAAATGATTTTAAGGTCATTAAGTCTACGTTAATAAAAAAAGTTGCGTAATTTTCAACCAAATTAAGTCAAATAGGACATTTTCTTCCCAAATTGGAATAATATTGATTATACGTCTAATTGCTTATATTTATCATATTTTGTGCGATTAAAAGCAATCTACTTTCATATTAATAAAGCATTCATAAGGTCCGGCACTTTAGAGGATTAGCAAATTCACAATAATTCTCAATATAATGTAGCCAATGTAATAAGATGAAAACCATATAAAGTTCTTTCTTTTACCAAAAAAGCATATTGAACGTGAACGTGACAAGCTAACAATTGAATTAGTTGTCTCAGTCTCTCTTTTAATTTTTGAGTAACATCGGCAGTTCAATTAATCAGTAGAAACGTGCACCGATGATTTAGTGAAAACATAAGATACTGATACCAACTCTCATTGGGAAGGTAAAAATGAACTAAAGACACTTTTAGAACTTTTAATAGTAAAGCCACTTTATTAAATAATCTCCAAAAAGAGCGTGTGCCCGAAGATTCGGAGGGGTTGGGGTTGTGTATACTGTTCTTACAACCCCATAAGCAAAGATAAAAACGTTTTTGTTCTGCAAGCCACAATTATGTACCTATATTTGAAATCGAAATGTATGCCTAGAAACCAAAGAACTAAACAGTGGGAATCTTTTAACTCCATCAAACCATCACAGCTGGAAGTACGCTCCATGAATACAATCGCTTTGATGGCATACTCTAAACCCATGCATAAAAATTAATGTCAAAATCTTTCCATCCGGCTTATTCAAACCTCAACTATAAACATTTTGCATTTGCATCATCTGTCGTTACAGTTTATATGTACAGTTCGCTACTTTTATTGGCTTTTGACCTAATTTTTTTCAACACTATTGTTTCAAGTCAGTCACTCAATCAGTTCGATATCATCGGTGTCAACATTAATTACTGTTAAACATTGCAATTCCTATTAGTAAAGGCACTTATTTCTTGTTAGTAGTTATTAAATTGTTCCAAATCAACATATTTGATTAGAATAATAACAAATATGAAATTATAATAAATATAAGGTGTCTGTGGATGCAAGATACAATTTCTAAAACCATGCAATCATTTCAGCGGCTTAGGACACACAATTAATTCTCCTATTCTTGTTTCCTTAAAAGGTAGAAAATAAAAAGATATAGCTTGTCTTACAATGCCGAGAAAAATCTAATTGTAAATAAACTCCGTACCTTGTTAATGTGGTTTTACGAAAGTTACTTTTACATAAAATACACAATTTTGCATGTAACTTTAACTACCTTTGTTTCCATTTTTAACTTCATCAGTATACAAATTTCTAAAGATACCTGCACTTTATGGCGGAAACTTGATAAAAACATCTTAAGGCTAATTGAAAGTTAAGCAACAATATGATATAATGAATACGCATTATAACCCCGGGATAAGAATGATAAGTACAAAACCCTAACATAATAATTATTCTAATAATTAGACTTAACAATGGAAATAACTCTAATTAACAAAGTTGTCTTTAGCTTGAGTAAATATAGAACCAGTGAGCAAGGTTAAACGAAACAAGTCAATTTTCTAAAAATATTTGGAAACAAGAGATTCTCAACTTACTATGTAAGAGAAATCGACCCTTAGGAGGAAAAAGTTTAAATTTTGATCATCCTGTATCTACTATATTGTTTAGTCTCTTGATCGTTGCTACATTATGAGCTTGAGCATGCTATCTTTAAGAACTTAATCGGTGCAATTATTTCTTTACAATCAGGGTAGGTTTGCAAAATTGATTCATTATTCATTCAAGGTTTAAAACCAAAAGTCACGGAACCTATCATTATTTTAAATAGCGTCAATCAAGGAAAGTTAAATCACATTTAAATAGACCCTCGCTGTACTAGCAACACATCAAAGTTGTGTTGCTATGCGAGTGCGATGTGCGAACTGTACTAAATGTGTATATAACGAATTGCTCGCTTTCGGGGTTTCTTTTGAAATGACTTTAATATGTGGCTTCTGTCGAGCGGACGTACGATACGCCCCTGCAAAATGCACATAGCAACAGCAGTCGCTTGAAATGTTCCCGCTCTACTTGCTTCTCACTGCCAAATTTATATTGTATTAATTAATGTAATTTACATTACGCGCAATACGCACAGAAGCTCAAGGTGAAAACGAAAACCGTACAATATAATGGCGGCCCGCCAAGGCTATTCCAATTTTGCCTTTAAAGGGCGAAACAGGGGATACTTTATAATTAACTTTGATGGGTACCAACTATTGACGGCAAAATTAATGTCAGAAGTGGTCAGAATAATTTTAATTCTATAGGAGTCTCGTAATATACCTTAGAAAATTACTTAGTTTATATTTTCCATCTAGGGTGAAATAGTTTACATTATACCAAAAGATCTAAAACAACGTTGAAAATAATGATTAAACTTGTAGAAATTTTCGTATATTTAAAGGGCTTGCTGCGGTAGGAGGTGTGCCATATTAAAAAGTTGTTGATTTTTATTTAGGTATAAATTCATTCTACTTTAAAATGTATTATAAATTATCTGTATACAGGGTGTTCAAGGGTTAACTAGACAAATGTAAAATTGGAATTCGCGACTTCAAAAGAGAAAAAAGTTTTTCATAACGATATGTCCGGAGTTGCATCCCTCCAAAGTGGAGTTTAAAATTAGGTTTTTATTTTTTTTTTCATAATTTGGGAAAGATAAAAAAATAAAATTTAGTAAAGAATTTCTACTAATAGAACCACTTTTAATAGATATATTTTCAATCGTCCCTTATCGGAAAAATCCGTGAAAACCAACATGCCATTCCATTTTTTTTATTCGAACTTTTTAATAGACTCGAATTTTATCGTACTATTGGGTCTATTCCCATTCGCAATGTTAAAATTAACAGTCCGTTAAAAAAATTAACAGAAAGTTTTAACTGAAAAGCTATTCTCGTTGCGTTGTCAAGGTATTAAAAATTAACAAACCCGTTTATTTTTAGAGGATGGTTGGAAGCATCCTTTAAAAACTTAACGGTCTGTTATATTGGAATAAAATTGCGTTTGCAGTGAACAGCGATTTCCGTGTAGGTATATTATTAATATACTATATTATTGTTTTTTGCGTGTTTTTTCATAAAGTTTATCCGTTGTATTTGATTATATAGTGAGTAAAACGTCAAGTAAGTGTTTTGTAAGTAATATTTAAAAAAAAAAAATAGACCAGTTTCAGTTTGTTGTTTATATTTTAGGTTATACTTTAAAAGAATGGCAGTACCAGCACTTCTGTTTGAAGAATTGAGACATTTAATCCAAATGTGAGTATACTTACATCCCTGTTTTTTACAGTGTTTCTTTCTATACAGATATACAGGGTGTCCCGAAATAACGTGAAAACCTCTTAACGGTAGATTCCTCATCAAAAAATAAGTATAGTCTTTTATGTACATCAAGGTCGAAAACGGCCTCCTTGAGCCGCTAGACCTCCTCAAAGGGGGGGCACCAAAAAGTGATTTTATTTTTTTTCTCGAAAGTGACTAAAGTTAGCGGAATGAAATTTGGGCACGACTTTGTACTTACGGAACGTCTTCTTCTCAATGCATTTTTATTTTTCTACTTACTTTTTAAATAAGTTAAATAAACAACCGCTATTGAATTTTTAGTCAGAACTTTTAAACAGATGAATTTTTTTTTCAAATAAATTTATAAAATTTTTTTCAGAAAGCCACATGTATTCTACTACTTTCATCTCTCTTGAAAATTTATCGTAAATCTCATCAATTTCAAATAAAAAAATATTTTCTGATCCCTTGCATAATAGCTATTTCTTTACATTCAGCCATTTTTTAATCAAATAGTTTTCACTAAATAAATAAAGAAAACTCATTTTTAACGTTCAATGATTCAATCATTAGCCCGCCGCAACTTTATGAGGTTATGTTACACAACTATATTCATAAATAGTTCATCGAATTCCCATTGAATCGAATTTCTATACACTTGTTGCTGCATTCTCAGATGTGAATAAACGGAACTGTTAAAAATGAGTATTTTAGAGGATCCGTTTAAAACATCCTTTTTGAATAGCAATGTCAACATTTTAACTTAACGGAGTGTTAAAAATTAAAATATAAACGGCATGTTAATTTTAACGGAAGTGAATGAGAATAGACCCGAAAGTGCCTTGAAAGGCTCGATTCATTGAAAAACATTTTTGTCTATTTTAGTCTAATCAACATGTTCAAATTGGTGAAAAATAGTGATAAAGCTCCTAAAAATATGAGCGATAGCTCATTGGATTCGGAATGACGTCTAGAAAAATGTATTCGAAGGAATAATTAGCACGCAAAAAATTACAAAAGTTATTAACAAATTAAGTTGCAAAAAAAAGGCATTTCGTTTTTTGTTAATAACTCCGAAACTATTCATATTTAAGAAATTTAAAAAAAAGCTCCTTAAAGAGAAGGAAATTTCCAATGAAAAAGTCCCAACTCCCGGAGTTCTATCTCCATTATTTATAATTTTAATTTAACGCTGAAAATAGGGCTCCGCGCGGCCGCTACGGCATGCACGCGCCGCCTCAAAAGTGAGTACGCCACAGAAAATAATTTTTTTATAGTATTAAATATTAATTAAAAAATTTGAATTAATTATGGTGTATTTTGAACGCTTAAAAGAAAAAATTCCCGTTGGAAAAAAGTTTTAAAATTAATTTTTCAACAAGTTAGGCTATTGTTAATTAACAAAATTTTTTCGGATCTTCGTCTTCATTGTAAGTAATAAAAAATGTTTAAATAATTGCTCTATAAATTTTTCGTTTCTTGGAGCCCTTATTATATATATACTCAATAGGATCAAGTTATTAAAGTTTTTAAAAATTGTTTATTTTGTTAATTATAATTTTTTTAAGTGAACAAAAAATGAAATTTGTAAAAATTGTTGTTAAAAGATTTTTTTTAAGCATATGTTTTATTATGGTTGTTTTTGCATCTGCTAATGGCATGAAACAATGTTGTGAAAACATTTTTTACATCTTTTATTTATAAATTTTGGATTAGTTTAATATTTAAAAAAAATTTTTTTTTACCATATTGTCTTGAGAAAATTATGATTTAAAAAAAAAAATGTTTCCTTAAATCCATTTTTTTATTGTTTATAATCGTTTTTTTTATATTTATATTATAAGTTAAGAAATTATTTTATCTTTAAAAATCATTATTAGCATTTCTCAACAGGTAAACAAAAAAAAATGGTTTTCATCAACAAATTCATTGTTTATTAAGTTAACAATTTGTTATAAACAAATGTTGACTATCATTATATTTTTTTCTGAAACTTCAAAAAATTACAAAAACAGCCATATATGTATAACAAATTGTCGAAAAAAATTTTTTACAGCCTAAAGGCCCTTTAGGGTGTAAAAAATTTAAAAAAAATTTTTTCGACAATTTGTTATATATGGCTGTTTTTGTAATTTTTTGAAGTTTCAGAAAAAAATATAATGATAGTCAACATTTGTTTATAACAAATTGTTAACTTAATAAACAATGAATTTGTTGATGAAAAAAAATTTTTTTTTTGGTTAACGGTTGAGAAATGCTAATAATGATTTTTAAAGATAAAATAATTTCTTAACTAATTATTTAAATAATGGAAATATAAAAAAAAACGATTATAAACAATAAAAAAATGGATTTAAGGAAAAATTTTTTTTTTAAAAATCATAATTTTCTCAAAACAATATGGTAAAAAAAATTTTTTTTTAAATATTAAACTAATCCATTTGTTTATAAAAAATTTATAAATAAAAGATGTAAAAAATGTTTTCACAACATTGTTTCATGCCATTAGCAGATGCAAAAACAACCATAATAAAGCATATGCTTAAAAAAAATCTTTTAACAACAATTTTTACAAATTTCATTTTTTGTTCACTTAAAAAAATTATAATTAACAAAATAAACAATTTTTAAAAACTTTAATAACTTGATCCTATTAAGTATATATATAATAAGGGCTCCAAGAAACGAAAAATTTATAGAGCAATTATTTAAACATTTTTTATTACTTACAATGAAGACGAAGATCCGAAAAAATTTTGTTAATTAACAATAGCCTAACTTGTTGAAAAATTAATTTTAAAACTTTTTTCCAACGGGAATTTTTTCTTTTAAGCGTTCAAAATACACCATAATTAATTCAAATTTTTTAATTAATATTTAATACTATAAAAAAATTATTTTCTGTGGCGTACTCACTTTTGAGGCGGCGCGTGCATGCCGTAGCGGCCGCGCGGAGCCCTATTTTCAGCGTTAAATTAAAATTATAAATAATGGAGATAGAACTCCGGGAGTTGGGACTTTTTCATTGGAAATTTCCTTCTCTTTAAGGAGCTTTTTTTAAATTTCTTAAATATGAATAGTTTCGGAGTTATTAACAAAAAACGAAATGCCTTTTTTTTGCAACTTAATTTGTTAATAACTTTTGTAATTTTTTGCGTGCTAATTATTCCTTCGAATACATTTTTCTAGACTTCATTCCGAATCCAATGAGCTATCGCTCATATTTTTAGGAGCTTTATCACTATTTTTCACCAATTTGAACATGTTGATTAGACTATTTGAAAAGTAAACTTGTTCAATTTAATAGACAAAATAAACAAAAGTTGAAAAAGTATCTAAATGATTCAAGCTTTCCAAGATACGTTTTCATGTGATAAAATTGAAGTAGTTAAAACAAAAAATTTAAATGGCGATTGCCGGATATCACTCATTGAACAGATAAAGGAATATTGAAAATAGAAAATTAGAGACTCTCAAATTAGTAAAAAATGTATGTCAAAATTCATTTTCTTTACTGCAATTTGAAAAAAAATTGAAAATCTAATTATAACCTCCATCTTTGGAGGAACATAACTCTTTAACGAAATGCTTCCGCAATTTGCAAAAAAAAATTGAAAACCTAATGTTAACCTCCATCTTTGGAGGAACATAACTCTTTAACGAAACGCTTCCGGATGTGTGTCTAAGGGATCCTTTGTCTTATTTTAGGGGCCCTGAATTCGGATTTTAAGTTTGTTCAGTTAAACCTGAAAAACACCCGTAACAGTAAAAGCCCTCACTGACTCATCAATGGAAATTACGACTATTCAAGCATGATTTCATAAAATATCCCCCAATAGGGCGAAAAAGAAATACTTCCGTCTGTATTACAATGTACACAGTAGGTACTTCACCATGCAGCGAATTCTGCTACCAAAAATGATTAGAACATTTATACACAAGCGTACTAAACAGGAAGTCAGAGTATTTTTGTATGTCAATTTTTTAGTATGAAATTTAAAAATTAAGTTTTAAAACATTTTAGTTTTACCCGATGTAACGCTCAATTTTCAAGTAAAGTTGATTTAAATATTTTATTATAGCCTAAAAGTACCTACACATTTTCAATGTTCGCAAAATCTAAGTAGGTATAAAAAATACAAGGATCATTTTCGATATAATTTATTATAATTTCCAAATTTTAATGTCGATAATTAATGGGGAAAAAAATGTACAAAGAAAAAATAGAAAATATAGCATATTTTGGACTTTTAGCCTAATTCTATAATATTATAAACTCTAAATTGTGAAATTGCACACAAAGTATAAAGGTAGGTCACTAATAAATATCAACTAGTCAAGGTAGTCCATGTACAGGATGTCCCACAAATTTCGTTAACAAGCCAGAAAGCAGAGATTCCTTTACTTTGCAGTGTAAAATTTTACGGGGATGCAATTTAAAAAAAAGTTAAAGGTGATTTCTTAACGGTTGTAAGAAACAAGATGCTTTTAAGGAGGTAATCTGAAGGACTCTTGGATGCTTTTCACTTTTCACCTTTTTTAATTCATTTTTCTGTTCTCAAATAACTATAGCTTGTAAACGAAATTGTTGGACACCGTGTATATTACATTCATTGGGTTTAAAATGGTGTCATAGTTTCTCTCAAAACTGTACCATAATTTCCTAGGGAATTCAATAATTTCTAATGTCAAATGTTGCCAATACCTACTACTGAAGTGTTTAATTTATCTTTTACCATTAACAAATACATCTAAATAAATTTAATTATAGTAATTTAGAATGTAAATAGGTAGAGACTTAAAATTACTGCACACAATAATCATTATTCTGCCATTACCTACATTTAAACATAGGTTAAATTAAATAAATAAAATAATAGGAATTCCATCTACAGAGCGAATAAACTATTATTCCAAATAATGAGTTAGGTAACACTATTAATTTAATATCTGCCAATATAATGCAGCCAGTTCCTCTCGACTTTGCCTGAACCAAGAACCAAGTCGTAACACTACGTAACGTAATAGTAAACCTACTGGACCTCTGCATGTGCAGACGCAGTTGACCATTTCGATCTGCCTTCTTCTCTGTTTACCCTCGGTAGATAGGTCAGTTCTAACACAAAACAGGAACATTATGTGTAATAATAAATATTATAGCCCAATGTTTATGAAATTTGCTTCGCTCGTGGGCAAATTCCCATCTCACGAGAAAAAAAACAGTATTTTCATCTATTAATTGTACTATTACACTCCCAACGTTCTCATGTGTATGTATACGTCTCGGTATATTATGTAATACTGTGAAATGCCGTTCAGGAAAAAAATTTACAATATTATCTGTTTTAAATTTTTGTACAACGAAATTGCATATTTTACAGTTTGCAGATAAGATATATTTGCATTTAGATAAATTCGTATCGTGCGGTTTTTAGCAAATGATAAATTGAGTAAATATGACCATTTTTTTAAATATTTGCGATATTCTATTCTGTTTGCATTATGTAACACCGTTTAACAAATATTTTCAATATATAAATGGCTTTTATTTACAGGAAGTATACACACATTTCGTATTAATTTATTTACTCATTAATAACTACAAGTTTCTCTAAGTAATGCTAAATTACTGTAATATATAAAACTAATAATAAATGGTTCTCGTATGTTGTCAACTACAATATTAGAAAACACATACGCGCACAGAAGAAAATATATATTCCTAATTAGTTGTAAATTTAAAAATATTTTAAATTTAGCGTCCTATCCTGTGTAATTAAATACTCATTCACCCGAGATTTGGCAATTCGGTAATTAATTGTGAATTATATATTGCTCCTAGCGACAAGGAGAGCACTCTTTATAGAATAATTTTAACATAGGTACCACAGCAATGCAGTTTTTTTTTTGTAATTTGTTGCCACTTTTCCTAACGGCACACGCTAAATCATTAATCCTAGTAGCAATAAAAACATTAAATTTTTTTGGATTGTATGCGATTAGTAATCTCATAAATTTCCACAGATCTGTGGTACTTCACAACGCAATAATTGATTTCTAGAAATTGGATCATGTGTAATTGCGTTTCAGAAGTCAAAAATTAATTCAACACGGGGGAAGTCCTTTGGGATGCGCATGTAAATTTTATAATTACTCCATCGCGGTTATTAAATAAATGCGTTTTTAAAACCGCACCCACCTGAAAGCATAATTATATTGTTTTATGATTTGTGGTTTGTTAAATAAAATGAAATAATCCACACGTGTAGTATAACAGCTACCCAAGCTACCACACATTTGCATTGCAAATTAAATGGGTTCATGGTAATTAGTATTCATAAAATATGAGTAATTATCCTCCACTGCCACAGCAACTCATCTGATCTACCCATTGATTGTTTCCATGTGAAAAAAATTCAATTGGCATGTCTATTGTCTGATACATTCTAAAAGATAATAATTAAGTGTTAATATTTCTGATGTAAGTTATCAGGTGTTCATGTAATGTATAACTTTTGTAGCTCCATAATGAACTATATAAATCAAATGTGGGCACAGCAATAATCTTAAACGCGTCATTTTATTTAAATATTAAAATTTTATATTCACTTGAGACTCGTACGTTTTTATTATTAAAACATAGTTTTAAAAAGTAGCGACCCAACTTTAATTCCTGACATAACACTTCCGTCAAATCAGGATACGTTTGAGTAAGTGATGCATTTTTTTGGGTTGCTATGACAACAAATTTGTTTATAAATGGCATTCTTGTTATAGGAAATAGAAAGAGAACATTTGCTCCGTATATTACAATTTACGTTTTGGTAAATTTGGTAAAAGATGGTAAATAGTATATAAGTTTTTGGAAATTGAAAATATCATCAATTTTCTCAATCTTCTATAATATTGGGTAAGAAATTGGTTCTTCTCATTGAAAAAAAATCTTGAACGATTTATTATGGTATAAAGATCATTACCCTTGAATATAATTTAAATATAGTTTCTCAAACTCGAATTTTAAGATTTTCTAATTCTTCGTGTGTCGTACACTCACTTTGGAATATGTTATTCATTCCGAATCCTTCATGGAGCTTTTTAAACCGTATTACTTTGCTCCCACTTCGTTTTTCGGCAATTTTACTTTTTATGGTGACCTGATATTTCTCTTAAATGTAATAATTTCATTCTATGCGGAATTTCAATTCATTAGTATCAACAGGTAACAAAAATATTTAATTTTTTGTAGAAGAATTTTCGGGTTCTTTTCCACAATGAATATCTTAAATTGTGAAAGAGATTTATGGTAAACACTAAACAGTGCTTTAAATAATATGACTTCAAAATACAATGAAGAGAGGTGGAAACAATTAATAGCTCTGGACGATATTCTCAAAAAGAATTCTGTTATTTTGATGTTGGAAATTTGAATCATCTGGCTCATTAAAATAACATAGATGTTCATCTC
This sequence comes from Rhagium mordax, assembly GCA_963680705.1. Lineage (NCBI taxonomy): Eukaryota > Metazoa > Arthropoda > Insecta > Coleoptera > Cerambycidae > Rhagium > Rhagium mordax. The sequence continues at coordinate 61,448,975 of OY796658.1, forward strand.
AATGTTTAGCATTCGATTTTGAGAGGGTTATGTAATGGTCGATCTGAGTTCATCTGATGGAATAACTTTGTTTTATAATTAGTAATAAATAATCGAGTGAGTATGACAATTCCATCGGCATTCGCCAACATTAGAGGTCCGTTGTGTAATATAAAAGCAGCATTTCCATTCATTGACAATTCAGCCCAGGTTATGACTAATAATTTCTGGACCTCTATTATGTTCAAGTGCTTGATGTTCGCTTAATCTATTATCAGAGAGCTTTTTAAAGTAAGTTTTCCAGACATTCAGTGTTATTGATGTTTTTAATAAGCTTACAGTATTATTAATTTAGATCATGCAGACTATATTTAATTATATTCAAGGGTACTTAACTATTTTCAGCAACAAGTCATTCAAGTAATTTTTTTAACAACCAGAAATTATTTCTTACCCAATATTTTAACTTAATTATTAGATCTTACTATGATGAATGTTAAATTTATTTGCCAGTTATTATGTAAAATTAATTCTTTAATCAACTGTGGCGAACGAAACAAGTGACCAATATTCTTTGTGCTATTTTAAAGTCGATTTTCGATTTTCAAGAACCAGTATGTTTAAACTCTCCTCAAAATATCTAAAGAAAGAAAATTTCAAAGACGTGCATTATTTTCCCTGTCACCTGGTGTTTAAAGATTTTAAAATATTCTCATTGTACAACAATTGACTGGTTTTACTGAATCAATAAAATATTCTATTTTATTTTTGAGATACAGTGATGAAAATGCTTTCAGAAATAAACATTTCTCTATTTTGACAAAAAACAGTTATTTGAATTTTCCCAAATTAATAATTGTGAACAGAAATGCGCTGGGTTTACTGCCTCCGGATGATTGGACCACTTTATTCGGATACAAAAATAAAGACAATAGATGAACCCAAGAAATGTATCATATTCCATCCAAACAAACTTGCTAAGTATATGTGAAACAGAAATAAAAGATATCCTGTAACAAAGAATCCAAAAGAATAGATCGACATTACTGTTCAGTTCAAAACTCAAACTTCAAACAAACTCATTGCTTAATGAACGCCTGAAGTTATAATGTAGGAAAACGAGCCTGTCTCCTTTCTCGAGCAGGACTTCTATTGTCTGTGTATACATTTCCAGCCTCAAGAAATACTTTCACTAAATGCAGACGTTGCAGTTGCGAAAACCTATTTTTTACGAGAGATAAGATAATCAATAATCAATATGTGAACGTTCCACCAGGAAATTAGATTTCTTGCATATTACTTGTAAATTTAAGTACGTCTCAATTGAGTTTGTTCAAAATTTCTCTAAACCTGATGTATTGTCATTGTCTTGATATGCTCCATTCGGATCTGTTGAGTCTTTCGTTATTTTAGAGTAACAGTTTCAAATCGACTTTATTATCATCTCCAATTACTTCTGTAACTTTTCCTATTTTGATAGGAATGTCATTATCACTGTCGTTGTTGTCTTTGTCGTCTTTATCCATAGTCTGTGCGGTACACCCGGCAAATAGGGTAAAATATAGCAAATTGGGTTAAAAGCAAAAAACTCGGCACAGTTGTTTTGTAGGGCATTTTAAGTGATTTGACCCGCAGCACCTAAAATTTCACCCCATAGGGTGTTTTACCTCCTTTTTTATAAAGGTGGTTAAAATTTTCTAAAATTCAATGTCAACGTATTAGATAAAGTTCGGTGTCATTTCCTAATAATTCATGGGTAAGAAACTTGAAAAAAATATATTAGCCTTATAGAGCGTATAATTTTGACCTTAAAGCCACCACCTTTAATTTTAGGGGTAAAGTAGTCTCTCCTTAAAGTTAATCCTAAATTTGGTGTTAACCCAGACCAAACCTACTTACCAAATCCAAATCCGTTGAGCTTTAACCGATCGGTTCGATTCACCCCTAAATACGTGAAAACCACCCCTTTTCTAAATTTTGACTGTATGGTCAAGTGTGGTGGGTCGTTCGAACCGGGACTTCCCATACAGCTCAAAGGGAATGATCATCCGCCACTCTAGGAACACAGTACCACCCCCTATCCAAGGGGTGGAAGCCACCCTTTCTTTAATTCTACCTGCATAGTCGAGTGTGGCGGGTCATTCGAACGGGGATTTCGCGTACTGCTCAGTGGGGATGACCACCCGCCACTTTTGGAACACTCACCCCATACCCATGGGGTGCCACCTTCTTTAATAAGGTAAAATGTAGCAAATTGGGTCAAAAGCAAAAACTCGGTACAGTTCCTGCAAAAAAGGTGAACTACCTTGCACCCTTGCCTGCGCAAGAACTGCAAAGGAGAGTGCACTGAGTGCAGTAACATGAGGTAAGCTATTCGCTTAAAACGACGAACGTAATAATTAAACTTGATATTTCTTTGTTGTAGTACGAGATACCAATAAATTGATGCACCTAAAAAGTTGGCTCTATTCATATAAACTGCTGGAACTTTGAAACGCTTAAAGTAAATGTTTAGTATACATTTGAAGTGAAATATCTCGGAAAATATGAAAGATATTTGAACATGATTTGAAACATATTAGGGCATATTGGTTTGTAGAAACTTTAATTTTAAAATACAGGGTGGAAAATAAAACAATGCAAAGTTTAACAAATTTCACCGCACCACCATTTCTTTCCAAACAAATTATTTGTTTTTTTTTTTGGGTTTTAGAAGAAGCAGTGGCTCAATTGTAAAACACAATTTTAAGGGTTTTTGAATAAAAGTCGTGGATTTGAAGAAATTTCAGTTTAATAAAAAAACTTCACATTCTGATTTCATCATAGCGATTATTCGAAACATGCTTTTTCAGTTTATTGTTAGTACAAAATTCTTGTAATTTAGTAGTTAGTATGCCCCACCGTTAGACAGAAGTAATACGCGTTAGAGGGGGACCAACAAACAAAGAATTTAAATTTTATTAACTGTTATATCGTTGTTTTTATTTTTGCTGTATCGAAAGCATACTTTTTTCTCACTCTGTATAAAATCTTTCCTAAAACAAGAAAAATTACAAGAATTTTGTACTAACAATAAATTGAAAAAACATGTATCGAATAATCGCTATAGAGATACAGGGTGACGATATCCGATTATGAAGTTTTTTGATTAAACTCAAATTTCTTTAAAACCACGAGTTTTATTCAAAAACCCCTAAAATTATTTTTTACAATTGAGCCACTGTTTCTTTTAAAACCCAGAAAAAAACAAAAAAATTGTTTAGAAAGAAATGGTGGCGCAGTGAAATTTGTTAAAATCTGCATTGTTTTATTTACCTGTATTTTAGAATTAAAGTTCCTACAAACCAAAACACACCGATTTACTCTAAGACCGGGCAATAGGCCCTAATATGCTTCAAGTCCCGTTAAAATATCTTTCATATTTTCTAAGATATTTAACTTCAAATAAACACTAAAAATTTACTTTATGCGTTTTAAAGTTCCAGCAGTTTAGTTTTACTTTTTGTACTCTATAATTTTATTAGAACAGCTTTAATTACATATGAACTTATACAATTTTATTCTTAATTTCATGCCTTTAAATAAGTTTAACGGTAGGTTTTACAGTCCTGGCACAAGTTCTATTGAATTTGTTATGCTTAAATCAATAGAAATCGGCATTATTTTTGTTAGAATTGCCTTAATTTCAAAAAAAGACATTTTGACACTTCAATCAAATATGGTAGCGGTAGAGCCCTAACGGTGAGTCCCATAAAGTTGACATATTTTTTTCCAAAGTCCTCATATTCAAGTTAGTCGAAAACGACATTAATTTTTAAATATTAGGTTGATATGCAGTTTTGAAAAATTTTAGCCCCTTAAAAAAAGGGGGGGGGCAAAAGTCCTAACTGAAGATGTGGCACAAGTTCTGATTTGTTATGCTTAAATCAATAGAAATCGGCATTATTTTTGTTAGAATTGCCTCAATTCAAAACAAAAGTTATTTTGGCACTTAAAATCAGATATGGCGGCCGTAGAGCCCTAACGGTGAGTCGTATAAAGTTGGCCTATTTTTTTTCAAAGTCCTCACATTCCAATTAGTCGAAAATGACACCAATTTTTTAATATTAGGTTGTTATGGAATTTGTAATAATTTTAACCCCTTAAAAAAGAAAAAGGGGTAAAACTCCTAACTGAAGGGGTGAAATTTTAGGTGCTGCGGGTCAAATCAATTAAAAACACCTATTAAGCAACTATGCAAAGTTGCATGCTTTTAACCCAATTTGCTACGTTTTTTTATGGACCGCACGGACTACCAAGCCATCTATAATAATGGGCGAAATTGAGTTACCTTTTGGCGTTTTTTTTTTAACATTTCAAGCAGTTTTTCTTTTGCGAAAAAATATTAATCGGAATATAAATTTCGCATACGAATCTCTGATAAGTTAAACGGGTAAAATAATATAGCCCAGGTAGACATCCGGATATCCAGCTAAAATCAGATCGGGTGCATATGCTATTTATTTCCATACTGTTGGTAAAATGGAGAAATGCCAAGGTCTTTTTATTTAAAAAATATACGTATGATATTTTAAAAAAGATTCATGTATGTTTTACGATTTTAAACAAATAGCTCTATTGCCACAGCCACAGAAAATCAATAGGTTAAGAGATATGCAGCGGAGGTCATGAAATCTGAGTAAAGTGCCATATCCCTTTCATCTTGTTTATAACTTGTTATTGATTATCGACTGAACATGATACGTGTGTCAGGTTAAAGCCTGTTTAAGATACGACATGCAATAGTATTAGTAGGTAAGCAGTCAGTGAACCGATAATTATGCTTCAATTAGTTAAGGAAGACTGCATTGTTTAAATTAGAATATCAAAAGAAATCGCACATTTTCGCCAAATTTGAATACGGTATTTACTGCTGTATATCACGTAGAAATTAGACAAAATATGTATGATTTCACTTGATACTTCAATGCATAGCATACATTATGAATAAACTTTTGGGTGAGAGCACGGAGTATAATATATAAGTTATATGATACTCCGTGGGTGAGAGGCACCACCTCTCGACCATCAGTTATATATATTTGTTAGGGATGTCTTAAAAATAATTGTAATAATCTTACAAATTTACTCCATTCTAGGAAAATTGATAAATTGTTTAGTTTTAAATTTTTAAACTGTAATAGCGACAGATAGTTTTATAGTATATTATGTCTAAAGACATAAATTAGTTCGACGTTAATTTTTATACATTTAATTTAACGGTAAAACATTTTATGCAGTTTTTATTAAAAATCCACATAAATCTTACGTGAATATTGGAATTTCCTAAAACTTCATCGTGTATTATTTAGTTTTACAGCCTCGTTTAATAACAAAGGATCGTAAATCACACGCTTTAGTGTTTATTTTATAGTGTTCCATTCCATCCTCGACGAAGATTAGATGCGTTTATGTACCTTTGTTGATAAATAAGAATTCGTTAAACCATTGTTTATACGGCACTTAACTGTTATTTTATGAAAACCGTGACATTGTCTTGGGCGCGTTCCGTTTTATATTTTGTATATTTGCTGTCAAAGACGTTCAGTATTGTACCACTTAAAAATAAATAGGTATAGTAGTTCGTAAAGATATAACAAGCATAAAAAAACCGCTTTCTTTGCGAATCAACGGCGGCTTCTTTGATTCACAAAGACAGTCGCCTTTTTTATACTTGTTATACCTATCTTTACTTATTACCATTGAGTAACGAAATAATATAAAGAAGCGCAAGTGCCAAAGTTTCGAGATTTTAGTATTGTATTTTTTTGCCAATAGCTTCAGGATTGTCATCAATTTTTAGTGCTACGGGAAGGTATTTGTAATTCGGCTGCATACTGCATAGCCCTAAATATTGTAAATAATACTGAAGATATTGGCAAAAAATACAACGCCAAAATCTCGAAACCTTGACAGTTGCGCCTCATTATTATTTATTATTACTCAATGGTACTACTATAATTTTGACGAGAAATATATATAATACATGTGCGAACGCTACTCGATTGTTCATCTTTAGAAGCAGAACTAGAAGAAAATGAATGCTTGTAATTCATTAAGAACATAATAATAATTGGTTGGTATGAAAAAATAGAATATTTAAACGTTAGATAACTTTCTTTATCTAACCCCGTTATGAAAAGACAAATTTTAAATGCATTTTTGACGTTATGAAAAGTCACATTTTTCGGCAATGGATAACTTTTCTTTAATTAGTTCATTGAAAACGATTTTTCATCGACATATTATATATCATTTGAAAGCTCCTTTTAATAGCAATATGAAAAACGAAAAATCCAACATGGCCGCCATCAGAAAAACAAGCTACTTCGGATATCTCGAAAACAAAAGATTATCGAGCATTCGTTTTTACACCAAAATATTAGTCTCCCAAAAAGTGTCTTAATAATGTCAAAGTCAGGAGTAGGGATTTTAGTGAACATTTACAATATTTTGTTGGCTCTACCCTGCTAGGGGGTGGAAAATTGATTATTTTATTATGAAACGAACGCGCTTTCAAATATACGCGGGTCTATTGTGACAGAGTACCGTCACAGTATAAAGAGACGTATCTCTCCGCACAGCTTCAGAGATGAAGATGACGTGGAGGTGCGTATACGCGCATGCATGCATAGTAACTGAGAGAGAATAGCATCTTCACGCCCAACTTCTACGGCGCATATACAGGGTGTCGCAGAAATAAGTGCACAAAAAAAACCACATATTCCCGAGGTCAAAATAAATCGATTGGACCAAACTTACCTCTATACCAAAATGCTTCCTAAGAGAGCTGCAGGCCCCTAAATGTGGGCCCCTGAAGACGGTTTTTATTTATTATCTCCGAAACTGTTCAAGTTAAAGTAATGAAATTTTGCACATCCACTAAACTTTCTAAGCCTAACAAAATCAGGTAAATATCATCTCAAAATTTTTACCAAGGGTGGGTCAAGCTGTAAGGGTGAGGGATAAAAATTACCGCAACTTTTTTATTTGTAAATTTTTTTGGGTTTTGACTTCAAATTATGAATTGTCAGAGTTTTTCACAAAGGAAATGCTCACTTGTGTAACTTTAATTTTTTCCTTTTCGCGTCGAAACAAAATTTAAACATTTTGGGCAGTTGTTAAAATAAATAAGAAAATCTTGGTTTGATCTGGCTCTTAAATTTTGTTTTGACGAGAAAAGGAAAAAATTAGTCCACTTACTCCACTTACCTAATCATTTTAGTTAGAGCATGCATTTGACTATTAAAATGAATTTATCTCGAAAACGGTGCCTCCGATCGAAGTTGAACAAGAGGGCATTTCCTTTGTGAAAAACTCTGACAATTCATAATTTGTAGTCAAAACTCAAAAAAATTTACAAATAAAAAAGTTGCGGTAAATTTTACCCCCCACCCCTACAGCTTGACACACCCTTGGTAAAAATTTTGAGATGATATTTACCTCATTTTGTTAGGCTTAGAAAGTTTAGTAGATGTGCAAAATTTTATTACTTTAACTTGAACAGTTTCGGAGATAATAAATAAAAACCGTCTTCAGGGGCCCACATTTAGGGGCCTGCAGCTCTCTTAGGAAGCATTTTGGTATAGAGGTAAGTTTGGTCCAATCGATTTATTTTCACCTCGGGAATATGTGGTTTCTTTTTGTGCACTTATTTGTGGGACACCCTGTACATTCAGAGATGAAATGGAGACGCGTCTCTGTGCCGTCACTGCCGTCCACATCAGTAATTTCTTTTCCTTTATAATTCGACTGGTGCTAGCAAGAATCAACCCCAGGGGTCGTAACGAGACTCCTTGGCCATCGACCTTTTCCTATGACTCGATTTATATAAAATTTCAGCCATTCTCCTTTACCCAAGTCTTGCTGAGCATTAAAGAAAGGGAAACACGCGAAAGGGGTGGTTTTTGTCCATTTAAGGGTGTAGGATGGGCCAAATGCCTTTGATAGTATTTTTTCATGATCAGCATGCTCTAAAACAGGGGGTAAGCATTGAAACCAGACGGAGAATAAAAACCCTTTTTTCTCCCCCTAGAAGGGTAGAATCAACCCTCAGGGGTGGTCACCGTAATCTCCTTGGTATTCTCCTCCACCCTTGATCATATCCCATTCAAATTCCCATTTAAACCCGCGCCGGAAAACGAGGAAACCGAAAAAGGGGTGGTTCTTGGCCGTTTAAGAGGGTGCGCAAGGGTAAAAACTTTTTTTTTGAGTGTCATATTTAAGTTCAGCACCTTCGAAAACGGTGGGGAGTTGGTTTTGCAATTTTGGCAAAATGTTGCTTATCTACTTCTTCCGACTCGTGACCTCCACCAAACGGCCAAAAGGAGAAATCACAAAAGTTTCGTCTTTTTGGAAAATATAAAAAATGGTTTCAGTTCTTAACAAATTTGGAATCAGTATAAAATTGCTAAAACCATTTAACCGACCTTGTAGATGTAGGATTTTGGGACACGTGGTACAATATGTAGTATATCAATGCAAGACGAAGCCAAATGTATATACATATAAAATTATAAAATGTTAATATAACCAAATGTCAAAAATTCATGTACAAATGCAAAGTGGCTGCCTTGAACAATGAAATATCGCTGTAATAAAGAATACGTTCTTTAATACTTAATTATTTTAAAACGTCGTACTTAAGCACATATTTCTTAAGTTGTAAAACAAAAACTTGTATGCAGGATGTATAATGTGGAATATTACGTATAAGTTTTTAGTATTGTGGGTGTTCAAATATTTTCACGCGAATTATTGTTTTCAATATCAAAAAATTAAAACTGACAGTTTATGTATTGACAATTTTTTTATGTAAGTATAATCCACAAAGGTGCCAAAATCTACTAGAGTACTGCATGGGAGAAGAAAATGATTATTACCATTATCTTCAGTTCATCAGTTTTGCTAACGCCCTAAAATGAGAAGCATAAACCGTGTCAACGTAGATTGCAAATCCGGTGGACATCTTATTACTCGAAGAGAAAATATAACATACATAAATTAAATATCAATAAAGTTGATGTAGTCAAATCTGAAATTAGTAACATTGTGTATACCGTACTAGTTAGTATACACCAGTACTAGTTGGTACTAAATGACGTCATGCGTTTATCGCGGCATGCGCCTTCATTTCAACATATTTTGCACCTGAATTTTCAATAATTGATAAAATTTTGATTAATTAGCGATAACTTACAGCGACTAAAAATTTAAATTTTGCGAATGTGTTTTTATGAGGTAATAGTTTAGTTATATAAATTTTTTTTAAATTATACAAATAAACCCTTTGAAACCAATTCAGATTCTACCAGTGAAATTTTAGTAGCCAAAATATCTTCGTCGTCGATTATTTTTGGTAAAATTTAAGATCTCATTATCACAGTATAAAACAAATTGACAAATTGAATCATTGAATCATTTTTAGATAACTGTGAATCTATATACATAAATAATTGTAAAAAAATTATTCAAAGAAACATTTTTCATGAGAGCTATTTAACGAGTTTTATGTGAATAAACATATATCCAATATCCATACATATTACAGGCATCTCCTTTTCTATATTTACGTATTGAGAAAGCTATATTTAGACCACCGCTTATTTAATTAGATCCACATAATTAATCTGTGTTAGTAAATGGATTTTAATTCGATTATTTAAGCTGTAATAAAATAAAACTAATATTTACGTCATTGGTGTATCACAAAGAATATCCGCTATTTATTCACATATTAACAGAAAATTAAAGGAAATATTACAACTTTATTTAGGTTTTTATACAATCATAATAATAACAAAAATATCCAATTTGACGTATGTATTTATATTGATGTTCTACTTCTAAACTTACAAAAATATAAAATCTGTTGGACGTAAAAATCATTGAGACCAATTTAGAATGCAATTATTGTCGTAAACAATACTTATTAATTAAGAAAAATATAAAAGGGTCGTATTTTTGACGATTTCTGCGCATGACGTCATACTCGGAAGATCGGCTGTAAGTTTAAAAAATACGGTTTTTCGACAAAATCGACCTTTTTAAAAAATTCATATCTCGGCTAATATCGGAGATGGACGAAAATAAAAGGAGTTCTTCATTTTTCCATCTTATTGCTCGCCGTCCGAGTTCGGTTTCTCTAGATCCAAAAAGAAAGGCTGTGTCGCGTTTCTAAAGGATGCGTGTCGGATAAATCGCCGAAATCCGACAAAATCGCCCTTTTACAAAAAATCATAACTTTCTTAGTAAGCAAAATCGAAAGAAGCGATTACGCCCTAGGATTTTCTAAATCTTATCTAGTTTTCAAAAAAAAAAAAACCCCTCCGCTCAATCTCGAAGGAGGCGGGAGCATGTTTGGGAAAATTTGAAAAATTTGAAAAAATTGCGAAAACACGAAAACTTCATACGTTACTTCCTAACGAAAAATCGCCGCCGGGCCGCCGTTCTGGCATGAAATTCAAGGTAGAGGGTGCAACCTGGAACTAACATTGCGAATCGCACGGTTCCGCTAGGTTTTTGGAGGTAGTAGGCTAGGAACGAACCAAAAAGTGAAATTTTGATGTTAACCAAAAAACGAGGTTATGTTAAAATTTGGAAATTTCCTGAAGCGGCCATTGTTCTCATATCCCGTTCTAATCGCCCGAACGAACACGCCCGGAAAAGCCTTTGAAGCGGCAAAGTACACAAAAATCTCTCGCGACTAGTAGCCTGACATAGTCGGTATCCCGAGCGTGACGTCACAAGATGCGCACCGCTTCACCATACTCGGTCCTAATACATGTTTTGGAGTTATTGCTCGCCATCAGCGTAGCGTGACTGCGTAGGGTAGTTTATGGATCATTGTGAGGTAGATCAGGAACACAATTATTAAAGGTTGGAAAGCATAGTACTTAATTTGCACTTCGTGCAATCAAATTTATGACCTCAGGTCATCAGTAAACACAGTTTGGCACATGGTTAGACGAAAGTCAGTCCATTAGTTGAGCACGTAAACCGCGTTCAACTGACTGATTTGTGCGCAGCGCACTATTCTGACAAACCGTACTTTTACAAAAATTTTGCTGGTTGTGTTGGATATTTTATTCATTTCCAATAAAGATCGTACTCATTTAATTAATTGTAAATAATTTTCTTATTATGTGCAGTGCACAAAAATATTTAGAAAATAATACACCTAATTTTCCGTGTTAGATAATATCGCGTTTATAAATTCCTTACGTTAAATTTCAATTTCATAAAAGTGGGCATATTAAATAAGGAAATCGATTTCACAACAAGCTCAAACTCGCGATGATGAAGATGAAATTTAATTAGGATTTGAAGCTCCATGATTTCATGGCCAAATGGGCTGGGATTCCGGCGTTATTCTGTATATTGAGTTGTGAGGATTCTTCCCTTGCTGGGCGTATACCGGTTGGACATGTCATTTGATTAAAGGGATTGTAGGCAAATGTAGTTTGAACGACCCCCCTCGTGTACCCCGTCAACCGGGAAATTGCGATCTCGTTTCATTTCCTGTTCAATATATGCCGCTCTTGTCACTAGGCACTCTTCTTCACAAGTGTTTCAAAAAGTACCTTTGATACAATAGACCACAAAGAAGCTTTCGTGAATTAATCAGTCCGATATTACTCTTTTTTAATTTTATAGCAGAATTTTAATTTTATTTATTAATAATTAATATTTATAATCTACAATGTCACAATGAATGCAAAAATATTTCAATTTGTTATGTTTATTTATAGAAATATAAGTAAAAAAAAATAGTTGATTGATGATTGGGTTACTTTGTGAAAATCCATTTTCAAATAAAAATTTTTGCAATAAAATTTTTTTATTAGAAATATAAGTGAGGTCTTTCTCGTCTAGTTTATCACTACTTAGCCTGATATGTAAAGTTTATATACCAGGTGTGTGCATTTAATGAAGATTTATTAATTAAAAACTGACTACATATAAGAATTATTTTAAAATGCGACACCACAAGCAAGCATAAAATATGACGAATATTTATTTTTATATACAGTGTTTCCCCGGATTGAATTCACAATAGGAAAAGTTCTTGTATTTTCAATATTTCGACAAAAAGTCTCTCTCTTAATATAAACTCCTGCTTACTTTGGAAATAACATTTCTGCTAAAATTGTTAATATTTTCTGTACAGGGTGACTGGAAACGTCCATAATCTGGAAAAAACTAGGGATGGGACGGATATCCGGTCCGGCTACTGCATCCGGCCTACATCCGGCTAAATAAAAACGGTCCAAAATGCATAAAACTGTTATACAGTGTGGAAATTAAATAACGCATAAATTCAGTAATCCCGTTGATATTAATTTTTTGGGAAAAATCTCGAAAGGGTATGGCGATTTTAACTTAAGCAAATATTTTCCGCCTATTTTCAGTTTATGGCATTTGTTTTTTAAATAATGACGTCTTCGACTTTTTTTTTAAATGAAAACCTATATTTTTTTTTATTGATTTTGGTAGGTTTTATTCCGGTTCCAACCATAGAAAATTTTCAGTATGTTATATTTGAAAAAACGGTCTTAAAGATCAAATAATAAAAATTCATTAAATTGGGAAAATTTATTTAGTTGCCGGTGTAAAAACAAAACACATTAGTTACGGTTGTCAGAATTACACAACTTGTATGTCACAATAAAATATGCCATCAAAAAATCGGAAAATCAAGATATCCGGCCGGACCGGATTTTGAACTGGCCGGATATACTGCATCCGGTTATCCGGCCAAAAGCACATCCGTCTCATCCCTAGAAAAAACCGTTCTATTTGCGATTTTTCGACAAAAAGTCTCTATTAACGAAAACCCTGCTTACTTAAAAAATAGCATTTCTGCTGAGAGTGTTAATATTTTCCATGCTTTGGTAATCTCGAACGATTTTTTGACTCGGCTGCACCTCGTCAAAAAACTTTCGTTCTCGATCACCAAAGTAGCATTTCGCACCCTTGATACAAAAATAACTTTTCCGGTCACCCTGTACAGAAAATATTAATTAACACTCTTATTAGAAATGCCATTTTCAAAGTAAGCAGGAGTTTTTATTAAGAAAGACTTTTTAACGAAAAATCAAAAATAAAGAAGTTTTTCCTTTTATGAACTCGGGGAAACACTGTATAATAAAGTAAATGAATTACATATTAACATATTTTTCTTTTTATAATGTTACGCCAATTTCGCTTGGCACACAGTCAGAGGTCCGTTGTACGATGACAAAAACGATATTTGCTGGCTGTCTACACTGGAGATGGGTTAGGGTTCATAAATATGCAGTTATTAATTATGGACGCCAAGTAAATTTTAAAAGAAATACGCCAAATACCTTAGTTTTTTGTTACTCCCAAATCTACGAAATTCATCATCCTTAGTGCTACAGCTCTGTGTGAGCCCCGACTTTCTCTAGCTTCTTTCGCCATTCCTGCCGATTCCGCGACTCTTGCCTCCAAATCTATGAAATTACCTAAGTTATTTCTTAAGTGCAAACCACAAGAATACCTACTAACGCTGTTATTAAAAAAATTAGACATGTATGCAGAAATTACTTTATTAATGACTAAATAAATATATCGTAGCTTAATGCGAGCACTTTTTATGTAACATATTTTAAAATTACTGTGACTAAATTAATTTCCACTTAACATCTAAATGTTTTTCACTAATTTGTATTAATCAATTTAGACTTCTTATTGCAAAAAAAAATTGCCGACAGAAGTAAAAATATTAAATATTTACAATGAATAGGTATCATAGTAACTTAAACGTAAAAAGTTGATCATAGAACCCTAAAAGGAAATTATAACAACAAAAAAAATCAAGTGAATTGAAGCTAGCATATTAACAAATTACTGGAGGGTTTTCTTTCCAAAGAAATAATAATCAAATTGATTTTTATAAAGCAGAAATATAAACCCCTTTTCACCGAAAAATTTTAAGGCACTCTTATTGAATTTTGGACCAAAATTATGTTGTCTTAAATATTTGGAATATTTGGCAAATATGTGGTGGCTACGGGGGTGAGATGAAAATTTATTTAAAATTTTCGTGTGGAATGTTAAGCTACGAACAAACGCAGACACCTTAAAGTCGACACTTGTATCCTAAATTATTACTAAAGAGTGTGTTCACATTCACATTCTCACTAAATATCTTATCTAACAACAATAGCGACACTGCTCTACGTGTTGTACTGGTACATACAAGGATACTCGATCTAAAGAGCATGTCTAGACATCAGAAGTGTCCACGTCTGTACCCAGCATTAGAAAACACCCTTAACAAGAGATTAAAAAAATAGAAGTTTTAAATATAATAATCAAGGCACAAGAAGGACTAGCTAAATAAAATGAAATAATCGTGTAAGAAAAGTAATGAACCTGCAATATCCGGTCGACGGACATATTTTACATAATGGTGGCTACCGAATATTTAAAACATATAAATTTATATGTTCACATAATGGCAATTTTACGAAGGCTTGTTAAGCTTATTACATAACCAATATTTAAATTCATAAATCCGTCGTCTAGTTCTAGTTTACTATAAGCGGTAATTGTTTCCGATCGATTGTGAATAAATTATTGTTAACTATTGTGTTTAATGGACGGAATAAATTAACTAACGCAGCAGAGTAATATTCTAATATATAAAATTAATTATAACCAATTTAAAGGGAAAACATAATTATGCCACGTTTTAATTGATTGCAAATTGATATTAAGCTCATTTGGTTAAAGAAAACACTACAATATTATAATAATATTGAAATGGTACATACGAAAAATTGGGAAATGTGTAGGTTTTGTTAATCAGTTTTGATCGGTTATAATTTTGTTAATAACATTGTATTTACTGAGTGCTATAGAAATTAACATCCAATAATATCCAAAATTCTTACAGTGAAAATACTTAGCCGGATAATACCATACAGGTATTTACAGGTTACCATATATTTTTGTTGCCGCTTTAATTCTTTCGTTTGTTTCTATATCCTGCAGGCCTTCTGCTTCAAACACACTTCCAAGATACTTAAAGTTGTCTACCAGGGGTCTATTCTTGAAACTGGGGAATGTGTTCCTATGAGAGAATGACGTCAATATGACGTAAATTGACATTTACTATTGGTTGACTTACTATAATTACAGAGAGAAAATGACGTCATTTTCCCAGGAGAATAAATTCCCTTGTTTCAAGAATAGGGACCCCCTGTTCTATTCTTTTGCCGTTCATTAGTATAATATTTATTTATCTTCTTTCCCTTGATACTACTATTACTTTTGCGTTGCTTTCATTAATTTTCATACTTTTCTTTTTAAGGGTGTTGTTCCATACTTCTATGTTTTCTTGCAAGGCTTTTTCACTTCTAGCAAAAGTTGCTAAGTCGTCTGCAAACGCACAATCAATAATTCCCACTTTTGCTAAATTTGTATAACTAATTTCCAATTTCTTAACTTTTAGCTTAACTTCTTTGATAAACGTCGTCCTCATGATGATAAATATTGTAAAGCTTAGAATATTTCCTTGTCTTTGTTGTGTTATAAATTCTTCCGATTCAATATTTCTTGTTCTTATATTGTTTCTGCATGACCTATAAATGTATTTGATAGCCCTAATTATCTGTTTGCCAACTCGCATTTATTCTAATGTTTTCCACACTTCTTCTCTGGGTATCCGATCAAAGCGAGCGTTTGCTTTAAGATTCTGTTCCAATAGGAGATTTGTTGCAGAATAAAAATACGGCCCTGTATAGTGTAACCTTTCCTGCAGTCGCTCTGGGAGTCCATCAGGAGCTGTTCAGTCTGTTCTTTAAGTTTATTACCTATTCGTTCATTAACCTTGGCTGCCACACTCAGCAAGGTTAACTCCCTCTAATTTTTACATTCTTTGTATTTCCCATTTTGAATATGTATATAACTCCCACTTCCCATTCCTGAGGTATTCTTATTGCAGCCTATATTTTATTATACATATTTGTTAACATTTTAGCTCCATCTTCTGTTACTTTGAGCATTTCAGGTTTAATATAACTCTGGTCGTCGCGTTCCTGATGTTCGCTAATCGTTCAATAGTCCCTGTTACTTCATTTATCGATATGTCTTCAATTTCCTCTTCTTCTAGTTCATTTCGATTTTTGTTCCCCATCTCAACTACTTCTATAGTAGGGCCAAAAAGAGTAGTCAGTAAATCAAAACATTCACCGGCAATTCTTCAAAGTATTTAGCTGTTATGGAATACAGAAGCGGCAGCTTTTTTTACCATATAATCCCATATAATTGAGAAAAATATATCAAGTTTTATCCGCCTACCAGAGATGAAAACCACAACTAGTTCCCCCTGAGTTTACTGACTACTCTTTTTGGCTCTACTATATATCATTTTCTTATTTTACCGTGCTCAGTAATTCTTTGAAGTGTTTTGCCCATTTTTTTTATTTATTTTGTTGTGTACAGTTTTTGGTACCCATTGCTATTTTCCTCCTTGCATCGACCTAAATTTTCCCAGAATCATTGTTTCGCGTTCTTAACTAAGTAATTTACTTTCTTTCTTTGGTCTTTATATTCGTTGTATAAATTTTGTGTTTTCTTACTTGGGTAAGTTTTCCATAATTTCCTTTTTATCGTAACTCGTCCCTTAATGTCTAATGACCACCACGTATTATCACTTTTATCTTTTCTGACGTATATTTTAATTCCCAGTTATTTAGATCTTCTTGTATTCTTTGGAATTCCAGACTAATTTGTGTTTGATATTGCATTACCTTTTCAGGCTCATTCAATTTGTATACTGGTATTGTTTCATAATTACGTTTTGTTGTGTTCTTCTGTAGTTTTTGATGTTTTTTCATATTTTCGTTCTACTAGGTAATGATGGCTATACCGGGTGACCACGGATCATGGTAAACCCCCGCCATTTCCACAATTCTTGAGTTATCCTAATGAAATTTTGCAGCAGTAATGTACGTCCAAAGAGACTCATTTTGGCCCATCCGTGTTTTTTTTTTTTCGACGTCCGGTTTCGAAGTAAGTGACCTCAACGATGGAATTTTAAACGGAACACCCTGTATATTATTGCATTTTTGGAATACTGAGAAAATTCTGAGTACGATAGAACTATTCTGGGGACTCTTTAAGCCCGCTTGATTTTTTTTAGAGCCAGTTTCATTTATTAATTTAGAGTGCCATGATTGGTCTAATTTGGTTAAAATGTACTGGTAGGTATAACTCCCAAAAAATTAGATCGACAAAAAAAATATAAAAATGGGGTCTTGGCGTGCATTCAAATTTGACCAAATCACTTTTTGTCCATTTTGACCATTTTCCCAAAAGATATCATAATGGTAAGCCGATACCATAAAATAATACATTTTGTATGGAA
Source organism: Rhagium mordax (assembly GCA_963680705.1). Lineage (NCBI taxonomy): Eukaryota > Metazoa > Arthropoda > Insecta > Coleoptera > Cerambycidae > Rhagium > Rhagium mordax. Next base: position 61,466,391 of record OY796658.1, read on the forward strand.
TCCATTGATGTGTCCATCCTTGATAAATCTGCAATGTGCAAGTAATTAAAAAAGGGAAAAATTCATCGAACACAGCACGTCATTTTATACTATTTATCACACTAGCCATGGAAGAAACAATTAAAAGACGTAACTTTGACAGGTGAATGAGTTTTTTTGGACGTACATTGCTGCAAAATTTCATTTGGATTGCTCAAAAATTGTGGAAATGGCGGGGGTTTACCATGATCGGTGATCACCCGGTATATCTCCACCCCTTTTTTAACGCTGACATCCTTTATTTTATTCCTGTACTGTTTTTCCACCATAATATAGTCAATAATAGATATTTCTTTCCTATTCTTTTACCTCCCTAGTGTACTTATGAATATCCTATTATATAATAACATATTATTATGCATATATGCCATTCACATTTTATTTACATTAGAGTAGGCTTTGGAAAATCTGAATTCTGTTGGTATGAATGACTGTTTTAATTACTGAGGTTATGTTGAAAAGTCAAAAACATAACCACAAATTCAAATTGGTTCTACATAGTTGCCAGAGTGAGACCCTAAAGCATAGACTTAATAATACTAACGTAAAGTCTATGCCCTAAAGAAAGCACAGCAATGTTATAAATAAAAAATTTGGCAACTCAGTCAAAAATAAATGACAGTAACGATCAATTAAATCTGACACTTCAATATTTTGTCAATAGTAGACAACCCTGAGACAACCTAAGAAAAACATATCATAGCCTCCCCTCATGTAAATAAAATGTGAATGGCATATATGTGAACTCCACTTTAAATTATGGAATTATAAGCTGAGGCAATTCAACTAGAAAAAATTATATTTTTTTAATGCAAAAGAAAATAGTTAGAACTATTTGCTTTAAACCTATTTCTTTTTCTTGCAGAGGCCTTTTCAATGAATAAAAATTCTGACAGTTATATCTCTGTTATTTTGAATTATTGTTTTATAATGTCAAAAAGCATATCAACAAATTTATTCAAACTTGTGATGCAACACACTATATTTGAGAGCTGGTAACCATTTAAGAATACCGCTTCATAGATTATCTCTACTTTTAAAAAGCAGCTATGTGATGCCTATTAAAATTTTTAACCACCTACCCCCCCTTACGTCAAACGTATTCCAATTCTAAATCTATCCGAAAGTCAGTAATAGAAATTCTATTTGATGACAGTTTTTATTCAATAGAGGAGTATTTTGGTATTCATGTTTTCTAGTCTTATGATGGCATCTGGTGTTTGCTTTATGACAATTCTTTTCATGTAAAAGTCCTATTCTATTCTAAAAATGTATTTGTCGTAATCAGTTGATTTTCCATACAAAATTGAATAAATCTGTTTTCATTTCTGCTTTTAACTGTTTCTCCGTGTTCTCCTACAACCACACTGATATTTTATCTGCTTTCTCTACTCTGCTGTTGAGATCACCATCTATAATTATTTTTTCTCCGCGAACTTTCTACCGCTAAAGTCATCTGTTTCCAGAATTCCTCCCTCACTTCTACTTTTTCATTTTCGTCTGGTCCATTATGCTATAATTATTGTAATTTGATTCGTTATGCGTTAGTTCTCTAAATTGCAGTAGCATAATTCTTTTTTATGAAATCATTGCTATGTAATTTGCCTTTCCAATTTCTATTTACTAGGTATCCAACCCCTGGTTTCGCACGGCTTACTTGTGGGACACCTCCTTAGGTATAGTAGTGAATTTCCGTTCTTGTCCTTTTTTCTTCGTTTCAGTTATAGCTAAAATACTTAAATTTGTTTTCATAAATTCTCTGTTTAATTCTTCTTTTCCACTGATTCCTCTAACAGTCCTTTGTCGCACCAGTCCATTTTTTTGTTTTCTACCTACTTAATATTGTCAGTTTTTTTATTGCTGAGTTACCTACTGAGTTCTTTTTGTTCGTTTTGTCTTGTTCCAGTAATTTTTACTTTGTTTGCTCTTTTTTTCCTCCTTCGCCATTTTCACTATTTCTGTATGATTCTTTCTCTTTGTGTTAGATCATTGCTTACAATATATTTTGTTGTCTTTTAAGTATTTTATTTTTCCTTTTATTTTCATAGAAATTAATTTAAAGTGTAATATTATATAATATATTATATCTAATAATAATAATAATATATATGTCAATTAATTAAGTTACATATAGTTCAAGGGAACAAGTAACTACCTACATTTAATTCCATATAGACATAGACATAATATGTGCGCACGTAAAAAATAAAATAATTAACAGAGACTTTTAATTCAAGGATTTTGTGTTGGTGAAACATACAGTGTGTCCCCGGATGGAGTTGACAAGAGGAAAAAAATCTTTATTATTGATTGTACGACGAAAAGTCACTCTATAAAAAATTCTGCTTGTCGAAAAAATGAGTTTACCATATAAAAATCTTAGATAAGATGTACCGGGTGTTAATAAATTAAGAAAACATGAAAATGCCTCAAGAGAGAAGTACCATTATTTATTATTTTAGACAAAATGTTTATAAAACAAAGTTGTTTATAATCCAAAATAAAGCCTAAATACAAATTTTGAAGTCTAAATTTTGAATTGTATGTTCTTATTGTGTTTATCTTTTTAAGTAGAATTTGTGAAAATTCAAATTAAAAAACAGAGTTTGCTGTCGACAATATTGAACTGACAAACGTCATTGTTTCATTGTCATTGTGTAGAATATTTCACATCGATATTAAAATAAAAAAAAAAAAAAAAAAAAAAATGTAAGTTGAGATAAATTGAAAATTCAAAATTTAGACTTCAAAATTTGTATTTAGGCTTTATTTTGGATTATACTTTGTTTTATAAACATTTTGTCTAAAATAATAAATAATGGTACTTCTCTCGTGAGGCATTTTTCTTAATTTATTAACACCCGGTACATCTTATCTAAGATTTTTATATGGTAAACTCATTTTTTCGATAAGCAGAATTTTTTATAAAGAGTGACTTTTCGTCGTACAATCAATAATAAAGATTTTTTTCCTCTTGTCAACTCCATCCGGGGACACACTGTATTTAAATCACAAAATAAAGAAAGTTATTTATTTTTACTGCGCTTAATTGTTCCATATTAATATTTATTCTTCAATTCGTCCATACTTTTTTACTTGAAATTCGCGACCATTTGTTTATAATTTTTATGTGATTTAATGATATTTCAATGCTGGATCATGCCTAAATGCACAATAATTGTAAATGTCTCTATTTACTGTCATGTTCTTTTCCAACAACATATAAACATATCAACGGTTCTGTCCTTATTATATCCATTTGGATTTCCCATTTACTCCATCTTATAGTCTCATACTGTATAATCATTAATTTGACGACAAAGTCTAATAAACTATTACTTAAAATAAATTCGTTTCTGCAATCATCAACCGTTTAGCGGCAAGTTATGCTATTTATTATTGAAATATGCTAATTTAATTGGAAGATGAAATTGCTGATTGGAAGAAGCAAATGCTTGTCAGCCATCTAAGAAGTCGCATCATGTCACATCAAGCATTTGCAAGTTAAATTGAATTAATTACACAACGCCAACCGACAGTTATTTGGCAACACACTCACTCTGTTGAGGTTTTAAATAACGCGAATAAAAATGCAAATATCAATTTAACTCCCTATACATATATTAAAACTGTGCGGCAATTGTGAAAATTATGATTTTAACCCTTAGAGAATGACAAAGTATTTTTTTTATTAAATGGCACTTTACGATCAAAAAATATCACATAGATTAGCTATAAATCACCAATAATGTCCAAAATGAAATAATGCGAGAACTCTGAAATTAAATAAATGCTGCCTATTTAAAATTAATAAGAAGCGTACTTTATAGAAAATCTAAACTCATAATTTATAAAACTCTTATAAAACCTGCAGTAACCGAGGGCTGCGATCAATAATTAAGAGAATTTGGAAGGAAGGTACTTAAGAGAATATTTGGCCCTATCCAAGAAAACGGATCGTGGAGGATAAGTATGAATCATGAAATTGATGCACTTATGAAAGAAGAGGACATAGTAAGATATACAAAAAATCGAAAAATAAGATGCTTAGGAGATGGAGATGATAAGATGGATGAAGAAAGAACAGTAAAGACAATCCTTGAATGCAAAAGGAGAGAAAGTTTACGAATAACTTTAATATCCTAGATATTATCATAAGTACACAATTTAGTTTAAAATAGTTATTTCCGTCACAACCCAAGCTTGATTATAAAAACAAAAATGCTAGCACATTTTTTTTATGAAACAAGACGTGCAACAATGCATTTTAATATGATCTCTAAACATGTACGTACCAACTGAATTCAATCGAGAATAATCATAACATAAGCTTATTAATTGCTACTCGGGAAGATATTCTGTAGCGCTCTCTATAAGTATATATACTTATGAAATTTTGAAAGAGCTACTTCTTTATCACGTTCAAGCCCTGTCTCCTCAAGATCCTATGGATTGTATGAAATTGTGCAATACCATTAGAAATTTCCATATTGACTATCGAAATGTATTGCCTTGTCACGGATGAAGCTGGATTTAGATATGATAGAGCTTAATCAATCTTCATAATGACTAATTAGCATTATTGTTTTAATGAGGATCCTCACTTGGCGATAGAACGCGGTTTCCAAAATAATTTTTCTGTTACCGTGTGGGCCGGTATTGTAGGATACTTTTTAAGTGGGGTGAGATTTTTTAAGAAACCAGTTGCCCATTATTCTATTAGATGTGCGCGCCTTCGAGTAAGACACACAATCTGGCTGCTTCAAGACTATCACATTTTAGTGGAGCAGTAAGAGAATAGACCTATCCAGGTAATGCAAGCGAGAAAGATAAATACAGCGTACTATGTGTTAAATAAAGCAGTAGAGCCGTGCGTAGTTCGTTCTGCGCAACACAAGGGCAACTGTCCGGCCGAGAACCCTTGCATGTATTTGTGCATGTTTTTATATCTAATCCATTTTCATGGAAACGGTTAACTTTATTAAAAAATCATAGAACGACTTTTTTATAGCAGACAAAATTTCCTTTCGAACAATGTATAGCACAAACCATATGCTTTTTGTATAACGGCCCCAGATACGTTTCAATTACGGACAAATTAAAAAATGAATGAGTTTATTAAGATTCCTTAAATTTTGAACCACTCTTACGTCTAAACTATTAAAGATAGATATATGCCATCACTGACTTTCTTATAGAAAATTTAATTCTCTATAAATTTGTTTATATACATTTTCATCGTATTTGTAACGGTTTTGGCAGCGTTTCGAGTCAAACATGCCGCAGTAAAACGATGCGTGGTTGGTTCTTAGCACCTGAAGAGGCACACGCTTGCCGTGGCTACCTGATTCTATTGAAATACAATGGTCCAGACTTGCAGCTGAGAATTGGACTCGAAACGCTGCCGAAACCATTACAGTTATGGCAAAATGCATATAAACAATTTTATAGAGAATCAAATTTCCTATAAAAAAGTCCGTGATGGCATATATCTATATTCAATAGTTTATACGTGAGAGCGGTTCAAAGGTTAAAGAGTCGTAAAAAAATGAATTAATTTTTAAATTAGCCCCTTAATTGAAACGTATCCGGGTCGTTATACAAAAAGAATATAGGTTGCGTTATACATCGTTGGAAAGGAAATTTTGTCTGCTATAAAAAAGTCATTCTATGATTTTTTTATAAAGTTAACCGTTTTCATGAAAATGGAAAAAATATAAGAACGTGCACAAAAATCTATTTATTCTCTCGTTCACGCTGTTGCCCTTCTGTTGCGCACGCACCATACTGTGTGACGTATTTACCGCATCTCACATGGATAGGTCTATTCTTAAACAAAACTTTTTCTAAGAGCTGGATAGGACGCGGTGGGTTTGTGTCGTTGACTCCCAGATCGCCTAATTTGAACCCAATGGATTTCTCCTTTTAGGGCTACGTCAAATCTCTTGTATAGAGAACTCCAGTGGATAACATTAAAGAGCCGAGGCAAAGAATTATTGAGGATAACTGTGGGGTAATTAGACAAAAGAAGGGGAATATTCGCTAAAATCCGTCGGAATTTCCTGATGAAGAATTAATTTATGTATTGCAGTTGAAGGACATCACTTTGAAGCTTTTTTATGAAGATATTATATTGTTGTCAATTCTATTCTATTATTGTAAACTTAAGATTATTGAATATTAAACTTTTATGAACGGAAGACTATCTTTAAGTAGACATTTCATCGTATTATTTCGACATCTTCAGGACTACAAAAGACAACAATGAAACAGTACAATGCAAAAAAGTAAAAATTTGTTTTGAACATATCTTAAAAGACGTTATCTATTCGTTTTTTGTATCGTACTGTTACATCGTTGTCTTTTATAGCCTTGAAGAAGCCGTAATTACGAGGAAACGTCAATTATTTAAATTTTTCACATTCTATTGTTAATAATTATTCTGCAAGTCGACTTCAGTTTTTGACAGATTATTTCAATAACAATTTCCAAAAATTTCACACACAAAAAAATTCAAGCCCAGCAATTCTGTTATTATTGAGTTTTCGGTTGACCCCGAGTTTTTTTAATCTCAAGATTTTACAATTAATTATTTGTCAAATTGATTCCACGTAAACCCTTACGCTTGTTTCCAAGGTAATATGTACGATATGCAACAGGAAGACTTTTTTTAAGATTTTTTTATGCTCCTTATTTGAGTGCCAACAAATTTTAGAAAAAATTTCAAACGAAAAAATTGTAGATCATTATCCAAAGAATATATAAATTTAGCATCAAGCAGGTTATCGTGACCTCGACAGTGAACCTCGTATCTGAACGTGAAACCCTCTCTTTTTGAATCTGGAGTCAAAAATAGGGATTCCCATTTGAAAATCAAAGTCGACCTCCAAATGACCTTGAACACTGACCACAATACCAACTTCGAAGGTAATGGTCCGCATGGGCAAGTTCGACATCTTCCTTTTAAACTATTTTTCACAAAAACTCGATCCCTCCAAGTTATTCAGGGGTATCCATACTTTTCCTAATCCGGCACAATTCCTACTTTATTGACGAATTTTACAAAATTCCGACTTTTCTCGGAATTTTATGAAATTCTGAGATTTTTGTCGGAATTACCAAAATAAAAGTAATAGTGATTAGTGGCCCTTTTACGCTTTCGTAATATCTATGCAAGTTGTGGTTTTGATAAATTAACAAAGTGCACACAGAAATATCCTTATCTTATATTTTTGAGGTTTCAGCCGGAAGTCATTAGTTATTCGATTTTTTTGTTTACGGGCATTGCATTGTGATACGCCTGACCTCGGAACTTGTCAGAAATAGATAGTATTATCTAATAATTAACACTATTTTTTCAGGGCAGTTAGGTATTGAATTAAATTTGGAATCAACATATTTATAGAAAAGATATGTGGTATCATAATATATTTCATAGAAATATTAATGTCTGTTTTCCTCAATCCTATGAATTAGGTACAAAAATTATAATTATAATATAACGTAAGCGGAACAAGAGGGTTTTTTTACGTTAAAAACACTGCAACTCGTTCACATCACCATGAACCAAAATATCCAAAACAGCATAAGTTTATGGAGTTGGAGATCCCTAGAGAATTTGTGTTTTTTGTAAACTATATTTTACAAAATGACTTGTTAATAAGTATTAAGGCATTAAGGGTCTTGTTATCAGAATTTTTGTTCTTTATTGTATAGGCACGTATTGATTCATAAATAACAACTGTTATTTTCTTTAGGATAACGGATAACCTGAGCCACAACAAAAATAAGTGGTATACGATGCAATTGATTGGGTACTAAGCTTATGAGCATAGAAATACCACCTATAATCTCGTCAGAGTGTTTAAAAAAATTATTTAAAGATAATTTTATTATAATATATTATAGGTACTTCATAATTTATTTATTAATTAATTTATAGGTCAAATTGTATCTATAATATAAGATGTACTAAACGGGACACGTTCTTTTAAATTTGATGCTGCCTATCTTATTAGTTATAACAACACTCGTTTACAAAAGTTGTATCATACAACAAAAACACCCTAAGCATTTTTCACAGCGGGTTGAGATATATGAGAATTCATATACATATACGATATATGATATTTATAGCCAATATCACATTTCTGATCCAATTGCACAAAAGTTGGAATATATGTAGAAGTTTTCGAGGGAACTAAATACGAGCTCGAATTAAATGAACAAATGGCAAATGCAAAATCCGGGCCTGAATTATTATAGGTTTTGAAATCTGCTTCTGTCGACAACCTTCTGATTACTACATACCAAATAAAAGGGAATGATTTAAAGAACGAAAAGCAATTATTTTGCGTACAATTTTTCAAATTGTTATAATTAAAAAAAGTAATTGAAATCATTTACTTTATAAAATATAGGTATTAAGAAACAATTGGCATAAAAAATGTACGCCAAAAAATAAGCGTATTTATAAACCTTTATTAAATAATGATGAGAAAATCCAAGGCTTATAGACTATAAGTTTACGAGCCTTGGAGAAAATCTACATCAATAAAAAAGTAATAATAGTTAGTTGAGAACTAAAAATCTGTGTTACTTTATTACTTGTATGCCGCTAAATGACTATACTATTATAAAATATTCATACAGCCTTGTTTTCCTTTTATTACACTTAAAGTATTATTTAGTGTAATACCTACCAATTATCGATAAATAATTTTAGCAAGAGAGGAGTTAACGATGACATTACTGTTTCTAGCCCCAAGAGATTCATACATTAGCCTTATTACTTGTTTAAAGTTTCGAAACATAGCACTAATAATGTCGGAAGTATGTGACTCTAGAGTTTTCCGAAGCTATTTAAAATTATTTATTTGAGAAGGTATTTTTTAATAAACTTGTAGTGGTCTTGAAAATGGGACCCTATTTTAAAGTTTTAACCAACTTCAAAAAAGGAAAAATTCGACCCATTTATTTTATTCAATTTTCAAAATGCCAATTTAGGTGTAATAAAAATATATTGCGAAGGGAATCCATATGTGAGTAATATGATAAGAAGGGAAGGTGTAAAATAATAGTCTTAAATCTCACAACTCCTTTTTAACAAGCTACCGGTTTCGGAACCTTTATTTAAGTTCCATCTTCAGGCTTCGGCTAGATACAAAATTAAGGATATCATTTTTTAATATATGAGAAACAAACATGAAAAATGTACATAAATATAAAAAATGTAAAAAACATATAAAACTAAATAATTATATCAAAATTAGTAAAATAATTTTTAGAAAAATTAGAAGTTCTAATAATTTAGGTTTAGTTCTTTTTTGACAAAAATTTCTTAAAAATTCTGAAGGAAACTGATAAAGGTTTAAAAAATATACTTACAGTGATTAGTTAAAAGAGGTTTTGTCAAAATTCAATTGAACTAAAACCATTGTATATAGAAAAAATTAAAATTGTATAAAACTACTTTTTAATAACAAACAACATGTAACTATCTTAACAGAAAACGTAAAAATGATTGATCGGTATGGGGTTTTTATATTGTTTAAGAAATATGTAAGTGTCTACTTCTATTGTATATGTATAGTAAATCAGAGAATATATTGGAAGAAAAACAGTGATATGTCTAAAGGTACATGTGAATGAAATTATTAGTAATGTATTTTTTATTTTTATTTAATATTTTTAGTACGAAAACAAAATGATATCCTTCATTTTGTATCTAGCCGAAGCCTGAAGATGAAACTTAAATAAAGGTTCCGAAACCGGTAGCTTGTTAAAAAGGAGTTGTGAGATTTAAAACTATTATTTTACACCTTCCCTTCTTGTAATAAAAATATTTAAAAAAGCACTTAATTGAATATTAAAAAAATAAATAGTACGGTCCCGTGCAAAATAAATTTTCTCATATGCATCTCGAACTGTGATTTATGTTTCTCGAACAATTTCTTATAAGTAGTTTTTCTTTAGCAAATATCAATATTTAAACTTATATTTTAGATTGAAAACATTTGTAACAGTGCAATAAATATAAAATATCAATTTTTGTTTCATGCGCTAAAGAATACTTAACTTAATTTCATATCAATTATCAATTGTATAGCAGTTAAAATAGCATAAAATTACATAAAAATCATTACTCGAGTCGACTCCGCTTAAAAAAGTCTTTGAAGCTCATAATTCAAAAATTATTTCGCTCTCTGTTTATTATATGTAATTATTTAAATATTAATTTAACCTTCGATAAACATGCTCTTCCGCATCGGAGTGCATGATTATTTTTTTAAGTATATGTATATATTAGTAGAGACAATCTTTGAACATAAAAATCCACTTCACATGTATTTTTCATCAGTGCAATTATTTATTTAAATAAATAGCATATTGTACTACTAAAACATTCTGTAGTAGGTTTTTTGTACAGAAAAAATAAAATACAATTATTTCAAGAATTATTAATTTGAGGGATTATTAACAATTTTTATTTCGCAGACCACAATGCGCAGTGCGCACACTTCATCTGAATCAACTTTTTTGAAATTTATTATGTTAGAATTAGATCTTCGTTAAGAGGCGATTTTATCGCAATATCAGAGAAATCATATTGAGATTAAATATTAACATTTTCCACATAATCCCGATGACGAATTATGCAAAATGTAAAAAAGTTGTCATCGTCTATTTTTTCACATTTTTAAGATTTTATGATGCCACCTTACTAATATTAATTGCAGAGATAGTTTTTTAAAAACGTGGCAGATTTTTAAGGTATTTTGGTATTCAGTAAAAAATTGTGAAATTTTTATGTGTAACTAATTGAGTTCATTCATTCACCCTTAGTCCATTATACAACGTGTAGTAGGTACTTTCTAGACGACATTAAAACAAGTATAGTTGCCAGCTATAGCGTACAATTTATTCAGAGATTATTATTTTTCTAACATAAATCATATATATTTTAATTACTGTTTAATTACTATTATTTAATTATTTATTGATACATTGACCAACCAGAAAGAAACCCAATTACAAAACAGTAATATGCATGTATATAAATAATGTAAATACAAAGTATATAATATATCAAAAGTTTAAAGTACAAAATATAAATATTAGTGTTACAGAAAAGGTACCTATATAAAGAGAAAGAAGAAAAAAAGTAATGATTCGGTTGTTTGAAATATTAAAAAAATTAAAATGTTATAGATCGATGTTACAATTTAATGAATTAAAAGTAGACTATAAATATTTATTTTTATGGTAATTATAAAAATGCGAAACAACAAAATCGACAAATTAGAGTAATTAATTATAACTACTATCAGCAAATATTGCCGTTACCACTTTCTTCATTATAAGTGAAATAGCCCTATAACTTAATCAAATCAGATAATTTCTAAATTATGACTCTTAATTTTATTTATGATTCTTAAGGCAAGGCACACAATGTTGTACAAAGTGGTCTAGTTTCTAAGGCGGAAAATTCTAAAATATGTAGGTTACATTAAATAATTTCCTTCCTTTACTTTCTTATTTTCCGGTCGAAAGTAGTTATTGCTTCACTATATTTATGATCGGGAAGAGTGTTAACTTGCGATGGCCTTTCCCCAAATGGCTTTATGAAGATCCCAATTATAGCCATGCAGTCGACTTGGTAGTTTTCCTTTAGGAAATTTTTGTTTGAGAACATATAGCGCTCGCATGTTTTTTTTAAATAGTAAGTTATAGCAACGATATCCTAATTTTAATTTCAACCCTTAACACAGTAAGAGGTACAGGACGAAGAAGTCACAGTAAAAAAAGTTTATAATATATTTTTTAAATGAAGACGAAAACTGTCCTTTTCATACCGTCTTTCTGTGTATACCTAGATCTACAAGTTCAAGTAAAAAATAATAACAGAGCCATGGACATAGATTCGAAGGTAACTCTGTTTCTAAGTATTTTACGACACAGGATATTTTTGGAAAAATACGAACTAATTGTCTATAGGATTCCAAAAAATATTAGGCTCCAGTAAAATTTTGGTAGATCTGTCTCCAATTTATTTGTAGTTAAAGTCCTGTCTTGTCTTAGTAATGGAACAGCTTAACCAAACAAATTTCTGAAACCTCCTGTTTGTTAAATTGAACTAAAAATATTTACTGATGTAATTTTTTGAAAAACAGCTGCGTGAAAAAGGTTAGGCGCAATATTCTACATCTTGTAACGTACCTTGTATATTATACAAGTCTATTATAGCTAATATCCCTATTCATCAATTTGCGAAGAAATTGTAATATTGATTGATTATTGTAAATTAAATAGAATTATTTTTTCCACATATCCACTTCTGAATTAATAACTTCATTACCAACAATGCCAGCACTTTATATGAGATAACATGTATACAAGGAATACACAAAATATTTATACATAGACGCGATATACACTGACAACCTAAATTAACGCACCACCCAAAATTTACCATGATTTTGAATTTAAATTTTTTCTAACCCGTTTGTCTGATTTTAATATGCTTTTTTTGTTTTGTAGGTTAACTCTTCTGGAATAATATAGCAATGTAAATTTTAAGTGAAAATTATTTTTTCTTTAAATATAAGGCGTGACAATAAAGATAGGTATGTTTTTTACAATTATCTTTCTTTGCTTGATATGCATTGTTTATAAATGACTTTATTTAGGCTTTATACAAGCATAATAACAAAAACCTATCCAATTTGATATAGGTACTCACATTGATGTTTCATCTCCAAACATACAATTATTAAGTTTATTGAATCTTCATTAATGTATGATAAAAATTGGATTAAAAATTACAAAATTCAAAACGTCTAAAAATAAATTATTGAAAATTTTTTTTTTAACTCACCACAAAATTCGTTCATTATGGTCACCAACCAATAACGATGTCCCCAAGAAGATGTACATGTTCTTTCGCCGTTATTCCGGCTCCTCATGGGGGAGCCAGATCGCGTCAAATTCAGATTCTACCATTATCTTGAAAACTTATACTCAAAATTGTATTCATTGACATTAATAAAACATGTTGTAACCATAACAAACAAATTTTTCATTCCTATAACTGATATGTCTTCTATATTTTCACATCCCTTTGCAATCTACTCTACTTTCTCTTTTGATACTCATTGCTTATCAACAAACTTATTTAAGTTCTATACTGGCCCTATTATAACAAAATTATCTAATATATTTATTGATGTTCTATACTCTGGCTAACGAATGTTAGTCGTTGCGTCACGACTGATTGAATGTATCACAGACATTGCAATCTAAATGCTGTCTTTATTCAACGCGCACTGTTTATCAAACTGAAATAGGCCCGAACGTCGCCGGCATAACGCCACCTACTGAACAGAAATGCGTATCTCGCACGCTATGCGTTAGACAAAGGTGGATGCAAGTTTGTCTGAGCGTTTACGACGCGGTACTGGTTTCACTCATAGACGTTCCTTTGTGTCAAGAATAAGCAGGCTATATTTTTACAGTATACAAACAAATTTGAGGTCCATATAAAATAAATTGTTGTTTTCAACATCTATAAGATTAATTTTGCAGTTTTGGACAATAATATATTTTTTTACTAATATGAGATTGTAAAGGTATAATGAAATATTTTGTAAGTGGAGGATGACAATCATATCGTCAACTTTTCATCGCCGGCACTGGTATAATCGGCCGCCTTGGCCCGTACGATCACCAGTGATGACGCAACGACTAACATTCATTAGCCAGAGTATACTTCTGAACATGCAAATATAAATTATAGTCCTGCAGAGTATTTTGTTTTAACATTATTCGACAATAATGTTCAAAAATGTTTTTAATGATTTTCTTTGAATTCAACATAATTTATATTTGCATGTTCAGAAGTGGAACATCAATAAATATATTAGATAATTTTGTTATAATAGGGCCAGTACAAAACTTAAATAAGTTTGTTTATAAGCAATGAGTATAAAAAGAGAAAGTAGATTGCAAAGGGATGTGAAAATATAGAAGACATATCAGTCATAGGAATGAAAAATTTGTTTGTTATGGTTACAAAATGTTTTATTAATGTCAATGAATACAATTTTGAGTATCTATAAGTTTTCAAGATAAAGGTAGAATCTGAATTTGACGCGATCTGGGTCTCCCTGAGGAGCCGGAATAACGGCGAAAGAACATGTACAGGGATATCCAACGAAAATGACCACCCCTAATAACTTCTTTATTTTTGATGCTATAGAAAAATGTTTTCTATAAAAGTTGTGGGGTTTATTGAAAGTATTTAGAATATGTATTCAGAAAAATAAATGAAAGTCGTTTAGAGGATATATGGTTTTAACTTGCATTTTCTCAAATGGAGCACCCTATTTTTTTTGCATTTTTGAAATCAAGGTACTTTTCTCATTCTCACTGAATTTTTTCTTAACATTTACTTTTTTGGTACATTTTTTTATCTTTGCTATTAAAGGAAATACACCGAATGGGGAATAAATCAAATATTTTTGTTTCTTGGATGTCATTTTTTTTACTTAACCGATTGGAGTAAACTTGGCGTCATTAGATAGGCAATTTAGTAGGCTACAAAACTTATAGTTTAAAATTGAAGACATGAAAAAATCAAAATGGCAGACGCCTTTAAAAATTTATGTTTTCCTAGATTCGTTGTTTATTAAAATTTGATTGAGCTAAATCGGTCCATTATTGGTTACGAAGATATGACCAATTAAAAAATGGTAATAAACGTTATTTAAAGGCATACATTTAAAATTATTAAGGGTGGCTGTGGAAACGTAAATAGGTTCAATAATTATGACATTACGACCAGCTGAAAAGTTGTCTATTCACCTAATTTCTTACCACACTAAGGGGGCTGGCCTTAAAAGCGCCAGGACAGACATTTTTTTATTGGTCCTTTTTGTAACCAATTTATTTAGATTTAGCACAATCAGATCTTAATAAAGAACGAGGACAGAAAAACATCAATTTTTAAAGGCGTCTGCCATTTTGATTTTTTCGTGTCTGCCATTTTGATTTTTTCGTGTCTACCATTTTGACCTATAGGTTTTGTAGCCTACTAAATTACCTATGTAATGACGCCAAGTTTATTCGAATCGGGGCATCCAAGAAACAAAAATTTTTGATTTTTTTTCCCAGTCGGTATATCTCCTTTAATATAGCAAAGATAAAAAAGTGTACCAAAAAAATAAATATTAAGAAAAGATGAAGCTACAATTGGCTCTGAACTGGAGTTTAATTTTGCTGCTGGCGATTCCCACAGGGCGTTTTAAATTAAAAAAAACAGCGTTATTGTTACGCCCTATATTTAAAGAAAAAATCATTTTTATTTAAAATCGGCACGACTATACATTCCAGAGAGTTAACCTACAAAACAAAAAAAAACATGTTAAAACCAGACAAACGGTTTAGAGAAAAATCAAATTCAAAATCATGGTAACTTTTGGGTGCTGCGTTAATTTTGGTCGTCAGTGTACATTTGTAGATGGTATTACGCACGCCACACTTATACTTCTTAAAAAGCAGAATAGTTGTACTTGTGTTATAATTCATCAAAATCAATTAAATCAATTTATTATTACAATATAATATGACTAATATATAATAATGGGTGCGTCAGTAATATTCTAACTTTTTGGTATATTTAATATCATAATGTATTACATCATGATTATTGTATATTTCTCGAAAACTTTATTACTAAACCTCACAGGAAATTGAGTTCTAATTTTAAACTGTTTGCACTTTTTATATTGCTTCTAAAACTAATCTAACCAGGAACTGTCTGATACTGTAATGACGTAAACACTTTAAAAGGGTACATAGAAGCCTGTTAAACTGACAGTCTCTTAGGAAAAAAGTGGACAAAGGACACCTAATCCAATCAAATGGGATTTTATCAATTTATCTCCACGAATCCTCCTCTTAAACTGAACATGCTCTTCCAAAGATCCTTAATCCTAAAGGATCTGTAAATCACTTTGCTAAATCTTCCCTAATTAACACAGGTTCCATAGTATGACAAGCACATTTGGCACAAACAACTCTTGCGGAGCACTAGGTCTTAAATGTAATCTATTGCCAATTATCTTTAAAAGGTTGGCTTAATTTATGTTTAGCTGTAGATTTACTAGCGATTTAAATTATCTCTAATAGATAACAAACAAAATCTGGAGTCATTTTTATCGTGCACATGTATTATGCAATTTAATTAGTAAAGTTGCAACCTACAGGACCGACATTCGGAGTATATTATTAAAATAAATCCATAAATATTATGTGCAGAGTGGTATTAGTTGATGTACATTTATAGTATTTCATGTTTTATAAATGTGTTTTAAAATATTGTACTCAGTAGTATGTGCCCGCGAGATAAAGAACAACATAGTAACAGTATCGGACTGGCTAGTCGATGAGGCCCCCGGCTGAAAGTTGCTTTGAAAATAAGCGTCAACTTTCTATTTCCAACTAAAAACATGAAAAGCGTTCTTCTAATGATGTTTAAAAAACGCACATACTACGTATAAAGTACCACGCAGCAGAAACGGTCCACTATTTTGGTTTTGCTGCGATGGTTCCTCCTCCCCGGCTAGAAATGGCTTTAGAGGCAGATTTTAACTGTCTATATATTTCAACTGGCAAGGGGAAAAACCTACTTTCAATTATGGTAGAAAAAACATCTCGTGTGTCCTTACGTATCAAGCACCGCGCAGCAGGGGCGGTCTATTATTTCGGTTTTGCTTCGATGGATTCTCCTTCCCTGCTAAAAGCAAATTTTAACTGTCTGTTCCCAACTGACAAAGGAAAAAACCTTATTTACAATTATGGTAGAAAAAATATATCGTGTAACCTACGTATCACGTACCACGCAGCAGGAGCTATCGTTTTGATTTTACTGTTTTGGATCCCCCTTCGCCGATTGGAAGTTGCTTTGAGGGCAAACTTTAGCTTTCTATTCCCAACTAACAACTGGAAGAAACAGTGGAAACACCTACTTTCAATAAGGATAGAAAAACCATATCGCATGTTCTACGTCAAGTACCGTGCAGCAAGAACTGTTCATTGTTTTGATTTTGCTGATAGATCTCCTTCGCCGATTAGAAGTTACTTTGGGGGCAAACTTTAACTTCTTATTCCCAACCGGCTACAGGAAAATTCTACCTTCAATTATAGTAGAAGAAACATCGTTGTCCTACGTAACAGTAACAAGTACCGCACATCTAAACCGGTCCATTGTTTTGATTTTGCTGCGATGCCACTTTCACCGCTCACGTTGTGATGAATTCCGTGTGTTAATATATTACGTATATATAAAGAAAGACACGCACTGTTTAATGTTTAATTTCAGGAACACTAGAAAGCGAATTTCACTGCTTAAATTTCTGTTTTTGTAGCAGATAATAATACGGTCATCATGTCATCGATTATTAATTAATACTAAAATTTTCAAAAAAATCCGTAAATTGTATAGGTATGTTGAACGCATCCCATTGTTTGGATATTATAAGTGAGCTTTTTCCGCATTACCCACATATAAACAAAAATATATTGCAACTTTTGACGGTAATATTTGACTAAAATTGTAGTCTTGTAGTACCTAGTTGGTTTATAATTAATTGGGCAAACAAAATCACAACCAATCTGACAGCATCATAATCAGCCTTAAACTCTTCGCTTTTTGTGACGCAAAAAACAACCGGCCTGTGACCATCACGTGGTTAGCACGAGTATATACTAGATTTAGTCTCTTTTGTTCGGTTTCATCGTCGTCTACCGTGACCTCACCAATATCAGATCTCAGATTATGATTATGTAAGAAGATTTCAAAGTTCCAACGGTCCAACCCACATATTAAGAACCTGTACGTTCAAGGCTAACTACTACAAATTAGTGATTTCACTTGGCAGCGAACAATTTGCAATTTGCATTTTTTCCTGTAGGAATGTGCTGAAAGATTGATGACTGTTTTGTTGGTAATGTTTAATTTAACGAGTAAAAATTGATTAGGCATTTATCGTTGTTACAAAGTTAACCATTACAATGGTGAAGGACTTTCTTGAAAGTATATTTTTCTTAAATGAAAAACAAAATGTTAAGAAATTTAGCTACTTCTAATTTAGTGCCAACATTCGTATCCATTCAATTATGTATATTGCCGAATTGTTATACATATTTTTTACGGAACTTTTGTTGAGGTTTTTATTTTTTTAAATGATTTCTTTAAATATCTCTCAAATGAACGACAATATTAAAAAAAAATGGTGATATAAGGTGGTGATGTGAAGCACTAATATTAACCTATTACAAAAGTTTTCGAACATCATCAGTGGCGTCAAAATGGGAGTGTAGTGATCTTTTTTCCTATCAGAACTTTACGCCACTGATCCTAGCCACAAGTTTTGATTTTTTTTAGATTCTATGATATTTTTTTGTACAAAAAGTCTCTCTTGTAATTGTTTCGAGTAAATTGCTAAAAACCATCGACATGTGCTTGGAAATTAGTTTGAGATTAATTTTTTTTAAATCCCAATAGCCGTGCATAATCCATCCCATTTCTACCATTATCTAATGTAAAGTGGATTTTTGGTGTTGCTTCAATAATGCAAATTTATTAATCAGAAACTGTTAAATGCTAAAAAACTATACTTTGTACCTATACTAATAAAAAATTTTGACATAATTTTTATGTATTTTTGTATGGCTATTGGGATTTTTAAATATGAATCTCAAACTAATTTCCAAGCACATGTCGATGGTTTTTAGCAATTTACTCGAAAACGGTGCATCCTATGAAAAAATTACGGAAGATGCTTTTTGTTCAAAAAATATCATAAAATCTAAAGAGAAAAATCTGTGGCTAGGACCAGTGGTGCAGTAAGAAGAAGGGTCACTACCCCTCAGTTTGGCGCCACTGGTGATGTTCGGAAACTTTTGTAGTAGGAAACTATTAGTGCTTCACGCGATATTTTACATCACCAAATATTTTTTTTAAAGATATTTAAAAAAATCATTTAAATAAATAAAAACTTTAACACCCTGTATCTCAAAAACGGTGAAATTTCTGCTATGGAAATCGGACCACCCTGTATAATCGACGTTGATGAATTCACCTCAATAGAAAAACTAGATGAATTCAGCACATTATTCTTAAATATTGAATTACATGACATAGGGTGTTTTTTTTTTGTAAATACTCGAATGACGCCAGTATTGTATGAACATTTATTCAGTCTGGTTGAGCAACAACCAGATTTATGCAAATGTTTGATAGGTTGGCTAGGCTGAGGCGTTATCATCTTTTTCGGTATTTAAAAAAATATATGCAGTAGGTGGATTTGTTGTGGGCAGATCGTAATGATTACGATTATGCTTATGGTTATGGTGTGGTTACTTCAATTGAGCAAGGCCACTAACAAGAAAATGCTACTGTCAAGTGCAATAAGAAATAACAATCCTATTAAAAATACGTGCAGAACTACTTACTCTCTTTTAAGTTACGTCAAGTGACTGAGTGTAATATTGCAACTTAATTTGTAAATTGTTTCTCGAAAACCAAGGATTCTATCAATTTTTACCTCTATTTTATTTTGTAAAAGGAATAATGTAAAGGCGCAGCCAAACAGGTTTTAGTGTTGTATCTTTTTGCCAATTACTTCAGGATTGTCAGCAATTTTTAGAGCTATGGGAAGGTATTTATAATTTCACTGCATAGCCCCAAAAATTGAAGACAACCCTGAATCTATTGGCAAAAAATGCAATACTAAAATCTTGAAACCTGCTTGGATGCGCCTCTTCGTTATTCATTATTCAATGACTTACATACAAATTTGAGAACAGAAACTTCATAAAGTGATTTCATCCATCACTTATGAAGCAGTTATGCAATCAAAAATCAAGCAGAAGCTGCGTAACTAGCAATCTCTATAAATTACGTAATTAGTGTACGTAAATTAACAACGAAGAATCCGTCCCAAATTTCAACCAATTTGAGTAACAGTTTATAAAATAAGTATATTCATAAATAGATAAAAATACTCTTTTTGCCATAATTTCTTACACACCTACGTATTGCGTTTAATGGACCTATTTTGCCCTCAGAAAGCTTTGCATACACGATGTCCCATTATTTTCGAGACACCTTGTATAAGAAAATAAAAATGTTCCGCATGGTAAAATATTTGTTTTTATAAATTTGTTTAGATAAAATTAAATAACCGTAAATGAATAATAAACAAACGGTCCTATACCACCGTATAAATCTCACTGTCTCGAAAAAGAAAAATGTAATTTTTTTTATTTAAAAGTTGATAACAGAGACAAATGACGTACTGGAATATGACATCTGAACGATTTTGCAATGCAACATCACAAAAATCCACTAAGAAAACATCAACGCTGTCATGCCCATCACAAAAGTCTAAAATTCTTAGAGATGTAAATGTAAAGAGTGGGAAACAGAACAAACAGGAAAATTGAAAATGTGCAGCCAGTAGAAATACGCTTTCCGCGACGGAAATTGAAACGCCGTTGTAATGAGCATTTATCATGTCTCGGCCTGTTGGTTTTGTTTAAAATTGCAAAATATTACACACAATGCAAATATATATGCATATTAATTTGGCATACATACGAGCACATATCGAGATAATGTATGCAATTTATTACGCAACCAGAATATAAATTCAGTCTTTACCGCAATTGAATAACGAAATTAATTATTTAATATAGTTCTATATTCTAAGCAATTTATCTTCTTTCCACAAATTGATTTCTTATCATTGAGGTTAAGTGTAAGAGTAGTCTTGTACTAAACTTCGCCTAATAAAGTCATTTTATTATTATTATTATTATTATTATTTACATAAAATGATTTGATCCAGAATCGTATTTATTTATTAACTTATATTATAGTTTTTTTTTATAAAAAATTAAAATGACTAGATAGATATAAACACTGCAAAGGTGTTTATATTATAATTAAGAGTTAACAGAATCATGATAGTAAAATTTTATTGATGGAACAAAACTACAACGAAATAGTAATATTCCTTTGTGGTTTTGGTTTCCGCGAACTTCATCTTATGCGGACGAGCATTATCGTGTGTGAAAATAAAAATAGGTTCTATAGCAACTTTATATTATAGAACACAACATATTGGAGTAGGTATTATGTCCTTGTATCAAAATCCCCTGGTAAAAATGGACTTTTTGGATATTTTGTAGCGGTTTATGTTTCTAGTTTCTATTATAGGTGAATACCCCACGAGTTTCATCCTCACTACCCAAATTAGACGGTAGACTTCGTAGAATAAAACATACCATACGTGCCTACGAGTATGGATATTGGATATTCTGGATTTTTCCCATCTCTCTTGTTATTTACAATAATTATTAGTCAATGAAACTATAACACTAATTTCTATTGTGTTCAGTTCACTTTCCAAGATTCTACTGCTTGCAGTGGACCTTTTAGCATAATCCAGGCTTCCTAATTCATTTTCGTACCATTTACGCCATCTCTGGGACGACTGCTGAACCACCACCTACAGTATGTGACTTAGGAACTGTGCTATGAGAGGGCTTAGGTACTACAAACTTCTGTA
Organism: Rhagium mordax; assembly: GCA_963680705.1. Taxonomy (NCBI): domain Eukaryota; kingdom Metazoa; phylum Arthropoda; class Insecta; order Coleoptera; family Cerambycidae; genus Rhagium; species Rhagium mordax. Next base: position 61,488,065 of record OY796658.1, read on the forward strand.
AAATATATAAAACTACCGAAGAAATATAATGAATACTGAATCGATATATTCAGATCAGAAATATTTCACATGCAAATTTCCGAGAAATTGAAATACTTTAAATAGTTATTTTGTAAAATCTGCTTTTTCAGTAGGGACAACCTTACTCCTATTTAATTTTTTTTTATTCTCGTAATATTTCTTTTATATGAAATTATTATATATTTATAAGGAAGTAACAAAAACAACTGAGGTGTAAAAGTTTTTTTTTAAGCAGTATTATAGGTTAAAATATTCAAACGCGAACTTGAGGGTTAACAGACATTTTAGCGTGTGAAATGCTTTGTTGGGACTTAATTCTCACAATTTACAAAATTTCTACAAAGTCTATGTTTAATTGGTCAATTTAAAATTTGTTAGCGTTACGCAAGAGCGAGTAGTTTTTTTCATTTCCTCTATGATTTTAATTGTTACAGAAAATAATACCAACAATTAAGCTGTCTCTGGAACAGAACTAAACAGGCGTATAATTTAAATTAAATTGACAACGCTGAATTAACACGAATATTGCTCCTGTGTTCTTATTTTATGTCTTCCTTTTTTATACATTTAAGTGTTTAAGTAACGGATATTTCTTTGAATTATTCAATTAAAATCTGATTTGTTCGTACGGATACTGTTTCGTTATTGATTTGGATTTTGTGATATATGTATCATTGTATCAAGAATATGAAACGTAGAATTTTAACTGTTTGTACCACAGAATTAATAACAATCAGAATACTAACTCCTATTGGCGGGAAAAGTTCGCGCACGTTAGTCCGCCATGTTCTTAAGAAGTGAATGTGCCAGGCCAGTATTAGCGACAGTACGCCGCTAGTATAATTTTTATACAACTAGTGTTCGCAAGTCTCTAGACAATTTCGTCAATGTATAATCAGTTATTTAAGTGTTTGGTGTAATAAAAGTGGTGGTAGAATGAACCAATTCGACTATAAATTAATTTTAGGAAAATATTTTTCAACGGTAATACTGTTTCCTAAATAGCAAAACCCTGATATCTATTGTGTATGAGTTGAATTGAAGTGCCTATGAAAAAAAATAATGCTAAACGGAGGAAATGATACAATTATATAAGACTGGTTTATGAAAGAGCTACAAATTATTCGAGTACGGCCCTGAACGTTTTGACTAAGAATATGGCCGATGTATATTTAAGGTCACCGAATCTGGCTACAAATGATAAATGGTGAAAACTTTGAGTTTGGGTTCTGATTGTTATTAATTCTGTGGTTCGTACTGTTTATCTGTCACCTAAGCGCTTTCTTAATGGCCTAGAAAATAATAGAATTTAATTAAAGTAATCTTCTCTTCCATGTTGATTATTTTGAATGCTTGACGTTTCCCACTATTCGTTGTCTTCATCTAATTTCATCTGAAGCTTCACCTCACTCCGTTTCAGAAGATGACCTCGACAAGAAAGAAGTCCACTACAAGATGGACGTAACACGTCAAGGCATTCAAAATAACATCACGGAAAGGAACCCATCAGAAGTCATTGTACAAAGGATAGAAAAAAATATTCCTTATTGTTTATTTATTTTTGTTGACATAATTAATAGAATCTTTTATTGATATGGTCATAAAATAATTTGAGATTGAAATTGGCATTAATTTTGCTAAGGAGTTTCGTATCCTCAAATATATTAATGAAGATGTTTAGTCGGATTGGATAAAAAATTGGAAGAAAACCTCAAATTCTCATTTAGTCGAAGTTTCGACAATAAAAATTGGAAGAAAACCTCAAATTCTCATTGTCGAAACGTCGACTAAATGAGAATTTGAGGTTTTCTTCCAATTTTTTATCCAATCCGACTAAACATCTTCATTATTAATTTTGCTTTTCTTTAAACGCCTTTTGAGAACCCTGTGAACGAATAAATACAAAATTTAATACTTATTTAGCAGTTTTGGGACAAGCAGAATGTTCCATAAGAATAGTTTCACGATAATCAAAAAAAATTAAAGTTAAAATAATCAAAAAAAAGTTAAATAAAATAGAAAAATGTTTTTTGCCTACCCTATGCTGAAGAGGAGCAATAACTCCGAAACACGTGTCCGTAGCTGCATCATGTTTCTTGCTTGGGGTAAATCCGCAAAAACATTTTTCTATTTACAACCGAATACACTTTCTATGTTGAACATGAGTTACAGGGCCCGGCGCAAGCCCTTGGATTCAATCAAAGAATAAATTGATTGTCCGTTGAGATTTCTATTTTATAATTATATGGGTTAAAATCTAGCTCAATTCTGATCAAAAATTGCCTCTTACTATTTTTTCGTTTTCCCTTGAGTTTTCGAAATAGGGGCATTTTAACTTTGACCCCCTGTAGCTAAGGAACGAAGCGAAATCGGACCCATATGTTGAAATGAAAAAATAATCTTGCGTTAGCCCATGTTTTTTGAAACACCCTGTATATTTTAAAATTTTCCACTCATCCAAAGCTTAACCAAAGACAGTCGACATTTGCGATTGGTTTTCTAAGCGGTCTCACATCGGCTAATTCTCTAGTAATTACTTTTCATAATTTAGTTACTCCAGAAAATAACAAGAACTAGATAATACTAGTTAATAATAAAAATAAAAAACTTTATATTCTGACAGTGAAAAGAAAGTAATTTTGTAGAACGTCTTCGTCTACGGCGTAAATGATTATTATATATTTCACCCAGTGAAATTAATTCTTTACCCAACCGAATTATTTCTACACAACAAAAGAATAACATACATAAAATGCATAACATTATTTTGAGCAGGTAAATCTTCCTATGAATTACCAGCAAACTTTCCCAGATAGCCATTTTGGAAATCCATTGTGTTATAATTAATTATTGTTATAAATAATTTATTGTCCTGGTGAAAGAATTATTTATCTTTTTGAATTTAAACAAACGCTAACTTATAAGGTGTTGAAAGATATCGATAAGGTGTTGGCAGATATTGAAAATTTCGAACTCTCATTAAGTCTGGAATCAGGACCGGCCCTAGATGCAGAAAGACAGGCAGCCACTTAGGACACCAAATTGAGAGGGCCCAAATTTTGTTTTGAAAAATTAAAGTCGCTAGAGTAAATATAAAAAATATGTATTACAAAATTAAAAACTAGAAATTCTCGCGCCTGCAACGCGACAATTTTGTTACGTGTTTACACCCCAATCGTGGATTCAATACTGACTGTAGTGGAACATCTTGTCCTTTATATACCTAAGTAGAGATATACCTCCTAGAACAATCTAGGTAATAGGTATACTACAGACCCCTGTAAAGCAGATGTAAATACATCATAATATTTTATATAGGTATTAGGATATTAGGTACCTATATATTTTTTCTCATTTTTCTCGGTAAGTAAAGATATGAGGTACATTTATAAATATTTATCTAGGACGAAAGGCTGTCTGATATTGATCACCTTGCATAGTAGGTACATGTTATAAAATATAATCATTTTATGAGCCTACCTGATATTTTACAATTGTAGGTATGTATGTACAGTATCGTCGCTTTTAAATGATCGCAGGATCAACTTTACACATCGATTTCTGATTCCGTCGTAAGTCCTGGGTTATAAATAAACAGGTAAAAGCAAAGCAAAGACAATTGCCTTGCTCATTTTCTGTTTAATTATAACATTGGACATACGATAGAATCAGAAATCCACATGTTAAGTTGATATCGCGATCATTTAAAAGCGACGACGCTGTACATTATTTTCAAGTAAAATCTGATTTTATCTCTTGTACTTATTAGTATTTCTAACAATAAAAATATGAGTGATTTTAACGTAACGGTTTTGCTTCAAAATCACTAATTGTAAATTATGACAGGGTGTTCTAAAAAGTAGGTGTTATTTTTTAAATATAATTACTCATTTTGACATACTGTGTCGATTAGGGCGAAATAGAAGTGAAGAACTTCAGAAAAATCCACGCGTTTGGATACCAGATAAATATTCTAAATAAAAAATAAAAATTAACAAATGATCTTTGACCGGGCAGGCTGAAATCCCAATGGATAACGTATAGTTTGCACGCTGCAGCAGCATTCTCCGTAAATTAACAAGTTCATTGTTATAAATGTTTGCCATTATTACTAACTAAATATCGTCACATGGACTTGTTATTTATTAATTGGATTACCTAACCTATACCTATATGGAATAATTGTTGCTATCTAAATATTTAAACAATTCTATGACTCATTGACCAAAGCTGCAATACATTATTTGCCTATCTAATTTTAACTGACTACTTGTCTATTTATATTTTCTATAAGTTGTAGCTATTTGCATTTGTATAAAAATAAACACTAATTACATTAATGAGTCAAGAACACAAAGGAACTTATGTATACTTTATTATTAAAGAAAAAAATGCCTATATATATATGACTAATGGTAGACATCTCCTTTTCATGCCACAGTGAGTAATATAATTTACATAAATGCAAAATTTATATTTTTATTATTAATTGCGTTTTAAACTGTGGCTGTAACTTCAATTTTAATCTGATTTACAAAATATTTTTGCAACCATTCGCTTCTTAAATTGTTATAATATGGGGTTCATATTATAAATTATAATAAACGAATAGGTAGGTACTATTGCTAATATTTGACCAACCGTTTTACCAAAGTCTACAGATATTAGAATATCTGTAGACTTTGGTTTTACCATGTTGTGGTGCTATCCCATCGTTAACCCCCCCCCCCCCCCCAACCCCAGGTCCCTGTAATATAACTTTCTACTAACAGGGAGCTGTTGTGAGTGTTGTGACAGTATTTTTCTGCCGCCTGCTTCCATTCTGTGTTCAATATCAAGGAATATTTCCTACATTTAGTGGAAGATATTCAGATATTGTTAAAATTTACAAAGTGGTTGCATCAAGATGTCGGGTTTCTATATTTTACAAAAAATAAGTGAAAGTGTTAGACAAGGAATTAAAGATATTGCAAGAATATTTTTTAAATTTGTCGACAAATTGATGAGGAATACGAACCGAAAACAAAATTCCAAGACAACAGACAGCCTGTTTATTAGGGTAATTATTATTATATAAATATTTTTATAAGATATATTTTGTATTTAACTCTTGGGCAAGTAACTCCAAAATGATAACAATGACAATACCTACTTTAGGTTACAAATTTATATATCGACGTTTTGAAAAAACGCTTTATTTTTGTTTCCGTAAGCCCTGAGAGAAACAATGTTAATGACAGTTTTTCCAAGCGAACGATTTAATTTCTTACGGTCGAGGTCTGCGCGTCTGGCCCTATTTCGATAGAAGTTATTAATTCGGTTTGTTCGCCCCCATCAACTATCAACTTGTTTAAGGACTAAGGACTAGTCTAGTATACTTTTAGTGTATTTGAAAAAAATCTCAAATCTTATGTTATTCGGTTATACCGGATGGCCACGAGTCATTGTACGCCTCCAATTTTTTTGTTATTTGTGAATTTAAAAATTTCGTTTTTGGTATAGGTACGTGAGTAAGACAAAAGTATCTATCAGTAATTTAAATAACTATTTTATTCTTTACAGACAAGCTTACTACCTTACAAATTATTTCCGTAGCCTTCTTAGTAATTTTCTTACATCGCATTCATCTGACGCGGCTATTTTGTAAAAAATAAAAAATCGTTCATATCTCACTTATTTTTTGGAATTTTTGAAATTGGAAAAAACTGTTGCAGTTAGAATTTCATGCTTTATAAAACACCACAAAAAAGCACGGTCATTCTATTGAAGAAAAAAAAAGGAAGTGATATTTTCATTCTTGTTGGTCTAAAAATAGCCCACTTTTGTCTACTTACGTACATCAAATACGAAATTTTTAAATTCAAAAACAACCAAAAAATTGGGGGCGTACATTGAATCGTGTATATGAGTGATAGTCGTCATATTAAAAAAAGAAAAATGAATGAAAGCATCGAACCTCAGTAATGAGTAATGTTGGCAAATAAGTTATTGCAAATAAGTTAATATGGAAAGAAAACCCGATTTTAAGAAAAGTGTCAGACAGCTACTTGAAGTAACTTCCGTAACCATTTAACTATGCGAAATCTCCGCCAAGACGTTAATAGAAATAAGTAAAAACATAAATGAATTAAATTAAAATTTCTTTTACGACGGACGTCATTTGAAAACGTTTTACGGTGCAATTTGCAATATCGATAAACCAATGTCAAATAGCATAAGTAGTAAACTTAAATCAACTTTCTAAATTTGTCTTTTATAACAATGCCTGAAATTATACGTATTTTACCTAGTTTTTGTTTTTATTGTACGAATCAAAGTTATAAAACAATACCACGAACAGATGCTTTTATCCTCTTTTTCTCTTGTAGTACAGTCACTTGAAAAAAGTACCCAAACTTCGGACTAATTCGTGCTAATTCTTGGGATTTTTTTTGCGGATTCTTAAACGTTAGGGTAATATTTTAATTTAAAACTGCTTTAGAATTAGTCCGAATTATTACAGGCGTGATAGCAGATGAGTAAATACCATACTTGAAAAATCGGGAAGATCAAAGATTCAATTTCATCCCAAATCAAATTAAAATTTAGCTGTGGTTTTCTTTGGATTTAAGCTCGGATTTAAGTAGGAGAGGGAACCACCGATGTTGTAAATATAATTCAAAATTAAGATTTTGTTAGCAGGAGAAACTAGGTTCTACGGTTATGGAGAACCATAAAAACAACTACTGTTTTATCTAAAAATAAGAATTCTTTACCATTTTCAGCTTGTTTAAATTTTACGTCGCTTTCTTCTACAAACAAACCTAAATTCTCCTTTTCATTGACTCCAGCACAAACCATATCCGTCTCAACAGTACTTCCAGTACACAATACATAAATCTGTGGTGGATGTGCGTACAGCGTTTATAGAAATTTAAATATCTCATGGAAACATCCATATTTGTATATTATAATGCTATAATGCTAGTGATATGCCAATTTAAACGTTTAAATAAACTTCGCGACTGAAGCATAACGCAAATCGAATAAATATTAACGATTATTTAATAACTTTCAGGAATCTGTCCGATCTCGTGTGGCCATGGACTTTACGGGTGCCGTTGGCAGAATTGTCGAGGATCCTCAAGAAGCGAACGCTATAGCTGTAGCCGAAGGCTATTCTTGGAAACGAAGGTGGAGACCTTCCCCAAGATTAGGACCCTCCGCAGCTGCACATGCTTCCGCTCACATTCAAACCCTTGAGGCTGGAGTCCACATCACACAACCATGGTTTCACAGCGGAATGACCAGAGATCAAGCAACCTCATTAGTCGCAAGGCATGGGACTGTTGATGGGTTAGTATACTATATAATTTTTTATTAAATTTCATTTTTAATTTCTTAAAATATTAGTAAATTAATAATTATTATTCAGCTTTTTCTTGATACATTTTTTTATTTAAAGATTGTAAAAGAAAGTTTTTAAATAGTCAGAGGGATCTTTAAAAATCACCAGGAGTCGCTCGACAACATTTTAGATCAGCCAAACAATTATAATTAACATTAGTGCACTAATGTATTTATGTCTAGACCAATTTTTTTTTTTACTTTATTTCACTCTCATTAAACTAGAGTGTATATTCTCAAGTTTCAACTACAATAATGATACTTTTCGATCACGGTTACCTTAAATTTATCAATTTTTGATGCCACTTACACTTTGAATGTGAAATGACAAATCTTACATCGTAAATTTATATTAACCACAGACTACACGGTTAGGACCTGACAATCTTGTACGTATTTTCTTTATTAATAGAATATATCCCACATTAATTGTTGACTTGCAGATGACTGACCATGCGTGAAATTGTCGCACTCTAAGCATTAGCTGACTATATAAATATATTTTTTTATTATGTCAAGGTACAATAAAAAAAATTTGATTCAATTTAACTAACTATTAGTTTACTGTTTTTATACTTTCAATAATATCAAACCGCGGATAATTCTTGAACACCAGCAGTTGAGAAAGTTCACACTACCCCTTTCGGCCCTTTCCATAATAATAATTTATTCATCCAAAACACAAATAGTATAGGAAAAGTCGAAGGTCGAATACATAAACGTATAAATTACAAAAATAGTCAAATATAAACAAAAAATGGATAGGTACCTAGTCTGTTAATTTCAATATTCCTACATATTGTAGTAATATTTATTAGTTAACAATATTTTAACATTGCTGTAGGTAGAACGATAAACCAGTTCTAAATTCTAAATTCCGTATGTAACTCTAGACTAGAGTATGTAGTTGCATAATAATAAGACATCATAATATTTCTGTTATCCGTTATCCACTTATTGCAGTCGATATAATGCAGAACAGACTGAAAATATATTTTTAGAAAGCGCATCTATGAGACTATTGACAATATACAAACCTAGAAGTTTGGTGTCTAACACTTGTTCAATACTTTTACCAATTCATTTTAAAAGATAACTACGGTACGATTAAGTTGTTTTGAGCTGTGGGTAAATTGAATAAATACCATTTTTATGATATTTAGAAAAAGTTTATTGGTATTAATGGTATTGCACCATTCCATAAATGTATATAATATAATTTGTGTGGTCCTTACATTATCTAAACGTTATTTTTACTATAAACTATTATCGTTAGCCAAAATAACCATATTTTGATTATTCTCTGGTAGATCATTTACAAATGAAATAAACAAGAGTGGTCCAAGGACACACCCTTGTGGAACCTCCTGGCTGACTTCTATTGTAAATAACTTTATTTTGATAATTTCCACTCATTCCATACTTTCTAGAAGATACGTACTCATTTATTTTATTCTTGACTTGCATACTTCAAGTTTATTCAACATCAACAATGAGGACCGTGTGGAGTGGTCTACAGCTTTAGTTAAGTCCGTAATAGCCCCACTTTTAAATTTCTCATAGATTTTGTAATGTCTTTGAGAAGATTTTTTTACGTTTTGTGATACAATAGAAATGGATAAATCAAAATATATTTCAGTACGTTCATCTACCGAGTTTTCTACATTGTATGACGAAAAACATTTGTCAATTCATTGCTCTAAATCACCACAAATAATGATTTTACAATTTTGATTGACACAACTCGTATTTAAAACTTTATCTAGTTTTTCATCGACATTAAGCTGACGATTTATATACATATAGCTATAGTTTTCACAGCAAACCCGAAATTTGTTAATTTGATTCCACATATTTCAAAGACATTCTTATCCTTAGCTTAAAAGTAGGTACTTAATTTGCTTAAACATTTTTTTCAGTAACAGACTCGATTTTACGTTGTCATTCAACTGCTCTGGTTTATTTTAAGTTATAAGACCGTAAATATGTTTGTATAAAAAAAGGCTGGACACTGTTTTTCAATGATTCATGCAAGTTGCCAAAAGTCGAGGAGTGATATTAAATATCCGGATAATAACCAAAAATAATATATTTAAATATTCGAATAATCAAGTAAAATAAAGTAACTTTACGTCAAAATATGACATAACAGTAAAATAAAGTAACTTTATTTTACTAGTACAATAAAGAGGTACTTTATAGCCGCAAAACTATGTCATAAACAGTCCTTTATAACGTGGTTGGACATAAAGTACATTTTTAGTATATTTGAAATTAAATACAGGGTGATTCGTGAGGAGAGGGTCGTACTTTACCAACAGATAGGGAACATTGAGGTGATCTTAAATCCCCATATAGTAATGGTTATAGCGGCTTCGTTTCCGAAATACAGGGTGTTTTATATTTTTTGGAAGAATTTTCTTTTCGCCATATATCTGTAATGCGTAAACGGAATTCAATGAAATTTTGTATTTTTGTTACAGTAGTCGTTTACCATCAAATGCTTGGGATATTAATAAAATATCAGGGCCGGACCCAGAATAAAATTATTTTTAAATTATTCCTAGAAAATAACACTCTGTATACTGTTTATGAAATTCTTGATATTGAAATATTAATTTACATCTAGAAAGATACAAGATCCCATTAAAAAATATTTTGGCACCATTTCATTGTTTAAGTAAAAAAATTAAATTGTTGAGGAATCAATTTTTTTTTGAAAAATTGAGAGAAAATAGTCACTTCAGTCCTGTTGCATGGCCCCCGAGAACACCTCTCACACCCCTTGACTATTTTTTGTGGGGTTAATTAAAACTGAGGTATACAAAGAAGAAATAAACACCAGAGAACAGCTGATTTAAGAATTGAGCACTTTTGCAATGAAATTAATAACAATTTAGAAATTGTTAGAAAAAGTATAAATCAAATGACAAATCGATGAAGAAAATGTATCGAATTTGGCGGTGGTCACTTTGAAAACAGACTGTGATTCAAAAAACTTAATTGTATTTAGTAAATATGACTGTTAAATTGTTAATTTTTATTATGTGTTATTTTTTTAAGATTATTAATTACACAATCATTACAAAATATTTTTATTATTTTACTAGGTACCATGTGATACCAATAAAAGATAGTGCAAACAGAGAAGAAAAAAAATATATGTTACTGATATCTGAAGTGACTATTTTCTCTCAATTTTTCAAAAAAAATTGATTCCTCAACAATTTAATTTTTTTACTTAAACAATGAAATGGTGCCAAAATATTTTTTAATGGGATCTTGTATCTTTCTAGAAGTAAATTAATATTTCAATATCAAGAATTTCATAAACAGTATACAGAGTGTTATTTTCTAGGAATAATTTAAAAATAATTTTATTCTGGGTCCGGCCCTGATATTTTATTAATATCCCACGCATTTGATGGTGAATGACTACTGTAAAAAAATACAAAATTTCATTAAATTCCGTTTACTCATTACAGATATATGGCGAAAAGAAAATTCTTCCAAAAAATATAAAACACCCTGTATTTCGGAAACAAAGCCGCTATAGCCATTACTATATGGGGATTTAAGATCACCTCAATGTTCCCTATCTGTTGGTAAAGTACGACCCTCTCCTCACGAATCACCCTGTATCTCAAAAAATATGAAAGAATGCGATTTGAAGTATACTGGGGCGTATGGTCCGGTCTTAGGGTACATCGATGTGTTTTTGGTTTGTAGAAACTTTAATTCTAAAATACAGGGTGGTAAATAAAACAATGCAAATTTTAACAAATTTTACTGCGACACTTTCCAAATAAATTTTTTGTTTTTATCTGGGTTTTAATTGTAAAAAACAATTTTAGAGGTTTTTAAATAAAATTCGTGGTTTTAAAGAAATTTGAGTTTAATAAAAAAAACTTTACATTCGGATTTCATCACCTTGTATCTGTATAGCGATTATTCGATACATGTTTTTTCAATTTATTGTTAGTACAAAATTCTTGTAATTTTCTTGTTTTAGGACAGATTTTATACAAGGTGAGAAAAAAGTATGCTTTTGATACTGCAAAAAAACAACGATATAACAGTTATTAAAATTTATATTTTGTTGGTCCCCTAGCTCAAACGCGTATTATTTCTGCGCGCCGGTGGGGCATACTAACTACTAAATTACGAATAAATTTATGAGAAATATTTCCGATTCCTCAATAATGGCTTGGCTTAACCTGGTTTTCTCACCCTGTATAAAATATTTTCTAAAACAATAAATATTACAAGAGTTTTTACTAACAATAAATTGAAAAAACATGTTTCGAATAATCGCTATACAAATACAAGGTGATGAAATTTGAATGTGAAGTTTTTTGATTATATTCCTTTAAAACCACGACTTTTATTTAAAAACTTCTAAAGTTGTTTACCAAAACACACCGAAACACCCTAAGACCGGACAATACGCCCTAATATACTTCAAATCGCCTTCAAATATCGTTCATATTTTCTGAGATACCTATTCAAATATATACTAAAAATTTACTTCATGCATTTGAAAGTTCCAGTAGTTTATAAAAAGCAAATTTCAAGTGTCAGATGTTCATTTTATTTATTGAGCTAGTTTCTAATATTCGATTGTGTTTTAAACTCTGGAATTATTATTACTGTGTGCATATAACTATCATTTAGTTCTAATTCAATTATTCGAATAACTAGAAAATCGCACTAGGAAAATTTGAAATATTTATTGAATAATTCAGTGGTGTGCTCAGAAATTTTGTCTGGGGGGTCGACTACTGAGTCTTGCATTTTTTACAACAGATTATATTTTTCTTAGTAAAACGTAATTTTCCTCTTCGGTTTTGTATCTTTAAACCCTATTGTCCAGGTGTCTTGGGGGGGGGGTTAACCCCCAACCCCCTCCCATGGGCACGCCACTGAAATAATTTAATCCATTAATCAAATATTTGATTATTCTGTTATAATTTTTAATAGTTCTGTTATTTTTCGAATAATTGGGTAAATCGATTTAATTCGATTGATTCGAAAATGTGCGTAATTAGAATATAGACTGTAATCTGAAACAGCTCCCTTTTTAACGAAATTCAAAAAAGGAGGTTCAGGCATTTGCGGAGAGCCAGCAATCTCAAAAAGATTGTGACCGAATACCGAATCGATTTTGATTAAACCTTTCACCAAATAAATTTTGATGTACAAGGGAATAAACGCGATCGTTGTTAACTGCCAAAAATGTATCCAAACGTTCGTACGTATAAATAATAATTGTCTTTAAAATAATGTCGGGAATGCCCAGTTGTACTACAACTAATTTGATATTACTGTCTCTGGTTTTGTATCAGATAAATGGTGTAAAAATACATTACTATTCATCATATTCCTCAACTTTTACAGAACATAGGTACCAAATAAATTGCTAAAATGATGATAGTAACGTTACTCAACATAGCTATAAAAAGTTGGCCGCCTAGTAACAATAAATTTATATGGTAGGTCAGTTTTCGAAATGACGAGCCAAGGTTAAGTCGGTCACGGAAATTTTTTGTGGGAGTTGCGAGTGTCATAATTACGTAGGGTACCTAGAATTCATTTATTTTATTGTTCACTTTCTTGCATGATTGATCAGTACAAGTTATGAGCTTCGAGGCATTTAAACCTATTAAAAATATTACAATAAGCGTTTATTTTGTACCTATTAATATTATTGCTAGACGTTTGAGATCAATTAAGCATTGTACAAACCACGGTCGCCAATTTTATTTCCTCCTTTTCATTCTACCTATCAATAATGTTTTTAACGGTTATAAATTAGATTCTTGTAAAATCACAGGGGCGCGGAATTTTCTGTTATACACTAATGTGTATAATGTATATTATACTGGATGAAATTTTCATAATATTAATGAGGGAATATTAATTTGATATACATATACTTATTTAAGTTTTTCACTTTTTGATGCCGGTCCTGTTCATTACAAAGTTTCCCATCGATAGTTCACCCCGCCAAGACTCTAATCTGATCATTTATATTGTTCAACAAATAAGATAACATAAATAAACCTGATGCTAGACCATAATTCGTATTTTTTTAATGTCTAAATAGATTTATTTTTATTTATATAGTTTTGATAATTGGCACATATTTCAGACTTAAAAAATATTTGGTGTTAATTAAACAGATATGTATAGCATTTGTCCTAATAGTATTCTACGACTCCTTTCTGCAAACCTTCTACTCTGGACTACAGGGTTTCAGCAAATAATTTAGTAGAGTCTATAACCATTGTTTAAATATTTAAACAATGCTATAACTCATTTTTTGCATCCACATATCATTTTTTAATATTAATGCGTATTTTCATTATTTAGACGCTTCTCACACAACTCAATCCATCCTTGTTAAAGCACGACACCTGACAGCTCCAATAATCTACTTCTGTTCGAACATTTGATTTCTCCTTTTAGTACCTATTTGCGATCTAGCGACTAGAGTATGACAATACCTATTTTGCAGTCTTAATTTCGCATTTTTGGTGATTTTGACTCCGAAGATCCGAAGATGACTTTAATATTCTGATTTGCCGCATTTGCCTCTAAAAATGATCTCATCAAATGTATGCCTAATGTATCATCTTTAGGCCTAGATATTAATACCATCTAGTATCCTTAATTTCCTCGTTAATTTCTCCTTATGTCTGCGACAATAGGTATACGCTGTTTTTGATGCTTCTACTAGAACTAGAAAGTAAAGTTTTTGTTTTCTAACAGAAACCTCTGAAATTCCGGTAAAGCAACTAGTTTCCAAGACCCTTTGTAATTACATATTTATAAGTATTCTTGTACGTTCATGTTTTTTTCTAGAAAGACTAAATAGGGGTGAACCTACTTCGATATCATATTGCACCCCATACAATTACATGTCGAGTAATTAAGTTCTTACTCCATACTGACTATTTGACTTTTCTCTCCACGTGGGCGCCATAAAAAGTTCATCCTAGGGTGCCAGAGAATCTAAATTCGGTCCTGAATACATATACTTGATTAGTGATTTCTCATACCGCTACTATTCGCGAAAATCAGGTACCGCGAGATGGCGCTGAAAATTTAGTGTGTGTATGAACCAAGTGGTGAACAACAAACCTTTGACAGTGTTTTGACATTTACGATAAATTTAGAGGTTAATTCCAGTAACAATCTTTTTTTATTAAAGTATCGTGAAAACCGTTTTATTAATTGATTGCATTGCTATATTGTTTATAAACTAGTTAAATATAATACCAACACTTTAAACGCACTTTTAATTTTAAAAATCACAAGATAAATTTAGGAAACCCGCGAACTGATTTAGGAAACCCGCGAACTGACAGTGACAGTAGTGACAGCGGTTTGTTGTTCACTATATGAACGACTCACGACTCATCATATTGAGATTACGCCTAAAAATATAGATGTCGCCCACTCCGTGATTTTCGCGAATACTGGAAATACAGTTTTTTAAAACTTAACTATAAGTTTATTTTATATATTGTTACATGTTTACACCTCTTAGTACAAGCAACAACTCTAAGCGTGGCTTCAGTAATTGCAACAAGATTAAACACTAAACCACCACCTATATACTTTATTAACTTACTAATAACTACAATAATTAGTCACTTAAACTAGAACACTGACTACTACTTTCATTATTATTACTACTTGTTGCTAGTCACTATTATGTTCAATCTGTTCGTTCACTATCCAATATTCAACTGACTGGAGGGGTCTATTACTCTATTTTGGCCTTTATATACCTGTAGACATGGTTTTTAGAAGAATCTCAGCTATTTCTAGTTTATTCCATAAGCCTCTAGCATAGATTAAATAAGTATAAGATAATCCATTCTATTATTAGAATGCAAATGGATATTATACGGAACTGCACAAGTTCAAATAGTAGATGGCGCATCTTAAAGTGTGGTTTCTTTGTGCAGTTATAGCTAAAGATTTATTGTTAGACCTTTGAGCGTTTTTGCCATTATGTTTTATACATGGTTCTTCAACAAATAATATCAAAATAGTCAGAAAAGATTACATTTTTGGGAGTTTCGGGTGCGCCATCTACTATTCGAATGCACAAGTTCCGTATAATTAATGTCCACTTACATTCTAACAATAGGATGGTGTATCTTATAGTTATTTAATCTATGCCTCTAGTATCCAATTAATTTCCATGCCACTCAGTGGCGTAACCAGAACTGAATTGAGAGGGGAGCCAAAGCCAAGTGATAAAACTAACTGAAAGATGATTTAAACTTCTAATGATAGATTTTAATCACCTAAAGTATAGTGTTCACTGTTTTGGTTTGGTATTCGTGGATTTTGCTGAGGCGGGGGGCCAAGGCCCCCCCTGGTTACGCCACTGAGCCACTGGCTCCATCTATGCAGCTGCTTCTGAACCACCATTTATAGTGGGGCTGTGAGGATTTATTCTGAGACATACTATACAGACTTCTGTAAATCCATCACAATATATGAGTATACTTAATAAAATATGATATTTACCGTTTAGGATCAGTTGTTCTTATAATCATAATAATAAATTACCAGTTTCTCTATGTCTTCTGCCTCAAATTCAGTCAGTCTGGAAAAGACATGTGGAAATACTTGCTGCCACAAACTAGATTTTATAACCACTGACCACTGCACTATCATATCCGTATAAAAAATGTTCGGGGCGACATAGGGACCCCCATCCTCAAAATTTTCATCATAAAATTTTTGACATGATTACATCGTGTCAGCTGTTCATCTTCTTAAACAGTAAAGCGACTCTAATTCGATATTCAAATAGAGATAAAGAATCCAAACAAAAGTTAATAAAACTTTTGAAATGATTGAACATTGACGGTGATAGAAGCTATTGTTTAGCTCCACCTATTTATACACAAAACAAATAATGAAAAAAATTAACAAGAGAGGAATGGATAAAATGAACCTCAACGAAGAATAAATGAAAATTAATACAACACAGTTCGAAATTTTTGGATAATTGGTAAAAAATAAATCTGCAGTTTATTGGAAAAAGTCACTTATTCCTTATTCCACCAATACTACTTAGTTCATGAAGTATAATTGCTCAAGTTATTCCAAGATACTCTAATTAACATTTATATAACAACAGTAAAATTATCGATACATATATAGAATTTTCTTGTCTTATAGTTCTAATTTGTATTTTTGATTTAAAAATATTTTATCTAAAGTATTTTTTTGTTTTAGAGTGTTTTTGGTAAGAGAGAGTCGATCAAATCCGGGCTCCTTTGTGTTAACCTACAAATGTGGAGTTAAGGTTATACACGCACAAATCAACCCAATATTGGACCCTCTTAGGGAACGTCCTGTTTTCTCGCTGGATAGTGGTGTCACAAAGTTTTATGATATTTTACAACTCGTCGAATTCTATCAACTAAATGCAGGTTGTCTGCCAACAAGACTTACACATTACGTAGTACAAAATGCTAATACTGTTGTATCCATGGCCATGACTGCGCCAAGAGAGCAGGACCAGCAACAAGCCAACACTTCAACTAATAGAAGTTCATCGGGAGGGAGTAGTAATTAAGTTGATGAATTGCACATTTCCCCCACTAATGACATTTATAAAATTGACATAAGTGTTTTTAATTTTAATGATTTTCTACGTTATTTATTTTCTGTTGAAAAGCCAAAATATGTTGTGGCATGGTA
Organism: Rhagium mordax; assembly: GCA_963680705.1. Taxonomy (NCBI): domain Eukaryota; kingdom Metazoa; phylum Arthropoda; class Insecta; order Coleoptera; family Cerambycidae; genus Rhagium; species Rhagium mordax. Next base: position 61,505,204 of record OY796658.1, read on the forward strand.
TTCGGGTTACAGCAATTACTTAAGATTGTTACTATTTTTTTAAATGATATTCAATTTATGAAATGGGAACAACTTTTTAAAATTGTATTAAGTCGAATATAATTTGAAGAAAAAAAATTAAAAACTCAAAAAATTTATATAGTTATGTACCTATTAAAATGTATTATTATAGTTCTAGGCCTAATATTAATTATAATTTAGTTATATTAAAATCTGTTTGCTGTAACTCTGAATGGTTTGTTACATACTATTATTGTAATTTTTATATTAAAAATTGGGCATTCTGAATGAAAAGAATTATATTTTAGTTATACAGGCATATTTCCAAAGATGATATTCATAACATTTATTTTACGAGGATATTTAATGAGTTCAGTATTAAATCTCTATGATATACAGGGTTTAATAGTTAATAATCACATTTTTGAAATATATTTAAAATAGATAAAGGCTGTGGCTTTATTAGGTGTGGAAAGTATACACAATGTACTGACAAAAACGTTTTTATTAGTTTTATCACACCAAACTAGACAAGTGGTACTTGTAGGTATTACATAAAATCTGTCATACATTTACTGTTATTTAAGCGTTAGAAGATTTTCTAAATACAAAATAACTAATGTCATCAGTACTGCCGCACAAAATTAATGCATCATTAGAAATTAACCAAAAGTTTGATTTGAATTTTTTCTGAACCGTTCGTCCGATTTAGATGATTTTTTTTTTGAATTGCAGGTCGACTTCCGAGGAATGTTACAGTGCTTTTGTCGTTTGTTTTGCTTGATGAATACTAGGATGTATCTGCGTTGTGGGTTTTCCAAAAATTCGTTATGCAATTTACAAATTACAAATTGGAGCTAAATCTAACCTCATGTTTTTTTAAATTCCTCTTTTTAGTTCACTTTATCTCTGGTCAAATAATTCAAACAAAACGATTCATACTTGAAATGTCTAATTTGTAAGAAAGCGAACATTATGTGCAAATCTTAGTCTTGGATTTTTTTATAGTAGGTATAAAAATTCGTTTGGACATTGTGAACTGCACTAAGTTGCATTTGAATTTTTCTTGTTAAGCTTAATAGGCCAAAGTAATGCATTCCATTTTTACCCACCAAAGTATCAACTGCTAATTAACAAACAAGAAATTTGACAAACATTCTTCACGACAACAAACTGATACTTTCTAAAATGATGGCGGGATTAAACCCTTGTTTTTCCACAGTCTGTTACTTATTTCTATTTGTATGTTGTATGTGAATTCACTAAAGTCAATATAAACTTGAAATAACATGGTGTCCGACAGGGGCTGTGACGGCAGATGGTACGGTAAATATCAAAACAATTAAAAACATGGTTGATTAATGTGAAGTGTATAAAATGATCAAATTGTTTGATAAACCCGTTTTAGTCTATAGTTTAACTGAATAAGAAATTAAATGCTAGAAGTACACTAGTTGCGCTTACCGCTTACACCCTAATTGCCACACCAGCTGCGCCGACTCTTGTCGCCCACATTGAATACCGCATTAAAACGTTAAACATGTGTAATAAAATGGACTAAAAAGGAGAAAGGGATGAGGCTAGAATTAGTTGTTGCTCGTACACTTTACATGCTGTTATGAATTTTCAAGTCAAAAGCCAACATTGTTACACCTGGTACTCAAGCAAAACTGAATTCTTACTACCCATTAATTATAAGAATAGTAATAAGTTGTCCTGCAATGCAATAAAATATATTATTATAAATTTTTGGTGATGCATCCATCCATATTGTGGAGCAGTCAATCTTAAGATGATTGTATCAGTAGTATTACGTAAATCTTCTGAATTAAAAGTAAAATACAGTTTATCTTTTAGATTCCATACCTAGGTCAGCTTATTTCTTTCCGAAGTTGAACCATGAATACAAATAATTATAAACCAGTGGCGACTCGTGAAATTTAGATAGTGGGATCCAAGTCACATCATGGTATGATTACCAAAATTAAATGAAGATAAACAATTTGTAAAATATTTGCAAAGTATTTTTTTTCACAAAATCTAAACTGCTTCTAACTTGTATTTGAATTTTCCTTATTATTGAAAACCATTCTCTTAAATTAATTTCAATTTTAAAAGATGTAACTCAATAAAATTTAGAGACTCAAATCAATATTCATCCTGTTTTTGAAAAGAAAATAATTGCAAATATTTTACAAATAGTTTTAAAAAAAATGAGTCGGCAACTTCTTTTTAGGAAATTTCTTCGCAAATTTTAAATACCATTTATTTTATATAAAACTTCTTCGTTTAGTCTTTGTAATCGTGTCTTAAGGGCTACTCCAATATTCAAATATGGCTGAACTAAATTTCACCAGCACCACCCATTGTACTAATAATTTAACATATTTCTCTTTTAATTTAGAAGAGGCATATACTTACAGACGTTATTCATTTTACTTGACAATTAAGCATTTTGTATGTATAAGGATATAAAACCAAAAACACATTTTCTAAATAGAAAGCAATATAAATGTAACAGTTGGTAATTTTAAGATAATCCATGTAGATGTGATATTTAAGCTCGTATTTTAATTTAACTCTGTTTTTCTTTTATCCCATAATCCAGTATTTTTATAAACTGCTTTTTTACATCTGTATTTAATAATAACTCTCATTTTTATTTATATTTATACTACATTTGATCATTTCATATTTCCATATATTGTTATGCTATATAGTTATAATTATTTCATTATAGCCATATTTGGTTTTTCTAGTAACCCATATTCAATACAAACGTATTGTTAATATATACACAATAGATACATACACACATAAAAAATATCAATGTAATTAAACAGTATGACCCAGTCCTGTGCTTTTGTTTAACTTGCATAAACCTTAGCGAACATTATTTTCATTGCCCATTTTTCTATAAAATCACATTTTTGTATTGTAGTTATTAGTCGATGACAAATTATATTTATATTTGATGATATGTTGTATTTCATTTTATCCTTTTTTAATAAAAATATAACACCAACGACATATGGAACTCGCTGATATAACAGACTCGAAGCACTTTGAATAAATACTTATTTAGAGATAAAAACATTTAGGATTAAATATTTACTTATAAACGTCCCATTTTTACGACAGAGCTGTAAGGTATACCAATGCAGACAGTCCCTTTCTAAGCATTACTATTGTAATGCCCTGCTTTCTGGAAGTCCGACCATTTTTCTTATCGGTGTTATGATAGAAGTTAGGTGCTACAGTGAGGAAATGATATTGTAGTCTGTTTGGAAAGTTGTCAGTACAAGCAAATACTTTTCAAACATATTATGAAGTATATAATCACAAATAAATTAGCTTCAGGATGGATTCGAATGATTGATCTTTGCAATTAAATAAGTATGTATCAATGCATTATTTCATATTCTTTATAATCTTTATACAAAAAAACTCGAATCACTGGCCACTTATTATATAGTGTTCTCATAATTATGTATTCAAATAAGTTTGTTCATAAAAGTTCTCGAGAACAGTGAAACCTTGTAAGAATTGATTGAGTAGTTCTCGATTTTTGCATTCGAATGCACTTATCACCACTAGTGCAACGTGTAACCAGGCGAAAAAATATGTTGGCAACATGATGGCGAGAGCATCTGAGGGACTTCCACAGACCTAAAATAATTCGACTGATTATAAACCCTCTGCGCAGCAGTTGACGCATGCATATACAGGAGCCATCAATTTTAACACACTATGTATATAAATTGAACCAATGCATTGAGGAATTTACTGAAGCTGCTGAGTTATGCTGACACAGCAATTGTCGTTCAGGTGACTCGCTGAGTTGTAATTATTTGTCAGCTGCAGAGCAAAATACCCAGCTTATTTAAAATATGCTGACTTTGTCCAGCACAAAGTATTGCTACTGGAAGGCGAAACAAATTCAAATGCCTTGTCAGTAGCATATAGTTAACCTCAATCAACTAATAAAATAGTATATTAAAGTATAAGTGGATATTAAGGTCTTTAAAACGCTGCGCCGTCGTGCTCGAAATAGAGCAAGCGTTTTAAAGACCAGTTATCCACGAATACTTAAGCTATTTTTTTTTATTGGTACACTTTGAAATCATAAATAATATAATACTACAAAATATGGAAATAAAAACTATGAAATAGTTGTCATTGAAATGAGAAAAACAAAAATTAATTTGCAATCTGTCATATAAGATTAATTGTCATCACAGTTAAAGCTTTTGAAACGTGTGTCAGTAATATTTTATTTGACGTTACAAGGTACTTCTGTCAGATCAATAATTAAAAAATTGACATTTACACTTCACGTTTCTCGGGTTATTGATGTTGCCATGGTAACTTTAAAACACGCGCGTGTTTGATAGTTGGATTTAAACACTCTGAGGCGTACTTTAAATAAGCAAAATAGGGTAGCAATAAAAAAATATATATTATATATAAAACATGGATAATTTAATACACTGTTTTATAATTATGGTCCAACTATTCGTTCAGAAAACATGTCACGTGGCCAAGTTACTTTTTTACACGGCGGATGGGAACATTTTGCCGAGATTCTTTATAAATATATTTTAGCACGTAGTGACTTGTGATTAGAGGTTTTGATTATAATGCCTACAATTTGTCAGTGAAGCATAAAAATAGGTGCATCTCAGATATTCATGCATTAATAGGTAGGTACCTATATAGTGCAGCCCCTACGGTGAAAAACTCTGCCCTAATATGTGCAGAGAGTTTGACTTCAGAACCTAGTTTGGAGTCATATGGGAATCAGGAAAACATGAGGTGGACATCCTGGTTCGTGGGAGGAAGTCCGCCATATTGGATTTTATGTTAAATTGACGGGTCGCTGTATCTCCGTAACGCCTGGTATGATTTGAACGATTTTTTTTTAGTTCGATTGCAAATTTTGTTTAGAATAAAATAACTTACATTCATTTTTTACGTAACTCTAAGTAATACCCCCAAAAAATACAAAAAAGGGAATTAAAATTATTCTTTCCCGTTCATTGTCATTTCCACCCATTTTCTTGCACCTTAACAAAAAAAGGACTTGAAACAATATTTGTAGGCTATTGTTTTAGCTACAAATCTGCATTGAAAAAATTAAATTTTCTTAATGACAGAAAGATACGGCCATTTTAATCCCGAGCCGACACTCCAGGCGGCTACAATTTGAATGTAGTTGCTACCCCTAAGCGTCCCTGCGCCAGACAACCTGTGTTTATACAGGGTGGTTCAGAATTTACCGATTAAACTTCGGGAACTAATAGAGTACGTTAAAATAAATGGACTTTCTTTAATAAACTTATATCTAAAACCACATAGTTTCTGAGATACAGGGGGTCAAAGTTTAATTAAAAAAAAAATTATTTTTAAATATGTCTTAATTAGTTGAGGTATTTTAACGATACTTGTTTGACAAATTAACAGTAACAAGTAACGTTTTCCGAAAAAAATTCGACTCGCTAATTTATACAGTGTCGTATACGAGCGATTTCACTCATATTTGGCACTTCTTAGTTTTAGACGAAGCAGGGGCTAAATCCAGAAGAGTAATGTACAATTCGAACATTTTTTGTCATTTACCCCTATTCATGCGTCCATCCGTGGACACACTGTATAAACAAGGAAATACCACATTCACACAATTAACAAAAGAACTAAGACACATATTAAAAATTAACAATGCAAGCTATAAACCTATTTCTAAAAACATTCTGTAAGTTTAATTTATTTTTTGAAGATGACCAAAAACGGGTATTGAAGTTTCATCTCTAATATATCCCAGCTCTATTGAATTTTGTGGCATATATATTCTGTTGCGTTCTTTACTTTTAATTGAATTTGATAAATAACTGTCAAAAATAATATCAATACGTGAAGCATCTTTGCAAATATTTGTAATGTAAGAGATAAAATTTAAAAACAAAGAACCAAAGGTTTTAATTTCTCTCATTTTCATATTGCGAATAGTCGCCATAAAATCAATAACAAAAATACTTGGCATTGATGTCCAAAAAGGAGAAATATAATTATTTTTATCTAGCACATGAAGTAACTCTGATTTAGTAGCTTTTAACTATTATTCTCGCAGGTGCTGAGTAGTAGGTATATCAACTAGGTACATTGTTCAAATTGTAACCACTTGGAGTGCCACCGCGGAACTAAACTAGCTATAACTTTATTATTCTTTAAGATAATTTAATTTTTCAAATGCGAATTTATAACTAAAGCAATAGGCTACAAATATTATTCTAATTTTTTTTTTGTTACGGTGCAAGAAAATGGGCGGAAATGACAATGAACGGGAAAGAATAATTGTCATTCCCTTTTTTGTATTTTTTGGGGGTATTACTTAGAGTTACGTAAAAAATAAATGTAACCTAATTTATTTATTCCAAATTTGCAATTGAACTAAAAAAAAATCATTCAAATCAGACTAGGCGTTACGGAGATACTTCGATCCGTCAATTTGAAATAAAATCCAATATGGCGGACTTCCTCCCACGAACCGGGATGTCCACCTCATGTTTTCCTGATCCTCATATGACTCCAAACTAGGTTCTGAAGTCAAACTCTCTGCACATATTAGGACAGAGTTTTCCACCCTAGGGGAAGTACTACAGAAGGGTAAGGAACAAAATAAAACAATTACATAAATATTTGAATTCAAATTTAATGGCAACTATTTTTCTGAAAAATACTTTTAATAACAATAATAATAAATTAGGAAAAAAAATAATAATTTAGTTTTATTGCTCAACAGAAAAATCCACTTCAGGACAATTTACCATAATATGCAAACTTACACATTTTGGCATCGGCATCTACTACGTTAATTTTTCTCATAATGAATTATGCCATCAATCGTTAAAATGCGATTTTCTTGAAAACGGCAAATTTTTAAGGCTAATGACAAGTATACTTTTTTGCCGGCAGGTTTGGGTTTGGGATTTTTTTATTAAAAAAGCGAAAACATTACGGGTAGGGTTGGGATTTTGACCGGTCAAAATCTTTCGTGGTCAATTGACTGGTAAATTGATCCGTCAATTGACCAAGCACTGGTCAAATTCCTGAGTTATAAAAAAACATAAAACATAAAACACACCACAGAAATTAGACAACCCCCAAATCCAAAGCCAAAGGCTGTCCGGAAGGGGGCTACACATTTGAAAAAACGCAGACAAACATCCATACCCACCGACATTGCCATTTGCCGGTGCCCGGTCTCGAACCGGGACTCGATAGGCAGTGTAGCCATAGCCATGCCTGTCACTCACGCTTTAGCCCACTGCGCCACCGAGTTATGGCTTAAGAAAATGAAGACATCAGTAATTACATTTATTAGAAAAAAAGCTAACACTAAATAAATAAACCATTCTGAGGTACAAAAAAAAACAAAAATACATAATGTTAAACTAATAAAAAAATTAAATGATTACTCTGAGGTACAAAAAACTATTATGTGTGAAAAAGAAAACAAATTTAATAAACACCAGGCCATTGAAATTCTATTGATGGCTGGCCAATGATAATATAAGGGCACATCATCCTCGTCGTCGAACTCACCATCACCAGAGTTTATATAGAGAAAGTTGGGAAGGCGCGCGATTTTATGAATGAATTTAAAAACCCAAGTTGGGTGACCTTGCTTTAAAGTTTGGTAGGTTGTACCAGGGAGAGCAAATTAAATTTTACGGGTGGCCTAGTTAATTTGCAATTTTAAATAAAATTTAAATATGCACAAGTCATTTATAATTACTAAGATTTAAAAAATTATTTTACTTGGTTCTAAATTTGCGTTTTTAAGTACAGAAAAGAAGAAATTTTATAGGTATCACCAATTCTGGTTGGAATATAGTGTTCAATAAGAGTATTTTAAAATAGTGAATTATTAGATTTCAATATGAAAAATACTAAATTAATTATAATTATAATTACAAAGAATTCAGTCAGATTGTATGAGCTGAAGAAAATATTATTTAGACAAGTATTTAAAAAAACCTACTGAACACATTTCTTACTTTCAGAAGATTTCAAAGTTAAAATTCTAAATCAAAAATATTTATTTCATGTATATAAAAAGCTATAAAAAGAACATTTTCACTATAGTACAGCAACAACTTGCACTAACGCAATTTTTTTAACAATAACATAGGCAAAAGTCTTCGATAAGGTACACGCAAAAAAAATATACTACAGGTAAAAAACAAAATATTTCAAGATTTAATACAAATTAACTTATAAATAGGTACCACATGGATATTTCATTGATAATGTAAAAATAATACAATAGAAGATATTGATATTGACCTAAGAATACTACTACTAAATTTACGTTTGGTCGGTTTAGCCGGTTTACTACGATACTCAAGGTCACTACCTTCGAGAAGAGCGGGAAACGTTACCGTCCCAACTGTTCTTCTTAAACTGTGCCATCACCATCTTCATGTTCTTCATAATCGCCAATTTCGTCCTCACTACTGAAATTGAGCGCCAGTTCCTCCGGATTTTCCCTTTTTTGTCTCCACTCAACAGCTTCAAGTTGTACTTTATATAGACCAGCTTTCCTAAGCGAGTGGTGTTCAATCTGTTGCGAAGCCTACTATGGACAATGCCCCATGTGAACCAATTTCTCTCGCAAGTGGCTGCAGAAGCTGGCATGCTCAACGGTTTCACAGCGACATCATTTAGTGAACAATTCGGAAGCCAATTCTTCCACCAAGTAGTGGGCCTGACCTCGCATGGAGTATTACATACAGAGGTAACGCCCTTTGATGCGACCCAAATAATTGATTTATCAAATACGTTTCGCCTTGTCCTGTAGTTCGTAATTTCCCCTGGGAGCCCCACGGCTCAGGTTAGATGTGAATTAAAAGATTTTGACCGATTTTGACCTGATCATAATCTCATGAGTCAAAATTGGTCAGGCACAACCCTAATTATGGGTAAAAAAGTTAAGCGTGTATTTATATCATAAACATTGGTGTTGTAGCATCCTCTAGGATAACACAAAATGGGAACAGATTTGAATTTCTCATCAAAAAAACCCCCAGTGTACACAGGCGCACCATCTACAGAGCGATACCACTTCTGTAATGTTTTAAGATGAGGTAGACAGTTACCAACGGTTTTTCTAATATATTTATAAGCCGAGTTCGAACAGAAATCGAGTGTAAGTGCGAATGTTCGTAGCTCTTCAGCATATTTTCTTTGACTTGAAACTTTCATCTGCTTTAGGAGAATTTGCTGGATACTTACTGGTACACATTCCTATGAACAGAAAATGAAGTTGCTGAATGTGGTTCTTTTGAAAAAAATTAGGCCCCCGATTGTGAATTACTTCTCTTCCCAGTAGAAAACTAAAAAAAATTAAATGTATTCTCGTTTGTATATAAAACAAATAAACCCAGTTAAAACTCAAACTAAAGCCATGCATATTAATATTATTGGGCACCCCGCGACATGCATAAATGCAATAGAGCTACTTATAAACCTTAAAAACGTCATGTCTTTTGTGTAGTATTCGTTAAAGACCTCTGCTACTGCGTAAAAAAGTTTGTTAGTCACAAAGTAAACATAGCAAATATTAAAATACAGAAATCGATTCTACCTGCACTACCGAGTAACAATGATCAGATACTCGCTTTTCATTTTTCAAATGTGTTAGTAAATCTTTAAGCGTCGTAACTTGCTTCTGAAGTCGATAAGTCTTATTTCTCAACATTTTAATTGTTTTCTGCTTCTTCTTAATAATGGATTGGACCAATCTCCACATTTTCTTGACCTTTTGCGGACATATAAGGTCTTTTTCTTTGAAGTCTCCAAAATAAGTTGGCTGTCTGTAAATTTTGACAAAAAAAAAATGGATTAATAGTACAAAGTACCTATACCCACTTAATTTGTGAAACCTACCTACGATTCACGTTGGAAGTTCCCATTGAAGGTGCATTCTCAGGCGTATAAGTTGGACCCTCTGTTTGACCACCAATAACCTTAGTAAAATTGTCTACTTGATCTACTTCCTGTGTTGGAGAAGATGTTACACCTAGTGTTACACAGTCCTCAGTTTCCATCAATTTTATTTTCAGAGGACTTTGACTTGGACATTCCAACTTTTGCATATGTTCTGGGAAGTCAAAAATTGATGGCACTGCATTATTTCTCAACTTTTTTTGTCCAAAATTAACTACATGATCCGTAGTTTTAAAATGCTTGCTACATAACCTTGAACTCGCAGTTGGAGAAAAGTTTTTTCTTTTGAGAGCTATTACCCATTTTTTCCTCAGTTCATCATTTTTAGGAAACCTATAAAATGAAATGAAATGACGTATTATTAATATAATATTAAGCTAGAAATAGCCTTATATTCGATTAATTTCGTATACAATGACAGGACAAATAGGTTATTTATTCTTTATTCAAGAAACGTACGTGTGAAATGAAACTTCATTGCCGTTTTTATACTTATTTTTGCACCCATAAGCACAGCAAGACATAACCATGTTCTATTTTACAGAAAATTCACTTAAATTTAAAACGTGTAAAAAACCCGATAATGCGCAAAACCAGTGTTGCCAGCTGTCTTTAGAAAAGAGTTTAGAGTACATATAGAAAACAAAAAAGTACTAAAATAATAGAAAAAGTACTGCATGTTGCCAACTAATATGCAACCAGTTAGACAGCATATAGATTCAAGCATTGAGTATTATTTTACTCAATAGATTCAAGCTAAGCGATACGCCCCCTGTTGGTTAAATCAGTAATGTCAGGTAACCCCAGCTGTGACGTCACACGTATTGTGTGTTTCCTGCTTTTGGGGGTTCAAATAAATAATAAAATAAAATGTCCAAAGTGGTATCAAACCAAGAACGATAGACAAGAATAGTCGTTGTTTATCTACCACGTCGCAGTAGAAAAATAGAGAGAGATAGAGATACATAAGAATAACAACTGGATTGGATTGGAGCCAAACGCGAAGTCGGTTTACTGTTTGTTTACTGTGCCCAAAGTCCCCAGCCATAGCCTAAATAAACTTAGCCGCGACACTCAACTACTGGAGACTGGCTGGAGGAATGAAGTTTCAGTGAAGCGTGAAGCGACGGCAGTTGCCTGCTGGAAATCATCGAATCTTTGAGATTTATAGGTTGTTTTGTCGTTGTTGACATTGTTGTACTTTCTATAACTGATATTTTTGTTTGTGTTATTATTCTAAGTTATTTGTTGGAATGGGCAAAGGAATCAAAGTCGTGTCCTCCCCACTTCCGCTTAGAAAAAACTGTCTTCCAAAGATCAAAAATCTTTAGGCTATGGTCCAGCATAGATTATATGACCTCACACGATAAGCACTTTGTCCTTTAATATAGAAGTTGTTGCTTGTTGCATTTACACATTTATGAATTATATGTTTTAGACTCTATAGAATATTCATTAATTTTGGACACCGTATACATACAACAGTGTTGCCAAATTACACCCAACACTTTTTCAAATTACACCGCATTATACCCCCATTCAAATTGCCATCGACATATATCAATAGAAATTACTTAATTTAAAAAGTTTTTAATCCTATTTCAAAAAGATCCCAGGAAGCAACATCGGTACACTTGCCACTAAAGAACAACAAACATTCGCCACCTATCATTGCTGGTGCAGAATGGGTTACGACTGATATTCCGAAAAAAAATATTAATACAAAATCATTTTCAATGATTTCTCCTATTTATCCCAATTACACCGCATTAGAAAGTGTTAGAAAATTACACCACATCTTCAAAATTACACTCAAATGGTGTAATTACACCGCAATTCAAATGGCAACACTGACATACAACCAACTGCGTCATCATGACGATTTTTACGTAACGACTTTTGATTGGTTAGAACTTTATTAAGCACTCCTTTAATTTTACGCCTCCTTAGTCCTTGTTGTACCCCAAGGATTGTTAACTAGAGAGGATCGCTCATCTCCATAAGCGCAACGTTGCCCACCCCCACGCCTTTGGTACCGTTTGTGACGTGTTAAACGGTTGAATTGTCGGTGCGGCGATAGTTGATTTCGCCACGGGTCGGGTTACAGTACAATATGATACGTCGCGTCGTCTCTGTGTTTTGGTTTCTTTCGACTCTATGAAAAGTGTGTTTTTGAAGGTGTTTTTTTTGCAATTTGCTTATTATTTAAATTATAACAGTATATTTTTGGTATATAAGAAAGAATTTCCAAGTCTGGGCAATTACACCTATAAAATTAAATCAGAGGACCATAATTATAATCTCCCCTCTTGGGTCCAGCAACTGCCTTTCGGGGGTCTAATTATTAAGCCTACAGATGAATGGCTTACAAAAATAAAAACTTGGGAAAAATATTTAAAAAACAGCATTCTAATGGTTTTAGAAAAGGCCAGGGGTTGTGAAACTGCTGGCAAAAAAAATTTCAAAAAAAGAAATTCAGTTACTATTTGAAATTATATCGGAATTTTGTAAATTAAGAACAATAATAAAAATAAATTTCAATAATTTTCAGCCCAACCAGAAACAAAAATTGAAAAAGAAGAATAGTTAATTCCTCAGATTCTAAAAGAGGGAAAACTCGTAAATTAAATAAAATAATAAATTAAAATATACGTGTCAGTCTCTGCACTTTCTACAATTTAAAATTCATTATATTTTTTTTATACTTAGTATTAAAACTATCTTTATTTTAAAGAATGTGTTTTATTCTTTTTTCCATAGGCACATACTATACATAGGTATGTATACTATTTGTTAATTTCAAAAATATAGTTTTTAAAACAAATAAATTGTTATTCATTAATAAGTATACATAATACATAGAAGTACCTAATGTATATGATAACTGTGTAAAATAAAAATCTACGAATTTTTATTTTACCGTCCATAAAATATCAAGATCTATTTAGCTAAAAAAATAAAACGGCATCCCACCAATGTAGTATCTATTGTAAAAAGGACCACTGGTGCAAGCCGCTAGCGGACCGGTACCGTTGTCGACGTCACAACCGACCTGGCCTGCGTGACCTTGAGGGAATAAATCGGTGTTGATAAGCTATCCTTGGTTGTACCCACAGAACGTAAGGAATTATAGACTAAATCGCCCAGTCCGTACCAACGTTGCCAAGTGTACAGAACGTGTAATACGTGTTACCCGAAACCTAACTGAACTTATTCTTTCTTTACACGCAGTTTGTCAGCGGCGTGATGGTGTAGCGGAAACGAGCGCGGCTGGCAAGCAGAAGGTTCCGAGTTCAAATCCCACATGTTCTTGTTTTTTTTTTTATTAAATGCATCAGGCATGACATGAGGTCTATTAATTGCGAGTTAGAAGCCGGAGGCAGGTTAGTTCCCCTGATAAAGGGATTTTTTTTTATTAGATTAAAGGAATTTTTTTTTTATTAAGAGGTCTATTGCGAGTTAGAAGCCGGAGGCGATAGCCGGAGGCAGGTTAGATATGTGTGTTATTCCCCTGATAAATGAATTTTTTTTTATTAGATTAAAGGAATTTTTTTTGTATTAAGAGATCTATTGCGAGTTAGAAGCCGGAGGCGATAGCCGGAGGCAGGTTAGATATGTGTGTTATTCCCCTGATAAAGGAATTTTTTTAAATTAGATTTAAGGAATTTTTTTTTTATTAAGAGATCTATTGCGAGTTAGAAGCCGGAGGCAGGTTAGATATGTGTGTTATTCCCCTGATAAAGGAATTTTTTTTATTAGATTAAAGGAATTTTTTTTTATTAAATGCTTCAGGCATGAGGTCTATTGCGAGTGTTTTTATGATATTTTTTTAGTGATAAACTAATGTTCATAACATAAAAGGATACTGCACCCGCCCGCGCAATCTTGCGGCACTATCATGAAAACACGTTTTGTACACTTGGCAACGTTGGTACGGACTGGGTGATTTAGCCTCTCGTAACATAAGGATAGGTTGTGACCAAGAATAATATACTAAGAAGGATGGTTTATTCCCATAAGACCCTATGTTGGCTCTGCGACCGTCACGAGCCGGGTGCTTGTGACGTCACCTCCTGACCTAAACTTTCGTTTTCGCTTGCTTTTACGTTTGTTCTGCTGTGTTTAGACCGTTTTAAACTGTTACTTTGTTAAATATAGACTTAAGAAGTGGATGTTGTGATTATTGTGTTTAGTGTTGTTTATTGTAAGTTTTTTCTTTGCTTTAAACTTGATGGATAACTGGTAAAAACTTATTAAATAATTTCAGAAACCGAGTAGGTAGTTATAATAGAAATATGCCTGGTAGGTGTGCTATGGATGCAATAATAGCAGGATATGATTATGAAAATCAGCAATGCAAGCATTTTGTATATCACTGTTTTCCTAAAATATTTTGTTTCCAAAACTACTCTGAAAGAATGGATTAATTGCTGTAAACGTGCCAATAAATTTAATCCTGATACAAGTGCGATGTGTTCTGTTCAATGTAATTATTTTGTTCAATAAAATTTAAAAAAAAATCTATTTAATTCGACCGTAAAAAATGTGGTGTATCTGTTGCACTCAGCATGATTGATGATGAAATTTCATGCCTCGTGCAACAAATATACATGCTTTTTACACTAGTTACACAAAACTATTTTTTAACCTTAATTAAAATATTCATAAAAAAATTATATTTGTTTTTATTATAGTTTATAGCTTTTTCATAATATGTAAATATATATAATAATAATAATAATATAATTATTCAAATATTTATTTTATATACCTACCTACCTACTTAATAGAGGTAAGTATAACTATTTATGTCTCAAGGACGCAAAATTATTTTATATTCCCAAATTTTTACAGTCCCATATATGTTGCTAAAAAATGTCATTGATCAAAGCACTGTACAATTAATCTTGCAAATAGGCATTGAAAATAACAATTTCTTTTAAATTAACAAAAAATTGCGTTATCTATGTCATATTTATATGCTCGCGCTCTTTCGGTGGCCTCTCGCGCCTACACCATTCAAGTTAGATATATGCCATCACTGGCTTTTTTGTGCTTTACAAATTTGTATAAGTGAAATTTTATCGTATCTTGCACCGTTTTTGCAGCGTTCGCGATGATAGGTCGCAAATCGCGAATCTCGTGGGTAAAGTTTATATATTTTTTTTCGTAAGAACGAGTTACTCTTGAGGTTTCATATTTCCACAACATTTAGTATTTGCCACTTGCTTTCGATTTTCAATATATTAGTACTCTCCCCCAGCAGTAGTTTAATTTAATATCACAATATCTTAGCGTATACGGCCCCTTACAATAATGATTTCTAAATTCTGGTCAGGAGTCTACGTCATCGTAGTCACGCCCATCGCCGACAAATTAGCGTATTTGAACTATCCTTCTAGTATAGTATTCTTGGGTTGTGACAGAGACAAAACAAAACTGTCGCCAACATCCGTCAACGTCTTGCCAACAGCATAGAAATCATAGAATATCTAACAGTTACCAACATTTTGTTGGCCGGTCTGTACTTACCTTAAGGAAGGAGGAAGGGAAGGACTTAAGGTTCAATTTACAATTTACCAGAGGCAGAGGCAGAGAGTGCGTTTTCAACTATTTACATTAGTGGTCGTATAGGACATAGGTTAATAACAACTATTGTACATTTGTCCAATTTTTACATGGAAGTTTTGTATAAATGCACATTCTAACTCATGGTTGAGATAACCACGATTCTAACTTACGATAATTCTATTCAACAAACGGATAAACACGATCAACTCCAAACACATAAACAGGTAAGTAATAAGGCTGAACTTTGTTACATAAACAAAAATTTAATCAATTAATAATAGAAATACAAACATTTTATGCAATGGGACATATATACATACAGTAATAATTTATTGTAGTTATAGTAGCTTACGTATTGCATCGTGTTTTAAATTTTAAACTGTAAAAAAATTAAGAAAATAATTTTGATATGGTACGGACCTGTCTTAAAAATCAATGTGTAAATTTCAAACGTCAAACCTCTGGTCAAACTGACAAACGCATGCTCACAGCTTGCCTCGTCTAGCGAAACAAGGGGCGAGAAGCGAGAATTTAATGACATTTTTTATGTGCAATATAATTATGCGTACTTTGTTTTATATTAATAGTGCCCCAGTTTGTCAGATTTTCGTATAAAGAAACTTGAAAATAAGGTAAGATTTTTCTGTTGAAATAAATCAATGTGTTTCGTTAGTTTTACAATATTAACTTGAAGTAAAAAAAATAGTTTTTGATACAAATTTAATTTTTATAACTGCAAATAGTATTCAAGGGCATTAAACAATACATTGACGTATCTAGAAAAGGTCTGAGAAAATGGAATGGGTTAAACCTCCTTAAATGATTTTTCGCAATAATTTTCCATTAATTGCAACAAACGTATTCACATCCGACAAATACATTTATAGAGAGAAAAGTCTAGTTATGAGTTAAACTTTGGTGTAGTATAGTGATCTAAAAAGTAAGATTCTAGAGATAAAGCATGTCATGATATTTTATTTTTTAATACACCATATTTGCTGTTTGTTTTTGATTAACAATAAATAATTACTTACATCTTAGCAGCAATAAGTAATAAAAAACCGTTTTTCAGAACTAGCTATGGAAACGCTTGTACATGATATTGAGACTCAGCTCAAAACATATGATACTCCAAAGAAACAGCAAAATTTTCAAGATACACAAATGACATCAAGCACCGTATCAAGTTTATCTTCTCCCGTAGATTCAGGAGTGCAACTGTTGGACAGTGAAAGCGAACTTACTTCCGTTATGTCTATCAGTGGATTTGGTTGTGATATGGATACCATACCATCGTTAGATTGTGATGTGATGGTAAAGAATATTGAAAACAAATCAGTTTCAGTTCATAATCTGGTTAATGATTATGTAAAAGAAAATATTTCACAAAATGAAAGTCGATTTGAAGACATAAAAACTAAGAAGGGGAAAGAATATGCAAGTAGTAATTGTGAAAAGGAATGTAGTCTTAGTGAAAAAGACGATAAGATTTCTCATGATAGAATAAATAGAGAAATAGCAAATAAAACCATTACATCTGAACATAAAGTACTAGAAAAACACTATAATGATACGTCTGGAGATAAAACCTGTGATCACAATGGATTAGTGCCAGATTTTGAAAAGGGTAAATTCGAGGATAAACCACTGGATGATGACAGTAAAGATAAAATTCAAGTAATGACTAAAAGTGATATCGCAAATCAAAATGTTGTAAACGAGTATAAGAAATTCTCTACATCAGTTCCAAATTACTTTGATAGATTTGATATAAACTTTGAAGTTTCTTCAAACTCTGCCCACGGACATAAACTTGAATCCAAAAGTTTCAGTGATGATGTTTTTGAAATGGAGCATCCAATAAAAAATACAGAAACTGACCTAATGAATGTATCATTAAATAGTTATGAACTACTAGATTATACTTTACAGAACACTAATTTAGAGGTGGCAAATACTGATATGCATGTGAGCCTATCAGAAGAAGTAAATGAAAACCTCAAAATAAATTTAGGTAATCCTACAGAACCTGTTCAATCAGTCTCAAAGCCGGAATCCATTCCAATAGTTGAAAATACTGAATCCAAATCAGGTGAAGACCAAATCGTTTTTCGTCGTCAAAGAAAGAAAAAATCAAAATCAGATACACCTAAGAAACGTGTATCATTTCATGAAGATATATTAAATAGCACAAAAATAGATGATATTCACATTAATCATGGTTTTATAACTCACGAACCGGATGTGTCATTGAGCTTTTTCCAAAGGGGGTTCATAAAGAAAGCAGACGTGGTCAAAGGAAGGTACAGTTGGGCAGCTGAAGGAGATGCTCCATACTATGAAAAAAATGGACCAGAGAGAGAAATTAAATCAGATATTTATATAAATCACCCCAGATACTCTTCAACTTCCTCTAGCTCGACAGCAAGTGTTAGTAGTAGTTCTATAGATGAAGAAGACAACTCCAATTCAGATGAGAACTATGTCAAAAAAGAACCTAGTCTAAAATCTAAACCAAAATCTAGTTGCTTGAAAAAGACAAAGCACACTAAGAAATATATTGATACTAAAATTGTTCAAGAAGAAACTTCTTTAAAAAAGAAAAAATCCGAAACTAACTTACTGGATACGAATATATTTGGTAGCTTAAAACATATTTTAAATTTTTCAACTTCTGTCCCATTAGCAGAACGTGGCGTTCCTGAAGGACAAGAAGATGTTACAATTTATTCCTCTTCTCATGATATTTCTAATAGAAGACGATCATTTGGTAACTTATCGCTTAAAAATTTTGAAACTATTGAAATTGCACCCGCTCCAGTGAATAAAATTCTACAAGCAAAAACAAATTTAAAACTGACAAAAAGTGAGGGGTTTTATCCAAATTATCCAAGTAATCAGCCAAATCTTCCTGCTAATATTATTTTATGTGACAGCAATGTCTATGAACATAAAGGTAGGATTTATTTAAAATTTATTATATATTTATAGAATATTTTAAAACAGATTATATTATTAAATAGAAATGGTTAGTATTCTTCCTCTAATATATTCGTTTGGTAGTAATTATAAATTTTATTGTTTTAAGAAAATTCTCATTTATGTATGTGGTATGTGTACTAAAATAACTCTGAAATTGATGGGTCATGTCCAACTTAATTAAAAATAGAAAACATATTTTTAAATAAGATTGAACGCTCGATTTTTAAGAAGATGTAAGAATAAATGTTTAAGGATTAAATAATCTGTATTAGTGATGACGTATAGTGGCCATTTTTTGTATCCAAACAAACTATTTTACCTTTGTTTTGTATATTATATATGATGTTTCCGTTTGTGAATTTTAAATGTATTAAAAGCAGTTTTGACAAAAGTTGAGGAATATAACTATCAACGCTAGGTATCTCCTTTTATAAAACATTAAAATCTTCATAACCTTAAAGTATGTTTGGATACAGCGGCGACTTTGACGTCACACTAATAGCCCGTATTGTGAGGCGGCATGACAGAATAAAAGCAGAAGATACAGAGAATTACAAGGAGGATAGAAATATTGTTTTAATTTGTTGTCATCTTACATTTATAAATGGTCTTCTGAAAACGCTTGATTGGGTATTTTGTGTCAAACATATACTGAATTTGAAAAAAAACCATATTTTTTATTTGTGTTCCTGTTTCGACCACATAAATTTACTGCTTTGACTTAAAAATTAAATACTTAACACTTCGTGAAAAATTTATAATATATTGCCTAGTCTCACTTACAGTTATGTGAATTTTATTCTATTACCTGATTTTTTCTGTCAAATGAGGGATTTATTTTAACATTTTAGGTTTTAAATAAATATACAGATAACGAAAATGCTGATTTTGATCTTCCTAAATTTGCCACTTGGTTTTGTTTGGTTACATTGCATGCGCAGACGATAATTGATGAACAATTTATATACGTCGTACGTGTTTCCATTTTCCTTAGTATCTATTACTTTGCAAACTGTGCGGCAGGTTGAACTTCTTCACACGTTAAATCGAACTTACGTATTAATATGCAGGTAATAAATACATTTCTGATGAGTTCTGCAGTACGAAAACGTATCAAGAACTTGAATAATATTTAGGATTAATTTGAATTTCTTATTGCCAACTGGCACAAAACGAAAGAGACTATTTTTGTAAGTAACTTAAAAATGTATTCAACACAAAATATCGAAAAACAAAATAAAAACTAATTAAAACAAGAATTAAATTATAAAAGAAAAATTCATATAATAACGCGATAACAATACAATGTTAATTTATTATTTTATCAGGTGTTGAAAAACACTACCCGACTGCTAAATAGTAGCCTAACCTGTCGTAAAAACTCCTTTCGAAGTTCTAGGAGCTGTTCGGTGTTATAGATTGGGAAGTTTCCAAGTCCTTTTGTTGGAGCTCTTCTAAGTTTCAAACCATTTCATGCAAGCACGGATTTCTAAATGCCCTCCATCAACTTGAACTTTCAATTCTGAATGCAAAATTGTTCATCATCCGGCGAAGAAATCTCCAACTATCCCTGTAATTTCTTCTCGAATGCGGTCTTTCAAGTCCTCAATTGTTGCAGGGCGACTTGCAAAGACCTCTCCCTTCAAATAAATGTGTGAGCTTCACGCAGCCAGAAACTCCATGAGGATTCTGCGAGAATTTTTTAACGACCTTATAATTTCTCGATTTGAAAATTTGCCTTGCCCCCCTAGGTCTCCCGACATAACGGCACCCGATTTTTTTTTGTGGGGTATTTGAAGGGAGAGGTCTTTGCAAGTCGCCCTGCAACAATTGAGGACTTGAAAGACCGCATTCGAGAAGAAATTACAGGGATAGTTGGAGATTTTCTTCGCCGGGTGATGAACAATTTTGCATTCAGAATTGAAAGTTCAAGTTGATGGAGGGCATTTAGAAGTCATGATTAAAAGTTGAACAAACCTTGAGTACGTAATAAATCCCATACAATTAGCTGTACATTAGTTCAATAAAAGATTTTTTTACTCGACTTAAAAGGATTTTATTCGAATAATAAAATGGGTAGTTTAATATGGGGAACCCTGTATAAGAGGCAACTGGGTGAATATTTCTAATGGTTTCAAATTCGTCCGACTGCTGTGTCGGAACAAACCTATTGTAATAAGACCTTTTCGGAAACTTACTCTGGGTTACTTACTCGGTTGTTTGATGTCACGTGACAGTTTTACCCGATCACTAACACTTTCCTTGAAGTATACGAACGCATGTTTGTTTTCATTTCGTTTCTTAACCTCAAAGAAGATTTTCCTCATCTTGCATGTTATTCATAATTCACTAACGCAGACAATAAATAAAATAATATCATTTATTAAGTCACAGCACAGAAGACAGAAGATATAATTAACTTAACCTGAATCAAACTTCGAATCTTCGAGGTGGTTGCTTCACAGTTGACCGTCGATTTTGAATTTGTATGCAATGCGCATGCGGTTCAATTTGACACTGCTTTAAGATAGGGTTACATATAGTTAACTCAAGTAGCAAATCGGGTTGAGTATTTTCATGTTTACGGACACGGGTAGATTCGACTAGGTTAGTAAACGAACATCATTTGATGTAATCTAGTTAACTCGAGTAAGTTTCCGAAAATGCCTATTGTGATCTTTTAGGAGTCAGCTTAGATATTCTAAAGCAACGGTCGGCAACTGACGGACCGCGGTTCGCATCCGGACTGCGGAAAGTAGAATGCTGGACTGCCAAAAAGAAAAGAACCTCATGGACACCTCGACTATCTGCGCGGGGTAGCGCCGGACTCTTACCGGCTAAAACCCCTCCTCAGTACACCGACAGCCACTCCGGAACCGCGTAAGCATTACTTCTGAGTGGTGCCTGCCTTGTTCCTTTGCCCTATCTCCTTTCTTCCTCATCTTTGGTCGTCAGGATAGTACAAATCAACGTGTTGACTGCCTGCCAGTTTGTCTCGTTCGCAAGCATTAGCCTAATAATATTTTCAGCTTCTAATTCCCCGCCAACAACGCCCGCGCCGATCGCTTTTTCTTCGGCCTACATAGGGCATTGGCATGCGGTGTGCTCCGCAGTATCGGGCTGTCGCAATATCTGCAAGTGTCAGTCTCGGCCTTGCCTATTCTTTTGACATAGGAAGAAAAGTTCCCATGTCCGCTCAGGAACTGGGTCAGATAAAAGTTTACATCGCCGTGTCTTCTATTACACCACACCTCCACATCGGGGATTAATCTCCACGTCCAATGTCCTTCGGTAGCATTGCTCCAGCGTTCCTGCCATCTTTCCATCAGACATCTCCTATGGAATGTCCTCAGCTGCCCCTCGCAACCGTAGTTATAAGATCTCTCCTTTGCCAATAGGTCGATGGGAGGGACCGCCCCGATTACTTGTAGTGCAACGGTGGAGACTGTCCTATAGGCACAACACACTCTTATCAGCATCTGTCGCTGCGTCTTAAGCATCCTGTTTCTATTATCCGCGGTTTTCAGCCCATCCACCCAGGCCGGTACAGCGTAAAGGAGAGTCGAGGTTACCACTGCGTTAAGCAGTCGTCTAATGCTGGTTTTGGGTCCGCCGGTCCTGGGTATTATTTTGCACAGAGCCATAGCAATACTCTCTGCTTTAGTGGTCGCCTCGATAATGTGGCGATTCCAGCTGAGATTGCGGTCTATATGGACACCGAGGTATTTAATGTTATCCCTTGCTGTAACTACATTACCCAGAATATTAACCGACATTTCCCTCACTCATTTCCTCCCCGTCAAGGCGATGACTTCGGTCTTCTCCGGAGCGAGCTGGAGTTCATGATTATTCATCCACAAGTGGATTGACTCGATAGCCTCATTCGCTTTGGCCTCGGCAGCATCCTCGTTCCTATCCACGACCACTATAATAAGGTCATCGGCGAAGGCGACGAGCTGGCAGCCGGCAAGCTGTGCCTCCCTCTCCAAATCCAACACTCCGTCATAGATGATATTCCACAGTAGCGGCCCGAGCACTGATCCTTGAGGAACTCCGCATGTTACTGGCTTCACCGTATCGTCCACAATTAAACTTCTATCCGACAGGTAGCTCTTCATCAACGTTACGAGGTACGAAGACACTCCTCTGCGAACCAGGGACTCGACAATCGGCCGCCAGGGAGCTGAGTTAAACGCATTTTTGACGTCTAGAGCTATAGCCAGACAGATTTCCCGGCATCTCCAGTTGCCCTCGTTCGCAGAACAAGCGACTCTGACTACTTCCTGAATTGCTTCAACGGTGGACATCCCCTCGCGAAAGCCATATTGGTTGTCAGACAAACCACCATGTACATTTAGATCATCGTTCAGCCGTGTGGCTATCATACGTTCGAACAGTTTAGCACAGGTGTCCAAGAGGAATATTGGCCTCAGAGCTGTGCCTATCGGTTTACCATGTTTAGGGACAAGTGCCAGTTTGGCTTCCTTCCATCGTCGGGGAAAATTACCTCCTGTGGTTAATGCGTTAAAGATCCTGACAAAAACCTCAGGGTAGGCAGTTACGGCTAGCCTAAGTACTTCAGGTGGTATTCCATCGGGTCCAGGGGCTTTATTGGGCTTCAAGCGAGCAGCCGCTGCGATTACCTCTCCTGGTGTTATGGGTGGGGGAGGATAGTCATCCGTCTCTCTCCCCCACGCGATAGTGGGTTTGTTCGGGAAGAGTTCCTCTACCGCTGCTAGTTTATTCGCAGTACTCAGATTCGTGTGAGGCCTGGTGCCCGTCCTCTTACAAGCAATCCTATATCCATTTCCCCAGACGTCATCGTCAACTGCTTCTATAATACTGTCCCAGCAGCGGTACTTGGCTGCCTTGATAGCAGTACGCAGCTCCTCCCTCAAGGTCATCCTGACAGTTATTTTGACGGGCTTTGAGTCTGGTCCATTGTCTTTTCTTCCTTATGAAGGTGTGCCGTAGAGCCGCGATATGCTCACTCCACCAATAAACTGGCTTTCAGTTCCTTTTGTTACCACCCACGTTGCATATCCTCCTAAGAGCTGCGATCAATTCATCTACCTCGGGGTCTTGTAGATGGCATAGTTCGTTCTGTAGGGCATCGTTAATCGCATCCGCTTTCTCAGGCCTGTAGCGCCAGGCAAGGGGTACCGCCGCTGGGAGGCATGCCTCCTCAGGATTGACAGGGCATAGTTCGATATCAAACATGATAAGCTGGTGATCGCTAAGAGTCTCATCGTCTGTAACACGCCAATTCCGTAGGTTATCGCTCAGGTTTACGGATACAAACGACACGTCGATAACACTGCTGATCCCCCCTAACAAAAGTGGCGACGTCACCAACATTTGCAACTACTAAGTCATGTACCGCAATCCAATCGCCTAAGACACCTCCTCTGGTATCTTCTTGATTGGACTCCCATAGCGGACTTTTGGCATTAAAATCCCCAGTGACTACTACTCCCTTCGCACCCCTATATCTATGTATCGTATCAGTCAACAGATCTAAGAACGACTCGAAGTCCGCCAAAGTAGAGTTACGTTACGTTATCCACCTCGCACCAAGCTATACTGTCCCCTCTGCCACAGTTGGTAGGCGCAGAGTGGTATACTCTGATGGCAGAGTCGCACAAATCGTCCACAGTCCATGCATCATTTCCGTTGGTATGCCTTTTATTTGGCTCGCTGACGAGTAGGATGTCAGCATTATATTTAAACCCTGTGATGATACAGCAGGTCTTGTGCCTCATGACTTCTGTTTAAGTTGATTTGTAGGAGCCTCATTAAGTTTAACTCAGCTAGCGTTATCAGAAGCCAAAAAGAATCTGGTTAAAGTTTAATTAACCAAACCCAATTTAAATAAATGATTTAAAAATGTGAGACCTACTCCCGGTATGGTGCAGCATGTTTCCATATCCGCAAGCGTAATTTCTCGCATTAATTTGTAACAAATACCTCTTATATTGTTTTTTCTTAAAAATAATATACTCTTGTAAAAATAAACAAAAATTACAAATGTTCCTTTTTGAAAACAAAAAATACCTTGGTTGAATGGACATGTATCTGAGGTCTGAAAAAAAAAAGTTCCTCGAATCCATTTGAAGTTCTTTTCTCTAGACTTCGAAAAAAATTTCAAAAGTATCCGGACCCTACTAAAAATTACTTGCCGACTGCTGTTCTAAAGAATAAAGCTCTAAATATGTAGTCACACCTATAGTCGGGCCAAAAAGAGTAGTCAGTAAATCAAAACATTCACCGGCAATTCTTCAAACTATTTAGCTGTTATGGAATACAGAAGTGGCGGCTTTTTTTACCATATAATCCCATATAATTGAGAAAAATATATCAAGTTTTATCCGCCTACCAGAGATGAAAACCACAACTAGTTCCCCCTGAGTTTACTGACTACTCTTTTTGGCCCTACTATACAAAAGAAACCATAATGAAGTTATAAAAACTAGATATAACCAAATCAAAGAATTGTATAGAGCAAAAGTAAGGCAAGCAAAAATTAGTTACAATAATGAAAGGCTAAGTAACTCAACAAATTTAATGAAGGAGAGCTGGAAAATCATTAATGAAATGAAAGGCACTACAGATAGAAAGGTTCCTAGAGAATTAATTATAAATGATGAAAAGGTATCAGATATAAATATAATATGTAATCGTATTAACGAGTTCTTTTTAGACCTACCATGTCTAAATCCTAAAAAAGAAAATTTGAAACTACCTCCATATTCACCACTAACCTTTTATTTATATCCTACCACATCTTATGAAATTGAGGAATTATTAAAAGAAACTACTGCAAAGCCAGCTGCAGGCATTGATGAGATATGTGGTCAAGCTCTGAAAGCTGTTAGTGACATAATCAGTGTTCCACTATCCTATTTAATAAACAAATCTTTTACAATGGGGCATTACCCAAATTTATTAAAGGCATCTAAATCGGTACCAATTTTTAAAAATAAAGGAGATAGAAATGAGGTCTGTAATTATCGAAATGTCTGTGTTCAAAGTCAAATATCAAAAATATTTGAAATTAGCTATAGTGTAAGGCTAAATAACTTCCTAGAAGACCATAAATTGTTGTCTGAATGTCAAAGTGGGTTCAGAAAAAACAAATCAACATCTACAGCTATAGCTGATTTATGCAACAATATATATGAATATCTAAATAATAAAGAACATCCAATTGCATTATATTTTGACTTGAGCAGAGCATTCGACACTGTGGATCACAGTCTACTTCTTGAAAAATTAGCACGCTTTGGAGTTAGAGGGAATGCTAATGAATGGGCTGCATCATATTTGTATGGAAGGACTCAGACTGTGGTCATAGAGCAGTCAAAGTCAGAATCTAAAAACGTTCCCATGGGTGTACCGCAAGGCTCCATTCTAGGTCCTTTATTTTTTTTAAATTTTTATAAATGATATTACATATTCCTGCACATCTCCAAACAAAGTAATAATGTATGCAGATGATGCTAATATTCTGGTAGCTGAAAATAATCTATTAAATTCTGTACTTCGAGCTAATAATTGTGCTAAGGAATTTCACGAATGGTGTATAAATAGTGGATTGCTTGTAAACACAGGTAAAACATTTTATATGTCATTTCTTCCTAAAAATGTAACACTAGATTCTAGTCCTCTCATTAAATTAAATGCAAAATCAATACAACAAACTAACTACATAAAATTCTTAGGTGTCATCATAGATAAAAAAATGACTTGGGAAAAACATATTGAACATTTATCAACTAAATTAAGTACCATATGTTTTATTTTTAGGCAATTACGCAACACTGTAACCTTTGATATTTTGAAATTAGCATACTTTGGTCTAGTTCAATCTAGAATAAGCTATGGTTTAATGTTTTGGGGTAACTCAGCTCACATAAATAAAATTCTTATACAACAGAAGAAGATTATAAGATGTATGACGGGAAGTCATCCTTTAATAACATGTAAACAATTGTTTATTGATTTGTCCATTTTAACAGTACCATGTCTTTATATTTATTTGATAATCTTAAATGTAAAAAAGGAAGAA
Organism: Rhagium mordax; assembly: GCA_963680705.1. NCBI lineage: Eukaryota > Metazoa > Arthropoda > Insecta > Coleoptera > Cerambycidae > Rhagium > Rhagium mordax. The sequence goes on from OY796658.1 coordinate 61,531,833, forward strand.
CATCTCATCTTAAGAAACAATTCAGTTCACAATTATAATACACGTAATGGTGACAATCTATATCAACCTTTTTCAAGATTAGGAGTAGGTCAAAATTCACATTTGTATCAGGGAATTGTATGTTTTAACAAATTTAAAAACCTATTCGGAACTTTTAAAAATTTTAATGAGTTTAAAAATGTGTTGTATTTATATTTAATTCAGAATGCTTTCTATTCGATAGATGAATATTTACACTCTTAGTGTTTTTTATTTTTGTGATTTTATATTTTGCATATTTATGTATCATGCTCATTGTATTGTATTTACATTTTTATTTTATTTTTGATTTACCTCTGTGACAAGTCCGATAAGCTTATACTTTTGTGTAAACTTTATGTGATGAATAAAGTATTATCTATCTATCTATCTATCTATCTAATAACTTTGTATCGGCACATGCTAATTTCTCTTTGTTTTTCTTTTTTTTTTAATGTGTATTGTGCTATTTGGATTTCTGTAATGCACTTCTCATAAATAAATCAATAATTATATTATTTTGTTTACTTATCATTTAATTCTAATTTGTCATTTAATAACTATTAACGCTAAAAATATTTTTATTTATGATCGTGTGGTTTTAAACTATTATTAGATACTTAAGAAATTAAAAATAAGTCTATGTGATATTTTAAGATCCATATATTTTGACTTTGACCTCTGAATAGTTTCGAGAACCTAACTTTTTGTTTGTGACAGCGTTTACTGACATTTGATTTTCAACCTACTGCAATAATTATTTCACTGATTTGCTTACTAACAGCTAAATATGTTACATTCTTGAAGCTAAATAACTTTAGAACGGAACATTTTATTAAAAATGTACAAGATAGCTTTTTTATGTGTTATCTAAAGAAGAGCAGAAATCCGCTGTCATATTTTCAAAAAGGATCAATGACGTACTTTTTTTTTATAAAAGGGAGCTGACTCAAGGGGTTGAACTGAAATTGGCAGTTAATAGATCTTAAAAGTAGCACCTCCGATATAAAATTTTTAAAAAATCGGCTGATTATTTTGAGAGATATGGCCAATCATATTTTTTTTTCATGAAAGTTAAAACGTCCTGTAACTCCGAAACGAAGCATTTTAGGACACATAATATTAAACAAAATAACCCTATTTTTTATGTAGAATTCACCTGCAAATTTTGTCCTAGGTTTTCTGTATGTGGGACTACACACTACATCTCTTATTTTTTCAAAGAAGGCACATGTTCCTTCTCCAACCAAGCACAAGGTTTAGGTTATGAGCCTAAATATAACGTGAGGTTGCTTGCACGATGCAGAACGAGAGAGTGTATGTGTGAGTTTAATCAAAAGCTCACTAAAGGGAGCCCGAATGTTACTGAGCTAAATTCGAGGCTAAATTTAACTAAATAATGAGATTAAAGTGAAATCTAAGTCAACAAATATAAACCTAAAGCTGGTGCTTAAAAAATATAATCTGTATTAAAATAAGAATTTTTACAATGTTTATTTTGTAGTCTTTTAAAAATATGAAATTGAAAGAAGTTATAAAATGCTATAAAGATATTACTATTGACATTGACTTAATTAATCAGTTGTTTCAGGTATTAGTTATTCCTATGAATATGACAACTTCCAAAAAAATTTTGAAAAAGAAAACAAACCTAAAAGCTCAACAGTGTACCAGATGATATTAAAGGAACTGAATTTTTTTCGTAAAAGGGCTAAAGATGAACCAGAAATAGAAGGCGAAGAAGATTTTGAAGTAATTAATAATGCATCTACCCCCATAAGAAATGAGGAGGAAAAAATTGAGCAGGTTCAAGAATGTGAATTTAAAGATATTAATCCCTATCCAAAAAATAGTTTAAGTAAATATTCATGTGCAAGTAAACTGGATTGGTCTGATAATGAAACTGTATCTGACCTTTCTGATACTCATAATCCTAGACATTTAAACTCGCCTAAAAGGAAAATAACAAGAAATAACCATTACTCAGTAAGTCAGTCTTTTAAAGTTCCACTCTCAGAAAATAGAAATGAAGAGGTTGAGAGTGCTAGATCATTATCATCTCTACGTCCTTCAAATTCAAAGTCCTCACTTATCAGTCGGTTTCTAAGGAATGTAACTTTGAAAAAAATGTTAGACGTTAAAGCCCAAAATAAACAAAGGGGTTCTAGGAAATTCATGAGTTTATATGTCAGAGGTGTGAAACCTAACGTTAGTGATGATTTAGATAAAGAATTAGAAAAGGAAGTTAACAGAGAACGAGAGAAAATGCAAAATTATGAAGATTCCGTAGATAAAAAATTGGTTATCCAATTTAGAAAAGAAATATTTAGAAGTAGACTTGAAAAATTGTTGAAGGTAAGTTTTTTTTATTGTGACACGCAAACCTTGTAATGAAAAATTAAAAAGAAACATTATTGAGTATAATTAATTAAAATATAATATAGGTAATGTGAATTGTTTCAGGTATTCCCAGTTCGCAGTGCATATACTACCAATGGTGATACTAAACCACTTCTTGTCATTTTAACAGACAACACTCTGTATATTGCAGGAATGAAACCCAATAACACATATTGCAATCATTTTGTTTTACCATATACCGAATTGAATACAATCCTAATTGGACCAAATGCACAGACTATTCATTTATCCAATTATGATAAAGATATGCAATGCATCATTAGTACAGGGTGTTGTAATGTGACTGGAGATCTTGTGGGACAGTTAGAAATTGCTATGAGACGAGACATTAATAAACCCAAATTGCCTGCAGTTAAGCAACTTAGCATGAGAGATATGGTTAACCTACGGCGTGCTATATGTAAACAAACATCTGTTGATAAGGTAAGATAATCTTTCATATACTTGAGTTGAACTTGTACGAGTATTATAGTTGTTATGATGCCAAATATGTAGTTTAAAATGAATGTTAGAAAACTTGTTCTGAAGTACAAATATAACCAATAAAAATAATGTGATTACAGATATTTGTTTTTTTTTAGGAAGAAGAGTATTTTTATTACAGTATTGTTAATGTACAAGATTTTACTTCTGATGTTGAACCTACTCCATTAGGGCCTAATAAAGAGGGACCTCTAATGTTCAAAACTTCTGAATCTGAATCGTCTCGTTGGGAAACCGCGTATTTTATTTTAAAGTAAGTAAATCCGTCAGTTTCATCCATATGTAATTTAGATATCTTCCAAACCTTGATATCACAATAGTTATTTGGTTTCTGGAAGTTAGTTGTCAAAACATTCTGGCCAGTTTAAAAGATCACCAGATAATTTCACTATCTGTTAAACACACATTCAAAAATTACCTACGTTCATTTTAGAGCTGGAGTGTTGTATATGCTATCATCGGCATCTCAAAGAGTGCCTATGAGAGTATTTCCACTAATAAATGGATCTTGCCAAGGTGCCAGAAGGGTCTTTAGCAGCCACAGGCCACATACGTTCCAGCTGATTGTTGAAGGAAAATCTTTACTTCTAGCTGCTCCTGATGAATATGTTACTAGTGAGTGGCTACAAGAGCTTGTACATGCTGCTAGTGGGGTGAGTGTTTTTTGTCTCTTTGATTCATGACTCGATTTTAATAACTTAACCCGCTATACGATTCTGGAAAAACTTGTGCGGGAGCATAGGACTTTTGCAGCAACCTTCACTCTTTTACTCGGTGTTATATACACACTGTGTTGATTTGTACATCTCCCATTGTTATGTTTCTTTGTGTAAATGTGTATTATCGAAATATATATACTATAACGAATCATTAGATATATACTTGGAAATGACAACACTGGTTACCGCTGTGTGCCTCCGAAACGCCAAACGAAACAGGGCGAACGGTACAAAGCGTTGGTGGCGCATTGTTGTCTCTCTACAATTCGTCCTATGCATTTATATATCTTAACGATTTGGTACACACAATGTATAGTTTATAATTAGGTAGGGTTGGTATTCTTGGTTTGAAGTCATAGGTGCAATTTCAGCACTTTAACTTGAACAGTTTTAGAGATAATAAATAAAAACCATAATCAGGGGCCGCCCACTTTTAGGGGCCTGCAGCTAAAATGATGCTTTTGTTTCCAAAGCACCCTTTGCAAAACTGAATAATGTTCAATTTCGGTTGAAATATAAAACTACACTGTCCTGTGTCATACATCACCATAATCAGAAAAAGAAGATGTATTCAAATATGTGAAAACTCAATATAAAGTTGGCTGTTGTTTCTTTGCCATCTTAGACGTCATGACAAATGCATTGGCATATTCGGATTCCTCGAAAAAAAGTGCCTTATGATTGTTTTTGTTTGTTGTCGTTTTTTCTAATATCTCCAAAACTAAAAACGACAGATTTTATTGATCAGCATAAAAATGCACAATTTTGCTCTAATTTAACCGTCTTCGTATCGCTTAAGATAAGCAAGATCCCCATGCTGAGGGTCGAAACACGGGCATCCTGTACAGGGGTATTCACGATAGATTTTACCCCCCTTAACTTTCTTATTTTTTATCTTAGTAAAAAATGGTAAAGACATAAGTTGCAGGAAATTTTCCTATCATCAATGCACCTATCGCAGAAACAAATGAAAGTCGTATTTCGGAGATACTGACCAAATTTATGATTTTTTATGCGTAACACCTTGTATATTTTTAGATTTTTAAAATCAACGTTTCGTCCTGATTACAAAGATGTATATATGTTATATATTTGCTCCAGCTGTTTGCGCCATAATGTGCCTAATTTAATTAAATATTTCGAATTTTGCGCAAAATCAGTATTACCATAAAAAATGTTTTGTTATTCTGCAGCAACATATTGACACTGTGACATTTATTGAATAATCTGTCGCAGAAAAAAAAGATAATAATAATAATAATAATAATAATTTATTGGTGTTATCTATACAGAGTATTTCCACACGTCAATATAGTACATGCTCACAAACAATGTCGCAGTCTCCCACAAGTTACATGTCAGAGAAATTGTTTGCAAGATATTCTTCTAAGTTATAAAAAGCCTTTTTTTTAGGTATGTTTTGACTTTGTATTTAAATTGATTAGCGTTTAGGTTTTTAACATTTGTTGGTAACACATTGAAAAATTTGATGCAGTAGTATCCAGTGCCATTTCTTGCTCTTGTGAGACGTAAGAAATTTTGCTCAATTTTTTCATTGTTTCGAGTGTGGTAATTGTGAGTTTCATTATGGGTTGTGTAGTTGTTTATATTTTGTTTTATAAAAAGGAGGCATTCAAGGATATAGACACATGGTACCGTGAGTATACCAAGCTTAACGAAATATTCCCGACAATCTGTCTGATATCTGAGTCCTGCAATGATCCTGATACATTTACGTTGTATACCAAAGATTATGGTTGTGTGAGCCGAGTGTCCCCAGTTGAGTATGGCATAGGTCATGGTTGAATGGAAATAACTGTGATATGCAGTCATTAGAATACTCTGAGATACTGAATTAAACAAGTTTCGTATTAAGTAACATTTCTTCGATAGTTGGCTTGACAGATTTTCAACATGCTTGTCCCACTTTAATACTGGATCAAGGTAGACACCCAAGAATTTTATACAATTCACATCATTTGTATTGGCATTTAATTGTCTTAAGGAGAAGTTGAGTGATTGCGTCTTGCTAGCATTTAGGCTGAGCTTGTTTGTTAAAAACCAGTTCTTGATATTTGATTGGGTTAAATCAGTACTATGCATTAAAGTCTCAAGTGAACTATTGCATTCAAGTATGGTAGCATCATCTGCAAAAAGTATGAAAAGAGCATTCAGGTCACATTTGACCAAATCGTTTATATAAATAAGGAAAAGAATCGGTCCTAGGACAGATCCCTGAGGTACTCCATGTATGATTTGTCTTTTTTGTGATTTATGCATGTTGTAGGAAACATATTGGCTTCTATCAGAAAGATATGATTGTATCAGTTTGAGGCTGTTGTCAAATTTGTAGTGTTGTAATTTTTTAAAAAGGATATTATGAGATACGCAGTCAAATGCTTTCGTTAAATCATAAAAAGTAGCTCTGGTGAAATCTTTACGTTCAAAGTTGCTAAGCACAACCTCTGTAAATTTATTTATTGCAAGAGTGGTGGAGCGCTTGTTGCGAAATCCATACTGTCCTGAGTAAAAAAGGTTATTTTCTTCGAAATATTTGTTGATTTGATTTTTGAGGAACGCTTCAAAAATTTTTGCAATGATTGGCACCAATGATATTGGTCGATAATTGGTTGGATCGTCAGTCGAGCCCTTTTTATGTATCGGAACAACCTTGGATAGTTTAAGAATCTTAGGAAAAGTATTGGAGGATATGCATTGGTTAATAAGTTTTGTTAAAGGATAGATGATTAGGTTCGTCAAGGTTTTTATGATTTTAACACTAATGTTATAGGCATCTTTACTTTTGCTATTTTTTAGGTTGTTTATGATATCTCTAATTTCATTATATGTTGCTTCTCCGAACTGGAATGATGAGTTAACTTCACTACTATCTAGTTAGTAATTGGGATCATCATTGGTGTCAGTAATTTTAGTGATTATGTTTTCAGCGATGTTGACAAAAAAGTCATTTAAATTATTGGCATCAAGGTTTTCAGAAGGATTAGCTGGATTGGTGGGGTTGTTACTTTTTATTATATCCCACATTGCCATTTGGGGGTTGGGTGAGTTGCGAATGTAATCGTCGTGTGCGGCTTTTTTGGCTTTAGTTTAATTCAGTGTGATATTTGTTGCGGTATGCCTTGAGGCAATCTTTTGTTACAAGAGGCGGGTTTTGCTTGTTCAGATCATTGAGTAGCTTTAAGCTGTCTCGCATATGTTTTAATGAATCATTGAACCAATTGACTTTTTTTGAATTATTTATTATTTTAGATTTTTCAGGTAGACATGCTTCACTTGCATTAATGATGCAGTCTATGAACTTATCAAATTTGGTCTCAACACTGTACTGAGTGTCATCAATAAAACTCCAGCTTATATTTTCAAAGTAATTGTATAATCTATGTAGTCCCATGTCGGTTATTGGTCTATAATTTACTCTCGTGTGCCTATTAGGATTTCCGTTTATGACATGGAATTGCACTTCTATACCGAGGTGATCTGATATATTTGTATCAATTATTTTAACATGTACAGAATTTGAGTCAATGTTGGTAAACACATTATCTAAACAGAAGTTTTTTCTCGTGTTCTCGGTTACTAAGTTTTGTAATCCATAGCAGCGGAATAGATTACAGATAGCGAGAGCATTTGGATCGCTTGTGTTAAATTTTGTGTTAATTTAACATCGCATTTCGGAGATACAGACCAAACTTACTTGATCTGCTTGCTATTATTTATAAAAAAATACAATCGATTTGGAAAATATGTCTATTATTAACAAAAATATTTTAAAGAAGGTGTTCTAAATTCTCCACAATATAATTTTTTTCACTAATGGGGCCCGTGTAATAAGGCATTTTGACTTAAGCACAAACAGTAAATACGCTACTTAATAAATAAATGTCAAATTGCCAATATGTTGGCTATGTTGCTGCAGAATAACAAAACATTTTTCATGGCAATACTGATTTTGTGCAAAATTCGAAACATTTAATTGAATTAATTGAAAAATATACAGGGTGTTGCATTTAAAAATTCATAGTTGAGGTCATTTCCGGCCAAACCGGAAATGACAGAAATGTGACAAATACCGAAAAATTTGCATTACCCCTGTATATTATGTACTATCGCTGCCGAAAAAAAGTAATCGATTTTTTATCAAGTAGTATGTTTCTTCGAAAAATTTTCCTTTGTAAATGGGAGTTTTTACATCAGTTATGTCATTTAAATTATTTTGACAAGAAATCATTGGTGGGGTCGTATTTATTCAGTTCATAGAGACCACTTTGTGAAGTGAACACACAGTTACTATGTGTTCCTGTAAAAAGTGTAAAATAGATAATCCAGAGACATCTGCAATATGTGAGATGTGTGAAAATGTGTTTTGTGGGCCTTGTGCAGGCATTAAACCTACTGAATCAAGAGTTTTTACATTGAAAAACAAAACTTTGATGTACTTGTGCATAGAATGTAAACCAGTATTAACTGAAAAAATTAACTTAGCTAAACAAAGACACCATGATAAGTGACAAACAAAAAATTATAGACATACTTGAAAATAAGATAAAAAACAATGAGAACAAAAATACGATCAAAGTAAAAACCACAAATAATGAAGTAGTCAGCAGTCCCAAACCAAAAACAAATAGCAATGGTAATATAAAAGCTTATGAAATGGAACAGATGAAAATTATGCAAGATGTTATAAACTTGGATAAGCCAATAGAAGATGAACATCAAGTATTGTTGGAAAATATAAATACAACTGATCAAGAAGATAAAAACTGGACAGTAGTAAAGAATAGGAAAAATTCTAACAAACCCAAACGAACCATATATATTGGTACAGGTTCAATATCTGAGGATGAAAAATTCACTGGCAGAGAGGAAAAAGACAAAAAAGTCTGGTTATTTATATCAAGGGTTCCTGATAAAGTGGATGAACTTATTGTAAGAAATTATATAAAAAAGAAAACAAACATCATTAATGACCAAGATATCTTAGTAAAACATATTCCCACTAAAACTAAAAGAGAAAGACCAAACAGTAAATGTTTTCAAATTGGAGTTAAATATGATTTACTAGAAATGGTATACGAAAGAAATTTTTGGCCTCAGAAGGTAGCATATGAACGTTTTAACTTCAAAAAACGATACAACAGTGACCTGTACACAGCAGAAGAGACAAAAAATGCTTTTTTAGGAATATAGCAATCCCACAGAGGACTTCTCATGACATTAATCCATTCATTCATGCATCAAAAAAAGTTTCCAATAAGAGTATTTATAGTTTTAGGATACTGCATCTTAACATACAATCCATTAGAAATAAAGTAAGTGAATTAGAAATATTTCTTAGAGATTTTCATTACAACTTCTTATTAATTAATGAGCACTGGTGTACAGATGACGAAATTAGCTATGTAAGTATAAGTAATTATAATCTCATTTCAAAACATTGTAGAACGTCATTATCCCATGGAGGTGTGGCTATCTATGCATTGAGGGACTATACATGTACAGTTTTGGAACATATTAATAAAATTTCTCGGGATGTTCATTGTGAGCTTACAGCTATTGAATACCAGAATACTCGTTTGATGACGATATATAGATCCCCAAACGGAGATTTTGATTTATTCTTAGAAATACTACACAATGCACTCAATTTGTTAACAAAGAGTAACAAAATAATAATTATTTCAGGTGATTTTAATGTACCTTTTCATAACAGTATAAATCGACAGTATAAAATGCTAATTAACACTTTTAACTCTTTTGGTATTTCTCAAACATATTTTGGTTATTCTAGGAATATGCACTGCCTCGATAACATTTTTTCAAATGTAGATAATAATAATTTGCAGACTGCCTCCATAGATACGAGATTGTCAGATCACTTAGCCATTCAGTTAGAAACAAATATTAAATTTTGTACATCGTCAAAGAGAACTACCTACAGACCTGTAACTGAACAGGGTCTCACAGCTTTAAATAACTTCTTAGCAAATCGTAATTGGGGTTTCATAGATAACAATACTATTGAAACTGAAGTAAAATTCACAACTTTTGTCAGTGTGATCACAGATGCGATAGAAACATGTCTTCCTTTAAAGACACGTATTGTAAATGACTCAAATACTTTCAAATTAAATTGATTCAATGATGATCTTCAACGAATGCGAGATCGTGTGTATTTTCTTCACGACTTTTATAAAAGCAACCCAACTAGGGCTAATAAACTCATATACAACTGTTATAGGTCTGTATATAGAGGCGAGATTAATGCTGCTAAAACCACATCCCACGAAAAATGTATAAATAGCCATAGTAACCCGCAACAAGCGATGTGGAAAATTATTAATAGTAATAAAAATAGACAAAAGAATCTTACAGATAAAATAACTAGTGACGAATTTAATGAGTATTTTGTTAATATTCCAGAAGATATTTTAAACAATTTGCATACAGTCAACGTAACGTACTCAAATTTTATGGAAACGGTTACAGAACATCAATTCAACTTCTCTAAAGTAACATGTCAGGAAGTATTGGAGGCAATATTCTCGCTAAAAAATAAAGTATGTAAGGATGTATTCGACATTAACACCAACATTATTAAGTCAATAATGTACGTAATAATATTACCATTGACTAAATTAATTAATATGTGCATAATAGAGAATATATTTCCCAATTGCCTGAAAACTTCCAAGGTCGTACCAATTTACAAAAAAAACGATATTCATGATCCTTCTAATCATAGACCGATTTCAGTAATCCCTTACTTTGCTAAAATTTATGAGATTATCTTAAAAATCCAGCTAACTAATCATTTCGAAACTAATACTCTTTTTAACTCTAGCCAGTATGGTTTCAGGAACAAACTGTCAACTACATTAGCCATTGATAAGTTAACTTCACTTATAAATTCCGGTTTTGAGGAGGGTAAATACGTACAATCTCAATTCCTAGACCTCACGAAGGCATTTGACTGTGTGTCTCATGACATACTTCTAGGTCAACTCAACTACTATGGTTTCACTGCAGAGAGCATATTATTATTAAAATCATACCTGTCTGGTCGCCAACAATATGTCAATTACAATAGAACTAACTCTAAACTACTACCAGTCAAACATGGTGTCCCGCAAGGGTCCATCTTGGGGCCAATTTTATTCCTTATATACATAAATGATCTTCCTAATTCAGTAGACTCAATACAGTGTATACTATTTGCTGATGATACTAACCTAACAGATAAAAATGGAGACCTAGAGAAATTGCTTATTGATGGCAGTGACATACAGTCAAATATTCAAAACTGGTTCCTCGCGAACCGACTAAATTTAAATACCTCTAAATCAGAGCAAATGATATTTAGTCTACGAAACATGGACGAAGTAAGTAACCCAGTATCTACTAAATTCCTTGGACTCTATTTAGACTCGAAGTTATTATGGGATGAACACACATCATATGTATGTAAAAAAATGTATTTGCTCAGAAATATCGTAGGCAAGATTTCCCAAAATGCATTGTTAGCCGCATACCATGGTTTGATTCATTCGGTAATATCTTACGCAATACTTGTATGGGGACACGCGACTTCATCTAGTAACGTGTTTTCCGTTCAAAGAAAGGCAGTAAGAATTGTATCTGGACTTCATTACAGAGATGATTGCAAAGAACAATTTAAAAAATTAAACATACTAACTGTACCATGCATTTATATATTATAATGTCTCCTGTACGTAAAAAACAATTTAAACAAATATACGTTTCGTAATGAAATACATTCTTACAATGTTAGAAATGAAAATGATATTCACCAAAACTTTTTACGCCTTAAAAAAACTAGGGATGGCACTGGATATTATGGGATCCAACTATACAATGCACTACCTCCGGAAGTAAAACTTTTCAATGAAACAAAATTTAAAAACAGATTAAAAATGTATCTAATTTCAAATGCATTCTACAGTCTTGAAGATTTTCTATTAAGTGATTTATCTCAAATTAAAAAAATATAATTTAAAAAAAATTAATTATGATAATTAAAATGGTGTATGTTTGTATGCAGTCTCCTAGACTTTACTGATGTAATGTATTATAATATTATATTTTAACATTTTATTGTTCATGTGATTTTGTCTTTTACAATTATATGTTATAAGTTTCTAATTTTAATTAACTTTTATATAATGTACAGGGTCATCACGCGAAAATGTCCTATTTTAAAATAACTCAGCCATTTTTCATGTTATGACATAGATCTAAAGACATTCGGAACTAGTTTTTTCCACAGAATCTAAATTATCAGTAAAAAAAACAATAACGAATCGCATTTCAGAAATACGACATACTACTTTCTCTTTTAAATAGAACACTCTGTATATTTTGAAATATTTCGATTCTGCTTCTCTTTCTGAATTCAAAAATGTCAACATATCTTTGTTATCTCAAATGACTTTTGAGATATTTAGATTTGATGATATTAAAATCTGATATATAAATCTGACGATATTAAAATAACGTCACCGATTTTGTTAAGTAAATTTTGAAAACAAAGAAAAACATTAACCATAATGAGAAAATTATCTCTGAGAAGCATAGAATGTTGATTTCATACATTTATTTAACAAAAAAAATATTAACAAACATTAAAAAAATAAAAAAATATTAACAAAGAATTAACAATGTTAAATATTACAAGGTTAAATATAATAAATAATTTTAGATACATTAATGCATTTATTCAATTTAGTATTTACTCAATTTTCATAACAAAGTCTACCGCCGTTTTAAATTGTTTAGAGAATTCCTGATCATATAATTGTGATTGTTTAGGTGATTTATCGACGGCGGTTTAGACTTTGTTATGAAAATAGAGGTAGACATATTGAGCAATTACTAAATTGAATATATGCATTAATGTATCTAAAATTATTTATTATATTTAACCGTGTAATATTTAACATTGTTAATTCTTTGTTAATATTTTTTTATTTTTTTAATGTTTATTAATATTTTCTTTGTTAAATAAATGTATGAATCAACATTCTATGCTTCTCAGAGATAATTTTCTCATTATGGTTGTTTTTCTTTGTTTTCAAAATTTACTTAACAAAATCGGTCACGTTATTTTAATATCGTCAGATTTATATATCAGATTTTAATATCATCAAATCTAAATATCTCAAAAACCATTTGAGATAACAAAGATATGTTGACATTTTTGAATTCAGAAAGAGAAGCAGAATCGAAATATTTCAAAATATACAGAGTGTTCTATTTAAAAGAGAAATTATTATGTCGTATTTCTGAAATGCGATTCGTTATTGTTTTTTTGACTGAAAATTTAGATTCTGTGGAAAAAACTAGTTCAGAATGTCTTTACATCTATGTCATAACATGAAAAATGGCTGAGTTATTTCAAAAAAGGACATTTTCGCGTGATGACCCTGTACTTTTACTTAAAATTTTATTTAAAAACTTCTCTTAGAACATTGACGTGTGTAAGCACTTTTGTGTATTTAACATCAATAAATTACTTACTTACTTACTTACTTATTAAAAAAAAAACTAATAAGAAATAAAGTTGTTAATATTTTTTAATTATAAGAAAACAATTAATTAGTATGGATTTGAGAGAAGCAGAAAAAGGCTACATCATCGCCAAACTTGGAGAAGGTTGGTCTTAACAACGCATAGCAAGTAAAATTAATTGCAGGAAAGGCACAATTCAAAAACTAAACAAAAAGACAGAATACCTTCCGCTATTATCTGTTTTGTGCAAATTCTTCATCAAACTTATGACCCCTGGGGCGGTAAACTCGCTGTTGACAGGAACTGAAATATCTTTTCGTCGGAAAAGACCACTCACTCCCAATAACTATCGTTTTCATTAATAAAAGTATTTGCAAACTGCATTCTTGCTTCTTTATACCTATAGTTAGTCGGGGCTTTTAGACCTCGCAACCGCGCGTTTTCTTGCTGTCCTAACATATGCTGAGTGGGAAGTTGGTTTGTCCTTTGGCTTCAATAGAATTAGAAAATGGGTTTAAATTTACATAGTTAATACCAGGGTATTGTCGTTTTCTTTTGCTGCAATTAATTTTACTTGCTATGCGTTGTTGAGACCACCCTTCCCCAAGTTTGGCGATGATGTAGCCTTTTCCTTCTTCACTCAAAACATGATAAGGCATGATTAAGTAATAAAAAATTTATTTTTGCTTAATATGACAATGACATTGACACTAATAAAAAAAATATTGGGATTGATGCGACACTGAATAGAACCATAGTTACAACGGGAAAATCAGTCGATTACTTTTTTTCGGCCGCGATAGTACCTACTCCAAATCTCAATTTTATATCTGGAAAGTTCTGGGTGCTATGACTTGTCTAATAATTTTGTTGACACCCGGTATAGAATACTCTTTGCAGTCAAGTTAAAAAAATAGAGCCATCTCCTGATGTTGTTAACTTGATTATACAGGGTGAACCCCTTTTAAGGGGGGATATCTGTTGATATTTGTGACACGAATTACGAGTAAAAAAATATAAAAAGGAAAGTTGAAAAACTGACCTACCTTTCGTAAAAATATGTTGAACTTTTGAGGACCACTGCATATTTCCACCGATCCACATATGAGGTGAACAACATGCTTTATTTATCTAAGATTTATACAAATTCCAAAGATATTAAAAAAACACCATAAATGCACCGACAAAGTTGTCTTGGGGCTACATGTACAGTGTGTCCAGCTTAAAGGTGTTTCCCCTTTTATTTTCGCTATTCTCAACATATTTTTGCCATTCAAAAACTTTTCTTGATCAATTTTTAATGAAATTTTTGGATCTGTAATAACATCTTCTCTACGTCAACAAAATACAGGCCCTTAAAAAAAAATGTTTTGAGTTTGTTATCTTTATTGTATGTTATTTGTGAAATAAATATATAAGTGTTATATATTTTTGAATTCAGCTTGAAAGGATCTATCAAAATATATAATAAATATAGGGTCGTTATATTAAAAAAATAATAAAAAATTTTGAGCGCCCTGTATTTTGTTGACGTAGAGAAGATGTTATTACAGACACAAAAAGTTCATTAAAAACTGATCAAGAAAAGTTTTTGAATGGCAAAAATATGTTGAGAATAGCGGAAATAAAGGGGGAAACGCGTTTAAGCTGGACACCCTGTACCTCAAACAATAAATTATCCAAAAAAACTTCACAAAAAAGCCGCTAATAAAGTTAGCAGCTGTTCGATGGGATGCGGCTTTGAAGGCAGAGATATCGGCACGTTTGATTCTCGTGTAAACAAATGGTATAAAAAATATGCGTTCCATAGACTTTCTAGCAAAATTAATTGATAGTGGTGTGGTAAAAGTTAGTGAACCCATGTAAAAAACAAGATCACCTGTCCAATCTTATTTTGTTTTCGGTTGAGATAGGTCAGTTGTTAAATTTTCAAAATGTTGACGTATTTTAATTTTTTTTTCTCGAAAACTGCCACGTGTATTTTTTTATATGGAATTATCATTAACCATCCCTTAAAATTAAATAAATAAGTTGGGGTTCTCCCTGTAGAAGTGCATTAGTATACCGTGCACCATTTTGCTATTTGTAATAGTTACTTCGGTGCTAGTTTCACTTCAACGGTTGCCATTCTCTCCAAGGCCCTTTTGTTTTTTTTGCTGAGATGTCTTCCGCCAGTTGTAACATTAAACCATGGGAGCTGCATGAGATGTACTCTCTTGTCCGTTTCTTTCCTTCATAAAGACTACTTTTTTTTTAAATATCAGTTTAAATGCCTAGTTTTACTGTAATTATTTAGAAAATCGGGATTAGTATCAATGTTATAGGCATGCTGTCAAACTCATTGTCAATATGTTTCAAGCACAGCCAAACCAATTGTTCAATTTGACACCTGCAGCCCAAATTTTAATACGATGAACATTTTCAAAATCGTTTATAATTCAATAATTAACACCTTGGCATAGAAATGTTCGCTTTGCGTCCATCACAATTTACAATTTTAAACATCCACTGGCGAATCGAATGGCATATTGATATATATATTTGCAATAATTAACTAAATATATTTATCTGGTGGCATGTCATAATGACATCATTATGTCATTTGATTATAGTGACGTAAGTAAGTTCATTATGATACTAGTATCATAATGAAATTCCAGAAAGCACTAGTGCCATAATGAGATTCAAAAAGTACTATTACAATAATTTTATTTGACTTGTGTAAAAATTCTATATATCTTTACCATCAATAAAATGAGTTTAGAAGAAAATATATGTGCTAGATCAAAAAATTTTATTCAAAATACAATTTAAGTTAACTAATTATTATAAATTGTAAAAGAGCAATTAAAACTGAACCTTCATTTATCACATTCTTCGTGTTCTTACTGGTACACAATTCCTCATAACGAGCAAACACAGGGTCCAGCCGTGATTTTTCAGGCAAAAGAGAGTCCACGACATTTCCTGCAATTTCTTCCAAATCGGAGGGTAAACTTTCATCAGAATCACCATAGGTTTAATTCGTTTTAACATATTCAATTTGCAACTTATAGCAATGTTTGACAGCTAAATAAATAATTTGTTGATGCGTTGTCAAGGAAACGGTAAGGCACAGGTCACTTACTATTTTTTTAAATAAATAACTTAATGCACCTGTCATCGTTTCAAAAATACAAAATTTTTAATTTTTAGAAATATACAGGGTGTTTCATGAGGAACTGTACATAGTCCAATGGTAGATAGGGCCCATCAATGTTAGTAACAAACCACTATTTAAAATAATTTTAGCCATGTATTTAGGGTTGTACAGGGTGATTTATGAATTTTTACCAAAATTTGCTTTCGTTGCCTTTTAGAAACTAATTGTCCGATTCAATTTATTTTCGGTACACATTAAGTACTATCAAACACCAACAGTTCGCCATAATTACAAAACCAAAATTCCAGGTCCGTATTAGGAAAAATTTCATTTTATCTGTGCCCCCTAAAAAGTTCACCCTGTATATGTTTTTTTTAAATCTTATTACTGAAGTTTGAAAGTACATAAACTACCAACAAAAGTGGAATACTTCGTTTTCTTGTCACACTTACAACAGATACAAAATAAACACATTAAATTTAAACATTATCTTGTTAAAATTCAAACTTCAGTAATTCAATGTTAGTTGTCAAAGTTCTTATCAGTTTAAGCTTCTAAGTAATTATAACTATTATTAGTTAAAAATAGTATGAAATACCAACAGTTAGTCGCAATCAACAAGATTCCAGGACCGTATTAGGAAAAATCATCATCTCGTAGATTCCTCCCAAAATTTTCACCCTGTATATCTTATTCTTAATTTTACTAGCTATAATTTAAAAGTACATAAAGTATCAACAAGTAGTGTAGTGTGATCCACACTTTTCAATAATAATTATGAACGTCCAACTACCGACACATAAGTTGTGTAGTAATTAAAGGGTAATCTAGTACATTCTGTTCTAATTTGTAATGTAGAATATTTTCATGTTCAGTTCTAGTTTTAAGAAATTAACTTATTTTATTTAGTGTGCAGCTAAAGACGTTTGTGCAGGATTTCTGCGAAAGTTTGTCAATTCTTTCTACAGTAGGAATATAATAGACTTTTTATCTACCGACACTGTTAACAAAAGGAGTAGTCGGCTTTGGCAATAGTTTGACAGGTATAATTGTTGATGAGGTATAACTTTTGTTTCTACGTTACTAATGCCATTAGTCCAACTTGAGAGCAGCAATTAATAGACCGAATTGAACAGTATTGTAACGTAATAAGAAACTTCCCGGACGTTATACGAAAATCTGTGGGACATTTAGTAGTAGTAGGTAATAAAATGCCGTGAAGAGGGGGGGGGTTACATTTTGAAAATAAGTTATAGATTTTTACTTTTTATTTTGTTAATACGTATTCGAGTATGTATTATTTTGTTTTGTTATGTTGTTTTGTATTCATGTTGCGTTTTTTATTTTGCTTGTTCTGTTCTGTTACTATTAAATTGTTTTAGAATTCAATGAGTATTATATACAGACAGAATAGCTGCTCTAACTGAAACCAATTTATTGAAAATGTCAATTTTATCGAGATAAATTTTGTTGGTTGGTTTAAAACCTGTTGAAAGTGTAATAAGAAAACGGATCACACTACACTAATGGTTTATACTTTATGTACTTTTAAATTATAGCAAGTAAAGTTAAGAATAAGATATACAGGGTGAAAATTTTAGGAGGAATCGACGAGATGATGAATTTTCCTAATACGGTCCTGGAGTCTTGTCTGATTGCGACTAACTGTTGGTATTTCATACTATTTTTAACTAATAATAGTTATAATTACTTAGAAACTTAAACTGATAGGAACTTTGACAAATAACATTGAATTATTGAAAGTTTGAATTTTAACAAGATAATGTTTAAATTTAATGTGTTTATTTTGTATCTGTTGTAAGTGTGACAAGAAAACGAAGTATTCCACTTTTGTTGGTAGTTTATGTACTTTCAAACTACAGTAATAAGATTTTAAAAAAATATATACAGGGTGAACTTTTTAGGGGGCACAGATAAAATGAAATTTTTTCTAATACGGATCTGGAATTTTGGTTTTGTAATTATGGCGAACTGTTGGTATTTGATAGTACTTAATGTGTACCAAAAATAAATTGAATCGGACAATTAGTTTCTAAAAGGCAACGAAAGCAAATTTTGGTAAAAATTCATAAATCACCCTGTACAACCCTAAATACTTGGCTAAAATGATTTTAAATAGTGGTTTGTTACTAACCTTGATGGGCCCTATCTACCATTTGACTATGTACAGTTCCTCATGAAACACCCTGTATAGGTAATTTTACAATGATATGCCACACCAGATAAAATTTTGTATGGTTATGGTACACGCCGTATCATCAGACTCGGCTAACGCCTCGTCTGATAATATTCACGGCTAGTACCATAATGCTTGTCTTTATGATCCTTATTACATAAATAACTATTATATTTTATCTTTATATACTAGAATGTTTACAATGAATTTAATGTTTCATGTTATCAAATAATTTATGTTTCAGACATATAATCATCGTGAGAAAAATCCAACTCAATCTTGCTCATTATTAATGACGAGTGATCACATTCTAACTGTAAGGGAAGCATTTCCTTGTATGGTAAACTCTCTATTACCCCCTAAAAGTCAGCATGAGCCTATTAAAGGAACCCAAGCCTTGTCTTGTGCCTCAATTGTAGATTTAACATCTTTTCGACTACCGTCTGCTGAACAGAGTTGGTGCATTTTGGTAACTATTACCTAAACTAATTTTATAAAATAATAATATAATGATAATGTGTTTTGTTTTTAGGAATTTGCGTGTAGAGAAGTTCATGAGTATAGTGGAGACTGGATTCTATATTTTTCAAGTAATGCAGAACTGGAGAACTTTTTATCCACTTTGGAGAATCTTTGGCAATATAACAATGAAAATGTAAGTAAACATGTTGTATCATAAGCTTCTGGTGGAATATATGTATACTATAGAAATCACTAAAGAAAGGACCTTCGTCAAGAATTTATTTGTAATGTACAACCGTTGAGTGAAATAATTATAAAGAGGCGCAATGCTGTAATAATGCTGGTTACGAAATGTAGTTAGCGCTTGTATTGGTTCAAAGTTTGTCAATGTGGTTAAAATTGTTACATAAGTAACAACAATGTTACCTTCACAACATTTAAAATCACAGGAATGGCTTTGCTTAAATAAGTAAGTAAAACTACTTATTCGCCTTTTCTCTCCACGATAAATTTAAAAATAACAACACATGCTTATTGCTTCATCCGCTATATATTTCTATTGTTTCTTTAGTTCTCTACCGTACCTACTTTTACATTTACTGATATTTGCGCCAAATATGAAACATAAATAAATACTATACTATTGTATGAAAATTTTAGCCACACTGACAATTTCTGAACCAAAGCTGTGAAAGCCCAACTTATATCTTGTATTATGGTGATGCGCCTCTTTATAATTATTTCACTTTATGATATAATGTACATTGTTTGTTGACATTCACAAAATGACAATAATGTTGCAATTTATAAGTAATGTAGCGTTGTATCCTTAAAGAAAGACACAGCTTGATTACCAGTATATCCCAGTATCGTCATACATCGACAAGTGTGTTTTTAATCATGTTCCCATATGATGTTTCATACTTCCTTCAAATTTGTTATTGTGTAGTAGTGAAAACAAAGTCTTGCCAAAATTAACGTTGTTCACACTTCAACAAAAGTTATGATTCAATTTGCAATTAATTTCCTAAATAACTGTAAACACAACTCGGTGATTGTAATCTCTTTAGCGTTTTCTATAATATAGTATACGCTGTGTCTAGCCTCCCGGTACCGGAATTGTGACGTAATACCAATGACATTATGGTCTACCGGTATTTGCAATAATCCTGACAGAAATAGTAAAGTAACAATAATACCGTAAATATTTACTGGTATTTAATTGGCGGTGGTGGCGGTGGTTTGATAATTCTTACCTTCTCCTGATGAGGACTTTATGTATCCAATTTTAAAAATTCACATTAAAAAGGAGTTGTATAAAAAAGACGTAAAAAAAACATAATGCTTTATTTATTTGCATTAAAAATATAAATCAAAATAGGGTATGCGCATATGCGAGATTTTTAAGCAAAATCGGTTATAAAAGATAGTTAATGCTATAATAGTATATTAAAGTATAAGTGGATATTAAGGTCTTTAAAACACGCACGATTATAAGTGTTATAAAGACCAGTTATCCACGAATACTTTACGCTATTTTTTTTACTGGTACACTTTGAAATCATAAATAATTACTACAAAAAATGGAAATAAGAACTAATAATGTAAAATACCTCTAGTTGTCATCAAAATGAGAAAAACAAAAATTAATTTGCAATCTGTCATATAAGATTAATTGTTGTCATCACAGTTAAAGCTTTTGAAACATTTGTCAGTAATATTTTATTTGACGTTACAAGATACTTCTGTCAGATCAATAATTAAAAAGTTGATATTTACACGTCACGTTTCTCGGGTTATTGATGTTGCCATGGTAACTTAAAACACGCGCGTCTTTTATAGTTGGATTTAAACACTCTGAGGCGTACTTTAAATAAGCAAAATAGGGTACCAATAAAAAAAAAAATGAATAACAAAATTTTATCAACAATGTATACTATAGTTCATATTTCTTTAGCAGGGAAAAAATGCCGCATTTACAAAGCAGAAAGGCGGCCTCTTTAAGGATCAAACATGCCGCCGCACGTTTTCCTTTGCCGGTAATTTTTTATCTGCCGTAGAAAAGTGAAGTCTAGTATACCCTATATTTATGTATTTGTTAATTAAATTTCATATTATTTTTAAGTTTACGACCACTGGCCAAGTAAAGAACAAACGATGGAATTCGAACCTCACCGTGCATGTCAATCACTCGTTTTTTTGACAGAACTTTAGAGAATCTTTTATGTTCGCCGTTGTGCAATATATGTCATACTGTTTACGTGTAGATTCAATGTGCGATTTCGGTGTTAAATATTAACATTTTTCACGGAAAAGTGAGTGGAACAGATTTTGTAAAAGCCCAGAGAGATAATTTGGCCAATGTTGCTCTTTTTGTTGCTGTACTACTTTTAAGTGGAAGGTGCCTTTTTCTACCAGTTTGACAATCAAAATACATGATCTTTTAAATGTATGTAACTACCCATTAATTTAAACATCATATAGTTTTCTAAATATTCCTCTAATTGAAAAAAAAAAGTAAAATACATAACCTAAAATTGTATGATTTTAAAAAGGTACAAAATCGCACTTACGTTGAAATGATCCTCACATACAACCCCTTTAGTGTTTTCTGATATATCAGTTTCACTCCGTCTCATGGTCCGTAACCATAATTTTCGTTTTTTCTTTAATTTAGCGCTTGATCGTATATTGGTAATGAGACAAATCTTTTTTCTGGTGTTTTTCTTATGGGCGACTGGCACTGAGGTATTTTACAGGATCTTGGATGCTTAATATCAATAATATCCTTGTTACAAGCTTTTATTTAACTTGCAATATAGGTATGTTTGTTTGTTTGTTTAGGTCAAATCTTGCAACTGAATTTTAAAATAGTTCTCCCCAACCGATTGAGCTGAAATTTTGCATACACGTTTAGTTTGGATGACAATGCATGTTTAGCTAAGTGAAGTCATTCTAAATCCAATATGGCGGACGCCCCAAGATGGCGGACTAGTTATTTTTTATGCGCCCCCATAATATGGGTATCAATTAAAAGGGTTTGCTGAGAAGAATACGAAAAAAACTAAAAAATAAAAAATAAATTAATAATAAAAAAACATTTTTAAAAACAAGCTTTTATTTAAATGCTCTAAAAAGAAGAAAATAAACTTTAAATTAAATCAAACCCATCAATTTATTACATTAAATTTATATTATATAAAAGCTTGTCGCGAGATTTGCCTGTGTAAATAAACAAGAATACAATATTAAACTCTCGCGACAAGCTTTTATATCATATAAATTGTATAATGTAATAAATTGATGGGTTTGATTTAATCTAAAGTTTATTTTCTTCTTTTTAGAGCATTTAAATAAAAGCTTGTTTTTAAAAATGTTTTTTTATTATCTATTAATTTATTTTCCGTTGTAAAATGCTGAACGCTATTTTAACAAGTTTTACACAACAACAAACATTAAATGGAAATGCAAGTGTATGACGTCACAACACCACAGCAGCCACCACAGCAGCCATTTGCATGACGTCACCGTCATTTTTGGAATAATCAATTTTTGTTAATTTTTTTTGGATAATGGGTTACATTTTAGCCGTTTTTTTATTATTGCAGTAGCCATTTAGTATTTACAAAATTACATTTAATTAAAAAATCATGCGCATACCTTATTCTATGAAAAAATCACTGGTACGTGGACGAAAAATGTGTAAAACAGGTTTAAAACATCTGATGTTCTTAAAATAAATAGTTAAATACTATTTCTTCTTACAATCGCCCCAAAACCAGGTTTTTGATTTTTTTTTTTTCAACGCACTGCATTTAATGTGCGTTTTAAGCAGATACAAACAACATGAAATTTTTTCCTTCTCAGATGAGATATTGTAATCCAAACTGGAAGATTTTGGGATTTCATATCAGTCGGTGTTGTAACTAAGTTCCACGCACAAATTAAAATACGGCCATATGCAGCAGGATGTAAAATACCTAAACAAAACCAATACATTTTTAGGTTAGGTTTCCTTTGCTACGAATGCTCTACTGGGATTCGGGTCAATACCGGTAAAGTAACACGTCAATAAAACAATTCAACCGGCATTCTAACAAATACCGGCTAATACATACGTCATCGTTCTTACCGGGATTTATTCTTATACCGGTACCGGGAAGCTAGACACAGCGTATAGTATTATTATCTTTGTGATATTATCATAGTTCAAAAATCAAAAAACAATAATTTGGTAAATAATTGTCTATTTTCTTTCATTTTTCTCGAATGACCAAATCAAAAATGGTTATTATTGTTTGTTATAAATTCTGAAATAGAAATAAATTATAAATTGAAAAAACCCCTAAATCTATAAACTTATAGCACTTCTAACTCTAAATACCAATGAGGAGTACAAAATAACAAAATATACGTTAATAAGTTACTTTTTTCATATATTTTTAAAAACATGTAGGAAGAACTTTTCCATACTGGGGAAGAATAATTTTTTAAATAAATCAAAAATATCCATTAATTAAAATTTGAAAGGCTTCTACTCTTACTCTTCGACGAATTTGCTGCTTATTTATTTTAGGGTAATATAATCAATATAAAAAGTTATTTTCATTAATCTTATCCAGCCAATGTGCATCAAGATATTTATTATTGTTTTTCAACTTTTTGTAGGGGGACAGTTTTCCATTAAGTACCATTCCAGAAACTGACCCACTTAGTAAGAAATGCGTTGATGTTTATACATCTCTCATTGGAACCTGGCCGTCAAATACTGTTTTGTTACAGTTCTTGTAATAAGGCAAAATATTTTCCTTTCAGTTGTTTCAACTTTAGGTTGTGTAGACGATATTATATTTTAGCTATATTTTTCTACCCTAGACAATTTGTATATAATTATTATTTTTATTTTTATTTATTAACATTTTTATTAATTTATTGAAAATAATTTAAGAAAGCGGGTTTCATTTAATTATCTAGTCATTTTTAATAATATGGAATAATGTGATAGTCATGAAATAATGTAATGATGGTATTAATATTATTAACATTTATAATAATCATAATGCGCTTTGGTATTTAATTAAATAATAATCACTTGTAGACAAAGCACATTTAATATAGTCATTGATATTATTAGAGTAGTTATTTAAACTATTTAAGAATACTCATAAAGGTAACTGTTTGAGGATAAATGTTGAGTAAATAGTCTTTTGAAAATTTGGTTTACAAAGATTTGTTACATAAAAATCTGTTTCTAATCACTGGATTGGTTAGATTAGATACTTTTACTAGTAATTAAGTTTTGGAAAGTTATTTATTATGTATTATTTTCTTCTTGTGATAAACATTGGTTTTTAATTTACAATTATTTTTATCAAAACATGCAGTTAAGGTTGATTAGATTTACAACCATTTTGTTTTTTATTACTAGTTAACCCTGATCATGAAACTTACAAAATATTCCTTTTAATTCTTTTGCATATTTATAGTATGTATATTATGCAATAGTAGCTCATTTATTTATAAAATTACAAAGTAATGTTGAGCGCTCTGTTATGGTTGTTTTTGTTAAATTTGTAATTAAATTAACTATAGGAAACATATTTATAGGTAAGTGAATTTAACATTAAAGAACTTCAAATAATTCAAGCATATATTTTTCAGAATTTAAATTATACAAAGAAGTTTAATTTCTGAAAACTTTGGAGTCTGAGGAATAAGATTGTTTGATTTCGTTTTTTTTTGTATCATCACCATGAGATTATTTATTGTGGTCATTAAAAAGATGTTGACACGAATGTTTAAAAAAATATTTTAACGTTAGTTTAATATATTATACAGAGTGTTTGGCAGATGGTTTGCCAAATTGAAATGATGAATAGGTGAGGCCATTTGAAACATATTTAGTCCCAATGACCTCTATACAAAGTATCACGGTTTTCGAAATATTATTTTTTTTGTTAATTTCGAAAATTTCCCAAAATTTATCATTTCAGCTATTACAACAAATTTTTTATAATTCTAACAGCTAAAAATAAATTTTACCTGTATCCCTGTTCCAATGAAATCGATAAGTAACGCTGATAAAGAATGGGACAAAAATATGAGCTAACAAAGTCCCGACAATGGGTAGAAATTTTTTTTAAATGTCACTGCATTGCATTTAAAAAAAGTAAAACCGATCAAGATACTCAAATGCTTTTAAAACGTTCTCTAGTTTATGCCCTTTCTAAGGTTTATCACATTCCATACTATAACAGCTGAAATGCTGAATTTTGGTAAATTTTCAAAATTAACAAATAAATATTAAAATCTCGAAAACCGTGAGACTTTGTATAGAGGTCATAATAAATGTTCTAAATGGCCTCATCTATTGGACTCGATAACAGGCCGCCACGCCGCGTGGCGGCAACTTCTGTAAGCCGCGAGAAAAGTACTGACAACGTAAATTACGTAAACTCGCGATTTATTGTGCTCAACAAAACAACACTTCGAGATGGGTAAAAAGTGCAACACTAATTGTTGTTTTTGGTTGTCATTCCAAAAAAAGTATTTCTCCTTCCCTGCATTTTCACCATTTCCCCAAAGTAGGAGAAAATAAAGTTAGCGTCATAAATAAATTTGGTGTTGTGGAAAACGTTGACCGACGATTTGCCTGGGAAAGAGTGCTGCTTATGGGAAAGGCAATCACCAAAAATATGCTTGTTTGCTCCCGTCATTTCAAACAAAATGATTACATATTATTTGGTAAGTTCATTATATCAATTTAATTTAAAAAAATGGGGTTAGGTACATGACTTAAATTTCAGGCTTCTCTAAAACCAGCCCTCGGTTGAAGAAGAATGTAGTCCCATCGATGAATTTACCAACTAAATCAGTAGTGGTTATATTAATAATTATCTCATTATTAATATAATCAGAGGTTATATTAATAATTATCTAATTTATCAGTTTTACGGGTGTATTATTAGCGAAATAGTTACCTCAACTAAAACTTTATTTGTTTCTGGTATTGAATAATCACACAACACAGCACAAATTTACAATTAACACTTTAAAACACTTAAAAGAACACTAAAAACCACCGGTTAACTGCGTGATCACATACAGAAGTTTTACAGCAGTACTGTTTTCGCATCAGCTGTTGCCGCGACGGTGGCGCCCTCATCGGTTATTATTGAGTCCAATACACCCTTTCCATTTGGCAAACCATCCTTCAAACACCCTGTATATACCAGGTTTAAACGAATAGTGGGCCACCCCTGTAATATCGGGATAAGATTTTGTATGGTGAAATTAGGTAAGATTTCCAGCTTTTTGAGGCCTATCCGCCATATTTGTCGCTTCCGGTTTCACCAGAAATGGCCCCAATAGTCTTTTCTAAATGGACCACCCTGTATGTTTTTACATTTTTGAAATAAAGATCACATTTTGGATACATTTATACTATTTTGAACAATTTATACAGGGTTGCACGAAAAATAATTCGAATTTTAGTTGTCAATCTAGATGGCTGCGAATATGTTAAAATTATTTTTGTTCCAATGTAATTCATATAAAAAATACGGAAACGTCAATATGTCCAATAATACATTATGCAGGGTGCTCTAAACTCATTAATATCACATTTTTCAAAATAACTCTTTTTAAAAAAAAAAGTTTGATATGGGCCACCCAGATATTCAGAAAGCTCTATTTAGTAAGGGTTAAACGGTACCAAAAGTTCCGTAATGTGTAATCGTTACCGGCAGGAATGATAATTTGTGTTAAGAAATTTATGGTTTATATCTAACCTCAATTAAATTTTGATCAACCTTGTATATTTGTGTTAGTATTTTATGATATGCAACAAGAATGAGCCTGAGGCCCATTCTGATTAACACAAATATACAGGATTGATCAAAATTTAATTGAACTTCGATATAAATCATAAATTTTTTACGAAATATTGTCATTCCTGCCAGTAACGATTACACATTACGAAACTTTTGGTACCGTTTAATCCCTACTAAATAGAGCTTTCTGAATATCCGGGTGGCCCATATCATAATATTTAAAAAAAAGAGTTATTTTGAAAAATGTGATATTAACGAGTTCAGAGCAACCTGTATAATGTATTATTGGACATATTGATGTTTTCGTATTATTTATATGAATTACATTGGAACAAAAATAATTTTAACATATTCGCAACCATCTAGATTGACAACTAAAATTCGAATTATTTTTCGTGCGACCCTGTATAAATTGTTCAAAATAGTATAAATGTATCCAAAATGTGATCTTTATTTCAAAAATGTAAAAACATACATGGTGGTCCATTTAGAAAAGACTACTGGGGCCATTTCCGGTAAGTGGCAAATATGGCGGATAGGTCTCAAAAAGTTGGAGATCTTATCTAATTTCACCATACAAAATTTTATCCTGATATCTTTAAAAACGAGGAAGTTACAGGGGTGGCCCACTATTCCTTTACACCCGGTATATATATACAGTGTGTTACAATTTGATCCGGAACACCCCTGAAAAATCTGACTCAGCAGCGCGATTTTGGTGATATTTTTTTTTTATATAGGACCGTCCTAGATGTAAGTGAAAAACATATTACGGTGTCCAGATTACAAAGCCATGGCTTGCTATGATTTTTTTTCAACGCCATTTTTTCAAAAATTATATTAGGGATTTTTTTATTCAAAATCTGACAACGTAGCGTTATTCGGCATCCTTCAAAAAAAAATATGGGAGATTACGTTTTGAAGGGGGCCGAATAACGCTACGTTGTCAGATTTTGAATAAAAAAATCGCTAATATGATTTTTGAAAAAATGGCGTCGAAAAAAAATCATAGCAAGCCATGGCTTTGTAATCTGGATACCGTAATATGTTTTTCACGTACATCTAGGACGGTCCTATATGAAAAAAAAATATCACCAAAATCGCGCTGCTGAGTCAGATTTTTCAGGGGTGTTCCGGATCAAATTGTAACACACTGTATATACATTATATTTATTATACATATACTCGTCAAAATTTGCTTCGGAACACCTTAAAATTGACCAAGATTTACAACACTGTAAAACTGTCAAAAATGTATGGATTTGTGCCGGATTTTTAGCGTTTCAAGGGAAATTTAATTGGCTTTCATCTTACCTATTTAACTCTAAGATAAAGTTACAAAAACATGTTTATACAGGGTGTCAAACGCATGCCTGTTTTTTCAGTCAATTTTTATTTTGAGCACAGCGTTAACCAAACACCCTGTATATTAGAATTTTATAAAATTTGTTTGTCTATGTGTCTGCTTTAAAACATTTCTTGAATTTTGCTTCTATCTTTTTTGTAGAAAAAGATACAGAGGTTTTAATAAAATTTTCACAATAAAATAAAAAATCTCAATCGTTTATACTTTTATAATCATAAGGACTCACATTAATATTAATATCTTTTATTTAACAATATTAAACATTAAAACTTACCCGTAATGTAATTATAGCAATGAGTTGGTCCACCTCTGGATGTTATAATTCTCTGCAACGTTCTGTTGTGGCATGTTCTGAACCAAATTATTTATTATCTCGTTTTGGAATTTGGTTCCACTCTTCTACAAGGGCTTCTCTAAGTTCTCGCAATGTATCAGGTTGATGGTTTCAACTAGATATTCGTCTCTGTAGAACATCCCAAATTTGCTCTGTAGGGTTTAAATCTGATGATAATGCAGACATGCGGTTTATCCTCTCTTGGTAAAAAAACTCGTTTACAATATGTGCTCTTTGTGGTCAATCACGATATACCTAAATTTTAGTAATCAAATCCATCCGTTATTTTATTGTGAAAATGTAACGTTTTACTAAAACCTCTGTATCTTTTTTTACAAAAAAGATAGGAGCAAAATTCAAAAAATGTTTTAAACCAGACACGTAAGACAAACAAATTTTATAAAATTCTAATATACAGGGTGTTTGGTTAACGCTGTGATCAAGATAAAAATTGACTGAAATAACAGGCATTCGTTTGACATGTTGTATAAACATGTTTTTGTAACTTTATCTTAGAGTTAAATAGGTATGATGAAAGCCAATTAAATTTCCCTGGAAACGCTAAAAACCCGGCACAAATCCATACATTTTCAACAGTTTTACAGCGTTGTAAATCTTGGTCAATTTTAAGGTGTCCCGAAGCAAATTTTGACGAGTATATTTAGTTTTTATGAGGTGTGAGCATTTCAAAATTGAACTACTAGATGAGTCTAGTTTCGACTCGTAAAGTTGATGATTTATACTTGTGGAACGTGCTTTAAGAGAAACAGTACCACACTGAGTAGTCGAAATCCATCAACACTTTTAAGTTCAATTCAAATTTCTTCAAATCAAATCAAGATTTTTGCAACAAACTGTGTTTATCACACCAGTTCGTTTTTTAAATACCCATGACTCATATGAAGAACTATCCTATATTTTCTTTCAAAATGAATAAGCTAGGGCTTTACATTTCAGAGATTATAAATTATAACCAGCATATTGTTGTGTTAATATTTTTATAATAGGTATATTTTTTTTTTAATTGAAAAATGGACTTCTCCTTGGATTTCAGAAATATTAAGTTTAAATGTTTACTTAATCTACTAGTAGGAGGTAAAGTAATTTGATATTAATTTAACCCTTTAACGTTCTATGGCTTCTTAAAAAACCACCTTCATAAAGGCGAAACTACAATGGATGTTAATATAAAAATGACCTTTATAGCATTGTTGGAGGCTCTGAAAGCACGTAAAACATTTAAACGACCACAATTTGTACTATTCCGCGCATGACAGGACAAGTGGTTTTCTAACAAACCTATGACTGTTACGGCTAGTATAATTTCTTGCATGTGTGATGTTTCGTGTTTTTTTGTGATTTTTAAAGAAAATATATTGTTCAAGGTAGGTAGATTACATTGTTAAGTACTATTACCAAATCGGGAACATAATTTTGTGATATTATTTTGGAAAAAACATAGGTGTAACTAGAAGTTTTGTACCACGGTATATGAAAGGGTTACAAAACTATTTTTTTTTGTAATTATGTATTTGAGCCAAGGTCATTTTTTGTTTATATATTGCCAAAGTATGTTGATATCATTTATGTTAATAAAAATTTTTTTTAAATTATGCAGCGCTCTCGAGTTATATCAATTTGTTTATGATATGTAACCTGATACTTAGACTATGTTTGAATGTTTGGCTTTTTTGTATATCAATAGATCATATTGTGTTATATCTACAGCAACTGTCTATCAACCATATACATACAATTTAGACCTATGAACATTTAGACCTATGACCTATGAACATAATCTGAATTTCGAATGCTTAGGTGGTCATAGGTCGATATATCAACCACCCATTTCCAAAAAGAATAACGCCAAAATATTTTTATAAATGCATTTTTCATACAAAATGAATCATAACAAATCCATTTTTATGAAAAAATACCAAAATATACGAAGGAACGAGTTTTGCACGTTAAAGGGTTAAACTACGTAGCAATAAAACATTAATTTCTTTAAAAGGAGTCATATACCTATTTTATTAGTGATCAAACGCGAAGTAATTTTTTTCGCATACTTTTTTTTGTATCCAGCACTACTAATTATCTCATAATTCAACTTTTGTTATTATATCTATTTTAAAACAACACAAGTTGAATTATTTTATTTGGTAAGTATACTCCGGTTATAATGTACCCTTTAGGGACAAATTTTTGAGTACACTATTACTGGAAGTACGTTATAACAGAAAAATGTCAAAGCCAAAATCAAAGTTGGGAACTGCGTAAACGACCTTTAAAACCGAATGTACATTATATCCCGGGTGCGTTATAACCAGAGTATACTGTATACAATTGAGAAAACGGTCCTTCAAAAAAGGTACAAATACCTACCTATTTAGTTGTATTATTGTTCACTTGCCACTTTGTCTTTGTTATAATAATAAAAATCGTGCAGGACCAGTTTATTTACAGTTTTCAATGATATCCCTTTTCAATTTGATGGCTTGTTATAGTGTCTAATTACATGTGACCAAATTTCTTCATAAATAATCTCTAAATTTTATGTTTTAAGTAAGAGCAAATATATTTAAAAATGACCTATTTCAAAGAAATTGTATGTTAAATTCATTTGCGAAGTGTTTTTTTTAAGGCTCGTTATTTAGAGATTTAAAATTTAGTTACTAGAATTATATGCAATTTTAGGTATTGATTTGTACTATCCAACTAATTTTAACATTTTTTTGGCATTTATTAAGTAAATTTCTTAAAAATAAATGTAATATTTTTAAATATAATATAGGTAAACATGATGCTACTGGACATATTGCTTCCCCTCAAAGTATTACAGTTTAACCTTACGAACTTCAGCTTGATGTACTTCCTATACTAGTATATTTATACGCCAGAGGTGAGCAGTATATAACAGATTTAATTGCTTTTTATAAATAAGTAGCTGTAGCGATACTGGAAATAATGTACATTTACAGTAGCTAATAGGCTAGAGAACTTCATATTTTTTAATACAATTAATCATTAAAGACGTTTGCATAACGTTATAAATCATTGAAGTCAGGAATTTAACTAATATTTGTATATTTTGCAATTATACTCGTATTGTTATTTCACTTATTTGTTTTCAAGAGGTTACCACTTAAATGCTTTAACTTTTTTTTTTTTATTTGATAAATATTTATATTTTATATCCCTATTCTATATATCTAGACAAGACAGTATCGGTGCATGAATGGGCAAAACTATTGCGCCGGAATTTTTTTACATAATCTAGTTTTATACAGAGCTGGGCAAAGTTACTTTAAAAAGTAACTAGTTACTAGTTACAGTTAATTCATTAAAAAAGTAACTTAGTTACATAATAACTTAGTTTCTATTTTTAAAAAGTAACTAAGTTACTAGTTACTTTGTGAAAGTAACTATTTTCTATAATTACATTTATAAGTTACTTATTTTATATTTAATGTTACATTTTGTCACTTGTTTGAGTTACTGGTTAATTTTTTCTGTGATTAGTATACTGAGTAAAGAATAAATAAAACAATAATTAATTTGTTTCAAAAATTTAAGTCACCAAATATAACTTTAGTCACCAAAAGTAACTTTAGTTACCAAAAGTAACTTTAGTTACCAAAAGTAAAAGTTTTCGTTAGTTACTTAAAAAAGGAATTACGTTACAGTTACAGTTATTTGTATTATTAAAGTAACCAAGTTACAGTTACAGTTACCGAAAAAAGTAACTAAGTTAGTAACTTTAGTTAAAAGTAACTAGTTACTGCCCAGCTCTGGTTTTATACATATACAAGGACAGTACTAAATATGAAAGTTCAAGTAGCCACGTGGCAACCTGGTTAGATATTGTTTAAACAAATTAGAGAAAGTAACATTTTTGCATTTTTAAAAGTTTTATTCGTATTTTTTGGTACAACACCAACAATATTATGTCTCTTTACTTTTTGCGATAAAGATATTTCCGTTTTTTAAAATTGACAAATTGACGTTTTTGTTTGATTTCAGGTAATTATATAGTATTATATACATTTAAAAAAATATGAAACGGTGTGAAAATACATTTTTTTATATTAAAAATGAAATGCATGAATTTGAATAGCCATTTTTTTTATTTTTTATCGCTTTTAATTTTTTTTATTATTAAAAACTAAAAAATGGCTATTCGAAATCACAAATTGAGTACAATATTCAGTGTTTTGGTATTGAAAAATATATCGATATTAATAACAAACAAAACAAATCTGTTTATATATCTCTTTAATAAATGCCATAAAATGTTCTCAAGTTTATTAAAATTTTGGTGCTGTTTTCTTGTAATTTAGCTTTATCTGTAATATATAAGGAGTAAACAATTATAATTAAAAATATCGATAGTTTGTGTATAATCTATTTTTTTTTTGTAAGTAGTAAGAAGCAAATTAAAACTTACAACAGGAAATACTGATTTAGTTAGTTCATGTCATGCTGATGAAAAATATCCATTAGTCTTTTCATCAGTTAGTACAGGATTTGTGATTATATTTATAATTTATATTGCTTCAGCTTTTTATTATTAGTAGGTATAAAGTATATTTGAAATTGCACCAGCAAATTGACAATGTATAAAAAACCATGTTCTAATGGAATTAATTTAATGGCATATAAAATATAATATGGTGCCGTTTCAACTATAATGTAAATAGTTTCTTTACCAGTGATTGTGTGTTGTGTTTTGCTTGTAATTTCATAATTTAAATATACCATCTTTAAATAATCATTTATTTCTCTAAAAATTGTTCTCAATGCTTATAATATTAAAGAAAAATTAAGAATTGACATTTAATTACTACATTGCAAGCAAAACTAATCAGTATATTTTTTTATATATATTAAGGATGACATTTGAATTAAAACAATAATGTATAAATACTTAATTACGTCATTACTTTTATGCAGGATGTCTGATAATTAAATACTTTCTATCAAGGGGGTATATAAATAAACATTTTCCGAAAAGACCCATAGGAAAATAACTTTTTTCTGAGGCCATTTAAATGTAGTTTAATTCGCTAATAGGTTCGACACCACTTTTAAATTTTATTAAGGAACATTTTCCAATTGTACCTACAATATATAAAAATTAAGAAATATATATGCTGATATCGACAAGTTCCAAACAAATAATTTTTTAGATTTATCTTTTACATAATAGGAAATCTTAATATTGTAAAAAATTAGATGGAAGAAATCTTACCACACCTGAATTCTACTTTTAAATGATTCTATGGAAAAATTTTATCATTAATCAACAAGAAAATTATTACCTAGTCTAAATTGTTCAATAGAGAATTAATTGAGATTTCATATTAGCAACTAACTTTCTTTTATTACCCTTTGAGAAGACGACAATTATGGGATACAATTGATAATTATTGCTTTTTGTTTATGACTATTTTTAATACAGAACTTGTGATATTTAATTATTTTTTACAGTGATTTGCTTTATTATAAGATTTCTTTCTACCTTATAAAAACATAATTTAAAGTGTCCTCTAGAATATCTTGTTCCGTGTGTAGATTCAAATTATCTAACTAAAGTATAGTCAGGGAAAACGATATAGTAGAGGGACGAAACGGGGTAAGACGGCCGGTGTTTATACACACTAGCTATTCCGTCCTCGCCCTCGAGTGGGAAGTACGTGGTCAGAATCGCACTTAGTTTAGTTTTACAGATTCGTTTCAGTGAGTTGTGGTCGTAGAATATACCGTTAAGTGTAAAATTTAGGTAACGATTTATATTAATTGAACTTAAATATTACAACTACTGTATAGAGAATATTTTAAATTTTTACTAGCTAAACTGAGTACACAAATTTACATTGTAAAAATAAACGCGCGAACAATACAGTTAAATCCAGATCTGCATTCTACAGCATGCTTCACAACCACCCGTCTTACCTCGCTACGTCCCTATATCATATTGTTTTCCCCTACTATACATATAACGTCAAAACATTACACTGATGTAAAATAATATTTTCAAATGAAAATAGAATTTATATGAAATTTTCGGAAACTAACAATAGACTAAAAGGAAGAATAATTTAGTAATAAATAAGAAAAGGTGAGAAGTGAAACACGCTATACATATTTTAAAAGTCTTAAACAAAAATCCTATTCTCTGTTTGACGAAAAGATCTAAATAGACTCTGCCCCAAAAATGCCCGCTAAATTTGAATGGAATTTCTTTGTTGGTCGTATTTATAGAATCCGAATTACAAAGCAGCCGCTAGATTTAACTAACAAAGTCCAACTGTATAAAGTACTCGCGAACGTGTTAAACTTTTACATCTTTTGCAACAGACCAATCAGCTTATCTTATGATTGTCGTTAAACGCATAAACACTAAATGTATTAAACACGTGAATAATTAGGGAGCCCGCCTAACTGTCATATTCGTTTTTGTGATATTTATTTCTTAATTTATGTCAGATGTTTATGTTAATGAATTCGTTGATATTTATGTTATATAAAGATATCATACTTTGTGTATTAATAAGGTACATATAAGAATTATCCTTATATATTTTGTCTGTTAAGTAATATTATAATTAAATGTTAAAACATTTTTTTAAGGTTAGGTTTTTATCAAAATATGATGGTTGTCACCAAGGCTGTTAAACTCTAAAGGTTACCCCATCTGAACCTGACCTACTCAACATATGCCACTCGGCGACCGCAGGCCGGGATCGTCGTTCTCTGTTCTACAACAGCAGAGCAGTATTAGTGTCTCTTTTAAGCATATAGAATCGCGGTCGCCAGCTCTTCCTCACCCCGCATTTTCCTCGCCCTAATGCTGCTCATTGAGGCAACCTGTACAAAGTCTATAAGCCTTGGGTTGTCACAGCTTTCATTAATTTCATTGAGTAAAACTGTCTATTGCGCACACCGTACTGCGCAACCATAAAATTAATGGGGAGGAGTCGATTTTTGTCGTTTGGTCAGACGAAGTAATTATTATACAACCAAGCCAAGGCCGATGTTTTGAGCTTACCTGTGTACTATAATATTGAATCAATATCTACCATAATTATACAGTGGACATTTAATTTAGACTTTTAAACATAACTGTACATTTAATATTTAATACACCTAATTTTCTTCTGAAGCTCTTTAATTGTAGAGGGTCCTGATCTTCGTAGCAGAACTTCTTCGGCATGGTATCTCTTTACTCTATTCATAAAATCAGTTTTTTCCCCATAAACATGAATATCTCCGATACTTTTCCAAAAACTTTAATGTGTCAGATCTCTATTTTACCACAATACTTTTACTCACAAAAACAAAACGAGAACTCGATACATGTTGAATATTAACGAAGAAGAGCAAACTAGCACACTGTCAGTTTTGTATTCACAATGACAATCGATGCGAAATTCCATAACTCGCAAGAAGTACTCTCAACTATTTAGTCAAACGAGATAGTGTGAGAACAGATTTGAAATTTTATTAGATTATATCACTCAGAAATTATTAACCAATGAAACTACTACAATTTTTAAATTTGGACCAATGACAGCAGTATTATATCGATAAAATCCCTGAAACAGTTTTATCGCGATAAAATCATTCTTTATGTCAACTGTCACTTAATACGTTACTTTGACATTTCGTCGTTAAAGATATGTTTTTGTATTTAAATAATTTATTCGTGAAATATTCTCCGCAAATACCATTCGTGCTTAAAAATTTTACCTATAAATTTTTTCTCGAGCGATATTGCCAACAGTAATATTACTCGTGTAAATTGGTCACTTTATTATCAAAAATTAAATCCCTCGCGCTAAAGCGCTCGTGATTTAATTAGATAATAAAGTGGCCAATTTACACTCTTAATATTACTAGGCAATATCGCTCTCGAAAAAAATTTATCGATAAAATTTTAAGCACTTATGATATTACATACGATAAAAACATGACATCTTACTCAAAAAAAAGTTTTGTAAGAAGTAATTTATAGAAAACTATAACGAAAACAAAAGAAACACAGTAACACAAAGGAACATCAACTATGTGATGTAAAAAATACACTCTTGCAGGAACAAGCATGATAAATCATTGCTGCAAAACTATACATACGTTCGTCAAAATGCTTGCCACTTTATTTTTACCATTACTTATACAACTACACACATGATGTTTACAAATGTAACTAACACAAATAGTTATCATTTTCGTTGCTGCTTTTTTAAGCATGTGTACAGGGTGATCCATAACTCTCTTTTCATCGTAAATAATTCGGTTGCTGTTAATATATTTGATTTTTTTCAAATGTATATATATGTAGAAAGTCCTGCAGAATCCGATTATGTGTTCAGAAAAACAATTGAATGCCAATTTAAAATAATAATAATAAAAATACGATTTTCTTAAAAAATTTCACCCTGTATATTATTGCATAAAATGATATGGTAACATATTATAGACATACACATGATACTCATTGATGTGTCAAACTTCCGGTTTGGCCGGAAGTGCTTACAATTTATAGCAATTTTTTATTAACCCTGTATATTTTAATTATTTCATATAATACTATCGATTACGAATCCAATGATATATAAAACATCATAGTTTCACCATTTTATAAGCGAGATTTTCAAAAAACAGTTTTAATAAACAAAAATAATTACAAACAAATGAATTAAAGTAACAAAAACAAACATAATGAAACTTCGCTTACAATAAATGTTCAATTAAATGCCCTTCCTGTTCAACACAACAGTTTAATCGTTTCTTTAAATTGTTTCGTAAGTTTCTAAAAATTGTTGGATTATTGTTTAAATTGTTAATTTCATCTGTTATTTTTTATTTATTTATATTTTTATTTCATTTTGATTACAGAAAACGCACTAACAATATCAATAATATAGTAATGACAGCTACAATCGGATAGGAAATTTTTTCAAGCATGCCGCCTACTAAAATAATTTAAAATCTGTGTATTTATATTGTATTATGTATTATAAAATTTGAATTTTGTGAATTATTTGGCATATAAAATGGTGAAACTATATGTTTTATATATCATTGGATTCGTAATCGATAGTATTATCTGAAATAATAAAAATATATAGGGTTAATAAAAAATTGCTATAAATTGTAAGCACTTCCGGCCAAACCGGAAGTTGGACACATCAATGAGTATCATGTGTATGTCTATAATATGTTACCATATCATTTTATGCAATAATATACAGGGTGAAATTTTTTAAGAAAATCGTATTTTTATTATTATTATTTTAAATTGGCATTCAACTGTTTTTCTGAACACATATTCGGATTCTGCAGGACTTTCTACATATATATACATTTAGTAGTAGTAGTAGTAATTACATTTTGGCTTTGATTTTGATAAAAATCATTAGCTCAGCGCCATATACAGGGTGTTAGGTACTGGTCATTACAAACTTTGAGGGATGAATCCCCATCAGAAATGAGGTCGAAAGAAAAAAAACTCATGGTCCTAAAACGCTTCCTTAAAAAGATACAGGGTGTTGAAGTTAACTTTTTTAAATCGTTTTTTCACCGTAACTTTTGAACCGTTGGACCGATTTTAATCAAATTTGAACCAAAGTTTAGTAAAATAAGTATTCATCGAACCATAATACCGCGAATCATCAAAAATTTTCAGGGGCATAGATAATAGGAGGGTGTCCCATTTTTTCTACCCTATTTTTACCATCCTCTAATTATTTTTTTATTCATTGATATTTTCGGATTCTACGTTGAATTTAGAAGAAAAAGTTACTCTTGCAAAATTTTGATTAGAGGCTTCGTGTTCGAGATATTTAGGTTGTTGAAAGCTTTGAAAACATGCCGAAACGCAGAATTCATGATTTCAAAATTGAAAAATTTTCTGCACATCTTCAGATGGATTAAATGGAACTAGCACATTTTCAAACTGCAATCTAAAATGATATCCAGATGTCATAAATCAATCCTTTCTTGTCTAGTTGTCTACGCCTCCTCGATACAAAATTAAATTAGAAAGAATTCTGCGTTTCGGCATGTTTTCAAAGCTTTCAACAACCTAAATATCTCGAACACGAAGCCTCTAATCAAAATTTTGCAAGAGTAACTTTTTCTTCTAAATTCAACGTAGAATCCGAAAATATCAATGAATAAAAAAATAATTAGAGGATGGTAAAAATAGGGTAGAAAAAATGGGACACCCTCCTATTATCTACGCCCCTGAAAATGTTTGATGATTCGCGGTATTATTGTTCGATGAATACTTATTTTACTAAACTTTGGTTCAAATTTGATTAAAATCGGTCCAACGATTCAAAAGTTACGGTGAAAAAACGATTTAAAAAAGTTAACTTCAACACCCTGTATCTTTTTAAGGAAGCATTTTAGGACCATGAGTTTTTTTTCTTTCGACCTCATTTCTGATGGGGATTCATCCCTCAAAGTTTGTAATGACCAGTACCTAACACCCTGTATACAGTAAGGACGTAAAGTCAGTTCCCCCCCTGCTAACTTTTTAAGGAATTTTAATACATTAAAATAAATTTAAGGTCATTTTCTCAGACGGTAAAGCAACTTTTTGAACGAAAAACAATGGATCCTTCTTCCAAAATGGCGACCGGCCGCCATATTGCTTTTTTCAAAAACGTCCTAGAAGGCCGAGTCCTCCGTCAAATTAAAGGTATTTTCATGCTTAGTACTTGTCTAGAATTTGGTTACATTTTATTGACGAATAACAGAATGGCAATAATTTAAATATGTGGATACATTTAAAAACGATGAAAAATATTACATTTTAATAACTGTAATAATTAAACAAAACAGTTTGCAACATTTAGGTACTAATAATAAATAATACTAATGTCATCATCACTATTTTAAAAATTGTTCGAAGTGACCTCCATTTTGATCAAAACACATTCGATTTCTTCTTTCAAATTCCTCACGAACTTTTAGTAAAATTGAGATATGACCTCTGTAATATTTTGTTCCAACTCCTCGATATTTTGGGGCTGATTGTGTGTATACTTTTGACTTCACGTACCCCCATAGAAAATAATTTAAGGGATTCAAATCCGGTGACCGGGCCGGCCACTCTATGGGGCCCCCTCAACCAATGTCCGGGAAAAGTGGCATTTAGGTAGTCCCTTACAGGTCTATAAAAATGAGGCGCTGCATCATCCTGCTTAAACATGATGTTCTCTTGAAATTCGTCAGGACGGCCTTCAATAATTTCATCTATAAGTGGGACTATTTCTGTAAGCAGAATATTCAAATATAATGATCCCAATGTTACCCTGAACAATTATCGGTCCCACGATATAATTTCCCAAAATACCGGTCCACACATTCACTTTTTGTATATGCACTTCTCGAAAAACATGGGGGTTCACGTCGCTCCAGTACCTAGTTTGTTGCTTGTTCATCTTTCCATTGAGAAAAAATGTAGTAAAACAGATATTCTTAATAAAGTTAGGCATTCTCTCAATATTTTCTAGAATTCTCATGGAAAATAATAGTATCATAATGTAACAGTTTGTATTTGTAAAGGGTAAAATGGTTTTTCTTTAAAAATTTTTTAACTAGTTTTTGATCCGTGACAAATATTAGAAAGCATTCGCGTATTTTCTCTGGAATTTTGTATGACTTCTGCTATTACCTGACTCTGGATTTGAACTGATATTGACGGTTGTCCCGTCTTTCTGGCATTATTTACACTTGTATTAAAAAATATCCTTACTAACTGTCTTAAATACTGCCTTGAAATTTGGCGTTCAGGAAAGCGATTGGTACGCTTCATGGTAATTTCTGTTAGTTTCTCCAAATATCAGTATTGCTTCCACTTTCTCATTCACATTACGTGCCATTTTTTTATTCGAATTAATAACAAACTTAACTCTTAGACAACAAAACGTCTCAGACACAAATGGCACTTATTACATTGTTTATGAATTGAATTCAACAAACCATAATGGCCTACTCGACTTAAAATTACTTTTTCATTATTGATTTTAAACTCTCTTATCATAACAAATTATGGCAGTAGGTAGTTTTTAAAATCCAGATCCATTAACGAAATACTTCCCTATTTTTTTTAAACTCGGCTAATATGATTTTTAAAATT
This sequence comes from Rhagium mordax, assembly GCA_963680705.1. Lineage (NCBI taxonomy): Eukaryota > Metazoa > Arthropoda > Insecta > Coleoptera > Cerambycidae > Rhagium > Rhagium mordax. Next base: position 61,572,510 of record OY796658.1, read on the forward strand.
ATTGCCATTCTGTTATTCGTCAATAAAATGTAACCAAATTCTAGACAAGTACTAAGCATGAAAATACCTTTAATTTGACGGAGGACTCGGCCTTCTAGGACATTCTTGGAAAAAGCAATATGGCGGCCGGTCGCCATTTTGGAAAAAAGACCAATTGTTTTTCGTTCAAAAAATTGTTTTACCGTCTGAGAAAATGACCTTAAGTTTATTTCGATGTATTAAAATTCATTAAAAAGTTAGCAGGGGGGGAACTGACTTTACGTCCTTACTGTATACATTTGAAAACAATCAAATATATTAACAGCAACCGAATTATTTACGATGAAAAGAGAGTTATGGATCACCCTGTACTTAAAATTGACATTTTGTAACAGAATAACAATAAGTATTAGTTTAGTGGTCATATCTGAAATTTAATATGCTTTTAAAAATTGGGTAATTATCAAGCTTGAATCTATGTAAATTTTTATGTTTAAAATATGAAAAAAACTATTTTTATTCAAGTGTACATCCAAGTTGTGACTGAATGTAGATCAGTGATGTTTAGTATTTTTTTATAAAATATAGTAACTGGTTTATGAAAGTATATATAATGTAATCAAAATATTTATAATTGTACTGAAACTTATATCTCAATCGTAACTTTATTATATACAGTCACAGTGTTGTAGTTACCTACCGTTATAAAAATAAAGTAATACTAATATTATTCTTGACATTTATTTTACTGTTATGTACCTACATATTGCACATACCATATTTTATCTCATCGTTTTTCAACCTGGGGGGACGCAATCCCATATACAGGGGTTGCAGTTGGTCAGAAAAAATTAAACACGAAAAAACCTTTTATTGATTATTTAATGAATTTTAATCAAATGTTATTAGTTCCCTCTACCCCAATAGATTCTTCAGATTCTGATGGTGCATTGTCTGAAGAAGGAACAAAATCTTTGTCTAGAACAGAATAATCCGAATCCTTCTCAAAGTCAGAATATTCATCACTAACCATCCAATGAAACATTTTTTTTTCACGTTCACTCACATTGATGTACTCTTACAATACAGTAAATATTATGATGTACAGTGTATCTAACGTAAACACAAAATGGTTCCAACCGAGAAATAAGACGAGTTAAACTGCACCTAAGCAAGTTCATGCTTGTCGATGAACTACATAAAATGGCCATCGTTAATGTAATCACTTTACATAGATCATGCCTCAATGCACATCGTACGGTTGGTAAATGTAAATGCAAGACTGGATCATATTGATTTTGAAGGTTTTTAAAGGGAAAGATCTGCATCTGGAAGATCGGCTAAAAGAACAAAGTGGTTTATAATTTATTTATTCTATTGCATTAATTGTTGAGTAAAGTAGTCAAGTTATAAGAAAATGTCCAGGCGGCAGGTATTCTTTCGCCACAAATTAATAATAAGAAGATTTTTGTTTTTTAAATAGTCTTGTTTCAGGGACAGAAAAAAAAACATCAAAAGTGTGATTACCTCCGAGGTCTGCAACTACCCTTAATTTTGCAATTTAGGTACCAAAATGGCCATTTTTTAATATAAACAAATAAATAAAATCTGGTTTTTTAACGATAACTTGTATCCTATTCACCCTAGGTGAAAAATGGTGGTATACAAAACTGAAGTTATTAAAATTCTCTATAAAAGATGTTGTGTACATATTTTTACTCTGATCACCGACTACAGGCATGGTGCCGGGTTTACTTGCGAAATAAATGGGCAAACGACTTGCAACGCGATCGTACTGAAGCCAACATTCGCATTTTCACTTTTTAAATTGTTGCGCGCCCAATCTGTCGCACCCGTTAATATGAAACGCCTAGTTAGCCATAAGTTCGTACTTGGCTGCCGGTTACTGTATATCTGAAGTAGGATTTATTGTATTTAATCATTATCCGGTAATTAATGAAAACACAAAATGGTCTAAATTCCACAAAAATCTTTTTATTGCAATAAAAAAGAATTCTGTGGGATTTAGACCATTTTATGTTTTCATTCATTCATATAAATAACAACTCACATTGGATTAGCTCTACCATTATGTTAAATTTTATACTTGGTGTAGTAAAAATAAGCTTATACTAATCCATCTAAAACGCACTTCATTATATATTTTCTCAAAAAGGCCAAGAATTTCTGAATTCAATCTAAAACTAAATGACATTGCCGGGAAGGTTAGGCTACTGTAAGTTTTTAGGTATCTACGTTGATCATCAATTAACCTGGGACGCACATTGCGTTTGTGACTAAAAAACTAAACGGCATATTTTCCAATAGTTAAACTAAAAAATATCTTAGATACTGAAAATCTTTTGAATGTCTGCTACGCATTGGCATACAGCTAAACTATTTGGTAATTTACTGAGACCAAACAACTGAATTGAATCGTATTTTTGTTAAGTATCCAAAAAAGAATATGCAAATTTTTTTCTACTGATCTGCTAGAATTATGTAGACCTATTTTTAAATTGCATCGCATTCTACCACTTTCCTGTATAATTATTTACCAAACCAAGCACTAATTTTCATAAAATTGGATCAAGGAAAATGTCCATAAAATAACTCGTTGCATGCTCATAACACCAGATCTAATACCAATACAGTAGAGTCACGATTTAGTGACCTCCGCTTTAAGTATACTACCCCATAGAGTGAACAGCGTGAACACATAAATTTTATCATTTCGTCATGATACAGTGAACAGTGAACAAGCATCTTCCATAAAAATTGTATTTTTATTTTTGTTATAAACCTTTATTAGTATGTACCTACATAATATACATAGTACTGTTATTTTTTGCAGAATAAACATTATTTCTTCGAATAGGTGCCCTTAATTTTAAACCTAGCAAAAGTGGACACTCCCGAAATAGTGCAATCGCTTTGCCTGAATTAGTTCACTAAATCGCGTCTCTACTGTATTTATATTTCAAATTTTAATGTCGCTATATAGGAAAAGACCCCATTGTTTTTGTAGTGATATTTACAATCACTTACCTAACTCCTACATATTATTCCTATAACTAAATTTAAAAAATACATAAAACGCTACCTTCTAGACAACTGTTTTTACTCTCTTCAAGAATATTACGATAAGTAATCTCTCTCTAATGTATTTTAATAGTAAATACTTATGTTATTTTTATTAGGGTAACATAAAATTCTGTTTTAAATAATTATAATTTTAATTATTGTATCCGCATTAATTTAGTGAATGTGATTTTTAAATGACGTCAATATCTTCATAGATCATATGACAATAAAGTATTATTATTATATTTAATTGTTCCTTTCAATAACAATGTGAAATTAAAAATTTTAATGAAGTTAAACTTATATTAAGTAAAAATTATACATTAAAATATTTTATTTAGGAGCAAAATGTCCTCCATATTTGCGACTCGCTTTGGCTTTCCCAATATCTACATCTGGATAATGTTCCTTCAGTGCCTCCATATCCATATTAGGGAATCTGTTTAATAATCCTATCACGTGATTGAAATCTCGTCTAAAAAAAAGTTTTTAAATATTTTCTCTACAAGAGATTTAATTGTTGTTTAGTACCTTTGTTTTTTCCTCTTGGTCAAATAAAGTTTTTCTCTATATTTTAACAGAAATGCTTCAGTATCTTTATTATGCTTATAGAATTGATACTTCTGGTGCCATTTTGTATTCATGTGTTTAGGCAATGGATATTCGGACATTCTAAACAAAAATTAAAATCACTAATGAATAAAACAATAATATTTCTCATATTTTATCAACAACTATATACTTTTATAGTAATGTGGATTGGATTTTTTCCACTAAGAAAAAAAAAAGAATTTTTAGCCGGCTACAAATTAGTTTACTGCAAAGTGGAAAGTTTTCCATTTTTTCTAAAAATTCTGCTAAAAATCAAATTTCATGTTTACCGCCTTTTTATCTCGCACGACAACAGTCAATGAACGAAGTGATCTATGTAGATGGAACTAATAAAAAAATGTAACAGTAGCGATACCAAAGTTGTTTACATCAGGAAAAGTATTTGTTATAAGAAATATTGATAACAAAAAATAATAATTAAAATAGAGAAAGTTTTTGCCATTTACCCCAAGAAAGAAACATGATGCAGCTACGGACACGTGTTTCGGAGTTATTGCTCCTCATCAGCGTAGCGTAGCTTAATGGATCTGAGTGAATAGGATCAGAAACAATAACTGTGAACGGTTAGAAAGTAACAGCACACAGTACTCAATTTGTGTTTTCGTGCACCATGGACCAATATATGGCCTTATGGCTTATGTTTCTGATCCTATTCACACGTGTCCGTAGCTGCATCATGTTTCTTTCTTGGGGTAAATGGCAAAAACTTTCTCTATTTTATTCAACTTCCCCAAAAACTTCTTTCTTTTGTTTAATAATAATTAACTTATATTTATATATTTATAAATTATTTACCTTACAACAACTTTTCCTTTTTTTATAACTATTGTTTATTTACATAAAAAGTTTTTGTTTAATAGTTTTAATCTGAACATACTATAAAGAGATGTAAAAAAGAAAAATCCATGTTTTGAAGATATTACTCACTCCTGCAACATGTTTGGTTGGGCAAACTTGGTATCGAGATATTTTGAGGAACGATGAGGAAAAATACTTAAGAGTTTTTAAAAATCGCAATTATGATATAGTCGTTTTCGGCGATAAAAACACTTACAAAAAAGTCACGTATTTCAATGCAATAAACATTAACATCACCTACACAATGCCGGATTAAGGATCATTGGGGCCGGGCACAGTTTTTTCGATGGGCCCCTTATTTAAGATGAAATAATAATTGTTGTTTGTAGTAATTTTCAATCTTTAATAAGTACATGCATTAAAAATATAACAAAGCGAGCAAACTTTTTTAGTTTGCAGTTTTATCACATAAATCCAGCGAAAGTTCTATTCTGTTCTATAACTTATTACTTACTAAACAAAAGTTTATTAGATATAGTTTATACAAAGTCAATTGAAAACTTATGTTTGATCTGCACCGCCTTAAAGGTAGTCGGTACTTTGTCGGCTCTTTTGAAATATAAAAACGCTTTGATAAAAAGTTTTTCAATTGACTTTGAATAAACTATACGGTGGTGTCAGTGGTTCTGCCCTCGTTCATCAATTTGACAACCGTCGTAAGTCGATTTCATATTTCTAGTGCAAAAAAGACCGGCTTGTTTAAGGTTCTTATCGGCATCAAACAAACCCGCCGTTTTTGTGTGTCTTAGAATTAGAAAGATGAAACCGACTTTAAAAGTAATCATTGATAAAAAAATAGTCGAATGCTTCGCGGGGTGGTAAACTTTGGCGCGGTGCCTTTCATGTCGGTGGCACACGTATTAGAAAAAGGTCCAGTCGGCTAGTCAAAACGTTGCTGGCTTTTTGCACCACAAGACTTTAATATTAATTTTTGTGGATACGAGTTAGTTGCACCACTGTGTCGTGATCTCAAACCTAATTATTCATATTGGGAGTATTGGAACTTGGGACTTTTTGATATAAGTTTAAATAATATTTTCTTTAGGCCTTTCAAAAAATTAAAAAATTATTCTCGTAGATCTTTTTTTATTTTCCTGTTAAAAATATTATACATTACCGATGCACGGGGCCCACGAGACTCGGGGGCCGGGCGCAGTTGCGCCATTGCGCCCCGGTTAATCCGGCATTGCACCTACATATAGTATTTTTACTGCTAGTGCTCTACATTTAAAAAGAAAAAAAAGTATAAATATTATCGTTTAATAAATAAAAAAGTAACATGCCTTATATTTAAGAGAGGACCCCCTTGTTCAAACAATTAATTTCCATTATCTTAGTAACATATAAGACTTCATCATCGAAAATAAAATTGTTGTGTACACAATAAACGATAATCACATCTGGTGGCATACTTACCTGTAGTAGTATCGTAATCCAAGCGAACCTGTTACAAGTTTTCCTGGTCTTTCACCTTTTTCTCCGGTTTCTAATTTGTGGTAGGCAACGTTACGTTCCCTAACAACGGCTTCTAAACTTTCCATGGAATCTTCTACTTTATCAAGACGCTCTGGACTTGGAAATAACCTTGTTTGATCCTTGGCCTCTTGTTCCATTGTTAACAACATATTACGCTCTTTCAACAGTACATACCTGTTAAATAATAGTAATGATTGAAATATTGAAGGGGTTTCCACTTAATACCAAAACAACGAACACTTATGTCCAGTGGCGGATGGTGGATTTTTCGTTGTTCGATATTTCAATTTAGAGATATGGGACCTTTGCCAAATTATATGAGGTTTCGTTTGGGATCAAATGAGAATATTGCCAGAAAAAAAAAATAAAAAAACTGCAAAGAAAAATTCTGAAGACTCCATTGCCCTTCCTGAGAAAAGTTCAGAAATTGTCATTAATTTTTTTTTTTAAATATCAGAATAATCTTCGATACAATCTAAAGACAAAGTTTCTTTGCTTTGTACTGTAACGGAAAATTTGACTTTTTTGGCTCGCCCCGTAGTAGTAAATTAATTTTCTTTTGGTTCAACATGGCTTGCATTAAATGTAAAGTAGACATTAAGCAGGATGATCCAGTTATTGTGTGTGATGGTTGTGGTGGGTCAGTCCATAGACCGTGCTCTAGCCTAAATGCATCAGAACTTAAAGTAATTGATCTCAGAGGCAAACGAGTTCTTAAATTTTATTGTGATGACTGCCAATCCGGCGTGAAAATGATCCCTAAACTTATAAAGAAATTAAATGAACTGGAAACTATAATTACTGACATGAAAAGTAGAGGCAACACTGCAATGTCTGAGGAAGTAATAATTAATGAACTATTTGAGCGTCAGAGAAAGTCTAATAATATCATGTTTTATAACTTACCAGAAAGCGCACAAGCTCAAAATGATTTAGCAAAAGTAAAAGAAATAAGCAAAGAAATAACTAAAGAGGATTTAAATATAGTTAAAGTTCTGCGTGTGGGTAAAAATAATAAAAATGGCGCCCGTCCATTAAAAGTCATCTATCAATCACCCGAAGAAGCTTCATTATCAAAGGCAAAAGAAATATCAACAAGCAGAGGAAAGTGTTTATTGATGTTGACATGACATCACTCCAAATGAATAATATGAAAAAAATTAAAGAAAAACTATTAAACAGAAGGAAGGGAGGTGAAGATGTTTTCATTAGATATATAAGAGGAATCCCACAAATTGTGAAGAATTCGAAAAACTGAAAAATAACGGCACCATTTCTGTTTTTTATCATAATGCAGGCGAGGCGGACTTAGAACTAAAATTGTCAATTTTCAGCATTCTGCGCTATGTTCCATATACAGTGTGATTATCATTACTGAAACTTGGTTAAATGATGAATACAGTGATAATGAGCTAGGCTTAATTAGCTATGATGTTTTTAGGCTTGATCGTGACCCTATTCAATCAGGTATGGCTCATGGTGGAGGTATCCTTATTGGTGCCAAAAAAGATTTATCGGCAAAATTATTAAGCATACCTCCAAGTAGTACTGAACAACTATTTGTTCAAATCATTGTTAATCATAATACAATTGTATTTGGAGCAGTTTATATTCCTCCAGCATCGTGTGAGATGAAATATACTGATCATGTTAGTGCTGTTACATAAGTAATGTTAAATTTATTATCTGTGGTGATTATAATTTACCTCATGCCACCTGGTACAACGATGACTTGGGCTTGAATGTAGATTGTCCAGTAAACTCTCATGCCATTACTTTACTGAATGGATTTAGTCTGTTCAACCTTTATCAAATTAATACCGTACCAAACAGTAGGGGAATCTACTTGGATTTAATTTTTTCTAGTTTTAAAGACATACACGTTCATGAGTCCATTGATCCCCTGCTGTTAAATAGTATTCACCATACTTCTGTAACACTCGATTTAAAATTTAACTTAGAGAACTATCTTCAATATAAGGAGCATTTCTTTGACTTTCGCAATGGTAATTACTTAGGGCTAAACGATTTTCTAGCAAGCATTGACTGGGAAGTTGCTCTCAATAAATCTGATGTGAACTCGGCAGTTGAACAATTTTACGACATACTTTACACTGGTCTAGACATGTTCATTCCAGTCAAAATGTTTAAAACATCTAGCTATCCTCACTGGTTTAGTTCTGAACTCAAAAAAACTATTAGTAAAAAAAAGAGAGCTCATAGACTGTTTAAATCCACTGGTGACATTGACCACTATGATAATTTTTGTCATTTAAGAACAGAGTGCACTAGATTAAAAAAAAATTTGTTTCGATAACTATATAGCCAGAACTGAAAGCAGTCTCGTTAATAACCCTAAATATTTCTGGAACTACTTTAAAAATAAAAGGAATCAATATAATCTACCTACAGTTATGCATTACGATAATGTATCTGCTAATAATACAAATGATATCGTTGATTTATTTGCATCATTTTTCTCCTCAGTTTATAGCTCCGAGAGAGTAAACCAAATTCCTGAATACAGTCACTTACGTAATCGCGTAGATGTTACCTGTTATTCAATTCCCGTGACTGAAATAATAGATAAACTACTTCATGCACCTTATAAATTATCCGTCGGACCTGATGGCATTCCGCTTTATGTCCTAAAGAAATGTGTATTTACATTAGCCATACCACTACATAGAATATTTACTTTATCACTTCACACCGGCATTTTTCCAGAGTTCTGGAAAAACAGCTTTTTAACACCGATCCACAAATCCGGTCCGAGATATGAAATTAAGAACTATCGAGCCATTTGTATTCAGTCTGAGATACCTAAACTTTTTGATTGCTTGGTGACTACGAGAATATCATGGGATACCGCACACATTATTAACAGTGAGCAACACGGTTTCATGCGAATGAAAAGTACCTCAACTAATCTACTTCTTCAACATTTTATACTTAACGCTTTTGAACGTCACTCGCAGGTGGATTCAAATCTACACTGATTTCACGAAAGCATTTGACCGTGGGGGTTGCATGCTTGAATGGATTCGTAGTTATTTACACAATCGAACACAGTTTGTCAGATACTCAGGTGCTGTATCATCTTCTATTTTAGTTACCTCAGGCGTTCCTCAGGGATCGCACATTGGTCCAATATTGTTCAACCTGTTCGTCAACGATATTACCGAGTCTCTCATTAACTGTAGTTACTTAATGTTTGCTGATGATTTGAAACTTTTCAGAATCATTGGCAACACCTATGATATTTCTCTATTGCAAAGTGATCTCAATAATTTGTCTCGATGGTGTGACACTAACCTTCTAAAACTTAACCCAGCTAAGTGTAATCAAATTTCTTTCTCGAGATGTAATAATCCGATAATATTTGATTACCATATTAACAACGATACTTTAATTAGGGTAAATTCTATAAAAGATTTAGGTGTAATATTTGACAACAACATGTCATTCAAACCCCATATCTCAAAAATCACATCACAAGCACTAAAAGTACTAGGTTGTATCAATAGGGACTCCTCTTTCTTCTCTATCGATATATATAAATTACTCTATTCTTCATTGGTAAGGAGTATACTCGAGTATGGCAGTGTGATATGGAATCCTGTTTATGTTGTTGATAAAATATCCACTGAGAAAGTTTAATCAAAATTTCTTAGACAATGTGCATTTAAGATGGGTCATCTGAGGGGCGAATATTGCCATAGTGATATCTTGCGCGAGTTAAACCTTCTTTCACTAGAGCATAGAAGGGTAGTCCTTGACTTATGCTTTTTACATAAATTGATTAATGGTGATATGAACTGCCCTGAGATACTTCAATTGATTAACTTTAATCTAAACGATCATAGAACAAGAAACTCAGAACTCTTTAAAGTACCGTTTCATCAAACAAATTATGGTCAAAATGAGCCTATTAGCAGATTACTACGAACAGCAAACTCATTCCATAAAAATATAGAGCTCTTTGACTCCTCACTGTATTCATTTAAAAACCAAGTAAAATCTCATGTCAAATCTCATGTTATATAATATATATAAACTAATCTTATAACTTAATTTTGTTTATTTTAATTTTATTGTAATATTTTAGCTGTTATCTTGTTTCTGATTTATGTAATTTGTTCTATCTACTTATTTGTAAATTGCAAAATGGCTTAGCCGTATAATATATAAATAAATAAATAAATAAATAAAATCATGTTCAGAAAAGTTGAACAAGATCTTACTTTATAATATAAAACAAAATAAATATGAAAATAGTAAATTAATTTAAACCGAATCTGGGTTGTTTTGTGACACTAGGGTTAAAGTATCTCGTTTCAATTTCAATTACAATAATTTAAATCGTTCGATTCATTAAAAAGAAGTGAGAACGAAAATTCCTAGCTAGCAGGCTCGTCACGAGTTTTTCGATATAATTTTTTGGTACCGATGAAATGATAACGAGAAAGAACGGAAAGACGTTAGAGAGAGAGTTGTGTTGGTGCTGCAAGCGTGGTTATTTTAATGCAGTTGGTGATAATAAAATTATAATACGGAGTTAAGAAACAGGAAGGGTTGGAAGAAGGTATGTTTTGTCGTCAATACATTCAAGTGTTTGATATTTAAATTTTTTCGCGTGTTAAATTTTAAAATGCGTTTTTTCTTAATTTTAGATTTACTGGCCTTCTTAATCTGACTATTATATTTGGTATATTCGGCTCATCACAAAATCTCTGCTCTACAATATTAGCTACGTCCGATTTAATTGTTTGTTGTAAAATTATTCCGTTAATTTCCATAAAATTCCGAAAAACACGACTTTGGAGTCCTGGGACGTCCATTCTGCTTGAATGTTTTGTATGGCGAGAAGGGATAAGGATATCAACCCCCGAGTCAACACTCCTAAGGTCAGACCGTTTATATTAGATAACCATCCACCGAGTGATATGAAGTTCCTAGTTCCTATTATTATAATAAATAAATTTATTTGAGAACACTGCGCGGAGGTGAAATACTTTTTTGTAATTTATATTTACTTACCTAGACAATTCTCGTAATAGTATACGAGGTAGTCATATGTTATGTAATTAGGTGATACGATTCTTATACTTTTGGTTTTAAATAACATATTTTAATACAAATAATAGATAATGTGAACCGGAAATAGCGCTATTTGCGGGGTAAGATCAATGATTTTTATAAAGTTTTAAATTAAATGGTTTCTGCACAACCACCTTCTGTCAGGTTGCAATTTCCACTGTTTACTAATTTAATCACCAAAAGAATTTTTAGTAAGTAAATTATTTTAGAACCCAGTAAATACTTTGTTTCAATACTTGTCAACAACAATCACCTCCCTAAGTTATATTTTCTTAGTTTTCCAGAAAGAATAAAACTAAGTGGCACCCTATAGAAAGTAATCTTTAAAATATAAAACTATTTTTTCTCTAAATAAAGAAAGGGAAAAATCCTTACCTACCCCAGTGCTCACCGACGAAGAGCTGCCGCCACGCATAGTGTAACTTCTCTAGTTATAGTACCTTAGTTTCAAAAAATTACAAATGCTGCTAAACTTTTCCAAAAATTAATATTTTTTCAAAAGTAGAAAAATCTTGTCTTAGATTGTATTATCTGTATTATTCTGATATTTTAAAAAAATTTCAAATGTCGGAATTTTTTTTTCCACTCGGAAAATAATAATCTCTAATAGACCGCTTGCATGTGGAGGGCGTCAGCGTCGGTTTTGGATACTGCATATATGACTTGCATAACTTAAAATTTTTAGTTTTTGCGTTTTTTCTTATTTTTAATTTTGTGTTAACATTTTTAGTTGGATTCAGTATTCAGTATAATATTTAAATACTGTTTTAGGTCCTAAAGCTTTTAGTCTTTCTTTTAAATAATATTTTTAATATTAGTCTTTTTTTAATATTTAAAATTAAATTATTTTTAATATTAATAGCTAGTGTATGTTAACCACAAAGACATCTTGTACAGAGTACCTAAAGTTAATGTATATCCTTCTGGTCTTAACATATAACTAAATCTGCGTAAGTAACCTACTGCAAAGATACAAATCAAATTTGGCAATCTCTTACATATTATTTTTAAAGCCGCCCCTAAACGTACCTATAAGTTTGTAATACATGAACGTGCATATAAGTATCAGATACATGAATAAGAGCTACACAGTAGTTCTTTACAGCAAACTTGTGTTACACATACAATTTGCGCAAGCATGATGATAAATAATTTGTGTGTTGAGGTATCAGATTTATTGATAACTACATTTACATGTTTCAAATACAAGTTCGTCGCCTACAAGTTAAAACAATCCCGTATAGATCAATTGCTTTCAAATATTTGTGCAATCTTGTTTGAAGGTCTGGGCTCAGCCACATAAAAAAAATACGCAAACAAATTTTGTCAGAGTAGTCTCTCAACTACACCTTTCAAACAGTGACGGTCGCTTCAACATGTTGAAAAGAAAGAGGACTGCCGGAATGGGCATGATGTCAACACAGGCCGCTAGTCGGTTGCAGCCCTACATGCTTCGATTTGTTTTACACAAACATAAAATCAAACTCTGCAGATTCTTACAATTATGTTTGAATAATTAGATTGCACAATCAAATATCGGAACTACACTTGATTTGTCGCTTGTACAAATTTTCTAATTCATACATGAATGTTGATATATCGTTACGTGTAGTTTTGTATCATGTTGATGCATACAAATCAATTCAAGCTTGTTGCAGTGAAAATGTTTTTGATAAAACTTAATGGTGCAAACATATCACATATACACATTACTGTATTAATGTAGGGGTAATTCTTGTTTGTACAGATAATAATAAATAAATAAATAAATAAATAAATAAAAGTATACCAAACTATGTTTGTAATACTTGTACGTATGTCTAGTTTGACAATAGTTTTGTATGTGCATTTTGTATCTGCAGACAAATCAAACAAACTTGAAGGTATGTTTAGGGGGGGGCTTAAGATATATATTTCTGTGGTCACATGCTATAAGGGAAATAAGTCGACTAAACCCAAATTAACTTTTTTGTAGAATTAGACTCCTAATAATACCTATGATGTGCTGCTAAAAAGAAATAAGTGTATGTGAAATAGAAAATTCACCAGTTTTTAAAAAGTAATAAGTATACTTGACACCCCAGAAAAACGGTATTTCTACATTTTATTTATTTTTGACTCTGCTATAAGGGAATAAATCAACATATTCATACATTGTTTTAGTTCACTTGGCACTTTAAAGTTATAAGTGCACTTATTTTTTTCTAGGAAACTAGTTTTTCAATATAAACGAAATAAGTAAGCGGACTAAAAAGATATAAGTTTTCTTATACCCTTAAAGCAAATTAAAAATTACCAAAAGTTGTGATTTCAATAGAGATATATCACTTTAGCAAAACGACAGTTACGGATATTTGAATATTGTTGATGCTCAATAGAATATTACTCTAAATTTTGTAGTGTAGAAGACAAGTCGTTTTGTGTTTGTGTGGTGTTATAGGTATCAGTGTTTTGTATAAAATGTTTACAAACTCAAGAACAATGCAAATGCTACAAAAATGTGTGGATAATAGCAGTATTACCGGTAAGTTTTGGTCATTAATTTAACATTAAAATAAGTATACTTATTACTAACACTGTACTCAAGTGATCCACGTTAGCCATATACTAGATATGCAAAAAAGATTTAAGTCAACTTATATCCTTATGTTAAATCCAAACTAGCACACTTTTGCACTAAAGGAATAAGTCAAACTTAAATCACAAATTTAAAATATCATTTATTGACTTTTTAGGCTTTTTATATTTTTTGAGGCAGTAAATACACTCATAAAATATCAGTTCAGCGACTAAATTAGTTAAGTACAACATTGAAATTAAATAGACGATTTATTGTGTCTCCTGTAAAGTTGGGTATTTTAACTTAAGGCGGATTTAGCCAACATTTTCATAATTATAAGCATAGTCGTATTTTTAAGCGTATGGATAAGCACATGCATAACTTTAACATTGATTTATACAACTTCTTAACTATAAGCGTATTTATAAGAAAGACGCCTAAAATGATAGTCTGTTTGTCATTTTTGAGGTACCAAATAGACTCATTTTTAAGTTTACAGCAAACAAAAAATATATACGTATTATGAAAAGTACCAAAACAATCAAATTACGCTGAGAAAACTTGGGTTTTAGGTTAGAATGTTGAACCACAAAACACTATTGTTTACTGAGCATGCGCACTTTCATTTTGTTCTTAAGCATATTCATAAAGTTAAAAGTTAGGAACTTCAAGGTTAAACCTTATGTATAAAAATACGCTTATCGATAATGAATGTTGGGTAAATGGTCTCATACAAATACGGACTTTTAACTTTTGTGCTTATGCATTAAAAATATCCATATGCATAAATATACGTTTATGAAGTTGGCTAAATCCGCCTTTATACCCTTATAGCATGTGACCACAGATTTATGTATGTAGTATAAAGTATCTTCTCTATGTTTGTAAAACTATAACAACTCATAATATAATAATAATTGCGACTTATTCGTGAATTAATAGGTACTCTCAAATAGGTCTCAATAAATACAAGTAACTATACCTAGAGTTAATTTAAAAAAATATAAATACCATAACTTATGTAAATCAGCGTTGGACTTAAGCCTCAATTCTTCTTTTTTCCATGAACGACCACTTTTAACATCTTCAGCTCCCCAATTTTTTTTATCATCAAAAAATTCCATTAAGTCATATTTTGCATTTGTAGTAAATATACTTCTATAGAATAATTTGGGGTTAGAAAAAATATATTAACTAAAATGAAAGTGTCCTTACCTGCTATAATATACTGCATTGTTTACTATCGTATTTGTGTTACTATTGTTACTAACATTCAATTTATTTAAAAGTTTACAAATATTTGTAAGTTTATTGAAAATTGCCATTTTTAATGAGGTTAAAATCTAAAATAAAATCTAAGATGTTAATTATTCTTCTTCTTCTAATGCGTCAATGCCGTCAATAAGTTCGTTCTTTTCGTCTATACTTCAGTTTGGGTGTAGCTGAAAATTTGCTGCAATTGGTCCTTTTCAAATCTACAGTTCTCCTATTGGTCTAGAATAGTGAAAGGTGTAGAAGTACAGACGAAAAGAACATACCTAATGCGAGACGAGGTTAACAACAAGGGCGAGTTGCTTTATTCACCGGTTGATCCACCAGATGTTTTATCTCATTCTAACCTCGGAGATAGAATGAGATAAAACACATCTGATGGATCCACCCATAGAGATAGAATATAATAATGGATCCACCGGAGAATAAAGCAACTCGCCCCAATTTACGAGGTCTTGTTCTGTTCGTTAGTTCTTATTTAGCCAACGTAAACCAAGAATAATCGTTGAACTTTGAACTTAAACAACGACGTAAGAGTCGCTGAACCAGAGACGTACTTTGGGCGAGTTGCTTAAATTCGGCTTTATTCAGCGGTTGATCGTTTATCCATCAGATATGTTTTAACTTTTCTAACCTCGGAGATGAACGAAATTTAACATATCTGATAGATCATACGGGTGAATACTGAATAAAGAACTCAACCTTTGTTGGGTGTTGGGTGTTCTGCACCAAGCATATTTGGCCAGTGAACTTGTGTTACCTACTCTGATTTTGACATATAAACTCAGCAGGAGTAAGAAGTATTTCTTGACAGGAAGACCAAAAATATTGATTTTAACCTAAATATGATCAAATTTCGGTTTCAAAATGTTAAGAGGGGCACTTCTTACACATGCAAACTAGATGGCGCCACTAGTAATTTTTTTCAAAAATGATAATAAATTCAGAGAAATTAATTTCATAGCTGATATCACGTTGCAAGGGTCTAGCATTTGCTAACACTCCTACTGATTTAATTTGGTTACAAAATATTTGATAATTAACGAGAAATCACGGCTTTCTTCAAGTACGGTTTACCTTTAAAATAACATTTTACAAAATAAGAATATCGTATATAATAATATATAAGAGTAAAAATAATATGCATTTTTCACTCATCGCCATACGCAGCAGCAAGCTCCGACCGTAATTCATTCTATCTACCTCACCAAATGATTCTTTAGAATCATTTAACCCCAAAATATCAATCCGATGGACGATTTTGCGATTTTCGTTAAATTATATTTTTATACAGGGTGTCCCATTTTTTAGGGGTAGGACTTCAGGAGGTGATAGAACATCAAAAAATAATAGTAGGTACTTTCTCAAATGAACTATATGTCGGAAAGGCGTATTTTTCGAGATACAGGGCGTTGAAATTTGGAAAAACAAATAGTTTTTCTTTTTTTCTAGCCCAAATGGATGGAGTTATTAACTGAAATTTAGTGTATTAACCACTGGTATCAAGCTTCATGGAAAACTCGGTGGAACGCGTCCATATCGTTTACCAGGGGCGTTTCCTTCGGGTATGGTGAACCCCCTTTTGTAGAAAATATGATACGCCAATGACGACAAAATTATAATATTTTTGAATTTGTTGATGAATTTTGAACAAGAACTGGTCCTTTGGTAAATTCCGTCAGATGCACCGTTTTCGTAGAAAATTGAAAAATAGGTGTTCTTGTATGTTCGTCCAAAGTTGTTGATTGAGATTCATTTCTTAAAAAAAATCAAAATGCAATTCCATCTTCAATAAATTAATAATAAATAATTATCAAGAACAAAATTTGATATTCAGGTACAAATTAATAATAACAAAAAAAAATAATTTACCACGAAAGAATAACAATTTCAACAAAAGGAGGTTCAGCATACCCGAAGGAAACGCCCCGTAAACGATATGACGCGTTCCACCGAGTTTTTCATGAAGCTTGATACCATAGTGGACAATACACCAAATTTCAGTTCATAACTCCATCCGTTATTGAGCTAGAAAAAAAGAAAAACTATTTCTTTTTCCAAATTTCAACGCCCTGTATCTCGAAAAATACGCCTTTCCGACATATAGTTCATTTGAGAAAGTACTATTATTTTTTGATGTTCTATCACCTCCTGAAGTCCTACCCCTAAAAAATGGGACACCCTGTATATTTAATGAATTTTTATAATTGCAGGTAAAGTGTAATACAAAAATTTCAAGATGATTCCTCGAAATTTTTGTACTTTATGTGATATTGTGGCTGTGCATATTTTAAAAATTGTCTGAATTTTTTTACCTGGCACACCTATATTAAGTTCATTTAATTATCTTTATATATGAGACTTTACCCCACTTGTGATTGCGTGATTCAGTGATTCTTTGATTATTCTTTAAAAATGAAGTTGGTCCCCTCTCTATCTAAAAAAACATTGCCGGCCTAATGGACCGCATAGTGTGACGTCACACATGTACTACTGTCATGACAGACGGGTTGCGTTCAATCTCACTGGAAATTGACCCTTAATGCATATGTTCATAAGACGCATTTTTTGGTATAGAAACATGGCCTGGAGTTTTATTTTATTTCTCCAGTGGAAGAAATATAGAAGAATTTTCAGTTACCATTTATCATGCACAAGATATCGGAAAATATACAGAAGTATAAGGCATCACGAAAACTTTATTTTTAATATAATAAATCAATATTAAAATAAAAGTTTCCATTGCTGCTAACTTTGTAATTCCCTTTTAATTGCGTAACCTGTCCTGTTTGTAACTGGCTACCTACAAACAGGACTCGCTGGCGTTGTGACACTTTTCGGGCGGAAACTCGGGCGCCAGTTCCTTATTTTTAAATGCAAGGAACAGCACTTGCCTGGCTCACCGGGGTGAAAACGCTTTCGGGGTAGCTATAACAGTAGAGATACGGTTGTTTGTCCAGTTTGTCGAAAGATGATTGTCTTGTCAACTGGACTGGACAATTTCTCAAACGGGTTAATTAGAAATAGACAACGGAAATAATAACTAATAATTTTACCTAGCATACCAATGTACCTATTTATTTATAAGAAAACAATCATGAACAAGTAAGGTAAAACTGGACCGGTTAAGGCAGCGATCTACTTTGCTGTCGATTATGTACAATTTTAAAACGATCATATGCAAGCTGGCAAGCAAGAGTACGCGTGGAAATAATTTAATTGCGGCCGGCGGTGGATCGAGATATACCCACGTGGGGAATCAAACGGCTGGGGCGAGCAAGTATGACTCCAACGGGACACCAAAATATCGGAGCGCTATGAATAAGCCACAGGGATTCTTTTTATTTCGGTTTCGGTTACTACTTAACAAACGCGGATTCCTACTGCCTCAAATACAGAGCTATACGAACAAGGAAATTATTTCCTTCCTTACCGGAAAATAAATATATAAATCATACGCTGGGGCCACAAACCACCATGAACAGGTTACCGAATTGTTTTGCCTGTGTATGATAAATCCACGTTTTGAAATACATATTCACTGGTGGCTAGGCCCTACCATCTAAGCAGAACACTGTACGGCTCAACCGGTGAATGTGTGATATAACATTAAATACGAATAAACGGAAAAATTTAAACCGAACTCTGATTTAATTAAGTAGTTCTACAAGACGTCGGTACTTAACATGATGAAATCAATGGCGAATCTCGGTGCTTATTCGAGGGCGGTACGGCTGGATAACGGCGGACTACTATTGTTCTTACCAAGATGGTTCACGATAAAGAAAATATTTCGGGTCGGTTTTCGTTGTTGGTGCCAGGGTATCGATAATTCGATTGATCTCGATTTGGCCGTTCCCGGTGAATTTATTAGCTTTTCCTTGCTGACGCAGGCGGCGGCGCGCTTATACGGTGGGTGGAATCCGGACAGGTGGCTCGTTCTTAGTTCTAAGAACGCGGTTTACTAAGTCCGAGCGTGTTATGTAAGTTGCCATATTCAACCATGCTAACTGAAAACGGAGATGCATTGTTTACAGTTTTTAAACTAGGTATATCGCAAAAAGAACCGGCTTAAAACAGACACGGATTAATATTTTAACAAGTTTTCGTAACTAATGATTTTTACTTCCGGCTTGAACATTATTTTTGAACAATTCACAGATTTTAGCTATACAGGGGACTATCGAAAATTAATCAATTAATTTACGGCTTGTTTACCAGCTGATTTTACAATTCATTATTACCTTAAACATAACTTAAACACTAACAGAGTTACAGGGTGTACCTATCAACGTGTCGGGGTTATGTCAACGATTCAGTTAACCGTTCGCTCGAGAATCAGGAACAGTTGGAGTCAACGCCAGTATTCGTATTAAGTCAATCAGACACTATCACAACCTCTGAACCAGCATCCGGCCGTTGACTATCTGCGCAGGCCCGTGCAACTAATATAAATATATATAGATATAAATATACGGAATCGTCGTCAACGGATATTACTTTTTTCAAAACTAATCCAGTGGCGAGCGTTTACATATTTTTTTCTGATAAGAATGCCGATAACTGTGCGTCACTGAATTTTTTCATACAATTTCAGAGTTGAATAAAATACTCTAAGGAAACAAAATCTTTAATAACAAAAATTTAAAAACAGCAGCGACTTAATTACTATTCTTTACAATAAATTTTCATTAACCTCAACGCACTTTAAAAATTAATCAATTATGAAGCAACAAGTACTAGTTACCCGAATAGTACATTTTTCACGTCAACCAAAGGTCGATGTGCATAAAGGAATATACAAAATGAAATTTCCTTGCGGGCCCGAAAGTGCATTGAGGTTAATGGAATTCATTTTAAATATTTATCGTAAAAAATTGTAATTAAGTCGCGGTTGTTTTTAAATTTCTGTTATTAAAGATTTTGTTTCCTTAAAGCGGAGAACACATACGTGCGATCGCGACCACGATCGCGATGGCGATGGCGGTGATCGCTGCAAAAAAATATGTGCGGGTTCATTTGTTTCCTTAGGACGCGTTCAGCCCTAAGAAAACAAATGAACCCGCACATATTTGTTTGCAGCGATCACCGCCATCGCCATCGCGATCGCGCGTATGTGTTCTCCGCTTTAGGCGGGACTACCAAACTGGGCTAGCCCGGCGGCATTGCCGCCGGCATAATATTCGGCGGCTTGTGCAGTGGCCATAGTGTCCTTGTCGCGAAATTAAGTCCGACTACACCAAAATGCGCAACGGGCACAATGGGCCTATGCAGCATCCTGCATTTTAATTAATTTAATTTATTAAATTAAATTTAAGCAAGCCGCCGGCACGTGCCGCCGGGCTAGCCCAGTTTGGTGGAGCCCTGCCTTTAGAGTATTTTATTATTATTACATTAGGTTGTCAACTCCAAAATTGTATGAAAACATCCAATGGCGCACAGTTATCGGCATTCTTATCAGAAAAAGTGTGTAAACGCACGCTACTGGGTTAATTTTGAAAAACTAGTATCACAAGTGGATAGCGCCCTATGAAAAATATAAACCAACCAAATTTCATTGATACGACTGTTTTTAACTAAAAGATATTTAAATAATTCAACGAAAAATTTTCAACTTGAACACCTTGAATAAAAAAAATTAAGGGTTATATAGCAAAATTCTGAGACACGTCAATACTGTTTTTTCATGCTCTATTCACATTAATTTTTTACCAACCTGACTCACCCTGTATATGACATAACCATGTTGGTACGCGACCTCTAATCGATGTATTAATAAACAAAAATTTACAAGTTTTATTATTTTAAGAAGTTAACCATCTTTTAAAATAATAGATATAGGTATTTAACAGTTTTTTATATAAATAAATATGACAACCATGTTGGCACACGACCTCTAACCGATATATTTAATTTAAAAAATGAACATTTTTCTAAAAAAATTTATTTTGAGTAAAAAAAACCACATCGCCAGGAACTCGAACCCGGGACCTACTGCTTGCTTGTTCCCAATAAACCAGAGCGCACCAGCTGGAAGGCTACGCAAGCACAGAATATAAAGTAGGGCAAGTATTAAGCCCCCCACAGACTTCGTGGGGGGCTTAAGTAAAATAAACATGCGCATTGCGTCGCCGCTAATGAATCGGTAGTGCGCAAACTCGTAGGACTCGGACTCGGAAGAAACATTATCAGGAGGCAGTGAATTTTTTTCGTACTTATTTTCCCAGTCGGTGTATATATTTTAATATGTTCTCTTAGTGACAAGAAACAAGAATTCTTGAGTCTGGCTAAAATTTTTGGGTGGATTCAAAAAATAAAAATAAAATACAAGTCCACTTATTTTCCCAGTCATAAATATTTTACATTTACTAAAGTGGAACATAAAGTTTGTGAAAATAGCACTCTGGCTTATCTTAGATAGCGAAAAGTGAGTCTGGCTGAAAATTTGCGGATTCAAAAATTTGACTGATTTTGCGGATCCGTAACCCTTGTTTTTCCAAGCTTGAAATTTAGTATATAAATTTTATAATTATAAACTGTAATTAAAAATAAGTCTGGCTGATTTACGGAATTGGCAAATGAGTCTGGCGGCATCTTCAAAATGGGAAAAATAGAAAATTTTTGCTCTTATTTTCCCGGGTTTGAAAATTTGTCACATGATAGATTATACTATATTTTCATAGAAAGTACACGTCTGGCTGACATTTACAATCACGAAGGCCTTGCCAGATTCACAAGCCAGGTAGTTAAACGAGGAGCGGAATAGCAGCATGTGCCATGGTTGAGATAAAATATGGTTAGTTTTATCTCGGCTCGATTTTCGTACTGTACTGCGCAAGTAGAAAAACTTGTTGAGTGCCACTAAATAGCTATCTGTTTTCTGCAAAGTGGGAACTGTCAACTGTCAAATAACAAATTGTCAAATCTGCTACACAACATTTAAGAATGTTAAGTTTTGGTTATTTGAATTTATTAATTTAGTCTGGTGGTATCAGTTTTAATTGAAAAATGCTCAAAGGTCATGGAGGACTCCTTTAACCACGGCGAGAAATTGAAGAGGATCAAATCTTTGACAATATAGCAAAAGATGCTTGCCAGCTATGCTATTCAATTTGTCTCGTTTGGACAAGAACTTACTTAAATTCGTCTACGAGAAATCAACAGAAAAATACAAGATAACTCTAGAGAAACAAACAAGATCACAAAATTTACAGGATTCAAAAAATAGTTATGTTATGCTTTATTATGTAGTTATTATTATGTTTTTCCATGTCCTTTTTAATAGTAAGTAGATTTCAACTTTGTTGAATATCCCTCATTACTTTAAACTATATATTCTTTCATCGAATATTATGAACAATTATGTAAACATTATCTAACATTCTATATTCAATGAAAGAATAAATTATTTTCAATTAAAGTCTACAAATGTGAAATGTTACAACTTTTATTTATTAAAAATCATGATTATAATTTCAAAGTTTATTTCATATTATGTCAAATACATTCTAATTAAAAGTGCAGGTAAACATTCCGATAATAAGCATCGTTGATTTTCAATTTGTAGGTACTTAATTTCAAGATTAGATGTTATTTAGAAATAGCAAAATCTATCCAATTATTCTACTTTATATTTAAAATTCGCGCCAAGATTTCTACTTGATGACGTAGTCCTAGCGGTAGTCAAAATGTGCGCCGTGACATACCATGTTATATCTCTACCATGAGCATGTGCGTATTTAGGGCGCCTGGACGATCATTGGCAATGCCGGATTAACCGGGGCGCAATGGCGCAACTGCGCCCGGCCCCCGAGTCTCGAGGGCCCCGTGCATCGTGGTAATGTATAATATTTTTAACAGGAAAATAAAAAAAGATCTACGAGAATAATTTTTTAATTTTTACTGCGCCCGGCCCCAATGATCCTTAATCTGGTATTGATCATTGGACGAGTCTGGCAAGGCTTTGGGGGTGTTCCACATTAGCCAGATTGTATTTTAAACTGTTATTATAATATAGGCCATCATCTGATAAATTTTCATGACTGCGAAAATGAGGGGAATTTTTTTGATGAAAATTTTTCAGTTTTTCACCTGCCAGACATATTATTCATGCTCACAGATTAGCCAGACTATTTTTTTTACTTAACTTCAGTATACCTCTTACTACTAGAACAATTTTTATCACTGGAAAAAAAAGGGCAGTGAATTCGTATGTTCTGATGCATTTTCTGCCTCAACCCATCGGAAAACCCCCCCCTAAATATATATGAATTTTGCTTAGAATTACTAACCGAACAATTCTATTCATGTTTGCTGACTGGGAAAATAAGTACCGAAAATCGTCACTGCCTTTTGGACTATTAAAATATGTTCATTCTGTATAGGTGGCAAGTCTCATAGAATATATCCACTGAATACGAAGCTTGGTGGCTCTTGCTATTCTATTAGTTTAATTCGGTGACAGTAGGCTCTTGTTTTTCAATGACTAGAAGATTAACTGTCAATACTGTCAAATTTTAAACTTAAAACAATAAATGGATCAAGGCGATAGAAATTTAAAAATTACCAATTGTAGAAACCTTAAAGAAAGAAATAATCCTTCTGTACTTCTTAAGAAAATCATCAGTATAGTAGAACATCAAGTGACAAGAAATGATTTTGAAAGACAAAAAGAGAAGATTAATGAATTCCTAAAAATTTGTAGTAATGGATTTGTATCCTTTTTCAAATGAGGGACAGAAATAGTGCTATTTCATCCCTAAAACAAAATATAGGCGTTCTTTTCTTATGGATTTGTGAATCTAATAACCTAAACGTCGCGCGTCTATAGGTTATTCGAATTGGATTTAACTTCACAGTCAGAACAGAAAGACGATAAAAAATGTTCTCATTATCATGCTTAAATTTTAGATCCACTTGCCAAAACCATAACCCAAAAATATTGATTTAGGTAGGTACTAACGTTATTATAACCGTTTACATATCTGAATGCCTGATGCAGACTATTTATATAGCCAAAGTCGTTTTCGCACAAATACATAGATCGTCCGTCCACAGGAATAAAAGGTTAACCGAGTGGGTAGATTGATGCGTACCTACTTACTCGGGTGAAGATCAATGGATGTGAAGATCAATGGGTCGAATTTCAAATCATTCTGAGGCAAATGAAAAATATATTTGTGCTTTGTTTCGCACTGCTTAGACAAAGAGAGAACTTCGAAGCCCTAGGCATGGTTTGGTATTCACAATAAACTGTAGGGACTCGTCTCTTTTGACACAAAATCTTAGTATTTTCTGGAGGTTACTTAGATGACTTGAGAGACGGTTAAGAAAACAAACATTTAAGAATGCACTATATATGGTTATGAACTAGTAACTAATACTAACACAAGTGTTGTTCCAGTCAGCACAATTAATTGAATTAATTTCGGTACAATATAGACTGTTTCAGTAGGCCAGTAAATCGTTGCAAAATTCAATGCAATCATTTTAAGCCAATAAAATTAGATCCAAAAAAGGCTATCTTCCTAAAACGGAAGGAATTGTGGAAACTGTTTTGATCACTCAAGTAAATCGTTGATATCAATAATCTGAATTTGCCCCGATTTCCGAGTGAAGCTTCAGCTATGAACAAAATTTTTGGACTTTTTCCAGTTTTTCTGGAATTAAACTAAGCGTTTTTTCGAAAACTTCACCATTACCTACTAAAGAGCATTAAATTCTGCGTCGATTGAGTACCAATACATTGAACTTTAATCAAGGGGTTGTGTAGAAAGGCTACGTCAAAAAATGCCCATTTTTCACACTTTTTCTCTATAAAACGTACAATATCTATGAATCGACCAACTTTAACGCAAAATGTTGTGGAACCAATTGTGGACTATCAAATTATGTTTTTAGAAAGGCCAATAAGTAGGTGCCAAAAACCTAACCAGTAAGTAGATTAACCTTTTTCAATTTTTAGACAGTGCATGGTTACTAACCAACATCAATGTTTGGTTTTCCATTCAATAGTTTTTTCCAACATTCAGTTTTTTTTTAGTTTTTTTTACCAATACACAAATTCTCACGCACGTATGGAAATAATAGTTTTGAAGACAATAAAGTTAACAGATTAATGTCATGTCGAGTTATGCACAGTATGTGTGTGTGTCTGTGTTTTTTTATAATTTACAGTGCTTCTTGTTTACACGTTTGGAAGATGATAGTCCCAATAATGAATACTAGCTTTTCCATTTTTTCCTTATTCAAATAATCCTAAAGGTCTCCTCTTCCATGATGTAATTATAAACGTGGAAAAACAACCCACTGGACCCACTGCAAAGGGGTTGGAAGACCTCAAAACCCGGCCTAGTGCCAGTTCCCACTACTAAAGAAGGAGCACCTGAAAACCATATACTGCACATGTTCCAAAGGCTGCCATGGAAGTTGTTCCTGTTCATGAAGGGATGAAAAATGGCATGGAACGTACGACAATAAACTGTCAGTCCTGCACCAATGCCCAAACTAAAATCCCACTTCTTGGTGCTGATGAGGCGGGATAGATTTATAGGTGACATAATGGAAGAAGGAAGAGGATACCTCGACGATGATTTGAATAAGGAAATAATGCTCCATTCGAAAATTGGGGCAAACTCAGATTATTCATCAGAGATTTAGATTATTTCTTGAATTGTTCAATAAATTATTAAACAAACAAAGATCGTTAAATTCTAACTAGTAAACATTTTAGTATTAGGTCTTAGCAATACAATTAAAAAAGCGGCATGAAAATGTATTTACTGGTGATCTTGTTCGGCATTTTTCATTTATTACGCCAAACGACTCTTTACTAGATCCAGAGTTGAGTGATTAAAACAGTTTGCACAATTCCACCCGTTTTTGAAAGGCAGAACTCTATAATTTGCTTGGGCTATTTATATTTTGATCAATTTTTGAAAATTTATACCGGAAACGGTCATTTTATAAGTTGAGAATTCTACCATGAAGGATACGTCAGGTGGAACTTTCTGTAGGTACATAATGTACCTGTCTTGCACAACTCTATCTCTTCTTTTTAATTTTTTTTTTCGGTTTCCCAATGCTGGACAGTCTCTCCGTGGCCTCCAACACCACATGGAGAGAGCGCCATAATCTACAGCCACTCCCCACATCCCGCAGGGTTAGTGACTGTAGATTCCAGACTCGTGTGCCCTAAGTAGATGGAGGGATCCCTGGATGAACGCTTTCTGCATTTGACCAGCCAACCATTCTGGCGATTTTTGGCAGGCGGGCATGGTCTTCAACGCAGAGAGCAGCGTGGGCTTCATACCTCCGAGTACACCGATTATCAGGACGACCATCTTGACAGAGTACTAGTACTAGTAGCCTGGGTATAGCACTTGCAGCTCGTACAGGAGATCTCTATATTTGGTCCGTTTCTCCTCCTTCTTTAAGACGATGTTTGTCTCAGCAGGTGCTGAGAACTCGATGACATACATTGACTCGAATTAGCCTGACGGTCAGGAACGAGTAGTTCCAGTAAATCCGGCATTTCTCGTTGTCTCTCAGCACTGGTGTTTGGTCTAACTCGTACGAGTGCCGTAGATGGTAGTATAGCACTCGTAAAGCCGCGCTATGTAGGTGGATGTAGGCCGAAGTCGCATATATCGGACATGCAGATAATAAATGCGTGAGCGACTCCGGCGCCTGACAGCAGGTCCTGCAGTTGATATCGGGGACCTCTACACCCATCACGCGACTCCGATAGACCAAGGTGTTAATAACACCATCTTGACAGGCCACAATGAATCCTTCGGTTTCCGACATCAGCCCTGCTGACCTTAAAAATGCGAAAGTCAGCTTTGCCGATAAACCCAGTGCTTCTATGTTGTATAGGTATTTCATGAGGATTATAATTGCCCCAGCCAAATAAATTTGGCAAAAGTATATCTAAAAAGATATATTCGATATTTAGCTATCACTTTCTATGTTGTATAGAAAACACCATGCATGGGTTTATCGACGTGCTGCCTGAACAGATTCCTCTGTTCGGCAGCTTTAATTTGGGCTGTCAGACGATTCGGCGGAAGCTCAGTAACTGATTCTACGTCAGCACCTCGCCGACCTCCTCGCCTGTAGTCGAACATGAGACCGAGTTCATCTGCGGCCCTCTGTGCTACCTAAAACAATAATGCGCCCACTCCTACGGTTTCGTGATCTCTCACTGACCGTAGAAGTGGATCCGAGCTCCCGATAAGGATGTTACATGCCATACTCAGTGCTACTCTGCCATGCATACACTTCAGACTCAAGAGTCCTCGCCTCCCCCGTTGACGTGGAAGGTACACACGAGGAACGGACGACCTAGGATGAATACTCCTATGAATATTCATCATCTTGCGGGTATCCCTGTCCAATTGACGCAGCTCATCTACTCGCCACTTTACTGTCCCAAAGGAGTAGAGCAGAATTGGAACGGCAAGCATATTAGTGGCAAACACCTTGTTCTTCCCTGAAAGTTCTGATGACCAAATCTTTCGGAGTCGGTGTCTGTACCTGCCACGGAGAGAATCAAAGTATCTGGTTCGCATTCTTGTTCCACACCCAGGTATGTGTAGGTCTTTCCGGCATCTAGATGTCGTAGGATGCTTCCGTCTGCGAGCTGCGCATCTTCGTGGAATTCCCCGCATCGTCGACGACTGCGCATTTGTCCAACCCAAACTCCATTCCAGTTGCCCGCATGTATTCCTCGACCACCCTTGAAATTCTTACTCTCCTATTCCGCTTGTATTGCACAGAATCCAATTTAATACAGCGGTCCATCAGCAGGTTTTCCTTGCAACCTGCCAGGCCCGTCTTGGCTGTTCGTTTATCTGTTGGTAGACCGGATCAACAGACCTCAACATCCTGGTATATACAAGATACGAGTAAATAATTTGTAGCAGAAGTTGAGGCAGGTAAACGGTCTGTAATTTTTTGGGTCAAACATCCCGCTTTTTGGGGATTAGTACAGTTCAC
The DNA here is from genome assembly GCA_963680705.1 of Rhagium mordax. Taxonomy (NCBI): domain Eukaryota; kingdom Metazoa; phylum Arthropoda; class Insecta; order Coleoptera; family Cerambycidae; genus Rhagium; species Rhagium mordax. The sequence goes on from OY796658.1 coordinate 61,600,450, forward strand.
CCCTCGACAAACCAGTCCGGAATTCTTCCACCACCAGTTGTTTTATGCCATCTGGACCCGGGACAGCGAAGTTCTTAGTTCCAAGAGCTTGTTGACCTTCTTCCGTACCGATTCTTTAACATTTATTATTATTACTATTTATGGAATTTATATTTAGATAGATAATTATAAAAATCATCAATAATTTTAGGCAGACCTCAAATCCGTTCTTTCGTTTTGTTTAAATTTTATATTGAATTAAAAATCCGCTATAGGTATGATTGATTATTCTTTATTGTTTGTTATTTTTGATTTCTTATTAATAATATAATTAATTAAAACCATAATAGGTAAAGTATATTCCTGTGTTTTCATTAACTTAAATATATAGTTGGTAGCAGATTTAATTAATGTTATGTACTTGATGGAGCTTTTGCTGGAAAGAATTCATGTGTGTGAATATGTAAATTTATTAGAAGACATTCTACAAACTTGTTCTATTCCACCAGTACTGATCAAGTCTTCTGATGTTTTAACATTCACGAGGGATCTTAAGGAGTATTTCAGTATGTTAGGTTAGTTAATGTTATGATTAGGCGATATAATAATAAGATTATTTATTATTATTATTCTGGAGTTGTAGGAGTATATTCACTTACGAAAATAAGAGGGATGGAAATATACATCTCTTCTGTGATATATACATGGAAAGCTGTTTTCCAGACATAGGTAACTACTCGCAACGACTTATTAAGTCGCTGGGTACTCGCAACGATTTTCGCTGGGTACTCGTATAACTCTAGACACATGGAGTTTAAGGCCGAGACACACATGCGCGATGGCGGTAGCGATGTAGTCAAAAAAAAATCAACATAAAAATATTGTAAATTGGAAAAAAATTGTAACGGGCTAAATCTTTGCATCCACATTAGTATTAGGGTTGAACCGGAACGCCACTGGTGTCCGTCGTATTGTGTGTTGCAGTACGCTCGGCAACTTAGAGCCGGGAGATAGGCAACCTCCTTTACCGATTCCGAAAGCGTCCCGCCTGTTTCTTTTTGCGGAACTTTTTAACGCGGTTTCTTTTGAATTCGAGTTGTTTTTTGGCTCCTTCACGAAACGCGAGTAGATGCTCATTAAAGTTCTTGGCAACCACGTGGGTTTTTAACAATTGTAGTATTATTTATATTTTATAATTGTAGTGCCCTGGTGCTAGGTAAGTTAGAAGGGAATAAATGTTAAATAAGTGTTTGTGATTAGACCCTGTATTTTTCTAGGTAGCTTTACAACTTTTACAAGCCATATTTTAATTATACATTTTTACAAGCTGTGTGGTTTTTTCTTGCACTCACTGGTTGAACGCCTTCCAACCCTGAGGTCTCAGCTCATCTTGTCGCCCATCGAGTGGCCAGTGAGTGAGTTTGTAAAATGTACAACAATGGAGAAACGCCTCATCTTCAAGGAGGCTCACATGCATACAACCTGAGAAGTAGGACCGTCCCGTTACATAGCCAGAGTAGAAACGTCCCGCTGCAAAGCCAAGGTAGGACCTTTCCTTTTACTTCAATGCCACCGTTGAGTGGACCATACTTTCCGGCGGGGAATACTAGTGGAACCCCACAGCCACAACCGAACCTTTTTATGCAACCTCCGCCATTGCCGACTTCAGATCTCCCCAGATTAGTTGCAGAAATCATTACACAACTGCAAAACACAGGAATTTCAAATAATAGTTTAAGTCAAAATTCTGAAAACGTTAGGTCAAATTATTGTAAAATTGAGAAAAACCCACCGTGCTTTGATAACGAATCGTTGCATCCGGTAGACTTTCTGGCACAATTAGAAACACTAATTGAAGTCGACAAAATTAATTTCACTGAGTTTAAGCATGTAACTGTAGGTATGTTTAAAGGATCGGCAAAACTGTGGGTGGACGCTTGTAAGGAACATGTAGAGTCGTATCGGGAATTTAAAAATAAATTTCTTGAACATTTTTGGTCGGATAACGTACAAGACGTTATATTATGTGAGTTCCGAACTTCTAGATTTAAAGAGGGTTCGATTACGGAATATTTTTTATATTGGGTAAGCAAAGTCAAGCATATAAAACCTCCGCTTTCACAAAAATTTATTTTGCATACAATCGCGAGACATTTTGAACCAAGAATCTCGGCAGCTCTCTTGGGTTGTGAGGATATTTTTGGGGCATTAGAGAGACTAAGGGAGGCTGAATATTATTATTGTCCGTCCACTAGTCATGCTGAAAGCAAAAATTATTCTTTTTCTACAAAGAAAGAAAATAAAAATGTTCGCTTTTCGTCTGACACGAGATTCGTTAGAAATAACGTGGCAGATACACAAAGGCTTACCACACGTACCGTTTCACCTGTACGATTAGAGGTGCAGACGGAAAACGAAATGTAAAGTCACGTTTAGGTCCCGGGGTGACTTCTACGAACTTAGTTAGGGCCAATAGTGGTTGTTATTGTCCACAGGATGATATTTTGGGGGACTGTGATGCGTTACACGAACCTGAAAGTCATCATTGTCCAGTTATTTGTGTAAAATTTTAAAATTATTCCTTTCCCTGCCTAGTAGATTCGGGACGTCAAATTTGTTGCATTTCGGGTGTTGTTTGGGCACAATTAGAATCACTGCGAGATAAATTCGCGTTTTTTCCCTGTAAAAATATTCGTGTCACGGGGGCATTTAAATCAAAACAAAAAAAAGTAATTTGCCAAGCTAACCTTACCTTTTCGCTACTTAATAATAGTTTTACACACGAATTCTTAGTGATTGAAGAGTTAGCATATCCGGTTATCATAGGGGTTGATTTCTTACGTCGAATTAAAGCTAATATCAACCTTGAGGCCAGGAATCTTTTCTTTTTGGATGCGCACTTACGACCGGTGACCATTCCTGAAATTGACGTTTGCCATCAAACAGAATCCATGGGTACGTTCGAAATGCGCGCGGTAATCGCGAAGACAGAACCGGTAAGGGGCACGTTCGCGATGCACAACTCCGACGATGATCTTTTAGGTTTTGAAAGTATTGTCAATTTGTCTGATATTTCTGTGGCCGAACGAACTGTCTTTCGAGACTTCTTACTAAAAAATAAAAATGTTTTTTCCGAATTACCTGGTCTAACCAAGGAATATCAACACGAGATTAAGTTAAAAGAACCGTGCGAGGGATTTTTTGTTAAGCCTTACCCATTACCAGTAGCGCACCGTAAAGTCGTTCAAGGGGTCATTGAGGACATGGAGAAATTGGGGATTATTGAACGCGCTATTACCCCATTCATTTCGCCACTGATGACTACTCTTAAAAAAGATGGAGCCGTTAGAGTTTGTTTAGATAGCCGCCGACTTAACTCGCTTACGGAGCGTGATTACGAAATGCCTAGACCTATCGAAGAAATAATATTAACCATGAAATCCGCTAAATATATGAGTAGTTTGGACTTAACCCACGGTTACTATCAAATTCCTTTGGCCGAAGGCAGTAAAAAATTTACTGGCTTTTTATTTGGCAATAGGACGTATCAATTCCGCGTATTACCTTTCGGATTATGCAATGCCGTGGCTAGTTTTACCCGTGCTCTCGACCAAATTTTTGGGCCGGAATTCTCGGATTTTATGATCATGTATGTCGACGATATCTTGGTATTATCGGATACGTTTGAACAACATATGGATCATTTACAACGAATATTCATCAGGATAAAGCAAACAGGCTTAACACTTAAGTTACGAAAATGTTCTTTTTTCCAACGGGAGATGCAATTTCTTGGTTATGTATTTTCGCCTGAAGGCATAAAACCGGCTGTTTCACGCATTCAAGCCATTAACGATTATAAAGTACCGCAGAATAAAAAAGAATTACAGCGCTTTCTAGGGTTATGTAATTTCGATAGGGTTTTTTGCCCTAATTTGTCATCACTCGCGGAACCACTTACGTTTTTATTGAAAAAGAAGTCGAAATGGTTGTGGTCTGAGGCGCAAATTAAAGCTTTTCAGGGAATAAAGGACTTGTTAGGTAAAGCTACTCTGTTGTATCACCCAGACTATAGTCTACCTTTTCATGTCGCGACCGACGCATCGGATGTGGGGGTCGGGGCACAATTGTTCCAATTAGTAGGGGATGAAAAAAGAATTATTGCTTGGGCTAGTAAGACTTTACTCGAACGCGAGCGCCGGTACAGCTCTAACGAGCGCGAGGTATTGGCCATTTACTTTGCTTTACATCGCTGGAAAATTTACCTTCTAGGTAGACAATTCTTTATTCATACCGACAACAAAGCCATCACCTACATAAACACTTGTCGGTTACTTTCACCTCGAATTAGCCGGTGGGCATTGGCACTCGCGGAATATGACTTCGTAGTGAGACATATCCCGGGGAATGAAAATCTAGTTGCAGACGCTCTCTCTAGGCAAACTGTTACTCGTCCTGCTACGCCCATGGACAAAATATTCCGCGTCGGTAGAATTTCGGTCGACTTGGACGCCGATTTTGCCAAAACCTTAAAAAATATCAAGGATTTCCAAGATAATGACCAGAAATTGGCATCCACAAAGCTCAAGCTTGTTGATGACGAGTCGCTCGCTAGAAAATTTGTTTTAATGAAAGATGTTGTATTTGCACCCCGCGGAAGATGAATTTTTACTATGCGTGCCAGCCTCGTTAAAATTTGATTTTGTTAGGGCTTATCATAGGGCGCTTGGCCATTTTGGTGCGTACAAGTGTTGGTCTGCTCTACGAACGGAAGTTTGGTGGACAAACATGTACCGCGACATTAAGAACGTGTTACGGCAGTGTGATGTCTGCCAGAAAACCAAATCGATAGCCATGCCGAAACCTCCTTTGCGGCCTATTGTACCTAATGTGAAGGGCGAGATTATCGCTTTGGATTTATACGGACCTTTGCCGCGTAGTCGTGCAGGGGTGTGCTATCTGCTCGTTGTAGTCGATTTATTTACGAAACACGTAGTTCTCTACCCGCTACGTCGCGCTACAACGCGAGCTTGCCTGAATCGTCTCACCGTCGACTATTTTTGTAACGTAGGTGTTCCTCAAAAAATTCTTTCCGACCGGGGTACGCAATTTTCTTCGCCCGTTTGGAAAAATACTTTAAATAATTTTAATATTCAAGTGATATATACCTCGGTAAGACACCCAGAAGCGAACCCATGTGAGGCGTGAGCGAATAATGAAAGAACTGGGTCGTTGCTTCCGGGCATATTGTAGCGATACTCATACTAGGTGGGCCTGGGAAGTCGTAAAATTTGGAAATTTTCTGAATAATGTGGTTCATGAATCCACCGGTTTTACTCCTAATGAGCTACAGTTTGGAAAAGAACGGATCAAACTCTTGCCCGCACGTTTACAGCCACCTTTCTCACCTACCGTGTCACACGAACAAAAGCTTTTTCTTGCTCGAGAAACTCTGATAAGCAAAGCTGCGCGTAGAGCCGCTCGAAGGCCTCAGTATCCTTACCCCAAGTTTGCTCCGGGAGATCTAGTTTTACTAAAGGCCAACCCTATCTCATCAGCGGAGCATGCGGAAACGAAAAAGTTTCTTCTACTTTTTGAAGGGCCTTTTAGGATTAAGAAACCTATTAGTTTCGACAGTTATGTGCTTGAGTCGCCATCCGGGAAGGAGCGTGGCATATTTCACGCCAGTCATTTGCGTAGGTATATTCAGGGAGAACGGTTGTAAATTATGCTCGGCTACGTCCCTAGTAATCCGAGTCCGGAAAGGGCACTATGTGATAATGGTACTATTACTCCCGCCGTTGCCTCGCTACTTTAAGGGGGGGCAGATGAACCGGAACGCCACTGGTGTCCGTCGTATTGTGTGTTGCAGTACGCTCGGCAACTTAGAGCCGGGAGATAGGCAACCCCCTTTACCGATTCCGCAAGCGTCCCGCCTGTTTCTTTTTGCGGAACTTTTTAACGCGGTTTCTTTTGAATTCGAGTTGTTTTTTGGCTCCTTCACGAAACGCGAGGAGATGCTCATTAAAGTTCTTGGCAACCACGTGGGTTTTTAACAATTGTAGTATTATTTATATTTTATAATTGTATACTCGGGCCAAAAAGAGTAGTCAGTAGAGCCAGGGGCGTACGGATTTACGAATTTCATAAATTCCATAATTCGAACAAATGAAAGCGGATTGTGTTAATTATGCATGAGTATGAGTTACCATGTCTTAAATTTTAAATAATATGCTTACATCTGGCAACATTATCTCCACGAATTAGGTATAGCAACGCAGTTGGACAATGCACATCCGTTGCGTTGCAGCATATGTGACGCCACTGAATGCGCTACGATAGACTTGCTCGACGACCTTCCTAGTAGTCGAACAAATTATTGGGTAGAAGGCGCCACGTTCAAACATGTACTCTATTTGGTTGACTATAGCAATTACACATAATGACCTAGTTGTGGTTTTCGTCTCTGGTAGGCGGATAAAACTTGATATATTTCTTTGAATTATATGGGATTATATGGTAAAACGAGCTGCCGCTTCTGTATTCCATAACAGCTAAATGCTTTGAAGAATTGCCGATAACTTTTTGCTCTACTGACTACTCTTTTTGGCCCGAGTATAGTGCCCTGGTGCTAGGTAAGTTAGAAGGGAATAAATGTTAAATAAGTGTTTGTGATTAGACCCTGTATTTTTCTAGGTAGCTTTACAACTTTTACAAGCCATATTTTAATTATACATTTTTACAAGCTGTGTGGTTTTTTCTTGCACTCACTGGTTGAACGCCTTCCAACCCTGAGGTCTCAGCTCAGGGTTCTTAATAATGTGTGAGAGTTCCTTATCGATTTAACCGGCGCCGCTAATAAGTCAATTACGCGGGGCCAAAGGTTGCGAAAACAGTATTTTTGCAAATATCATGAAAATGGTGAATTTCTCGAAAAAAAAAAAACATAATTTACTAATTTGTAGCCGAGGTAATTTGCTACTAAAACGAATGCCACATTTTTTTTTTTGTAGGAGAAACCCTTCACGAGATATAGCACTCCAAAGAATCGAGAGAGTACAGGTTAAGTATAACAGGTGTTTTTTTTTTATGTGTTATTCTCAGTAGGCGTGATTTACGATGTCTAATATCCAAGAAAAATCGTCATAAATTTACAAGTTAGAAAAGAATTGTAACGGGCTGAATTCTTGCATGCACCTTAGTATTAGGGTTAAATTCTTAATAATGTGTAAGAGTTCCTTATCAATTTGACCGCGCCGCTAGGTCAATTATGCATGGCCAAACCGGAAAACTATAAAAAATTGCGAAAATTTATTAGAGACATTTTATGTTCAGAAAATATCGGAGAATAAAAAAATCTTATCCATTTTTTGAGACGACCATAGGGGTAGAAATTCTTTTTTAAAAAGGTGTCCGTGGTCCCCATATCTACGCCTGCGGGGGCGATATTTTCAAATCTTTCAGACCATTTGATAAACTTTAATCACATAAACAAAACCCAAATTTTATTTGTTAAAGTTATTCGTCGAAAACTAAAAAAAAAAAGTTCAACGTCCTGTATCTCGAAACCAAGTCCCATATGAAAAATGTTTATAGAACAAACTACACTTATTTTTCAATAAAGAATCGATTCTCGAAGTTTCCCCATTTAAAGTGAACTCACCCTGTATATTCAAAAATGCTATAATAAACGCCGCCGCCTGCCAGTATAACAACCGTTGCCACTAGTATAACAACTATGGGGTGGCGGCGTATGTTTATTTAATTTGGTGCGAAAATAGCTAGCACTTGCTTTTGGCGAGTCTATTTTTTTCTAATGCACACCAAAGAGAAAAGCCGCTATTAGCTTTATAAAGGGTAGCGTTTTTGCTGCCACCAGGTCAAGACACTTATATTCCGCTTGACCTCGGAATTTTTGTGCTGAAAAATATACCTAAATCTGCAAGCAAGAAAATAGATATTTCTTCGGCTACTGGTTGAGAAACCTCTTCGGACGCCTGAATTCGGCCGCGGCTTAATGTGATATGCACGGTCTTTATGTGGGTATAATAGGAGATAATAAACAAAATCAACAAACTACTCCGTGACTAAAATCAGATTTTATTACCACGAAAACAAAACTTACAAAACAATTATCTATATCAAAAAATTTTGTCGATGACATAATGAAACAAATAACTCAAATAATAAGTCTATAGTGATCTCAATTTTTAAATCTAAGATGGGGTGGCTCTTTTCGCTTTACTATCAAAATACAACGCCCGCCAAGATAGATGTTACTTTTTCTTTATTTACGACAATTATTTACGTTGCCTAAAACTACGGTGAACTAAATTTAGATGAAGTCGCCCCCGACCTCAGATTTGTTTGTATCTCTTACAAACACTATGGTTAGGACCTTTAAGCCTTAAATTATATAATATATGAAACTAAACACCACAAAACATACGAAATGTCAACACGAATATTTTTAACCTCAACCAGTGGCTATTTCAAATTTACTCAATGCGCCTTTTTTAATAGGGGTTAGTGTAAATGTTTTTCAAACTACACTTACCACGTCCCTGGACTTTGTAACTGAATTACTCCCAAACGTAATTATTACACTTGTGCACTTTATTTCTTTTCACCTAGAACCCAATTTTGTCAACTAATTTATACTCGCCGTCATGAGATTCGCCCGTCAACCCGACTTAACTATATCTTTATTTTCCCCCTTGAGAAACTCAAACTATCGTTCCCGTTTCCTTCTCCCAAGAAGAAACACAATTTAGACGTTAAACGACAGCCCTGCTGTACGTCTATAAGTAAGGCCCTTCACGCCCAATTAAACTTAAAAGGTCTCCAAAAGCCCCAACAATATGTCACAACACAAATTATTCGTCAGCGCCCCGACACTACACCGTGTACTTGCGCTTTTTCGCCGACGCCGATGTGCGCCTCTGGCTAATTACCGACCCGAAGTCAACTCTTCACTCCTCGCGACGTCGAAGTGCCGTCTCTCTGCACGACGCCGAAGTGCAGCTTTTTTTTCTCGCTGACCGAAACTACCCGTTCCGTGAGTCTAATCGTGACTCTTGCCCGGCCCGAAGTCAAGTCTTGCCCGGCTCGAAGTCAAGTCTTGCCCGGCTCGAAGTCAAGTCTTGCCCGCGCTCCCACTTAGTGGTTCGTCTGCCCCGGTACCCCCTGGTAAAATCGCTGAGTCGCCCTATTTTTGCCCAATATATGGTCAGGCGAGTCCATCTCACAATTTCGCGTAGCTAGCAATTTCCCTGGGAATCGACTCATGTAATTCTTTCCCATCGAATTTCAACTCCCTGATAAGCTAAATCTATACAAACATGAATTTCCTGTTGCTGCAGACATAAACAAAAACTCAACCATTTATTTCTGATATACCCCGTGGCACAAATTAACATTTTTAAATTAGTAATAGCTATTTTCTTCGTTTATAAAATTTCTATACCCCCGACTTGCTACAATGCATCATCATTACGAAGTTACAACTTTTCAAAATTGATTCATATTATTATTCTTTAATATCTTCTGTCAATTATGAGATATTTTGATGATATTTGGTATGAAACTAAAAATTTTCCAAAACATTGAACAATTAGATAATAGGCCAGTCGACAAGGGATTTATTGTGGAAATAAATGGTGCCATGCTGGAGTAAATTTTATTCTCCAAATGGACATACTATAATTTTTGCACGGTAGTGACGCCGGATTTTGTCGCCATATTGAAAAAGCCACGCCAAAAAAAGACATTTTTATTAATTTTCGTGAATATCTCGGATTGGATCAACGATCAACTTTATATAGATTTTATACTTTTCTGTGTTAATTGATTGGTTACTGAGTTACAAAAAGCGCATGTATTTGCCATTCTTCATTTTCATTTTATTATTTAAGATTCTGTGTGTCCGAAAATATTAATACATATTTTTAAATTATCTAACTGAATTATATTCATATTGAACATGCACCGTGTGCTTATTGCTTATACCTGTGAAAAACATGTAACGGACTAGGTACTAGAAGGATCGGAGAGGAAAGGTATATAGGAGGGAGTATCATCTGCCGATGGTCGTCTATGCCAGTGATGTCCAAAGTGGGGTACTCGTACCCCAGGGGGTACGCGAATCGATACATGAGGACATATGATTAATTAACGAATAACAAATTTGGATACAATTGATCTGTGCCCAGTACAGACACAGCGTATTGTTCAGCGTTGCCAGTCTAACTCTAGTACAATCGTACTGAATCTAGTACATTTTTGTGCAAACTAGTATGCTAGTACGACTTTTATAAATCTAGTACGTTTTTTCTTCAAACCATCCGCCCTCTTATCTGTTGAGTAAAAAAAAAAATTTTTTTTCTCGACGTCCCAATAAAGAGAATAAAATTTACTCCAGTCTGCCGCCATTTATTTTCACAATAGCCTATATCTTTTGAACGCCCTGCCGACTGGCCTATAAATAACACATACCAAATTAAAGTATCTCAAAATTAGATTATATCGAAGAATATTGTTTTTCAAAAGGATGCTGTGAATATAGGACGATTCAATTCACATTATCGCTTTATATCCAAAATTTACACCTGTAGAATAATGACAGTTTTCTCAAATAACTTGTATCTATAACGTTCATTTTCCAATTCTTCCTGCTACGCATAGAGAAGTAAAAATAAAAATACATCCATAGTAATAATTAAGACTACATATTATATACAGCTACAATATTTCATCCCTCATCGTCATCATTTAACAAATGTTCTGCCACTTTCTTATTTTTTGTTTCAGGTTACTTGCTAGTTTGTTTACAGATTGAAGATCTTAGAAATTTAGTGGCATTTGCTTTGATTAATTTACTTACGAAAAATCTACCGGAGCAACGTTGCCACTTATCATTAGTGTCTCGCAACGAATTTGCCAAAAAAAGTCGACTTGCAGAAATTTTAGGTCATCTTTTGGAACTTGCAGATGATAACTTGTACCCAAAATTATTACAGATAATACATTTACTGACTAAGGATTCAGATGAAATATGTAAGTTAATAATTAAGAGATTTTGGCTTACGAAAGTGAATAACTTCGTTATTTATGATACAAACATACAGCATACAGCTATTATATATTTTTTAAATCCTCTCCAACAGCCGCATCGAACTGTGTAGAAATATACAGGGGGTGCAGTTTAAAAAAGTCATGTATTTTTAAACACCCTGTATATGTTTGGTTGAATTAAAAATCTTTGGTCAGAATCGTCATCTACGTTAAAATTCATATAGGATAGTGTCCCGAAAACCAAGATAATAAAATTACTTAAATAAATGAGGTGGACCTTTTACGTGACTTACCCTGTACATTTTAAATGAACCTAAATAATGTCTCGGTACATACCTTGGCTACTTGCATACCTGGATTTTTTAATTAATCCCCAGAAATGTACCAACAAATTCTAAAAATAAAAAATATACAGGATACATTAAAAAAAGTCTGATTTCGTTGTCCCGGATATGGTACACCCTGTACACTCAAAAATAATTTTAAAAGGTAGCACATTAATGGTCCAATAACTTATATAATTAGATTTGTTTCTTAATCTTCATTAGCCTAGTAATTATGATCAGAGCGAGGTTAAGTGGGCCACCCTGTATGTATGTAAGTACACAATATACGTTATAAAATTAGTATGACTAACGACTTATTTCACTAGACTATTATACGTTGAAAAGGAGCTTCAGAGTTCAGAAAAAATCATGTAAAGTATAAGCGATTGCTTAGCCTTAAGTTAACTTTTACTTTTTCGAACTTTAGACTGGTCAAAATATTGAGAAAAGCTCTCCGTACCATTTTTAGAAGCATTTCATATTACTTTTGAGCAAACGGTCTTTTCCCCCTATTTCGACCCCGCTGAAACCGAAAATGCCGGTTGCCAAACCTAAATCTCAACCGGAACTGAGATATCCAAGATGGCGGACAAAATAGCACTAAAACCCGAAATCGGCGCTATGAAACCCCCATACGACATAGAAACACGTCCAAAATGTCTAATTATATGTTTTTGAGCATGAGAAATTAAAAAATATTGTTTAAAATTATTTTTGTAAAGTTTTTAACAAGATGGCGCCGCCAGTACTCTCATTTTGGTCGTTAGCGTAAAAAAGAGTGTGACATGTCGTGACATATGTTTTGCAGCATGAGGATTTCAAAAATAAACTCAAAAACCACTTAGGAATAAAATTAAATTCAAATACAATGAAAAATAAACTTGTGACTTTTCTTACTACGAAATACAGATCGTACAAAACACTACTGTGTCTCTCCAGAATTTAAACAAATACGTTTGCAGGGGGTTCACAACTTCAAGTATGGTACAGTTGCTTTTCTGCAACTGCAGTTTTTAGTATTACACAGTCCCTTAATTACAGTGACAAATAATGATTTTAGGGCACATCTTAGGGATAGGGTCTAAGCTCATGAATCTTGGAACTAGTTCCTCCCCGGCAATGGTCCAGCCGCAATCCTCAAGCAACGGAAGTGATGGTTTTGGGAGGTGAGCATTCTCCCAAACACATACCTGCCAATTTAGATATTGTTTAAAGAACGTTTTAATGATCTGATATTGTTATATTTTTTCGTGTTTCAGGTCTACTCACTTGTTAGTGACATCTCCTAATGTGGAGCTGAAGTGCATCCGATGTAGATGGGAGGAACTCTTTTTGCAGCGCCAAAAAAAAACAACGCGAGCATCATCTGCATAACTGACGCCAGGATCAACCTGTATGGAAAATGAAAGTGTAATGAATAGCTTATTAAAGAGCAATAAACTCAGGAAAAGTTTAAGCACCTTATACAACTTGACGACGAAAGCCTCAACGTTCCTGAGTACGTCTTGACCGAGTGGCCAGCACCCAAGTCCTCTCAAAAGATCGCAGTTTGTACCACAGAATGCCTTCCAGGCGCCAACTTTCGTTATAGATGCAAGTTTGAACGTCGATTCACAACAAGCCAAAAGATTTGTAACTTGCTACAATGAAAGCGTTTTGCAGATCTCGTGCACTGGAATGTATGCTTTATCCCTAGCAGTTCCACTCATAACCCACAATTGGGAACACTCCATTTTGCCAAAATGGTGTGCAAGAAGAAGTACAAAATCAGTGTCTCTGGTCATCACAACAACATTGCCAGCAGTACTGTGGACAGCAAAGTGTTCCCAACTGTGGGTTATAAGTGAAACATACATTCCAGTCCACGAGATCTACAAAACGCTTTCATTGGAGCAAGTTGCAAATCTCTTGGCTTTCCATGCTGTCGCTGATTGTGATTCGACGTCCAAACTTGCATCTATAACGAAGGTCGGCGCCTGGAAGGCATTCTGTGGTACGAACTGCAATCTCTTGAGAGGACTTGGGTGCTGGCCACTCGGTCAGGACGTACTCAGAAACGTTGAGGCTTTCGTCGTCAAGTTGCATAAGGTGCGTTAACGTTTCTTCAGTTTATTGCATTTCAATAAGCTATTCATACACTTTTATTTTCCATACTGGTTGATCCTGGCGTCAGTTGTGCAGATTTGTTTGGCGCTGCAAAAAAGCCCGAGTTCCTCCCACCTACATCGGATGCACTTCAGCTCCACATTAAGAGATGTCACTACCAAGTGAGTAGACCTAAAACACGAAACAATAGAACAATATTAGTAGACCATTAAAACGTTCTTTAAACAATATCTAAATTGGCAGGTATGTGTTTGGGAGAATGCTCATCTCCCAAAACCATCACTTCCGTTGCTTGAAGATTGCGGCTGGACCATTGCCGGAGAGTTCCAAACTTCATGAGCTTAGACCCTATCCCTAAGACGTGCCCTGAAATAATTGTTTGTCACTGTAAGGGACTGTGTAATACTAAAAACTGCAGTTGCAGAAAAGCAACTGTACCATGCTTGAAGTTGTGCACTCCCTGCAAACTTACTTGGAGAGACACAGTAGTGTTGTGTACGATCTGTTTTTCGTAGTGGGAAAATTCACAAGTTTATTTTTCATTTTGTTTGAATTAAATTTTAGTTCTAAGTGGTTTTTGAGTTTATTTTTGAAATCCTCATGCTGCAAAACATATGTCACGACATGCCACACTCTTTTTTACGCTAACGACCAAAATGAGAGTACTGGCGGCGCCATCTTGTTAAAAACTTCACAAAAATAATTTTTATTTTTGAATTTCTCATGCTCAAAAACATATAATTAGACATTTTGAACGTGTTCCTAAGTTGTATGGGGGCTTCATAGCGCCGATTTCAGGATTTGGCGCTATTTTGGCCGCAATCTTGGATATCTCACTTCCGGTTGAGATTTCGCTTTGGCAACCGGCATTTTCGGTTTCAGCGGGGTCGAAATAGGGGGAAAAGACCATTTGCTCAAAAGTAATATGAAGTGCTTCTAAAATTTGAGTTTACTGAAAACATGACTAGACTACTTTGTCGATAGGCGATACTTCAAGGAACTCCTTTGTGAAACGAACTTTAATGTATATGTAAAATTTCCAGTTAATGATTAAAAAAAACCTTTTATCAATATTGTAAAATTAGAAAGTAAGTATTCCTAAAGTCATTATGTCGTCAATCGCTATTGTAATTGAATCAACAAAATTGGAAACGAAAACAGTAATTGAGACAAATTCATAGTAATTCATTACTCTTTACTACTGCTACCTCACAGTAACTGATATTGTGAACATCTGCGCGTAGTTAGAAATTGGTAAAGAAACTCTTATCTTATCACTGATGATAATTCTTTCAACGACTGGAAGCATTGAACATTTGTACTTAAATTTTCATTGAACATTTTTGAACTTGATCCAAATCCGAGCCATACGAATTATACCTCTCCTGGTAGGTACCATTGTATCGCTGAAGGATTCATTTCATTCCATCGTTATTTTCACTGTAATAATTGACTTTAATTATTGGCTTTAACAATTTACAATAAGTTATATAGGTATCATAAGTATAGGTAGGTACTCATTTATTTGTATCGAATCTCTGCATCAGTTTTTAATTTATACCATTAAAAATTTATTTTATCACGAAAAACGAAGAAGTGGGACTCACTGTGCAATTTCATTATTTTTACGGGTTTTAATGTTTCGTCCTGGTAGTGTAATAGATATATCTACAAAATGCCGATTGCTACCAAAAATAATCTTTCCTAAAATACATTAGTCAGATAAAATATAATAATTATAGAATATAGATAGGTGGTTTTAATAACAACAGAAAATCAAGTAGGTATGTGCTAAACTCAGGTACCTATTAGTTTATTATTTCTGTAAGAATAGACAACAGGTACCTTCATTTTAATAAATAAAGTTTAATTAATATTTTGCTTTTCAATTTAGGTAAAGTACTTATTCATGAGGACGCTCTAAATTCTCTGATCACAAGACTAGAACCAACATGGAGGGAAAGATATCCAGATATCAAACCAGCATCACAACCTATCGATAATATATCAAATTATGAAGAAGCGTCAAATATTATATGGACGTTGTTAAATTACTTAAGCAAAAATAGAGATAATATGAAGGACGTTAAGAATATTACGCTTTTTTCATTGTGGTAAATATTTAATTGATTTAGATACCTATTGAAGTCAAGCTTTCTGGTCTTACGAAAGTGTAAGGAGATCAAAATAAAACTTCTGAAGTTTGAAATGAACTATATTCACTGAAAGCAAAACTTTCTACAATAAATGCGATGAACAATAATATTTTTCAGTTACTAGATTCTGAATAGTACTTCCTTCGGCATCATACTGAAAGAAAGAGTATTATTATTATTTTTTTAAATATTCACATTACCCTCAGAAGTAAATTTTAGGGGATAGACTTATTCAACGATTATAATAAAGTTGATATAAAAATAATATTTTACGACGAATATTCTCACACCAAACTTTATTCAAAAAAACATGTATATGTAAATTGGCATATATGGTTAAATCAACCTCTTAACCTTAAAATTCCGTAGCTCTAAATCTACGGAATTTTGAGATAATATACATATAAATCATTCATATATCACTATAAGTCACCCAATGTAAGTAGTAGAAACGCATATTATATTGTATTAATCTCATAATTACTTCTCGTTGCAGGAGCTTACAATATGTATATCGACTATTTGTAGTAAGTACCTGTAAAGCTTTATATCGAAATAATTCATTGGTGCTTATAATAAAATTGGTTGAATTATTCCCGAAAATGGCTATTGTTAAAAGTGGTTTAGCAGAAGGTAGGTAATTAAAAAATGTATAGTAATATCTAATTTAAATAATCTTTTGGTTCGTCGAGTGTACATAGTTGGAGCGATGAATTTAAAAATTTAAAACGTGTAAGTTCTCCAAACTACATTTTTTCTTTTTTGAGTTCTATTCATTTTCACTCATAGGTAGGTACCTTAAATTGATAGTAATATCGGTTTTGCTTTCAATTTTGTTGTAATTACCCAATAGGAGCTTTTTGGCGGATGCAAGGACGATAATAACGCCAATAACGGTAGTATCAGATTAGATTTTGGCCAGTTGAATTCAAAATTAAAATTATTTTCAGTCAGTGAAATGACTTTTTGTAAGTTAATATAATATTTAGGGTTGACTCAAGTACTCAGATGTCACCCGTGGCAAATCAGTAGAATAGCAGATATGTATATATCTAGTGGAGTCTATAAGTCGGAGCAGTATACAAATATTTCCGAATCATAGGCGTCGCCAAGAGGAGGCAGGTAGCCCCCCCTGGCTTTTGGTAGGTAGTGTTAAAATTGGCTAAATTAAAATTCACAAATAAATTTTATTGCAATTTTTCAATCATCCATGTATAAAACGTACCTACAATAATATTTTTTGTTTAAGTAACAGTTCGGAATCTATTTTTCCAATAAAAGTGCTAAGACATTTCTAAAAAAATTTGCTCTGCCCCCCCTGAAAATTTTGGAGTCGACGCCCTTGCTCCGAATGCATCGAAATATACTTCTCCCCCGTTTTCAAAGGTGCTGAACACGAATACCGTGGTTAGAGAATTTTTATCCACTCCTACCCCCGCAAACGGCAAAAAACCACCCCTTCTCACGATTTTCACAGGTAATCGCTTGGGATGCTATTTCTTGGCGGTAAAGTGGTGATGATCGATATCATCGGGGATGATAGAGGGAAGCATAAGAGCCCTTGGGGGGTGATTCTACCCTATCTGAGGGTGGAAAATAATAATAAAGTAATATTATCGATTCTGGCGTTTCAACATTTACTTCCTGTTTCCGAGGATGTTGAACAAGATAAAAATTGTATCAGGAGTTTCAAACCACTTCTACCCCCACAAACGGCCAAAACCACCCTTTATCGCGGTTTCCTACCATAACGCTCGACAACGCGTGCTTGGAGGGAAATGCCCGGGGATTTAATAGAATTATCGAGGAAAGGGTGAGGACATGGTCATAAGGAACCTCGGGCTTCAGACCATCCTGCGAGGGGTGAAAAATTAATTTATTTCCTCCTTCCAAATAAAATACTTACCCTCGACAAGAGTGTTTGAGCATGACAAGTTGATATTTGTTCTGAAAGTGAGATACGAGAATGAAATATAATACAATTCGTCTTTTCTTTTAATAAATTATGTATACACAACCCAAGTAACACAACTTGGAAGTTATTGCTATTGCAGCCAAAATGAAGCATTTCCTTCTACTTTTTAGTTCTATTTTGGCTGTATTTTAGAATTTCACTTTTTCTGTATTTTGGCTTTAAAGCTTTTAGCTTACAGTTGCTGAGGCAGCAAAAATATCAGATAAAATTGCTGTAAATTCTATATTTGGCTGTAAAGTATTATTTACGCTCAGCGAACTTACTCAATTACAACCAAACCATATTTTCTATTTTGTTTCTCTTTATTGTGTTATAAAAAGCTACAAGACATGTAAAAAATACAGCCAAAGCTAGTTAGCTATATTCTTAGATGTAATTGACACTATATGGCTATTAAAAAAGCTAATAAACAGCAAACAGGTTTTTGCTGTTTATTGGTTTTTTTAATAGCAATATAGTGCCAAATAAATCTAAGAATATGGCTAAATAGCTTTGGCTGTATTTTTTACATGTCTTGTAGATTTATTTAACACAATATAGAGAAACCAAATAGAGACTATGGTTTGGTTGTAATTGAGTAAGTTTATTGAGCGTATATAACACTTTACAGCCAAATATAGAATTTATAGCACTTTTATCTATCAAAACAACTGTTGGCAGCCAAAATACAGAAATAATAAACTCCTAAAATACAGCCAAAATGAAACTGAAAAGTAGAAGTAAATGCTTTCATTTTGGCTGCAATAGCAATAATGTTCAAATTATATTTTTAAACTTAATACCTAACCTATAAAAATTTATTAATCAAATTTATTGCCAAACAATAAGTTTTCTTTCTTTATAAAAAATGAAAAGATCTGCAAAATTAGTGAAGGAATTGGAAAAATTAAAAAAATTTCCAAGAAGTGGATATTATTATAGAAATGTAAAAAAAAATATAGAAAATTATTCAATTAACGACACTTCAAAGACAAATGAGAAAACTAATATTTTATTAAGTAATAATGTATGATTACCATTAAGTATCTCCAAAATGAACAGAGTTACGGAGATCAAAAATAAAAAATTGAAAAAATTTGATAAGCCGCCATTTTATTCAATGCAATTTTCTAAACAGCAAATTTATATTTTGCAGTGAAAACAGTTTTTATTTGAGACAATATAAACACTGGCAACATTGGAAATTCAGATGATTGCAGTTTGCTGTATTCTATTTTATCCGTAAACATCTCTGCAGTTATTTTAATTAAATGAATTTTAAAGCTTTTTTTTATATAGTTATATATATAGTAACAAATAGCAATGCATATTTTTTTTAAATTCTTCAACAAAAAAATTTTTAAAATATATATTTTTCATAAATTTTCTGATTTCAGAGGGCGCGGCAGTTTTTTCGAACTTTTGCATACATATTTCACGATAAAGTGGCGCTTGCAATGACTTTCAGGCACTCTCGCATCAGGCACGCATATTTTATATCATGCGTTACATAAACTACATTATCTAAATGTCTGACATTTTTAACACTACTTCATGAAAATTATGTAGGTAATACTAGAAACAATATTAAGAAAATAAAGTTACTAAAATATCCATATTGTTTATTTTGTTTAGATTTAGTATTATGTTGGATAATGTTGGCATAACTGACAAATAACTAGCCGAATAAGCTGTAATGTGGATAAAACATCACAAATTCAGCTGGAGCAAATAGTACATAATGTTACTTTTCTGTCCAAATATGGCTACTAAGTAACCTTTACAAACAAGACAATATGGCTGCGACATTATTATCGCAGCCTAAAAATAGCGCTCCCTTTTTTCTGTAGCAACGTTGCGAAGGCGCTGCTAAAGTAACTATTTGGATAGCTGTAAAAGATAATATGGCTGTCAATTTGGCTGCGGCAACGTTATGGCAGAAACTTTACAGCTTACTGTGTTACTTGGGAATATATGTTCTTGAGTACAATGAAGTATTTTTTACAATACCTACATTAATATATAATTTACGGCGCTTACAAGTAATATTCCATTATTCATGCTCCTCGCGATGGTATCGTCTCCTCCTTCATCACATACGTATCGTTCATCTCTGAATGAGAATCGGCAATAGAAACTTCAGGGATAAAATTTAACAGATTTAAGAAATTATCATCAAAATCATTAACTGCTATTGTTCGTTTGCGGGAGTAGGAGTGGTTTGCCACTCCTGAAACAATTTTTGTCTTGTTCAGCATCCTTGAAAACGGGGGATAAATATTGAAAAGAGCGATATCGATATCAGGTTTCTCCCCCGGGATAGGGTAGAACCAGCCCCCAAGAGCTCTTATACGGCTCTCCCTGGCATCACACTCCACTCCCTTCCATCATCCCCGATGAGATCATCACCACTTTTCCGGCAAAAAACAGCATCCCGAGCGATTACCAGTGAAAGTCGTAAAAAGGGGTGGTTTTTTGTCGTTTGCAGTTTGCGTTTCATTAAATAGATCCTACCCACTTAGGACCATAACCAAAATTTCAAATCGATATCTTTTTTCTTTCTCGAGATACTTCTAATAGGCGGTCAACGTGAATCACCCTGTATACGACCATTCATCGTTTAGAACACACATGAACTTACTCGAATATTTTGGAAATGTTATCTCACAAACTCGTCCAACCAATTAATTTATTGTGGAACAAAAATTGGGGCCAAATTATTGTCCATTCTAATTGACTTCGAGCTACCGGTTCGGAGTCTGTGCTTTTTAGTTTCTGGTGCTTGATCATGATCATTGTTAGCTAGTTGCGTTATGGTGGGACCAATGGAACATATTCTGCGTATAATTTGATCTGTATGGTCCTGTATTCTTTCACGGTAAACTATATCCTGGACTGCCAACTTCTTCGACATTAAATTTTTACAAAATATTAAAACTAATATGACCACTAACTAGAGCATTGAATGATTTACTGAATCCTCTATAAAGGCTGGCTGTGGCTGTATAAATCAATTTTAGTTGCGAACTGGATTTAACATTAAAACTCCAAGGATGTTATTAATCAATAATTCTATATAACTTCCTAATAAGAGTAACTTATTGGATTTTCACGAATGGTTGGATTTCTAAAGTTTCAACCAAGTTCATACAATTGACTTTAACTGATTAACTATAACTCTGTCCCATAAGCGATGATGCTGATCCCACATCCCACCCGTTGGTCATCCGTTAATAGTGTGTACTAACGCAGTCTTTGGACACTGTAGCTCAATGTAAACTTTGACTGTAGTTACTTTGAAAATACTTATCACCACTAGTCAGTAGTAGCCTTGTATAAGAATACATATACAAGGGTAGTAGGATAAAATTAGATTACTAATGCAACGATGACTCCCAAACTGTACAAAGTAACAATTTCTGGCTAATTTGAAGTGGACCCACTTTAATATCGATGCTACCGCCAACAGGTTGAGCTGACCCTTTAGGATAATAAATTATTGTATATTTCTAGATTTAATTAGTGTGAACATGTCACCTCTTTATACAAGAAATTCCTGGGCAGCACATGTTCGATTATCCTTAAGTAATGATGACTATACTTATCTACAGTTGTTGTTAACATGTGTATCACAATATACAACATTAGTTGGAGGAATAAGGGTATTTATTTATTTATTTATTTATTTGTTAATACTAAAAAAATGACAAAGACAAAATTATATAATTATATTTTCAAAACTTCAAAAATTAGATTATGAAATATTGCTTTCTAATAAGTATGATAATTATACAGGGAGTTTCAATTTTTAATCCTAGGACTTTAGGAAGTTTAGTGGAGTAATAAAACTCGCCCGAGATTATGCACTTGGTGACCCTTGGCGTAGAAACAGATGAAACCTTTACCATTTTGTAGAGTATATGTTTTGGTGCATAGTGATTTACAACTTTTTTTAGTAGGGCAACTTTTTTTCATATTTGGAATATACAATTAAATAATGGCTTTGCTTAAAATATTAAAATTTTATCAAATTCAGTGAACTCCAAAATATATTTTTTAGCCCCCACAAATAATATTTTTATATTTTTTATCAGAAATACCCACTGCATTGCTAAAGAGTAAAAAATTCTCAATTTTTAAATAGAATGATTCAGTATCTGGACTTCCTTTTGTTGTAAAATTTTGCTTGGATTAACTGTTTCTGAAGGAATTAGCAACAAATTTGTATTTTAAAAAACAAATTATCAACTTTGTTTATATCAAGTCAATTTATATGGAAAGTTGATATGACAAAGTTTTTCGATGTCTGTAAGCTTGTGGTTAGGCATGTTTTTAAAGTCTAGAAAAAAAATACAAAAACATGCCTAACCACAAGCTTACACACGTCGAGAAAGGAATTGCAATGGCCAAATTAGAAGTGGCCCTTGCACAGATGAGTTACATTGTCACAAAACAACAATATTTTACATAAGGTGCAAGTGGATACGAAATGGAAATCTAGCTCGTATGAAGGGTTCTGGTGGTTGTCCAAGGTCATGTGGAAGAAGATGCTGCTTTGGTGAAATATATCACAAATCACCCTTTTCGACAGCAATAAAGGCTAAGGAAGAAACGCATTTTCCAGCATCTAATTCAACTGCGCCCGTAGAAGAATTCTGCAACATGGACTTTTAATATAAAATGTATGTATTTTTGTTTTTATGTTAGTATAGAGATTTAATAAATAAATTTAATATTTCCTTTATAGACTTCTCTTTTGATACGTCAATGTATTGTGTCAAAGATTTTATAAAACGTCAAATATGACTTTAAAACCATTTTTACCAAGGCTAATTTTACAAAAACCAGTAGTATCATTTGATTAAATATCGATGAAATTTTTTTGCTCCCAATAGTACTTTGATTTATGAAAAATAACCAGAGGGGTCTCGTTTAGGGGGTTCTTGACGATTTTTATCAATAATTTTTTCTCTGATATAGAAATTTCATCAAATCAATAGGGGATTGAGAATCTACAGAAAATAATACGTCACAAATAATGTACTCTTAAGAGTCGATAATATGCATCGTTTTCGATTTCGATTTAATTTAAAGTAGAAATATCCTGCCTATTAAAATAACTTTTTCTACAACCTCCTAAAGTCATGTGATTAAAAACTAAAACACCCTGTATATTATATTTTACGACCATGTAAGTACCTCTTCAAGTATCAAACTTTAATTAAAATATTTTAAATTGGGCCATTTTCGTCAGTATGCCTAGCTAGTATACATCAGAAACGTAAATTAGATTTATTGTCTATTGATAATCTTATTCTATTCAGCTATTAGAAGATTATAGAGTAATACATAGGTTACTAAAAATATCAATAAATTCGACCGATTTAAAATGGCCACAGCCGCAAGTTTGTCTAATTTCTATTGCCACTTTGGATGTTATGAAAAAGATTGTCCCTTATATGGAAGAAGAGTTCATCGAGAATGCTGGTTCAACTATGTAATAAAAATAAAACAACCAGAATATTTGAATAATATAAAATTATTTTCAGAATGTTAAATGTTCTTGAACGGTATCAGGTAAACGATAGTGATATAAACGTACTGAGGAAATGTTTGGAAACATTAAATCATATTTTAAAACACAACCCATCGAATATGATTTTAAATTCTATTTTATTTAATGACGGACTGAACATAATTTTGGGTAAGTGAAAATGTGAAAATATTATTTATTATAGTTAAATATTGTAAATTCTATTCTGATCAAGAACTCAGTCAGGTGTACATTCTTTCTGCTTTTAGATTTTTAACCTTGTTTCTATCTCTAAAATGCTTATCGCGCAATACAGGTGTCCATATTACAGGTATTATTTTTCTTTGGTATATCGGTCATATATACAAACAAATTTTTTTTTTCTAACGTTTCGGTTTATTTATAAACCATCATCAGAGACTACAGTGACAATAAAAAGAAAAAAAAATTTTTTTTGAGTTGCACATATAATCAGAATGTAAAATAGACAGTAAAATATTTTAGTTGCCTTTAAGACACTCCAATGCGTCACATTAAAAAATATGTGTAGTATCAGTCTCAAAATTGTATTCATCCACAATAACAAGATTGAAACTAAATCATGGTCGCTTTCCTTCCCACATGCACAAAATTGGCTTGCAAAATTCCCCATTATGTAGGTACTTGTGACAACACCTCTGTTGGAGATCTAAATCTCTTATTTTTTTCCTGTCCTAATTTTACACAATCTAGACTGATTCTCGAAAACAAATTAAAATTTTATAATATCCAATTTCCTTTAAATATTACACACCTATTGAGCCTGAAGCCTGAATTGCAAACATATATTTGATATTTTAATTGAATTCATTAAATCAACCAAATTAGACATCTAATAAGTATGTATATTTTTTTTTTCTTTTTATTGCTATTGTAGTCTCTGATGATGGTTTATAAATAAACCGAAACTTTAGAAAAAAATAAATACATTTGTTTATACAGGGTGAATTTAAAATACACTGAATAATTTGAATCCGTTAAGCTCTATGGTCCGTAAAAATTCTTAAAAATAGTCATTTGTAAAATAAATGAAATACAGTTAAGAAAAATGTTTTTGAATATTTAATAAATATTGAAAACATTAACTATGAAATTTTGAAATTAAAACACTGCGAATTCATTAGTTATGCTATAAGAAATTACAGATTAAAAATATTCGGTGTATTTTAAATTCACCCTGTATACAGGGTGAGTCACTAAGGGTGCCTCGGTCGATATCTCCTTTAATATTTATTATACAGAAAAAAGTTTCAAATAAAAGTTGTAGGAGACCAAAAGTACCATATTTTAAAATTATTTCTAATCATGCATGGTGTTTGATATTAGAGTGGCATATCAAAAGTATGTTTTTTTAAATGGGACACCCTATATATTTTTGCAAATTTTTATTCTTTCTTTAATTGCCTTTTCAAACATATCTTGTTTTTGAAATTCCGATACGGCGTTGTCGAATTATTCAATTTTTTTCAAAAAAATTGTCACTTGCAAACCTCGCTAATAAATTCTGCATGAGCGGTATTTTCACAGATTAAGCAAACTTTTTTTGTTGAATGTTAGGCAATGCCATGTCCTAGCCCCAAGATATTTTAAAGTTGAAATTATTTGTACAGGGTGTTTATTACGGTGATACAAAAATGGCTAACTTTAATCATAACTTCATTTTTTTAAATGGAACACCCCGTATATTTTTACATATTTGGATAGAGTTTTTGTCGCTCTACAATTTTTATTAACCTATAGTAATGCCTAAAACCAACAGTTTCCAGTGAAACTGCATTCTAATAAAAACATCAGGTAATTTCTAGAAATTCGAATGTCATAGGAGTCATTGGTGGTGTTTTTTTGTTTTTGCAAGAAAACACTATGAGCATTATTGTTTCCATTAACACAAAGAGTTTGCTTAATCTGTAAAAATACCGCTCATGCAGAATTTATTAGTTAAGGTCTGCAAGTGACAATTTTTTTGAAAAAAGTTGAATAATTCGACAACGCCGCAACGGAATTTCCAAAACCAGATATATTCGAAAAAGCAATTAAAGAAAGAATAAAAATTTGTAAAAATATATAGGGTGTCCCATTTAAAAAACATACTTTTGATATGCCACGTTAATATCAAACACCATGTATGATTAGAAATAATTTTAAAATATGGTACTCTTGGTCTCCTACAACTTTTATTTGAAACTTTTTTCTGTATAGTAAATATTAAAGGAGATATCGACCGAGGCGCTCTTGGTGACTCACCCTGTATATGACCGATATACCCAAGAAAAATAATACCTGTATTTCTTGACCGTTGATCAAGAAAAAACCAAAAAATATATCTATACAGGGTGAATCTTAGAGTGGGGGCCATATTTACAGGAGGCGACACCGTTCACTATGGGAACACAAAACTACAATTCTTTTTTTTTTAACGCGCTATGAAAAATGAATATTGTTTAAACCCTTTTTATTTGAATTTGGGTACCCCGCCAGTGGAATGCGCTAGCGAGAGTTTTATATCAACTACACTTGGCAACACTGTCGACCGGTCACACGTAATGCAGTAAGTGCTTGCCCAGCGGCGCCGGAATTACAGGAAACTTGAATCGTGAATTTTTTTTAAAAATTCATAACGGCCATTTTACATCCTACAAAAAAAAAAAAATCGGATTCATGTTCATGACGACCAGTAAAATTAACCTCAAAAATAAGGCCCCCCACTCTAAGATTCACCCTGTATGTTGCTGTCCATAACTATTATTTAAAATATTTAAATAATACGGTTATATTGCTTCAATGTTTTAATCTCTAATCCTATACTAATGCATGTGGTCGAAATCGGACGATGTTTTGCTTTAGTCTCAACAGTTAGTAGTTGACTTTAGTCTCGAGTAAGGTCCTGAACTTTTTGTCTAAGAATATGGCCGTTGTATGTTGGAGGTTACCCTGGCCAAAGTTTACTAAATATACTATTTTAGTAAACTTTGCTCTGGCTATAAACATCACCACCGTCGCGCATGGTGGTGATAAACCCCACTGTGTCACTAAGTTTTAGCTCGCCATTTATATATGTATATACAGTAAGGTCCAAAAGTCAGTTACCCCCCTACTAACTTTTGAAGTTTCAAATATTTTTTGGAATATTAGGGGTTATAATCCCAGATAGATTTGCGATTGTTTGACGCTAAATAAAAAATTTGATATTCCAAAATGGCGTCTGGCCGCCATATTGGATATTTCTCTATTGTCGGACCAAGGTGTGTGACACCTTAAATTAAAGGTCTATTCGTCCATAGTAACTTGCCCAAAATTCGAGTTAATCCGATGACGTATTACAAAATGGCAGCATTAAAACAAATTCGATGTTCACACAGCGTGCTCATTTATTTACCTGGTTTTTTGACATAATGATGCTCGACTATTAATCCCATGTAAGCTTTTGAATTGAACATAATAAAAATTCTGTCAATAAAACAAGTAAAATCATGTTTGAAATAAAATTTTATAGTATTAGGATTTTTCAAAAATAACTAACAGTGGGGTAAACAATTTTTAACTTTAAACGAACAGTTTTATCTTAATCTTAAATTATAATAAATAGTACATTTGTTTACTATAATAAATGCTCGAAGTGCCTTCCATTTTGTTCACGACAACATCGAACCCATTTTATGAATTCTTCTGAGCGTTATACCATTAACACTTCTAGATATGTCAAAGATTTTTTGAGTAAGTTCTTCTAAATTTCTCACTTGGGTACGGTAAATCTGTGACTTTATGAAGCCCCAGAGAAAAAAATCTAAGGGTGACAAGTCGGGAGATCGCGCTGGCCACCCTGTCGGACCTCCCCGACCTATCCACCGATTCGGGAAACAATCAACAAAGATAATTTCTGACAGGTCCAAAGACATTTAAAAAATCCTAATAAATAATAAAAAATTGCATTTCAAACATGATTTTAGTTGTTTTATCGACAGATTTTTCATTATGTTCCATTCAAATGCTTACTGGGACACAACTAGAAATGTTAACGATATAACGCTTAGCAGTTTGCGAAGAATTTATGAAAAGGGTTCGCTGTTGTCGTGAACAATACAGAAATGAACCATTTGTTAAAGTAAATAAATGTAATATTTATTACACCTAATTATTAAGATAAAAATGTTTATTCAAATTTCAAAGTTAAAAATTATTTATCCTACTGTTAGTTAATTTTGAAAAATCCTAATAAATAATAAAAAAATTCGTTTCAAACATGATTTTACAAGTTTTATTGCCAGAATTTTTAATATGTTCAATTCAAATGCTTACTGGGATTAATAGTCGGGCATCATTATGTCAAAAAACCAGGCAAAGAAATGAGCACGCTGTGTGAACATCGAATTTGTTTTAATGCTGCCATTTTGTTATACGTCATCGGATTACCTCGAAATTTGGGCAAGTTACTATGGACAAATAGACCTTTAATTTAAGGTGTCACACACCTTGGTCCAATAATAGAGAAATATTCAATATGGCGACCAGGCGCCATTTTGGAATATCAAATTTTTTACTTATATAGCGTCAAACAATCGCAAATCTGTCTGGTAGTATAACCCCTAAGACTCCAAAAAATATTTGAAACCATTCATAAGTTAGTAGGGGGGTAACTGACTTTTGGACCTTACTGTATGTATATATTTTTTAAATGTTCGTTTTTTAATTAGGTACCTACACAAATCTGTGTATGGCCAGTTTTTGATTATTCCTCGATGAGATTTTCCTAAAATTGTAATTTACGAAACAAGTTCGGAAAATACTGTTTTTTTGGACGACTCGGACGAGTAGACAAGATTCCAGGACGAGCCATAGCCGAGTCCTGGAAGTCTGCGAGTCCAAAGAAACAGTTTCCGGGCGTGTTGCATACCGGTTCCGGGCGTTGCGTACCTACCTACCTACACTATTTTTTCGGCAACCGTGTGGAGTAACAAACTAATAAAGTGTACGTTTTTGGAACATTATTTATAAACTTTAACATTTAACCTCTAATATACGAACACTGACATTTTATGACAATAATTACCTTTGATACAAGATATACGTGCATTGTGCTTACATCGAAATAATCTTTACAAAAATACAGTACTTACGCTTCTTATCGATAATAAATATGGACGTCTTCTTACAAGTTTAAATCAAATTAATGCTTCTCATTGTAATATCATTTGGCACTTTAATAAACACCACACACACCAATGATGGAGATTATAACTAACTCATTATTAGGCAATTTAAACAGAAAACTAATTATAATACCATATAATATAAAGCGTATAGCCCGAAATTTAAAAATTGAAATGGCATTTTGGACTATTTAGCGATTTCGTTTCAAAAAAATAACATCAGTTCAGGTGGATCATTACTCCATATAAACTATTTATGTACCCTATTGTGATAATGCAAAAATAGTTGCAATCTTGTTCTTTTTAACATAGCTTTGCGTGCAGGAAAAATTACCTAAACACTATAAAACAAAATAATTTTGAACGATTTGTACGAAGAGACCTTGCTTGGCTTCCTTCTAAGGATCATGCAAGCCCGAAATATGTTCGCTCAAAACACCGCTCTATCTAACTCTGCTGTTGTCCTGTGAATAGTTGGGTTTTACTCTACAAGAAGTCCGGTAGGTAGTTCTGGATTTTTTGTATGTTGTGTAGGTCGATAAAGGTAGTAAAAAATTCAAGTTTTCGTCACCCCAGCCCCTGTGCTCCTTCCGCCATCTTGGAAAAACTACCGCAAATTAGCCCTTTTCAGTTTTTTGCCTATAACTCCGTTTCAGTGCACTTAAAACGAGTTATTTGTAGAAAATAAAATTTTCTTTAAATTTGATGCCATAAGTTTTTTTCTACCATCATAAGCGACGGAGTTGAACGCCCAAAAACGGCTAAAATTGCGTACTCAGGTCAATTGTCACAAGGCTCAAGAAGTTGGGATGGCAGGAGTTTCAAAAATTATCGGTGGGAACCTTTGGAGAAGTCTTATTTAAAAAGAGGAACAAAGGTTACTAGCGTTTGACAAAAATGCCTTGAAGGTAGGAGAAAAGAAATTTGACCCACTTGCATTGTACCAAAGAATGTGTGTAGTTGTGTAGCTAAGCAAGAGCAAGAGTTGCTCCGTTTCCTATGTCCCTTTGCAATGTGGACGGTATGCATAGGGACAACAAATCAACTTTGTATGCGGCATTTACACCTCTTCCATCAACTCCCTAAACGTCACATGATTGTAGTTGGTCAAAAACATCAGCTGACGTTATGTTTGACAAAACTAATATATGATATTCTCACTTCTCATTTCTAAGCTTGAGGTTGCTAACATTAACACTGATCAAGAAAAGCTGTTATCAAATGAAAGAAATAAAAAACGCTTCATAGCACTTTCTTGTTCCAAAAAAAAAACACCATTGCTTGACCAAATAGAGAAGTTCTGCGATCCTGATGCCACAGCTACACAAATTTCTGGAGGTGAACCTAAAGTGTTCTATTTTGTGCAAGATGTGCAGCGGCCAGTCCTGCGAAAACCGCCCAGAATTTCTTCTAAGCGACAACGAAGAAGATGACGTCGACCCACCCCACGGTCAGTTATAGTTAACTGATCCTCTGCTCTTGAAGGAAGAAAAATTGAACATTAGATCTACCCCTTCTACTGCCCATTCCCCTCCGCCCCCTTCAAAACGTACTGGAATGAATTGTAAATATAATATTGTTCTTCTTCTTCAAGTGCACTGCATCGGAGTTATAGGCAAGAAACTGAAAAAAGGGAAAATTTTCGGCAGTTTTTCCAAGATCGCGGAGCGGTGGGGAAATGAAACTTGGATTTTTTCACCACCTTGCCGACCTACATAACATATTAAAAATCAAGAAATACCCGACCTTTTATAGCCCTCCCGCACACGTACAAACAAATTAGATTTTGGTGGGAAGCAAAAAGAGACGTATCTGTATTAGTATTTTTTTACCAACAATTATTATAAACAAGAATATAGTTGCCGAACGACAAGCTTTTGTTCGACACTACTTGCTGATAAATTTTTCACTGGTTTCAAAATTGACTATTATCTGTGCATTTTTATTTATACGACGTGTTATACATGCATGAGCCTTCTATTCTGAAATTTTGTATTTTTTAGGTTTATGTGATAATATCATGTCACAACCGATTAAACATATTATGAAGGAAAAATCTTTAGCCATTGCTCTTTGTGTGCTTACCACTGTATATAAATACTCTCATCCAAAGGATAACACAGCAACTATTGATCTTGCCATAAAATACATGAAAAAAATTGTAAAACCTAAACCGAATGAACCTGTTCCTGATAATCGTGTAATTATATGTCTAATGAATTTTACCTGGGAACATATAATTAAATACGAGGAAGACTCACTTCAGTTTGTGAAGAAGAATGGTGCCTTTCTGATGTTAGATATCATTCAGGTAAACGTAAACACACATATTGTCTCAATCATTTTCACCCAATAATTGTTATATATTTGCGGGTTGTTAGGATCAAATAATCTTTGAATACTACTACTGTTCAATAATAGAGGTATAACTAAATACCTATTATGTTATTTAGGTACTTATTTCATATTATTTTCTAATAAGTAAGTACCTACCTATACGTTAGAATATACAAACGGTTGTCCCTATATTGTCCACGTTTAGCTTTTCCATTTGCCATAGGTATTGTTATGAGTTTCATAGTTCCATGTTGTGTCAGTTCTGTTACTTGATGCAGAAAGTTATACAACCATTTTTTAATAGTAAAGTGTACGGTTTTGGATTGTAAACTATTATCAATGACAAATATCTATAACGTACAATAAATAATATGTAGAAAGGCGGTGTAATTACGGCAAGAAGTTGACTAAAATATACCTAAGTAGTCACTACTAGAGGACGATATTATTCTTTTGGAACAAAGGAAAATGTTATTCGTTACCTACTCAATGACTTTATTATGCATTTATTGCAATAATTTTTGAGGGATGTTATGTTTTCAAACTACACTATTGTGACTATGGTCTACACCGACAATACCTGAACTAATGCTGAGGAAGCGACACCTATATCTCGCAACCAGCATTATTACGACGTTGCTTCTTTTTATAATTATTTCACTCAACACTTTAAACCAACTTATATACAGGGTGTTCGGCATATGGACCGACCAAAATTTTTGGTGGATAGGTGGGGTCATTTGCAAGTTTTTG
This sequence comes from Rhagium mordax, assembly GCA_963680705.1. Taxonomy (NCBI): domain Eukaryota; kingdom Metazoa; phylum Arthropoda; class Insecta; order Coleoptera; family Cerambycidae; genus Rhagium; species Rhagium mordax. The sequence continues at coordinate 61,631,853 of OY796658.1, forward strand.
ACCACAGTAACTACTGTCCCAAGTCTCATGTTTATCGAGATACGATATTTTTTCATTATTTTTTTAAATTACCTGAAATCCCGCCTTTAAACACCGATTATTTTTTTGTTTATGATCGTAATAGCACGAAATAATTTTTATTGTAATCTAATAGTTATTTATGTAATAAGGATCAAAAAGACAAGCATTATGGTACTAGCCGTGAATATACTAAAGCCTCGTCTGATGACACCGCGTGTACCATAATGCGTGTTTTATGATCCAAATTACATACAAAATTTTATCTGGTGTGGCATATCAATGTAAAATTATATTTTTCCAAAAATTTAAAATTTTGTATTTTTGAAACGATGGCAGGTGCATTGAGTTATTTATTTAAAAAATAGTAAGTGACCTGTGCCTTACCGTTTCCTTGACAACGCATCAACAAATTATTTATTTAGCTGTCAAACACTGCTATAAGTTGCAAATTGAATATGTATTGAACGAATTAAAACATTATATGGTGATTATGATGAAAGTTTACCCTCCGATTTGGAAGAAATTGCAGGAAATGTCGTGGACTCTCTTTTGCCTGAAAAATCACGGCTTGTATATGAACCTGTGTTTGCTCGTTATGAGGAATGGTGTACCAGTACCAACACGAAGAATGTGATAAATGAAGGTTCAGTTTTAATTGCTCTTTTACAATTTATAATAATTAGTTAAGTTAAATTGTATTTTGAATAAAATTTTTTGATCTAGCACATATATTTTCTTCTAAACTTATTTTATTGATGGTAAAGATATAGAATTTTTACACAAGTTAAATAAAATTATTGTAATAGTACTTTTCAAATCTCATTATGGCACTAGTGCTTTCTGGAATTTCATTATGATACTAGTATCATAATGAACTGACTTATGTCACTATAAACAAATGACATAATGATGTCATTATGACATGCCACCAGATAAATAAATTATTATGACACAATTAATACAAAACAAGAGGACTTATGAGCTTCCAAAGTCCCGAGAATGGATGAAAATATGAAACAATCTTCATTAAAACTTCATTAAAAAAAAACTAACAGCAACTGAGATCTTCGCTTTCTTTTAAAAAGTTCTCTAGTTTATGCCCTTTCCAACGGCCTAGGTACCACATGTAATACAAATTAATTCATTAGGTGGTCAAAATTAGGGATCCTACATAGTTTGCAATGGCCTTTCGCCTTTGAAAATATCCCAACGCCAATAACTGGGAATCGAATCGGAGTACAAGTTAAAAGCCCTTGCATTTCGGTCCAGCAGTCACACAATATCTAGATAATCACTAATGTTACAGAATTATCCTTTACTTGTAGAAGTTTCCTTTTGTGGTCCAATTAGTTACCCTCGGAGCCCTGGTAGATCTTTGTGAATACGGTCATTGTATACCATATTTAATAGCATGGCGTGGAAATGGACAGAAAATTACTCCATTGTTAATGAAATTGTTTAGAGAAGAAAATAAAAGACTGAAAGTAAAATATGGACCATGTGGACAAATTTTAGGTAGGTATGCATTTAATACACTGGCTGCATTACATAACCACCGGGGCACGTCGAGATTACTCCTCTTAGACGTAACCTGAACCTGACCATCTAGAATATCTCTAGTTCGATAATTGCACTGCTGTTTCTAACACATATTATGCTACTTCTAGAATGATAAATATGGCACTCTACTGTTTTTGAAGTATTCGACTCGTAGGGTTCATATCTAGCGAAACTGGCAGTCAGATTTGCAGAAAACCAACGTATTGTCTTAATGTAGAATACATTGAAAAAATCGTGCGAACACTTTATATAAAAAAAAGTTGAATTAAAAACGAATTTAGTATTTTGTGAGTGAGCATGGGTAATTTTACACAGACAGAAAATAAAGGGAAAAGCTGATATTGCATGAACCGAGCAGGTTTCGAGATTTTAGTACTGTATTTTTTTGTCAACAGCTTCAAAATTGTCACCACTTTTTAGGCTACGGGAAGGTAGGTAGGTACCTATTTGTAATTTCACCGCATAGCCCTAAAAATTGTAGAATCCTGAATATATAAGGCCAGTGCAATTAGTGATCTGGGATCGTAATTATTCTAGTAGTTCAATTTTTTTTAAATGTTTTATAAACTGGTCTTCTAATGTTAAATCCAAGTGTTCGACCTTGGCGCGCCGTGTAACATATCGTTGGATCAGAATCGAGAAAGCGCGCGCCGCCATCTTGAAAATACTAGCCGAAATCACACCAAAATATAGTTTTCCCCATATATCTCCTTTTCAATGTAAATTTCGGCCAAAGTCGTTAATAAATTTTGTAGAGCATTAAATTTCCTACAACTTTTATTTACAATTTTCGGTACCTACCGAAATATAAAGTCGTAAATATGCATTCAAAATCCAATTTTGTTAATACCTACATCTAAATTAATATAGGTACATATGCAGTTTACTATCTTAAATATGCAATGTTCAAAGTTAAAACTAATAATTAAGTAATGTAAATGAAATTCTTAAACAAATTGAATATTTGAGGGCACTCAGGTATGATAGAGGAGGCAGGTTACGCAAGGCAGTTGAAAATATTAGGAGGGAAACGTAACAAAAAATGCCCCTATCCTCAGGTATGATAGAGGAGGCAGGTTACGCAAGGCAGTTGAAAATATTAGAAGGGAAACGTAACAAAAAATGCCCCTATCCCCGGCCCATTGTAGACCGGTTACATGCACTTATCCCCTTAATTCAATTTATCCAAGCTACCACCCACCAAAGATGTAATCCAGCATCATATTTCAAAAACATATTTGCAGACGTACCTGACTTGTGCTCGATAAAGATTCAACTGAATCGGAGAAGAATGCTGTTGGATAAATATTGTTTAAATGTTAATTGTAGCATTTCATAAATTATTTCTCTTCCTTTTCTTTTTTGGGATTTATTACCACATTTCTTGATATTCGTATCCAAAAAAAATCGATTTATCTAAAAAATATTCAAAAACACCCTCTAATAACTGTTCCTCTGACATTATGTCAAATGCATAGAGGTTATTTCCCAGTTTTAAACTGGTTAATTTGAATATTTTTTAGATAAATCAACTTTCTTTTGGATAGAAAGATAAATAATTGATGCTATTGGGTTATTAACTCCAGTAAAGTCTGCTTCATCTTTCTAAGACACTCAAAAAAGGCGGCTTTGTTTGATGTCGATAAAAACCTCAAACGGGCCGGGTGTTTTTATAAGTCTTAGAAAGATGAAACCGACTTTACCAATGTTGCAGGAAGCTGTTGGTACCTTAGAAAAAACGTTGCGCTGGAAAGTGAACCTACAGAAAGTCGAGTTTAAAATGCTCCCTTCTCTAAAATTCATTTTACTATTTTATTTTTACATTATTACCTTTTTACCCAATTTTTTTCAATAAGTGTACTATTTTCGGAAACACCTTGTATATTTTGACTTTTTATTAAACATCACATATTTTTATAGATGTTAAATATCCTTTAATGGGGAAAGAACAGTGGATTCAAACTTTCTGTAGATGCAAGGAGTTGTCTGGAAGCCCGGCATGTTCTGATTTATTTGTGAGCTGTAGGCCAAAAATTTATGCTATTTTACAAATGCTTAATGTGAGGCACGCAGAAATAGTTGAAATAGCCGATGAACACTATAAATCTTATAACGACGAATTAGAAGCAAAAGATCAAGTATGGAAACGAATGCCTATATATATGATTTTTGATTTTACCTAACGTTAATTATATTTTCTAATATATTTCTTCAGACTGATCTTGTTTTTCCAATAAGGCTTATTATATCTTGATTTTAATTTGATTAATAATAACGGAAATTTTCAGGTAACTATGTTACTGGCTGAAAACTTTTTAGCACTGAAGCTGGGGGAGGTATGGATAGAAGTGAAAACTGAATTAGAGACAACTCCAAATGCTCTTACTCCTATTGACGAACAAATTATTAATAATATTATTGATAGATCTCTTAAATGGGCCTCATATTTGCAAAAAATGCAAAATATTTTCTTGCGAGATGATTATCATAAAGTAAGTTTATTAATTTCGAACATTCAAATTTACTACATACAATTATTATTTAAGAATTTGATTGAGGAACAAAAGTTGTATAACTATCTAGAGGCATCAAGATTATCACAAGCATTACATTCATTAAACGACTTAAAATATATTGCAAGAAGTTCCGAGCGTCTGTTCCGTGTATCTCAAAAGTTTAGGAGAAATTGTCAAATCGAAAGCTTTGTAAAATCATCTGCTGTGGAACCAGACCCACAGAAAACGTACCTTAGTAAAATATGTGTTACGGTAAGTTACTAAACAGTTACCTATACCATTGTGTAAAGAATAGCAAAGAGCAACGGCATAGGTTTCGAGATATTCGTATTGTATTTTTTTTGTCAGTAAAGTCAGGATTGTCTTCGATGTTTAGGGCTATGCAGCCAAATTACAAATACCTCACCACATCACTAAAAATTGATATTGAGAATCCTGAAGCTATTGGCAAAAAAACCTGCTGCTTGGTTGCGGCCTCTATTATTCCGAGTAGTGGGTAATAGTTAATTAAATAAGACGGTAATGGCATGTTTAGTCACATATTTGAACATATGCCTATTTACTATTTTACTAAAGAAATAAATATTTGATTGTTCAATAAAGGAATCAACTAATTATCCCGCTCAACGATTTTCAATGGAAATTTTATGTAATAACTATTACCATATTTCAAATATCTAAAATATAGTCATCATTATTTATAATAAAGTAATTTGGATAACAAAGACGTTTTTTCTACTCAAATAAGAAACATCGATATATGATTTAGAAGATGGTAATAGGAAAATGACAATTTAATTAAAAAAAAAAAACGAAGAAACGGTGCATATAAAAGCAGCATATTATTTATGGTTACAATGCTATTTTGTAGTTCTACCTGAATGTGGCCTGAATTTTATAAGTATTAATTATACAAAAATTAGTACATATTTATTTACGAGTTGGTGCAAATACTCTGAACTTGATCAGACACCTACAACGATTGTGTAAATGATAATAATGATTAAATAATATTAGTCATATAATAGTAATATAATTAATTAACCTGCATAACAGAACGGACATATTAAACTGTAACGCTAAAACGCTATAGTTCTCTTCAGAAAATATATATTTCCAGTTATGGCTTTTTATGGATTATTTTTATTATTCAAATGTTAATTAGGTACTTATTTTTATAATAGTATTTATAGGTATTTTTATGATTAATTTGTTGTATCTTCCCATTCTATTAATAGTATCTACTATTGGGTGGTGAAAAATAAATAAAAGTAAAAAAAGTAAATAGAATAAAAAGACAGGAATTATTGAATTTTGAATTTTGAATTTTTCCACGACTATACAATTAGTCGAGTCAATGAAGCATTCAAATCGGTGAAACTTTTGAATTGTCAGGAATAATGAAACTTTTAAAAATCAGAAACATTCCGGCGAATGGATTAAATTTTTGAATTCTAATTTTGAAAATTGTGAATATTCAATTCATAAATTTCAGATATACTCACAATTTCGACACAAAAAAGAGATCGTACGTGTTTTTGGGGTCGCTGATTACTAATATGTTGTTAAAAAAGATCTTCAAAATATTTTTTAAAAATTATAAAAAACAAAAAAATATTGGCTGAAATTTTACGAACAATTTTCAGAAATTAGATAAAAGAAGAGAACTCTTGTTTCATAAAATTTTTTCCAAAGACAACCAACAACTAAAAGTATAATAAAATGTCGATTTAATTATAATGGAACATTGGCACAATATAATAATAATAATAAAGCACTTTATTGAATCACGATATAATACAATTCAATAGGCTAATGACCGAGGTCCTTCTTGGCACAATACTCACCTAAATAGTACATCTATTATGTCCTATATTATTATAAGAACACACAAATATCTAAGTAGGTACATATTAAAGGCAATAGCCTCTAATAAGGTGTCGTCCAAACTGGTATGGGAATGCCATGAGGAACTCAGAATCCTGGGAGAATGGAACAGATTAAAATTACTCTGGGTACCAGGACTCTCTGGGATATCAGGCAATGAAAAAGCTGACGAACTTGCTAGACAAGGATCAACTAACACCTTTCTTGGCCCAGAACCTGTGCTGGGTATCTCCAAAAGCACAGCAAGGGGAGCTATTAGTGACTGGGTCAAGGACAAACATAATAATCACTGGAGGAATATACCAGGAAATCAACATGGGAAAATACTAATTAAAATCCCATGTCCCAAAAGAACCGAAGAACTGCTCACAAAGAACAGGATTCAGTTGAGAATAATTACAGGACTTCTATTTCTAACAGGGCATTTCTCTGTTAAGAGAGGAAATATGATGGCGACCTAAACTATAGACTATGCAGAAAGGAACCTGAAACAGTGGACCACATCATTTTCAAGTGCGAAGCACTAGCTCGCCGGAGTTATAATATTTACGGGCAGACTCAAACAGAACCGGAAACTATCCAAACTCGTTCAGTTACGGATTTGTATCACTTGATTAGTGGTACAGAGTTACTGAAGTGGGTGGAGTAGATTAACAAAGGGATAGCACAATAAGCCAAGGAGGCTGCAGTGCCCTCGGTATTTAAACAGACGACCCTAGGTGGAGAAAAAAAAAAGTAGGTACACAAAATTCTCAAAAGAAAAATAAACTTTTAACTTTACTGCTTAACTAAAACCGGTTAAAACACAACCTATCATGTTATGGTCGGACAACTAACTAAAGCAGTACTGCATGAAAATGTTATATGTCCAAACACTCGGTCATATAACAGCAAATATACAAAATTTCCAAGCGTTCAGACGATTAGCTTTGGGGTTATTCATCAGATTGGTCGGACGTCCAGTCACTCCCTTTATCTCATTATTGGATAATAATTAAAAAAAAAAATACAACACAAAAATAGGCAACCTCCAACTCTAAAGTCAAGACTGTCTGGAACACATAGATATTTGAAACTACGTTGACATATTCATTACTCACCAACATTACAAGTGTTAGAACTGAGGCTCCAACTCAGTTCAAGATAGCCAGTGTGATTATGCATGCTCACCAAAATATGCTCTAGCAAATCATATAAATAATTATGTTTGCAATAGACGACATAATTGATATTAGCGCTAGCTGATAAATTACGTATCTAATTTAATATTATTTGTGGAGAATAATTAAGAAACTTTTGTAGAAGAGTTTACAGGTTCCCTTCAGCATTGAACATGTTGCTTTCTTGACATCTTAACCATCTATCTTGGGCTTATTCTGAGGCGCCTCACAACCTGAAAAGTCTTCTACAAATCGTCAGTTCCGGGGAAGCATTTGAGTCCAAATATTAAAAAAATATTATTCATTATATTTCAGCCCGTATTCAATCAATTCATAAATGTTGAAAGTAAAATAGGTCGAAATACAGAAGAAACTGTAATCATTCCTATTTCACCATCAGTGTCCCATAATGAATGTGAAATAGATGTACCAGAGGATTTGTTGCAGTCACCTTCAGATATAAGCTGTGTTCTCCGAGAATAGACAATTTATTTATATATTAAATAATACAAATTGTACACTTTAATTGATATTAAATTGTTCATATGAAACTAGCTTTATTTAATAATTGTGTGAAATTCTACCTGAACAGTATTTACTGCTGTACAATTTTACACAAACCAAAATATAACAATAAAAAAAATTATTTACAATACATGATAGGAATTGGAAAGTGATAAACATCTAGATATTTTAAAAAGTGTCAACAACAATGTGATAAGACTAGATTACAGAATAAGAATTATAGTCTATGATTGTTTCACAAGAGATTCAAGAAAGGTATGTAAAGAATATTTGAGACACGTTTATTTTTAATAACGTGGGGTCAGTCTCCTTCCAAGGTAACCTAATTATACGGTTAATAATAACTTCATTATCTCAAGTAATATAATATAATAAATAGGTAACCTTATTATTACAAAAAGTCACTGTACTTCTTGGAATAATAAAGTTATTAAAGATATTGCAGAAAATTGCATCCGTTCAAGAGTGAAATCTTCATCAAAATTAGATAAAAAGTTCATATCAACATATAAGGCGACCAGATATCCTGATTTTTCGGGATTTGTCCCTATTTTTGGTTAGATGTCCCAGTGTCCCTTGAAAAGTAGTTTCAGGACTGTTGTATGTCTCGATTTCCAAATTCTCATAATAATTATATCTAGTACACACAATTTCCTTGCAAATAATATAGTTTCTTGGTACTCTCTGCTCTGTCCATTTCAGACTCTATAGTAATATTATAAAAACTTCAGGCAAATTCCAACACCAAAACAAAGATTAGATCCGATCGTGTATGGTCGTAAGTATAGGAAATTAAAACAATATGCTAATATTTACCTTATTAAATAGTCAATGGATGAAGAAAAAAATAGGATCGATTTGGAAACTGTAAATTGTATAATCTTTATGTAACTATAATATGAAAATGAGCTGTGTCAAATTTAGTGACTACATTAGGGTCAATAAAACGCTATTACAATCTGTAAGCACTAGTTTGAAATATAATAAAAAATAATATGTATTGTATAACTTAACTACATATATTTTTTTAAATTTATTATTCAGTTTCCTTTCTTAAGCGCATTGTTCTGAAATGATATAAAGTCATCGATCCCATGTGTCGTGGGTTGTACCCAGAGTCTCTGGTTATACCACGCGCATTAGAGAACAGTGTGCTAGAGTTCTGGTGATGTATTCTTTACCAGGATTCCTGATACTGGGCCATAAAAATGATTATAGTTGGGACGATGAATGTTTTCCATTGCGTCAAGCATAGATTTAATGTATCACAAACATATTTTGTTGCTCGTTGCTTCGCATGGATCGTGTGCATCATAGTTTTAGCTTGGGATCCGTTATAACATTTAAAAACTTTCTCAGAGAGGTTTATAAAGTTTCAATATTGTAGATTATTAAAAACAGACTGCTAATTATTATAGGTTGGACTTAAAAGTGACATAATATTCAAAAATCCTAGAAAATGCATATTTCTGAGGTTAGTTGTGATGTCGGCACTACGTCGTTCGTCCATTCTGGTTCGACCTGATGACGCAATGAAAAACCAGCCTGATCAGCCTAGAACAACATCACTTTTTGGCAACTGCATAACAAGACTTAAAATGAAATCTCATTGCTATTGAAGAATAATAATTTGGAGTGGTTTAAATACACTGTGTATTATTATTTGTTTTATTTTAATGTCTGAAATTTTGAAGTTGTTAAATGCCATACAAGCAATTACCACATAAGCGGTATTAGCTACACAGAAAAAAATATTACAACTAAAGAATGTCGAATTTAGCCGCCAAAATAATTTTTCAAATTGTATACAAAATTTACATGCAGCTCTTGATTTGCATTTTTCTTAAAACCTGTTGCACTTAGAGACTTGTAATAAGTATACCTTTTTTATTAAAAAATGATAGAGAAATACAAACTTTATGCGAAATTTGCGATAAAGGTGCGGGTGAAAAAGTTACGGCCCTTTTAACACATTAAACATAGCATACGTAGCGCCCTCTAGGAGCTAGACGAAAGTTGAAGGTGTGTTATGAGTTCCCACCACAAATAACCCCCACCCACCAATTTTCATGATAAAATGTTAAAAAATCATTAAATTACAAAGGAAAATACAAAATTTATTTTTAACTTTAACACCCTGTATCTTTTTAACTATAAACATTTCCTTAGGGAATTATTGGCTAAATCTTAATATTTCGACTACTACTATCTACAATTAAGTGTTGTACCATTACTTATGAATCACCCTGTATTAATGGGTAACTTAAATTTGTGTATCTAAAAAATGTATTTGATACAAAAAGGTCCTCTAGTTGTATGCAGTGGATATTTATTTGACTGATTTATGTTAATGTCTTATGAAATAAATACAAATAATAAAAACCTCTTCTCTGATTCCCAGCACTTATGAACATTTTCTATTATTTTGATGATGATTCGCTCTTAAAAGAATTCAGTTTACTTTTAAATCACGTTGTACATACAGAGATCAGAAAAAAAACTTAATTGCATCAGTTACCTGCCCATGGCATGACGAAGTATTAATATTAATGCCATTTCATGTACATTATCCATATCAACTATCATCACATAATTTGATCAGAAGTTAGGTTATCTATAAGTTGTCTCCGCATTCAAAATGCTCGCAAAGTATGACAATGTAGCTGTCTCTTGTCTCTTCACAACTATGCAAACATAAAGGTAAAATTAACAACGCTTATAAGCTGGTAAGTTATTCTAAGTTGCCAGATTAAGTTCAATGGTGTAAATATTTTAACTCCCCACCTATATGGTAGGGAAGTAGATACCTAATAAAATTAGTCTAATTTTTTTTCTTTTCAGAAATTTAATAGATGTTCTTGCGCCTCAGAAATCGTCTTAAGCCCATTTCCTAGTAGATATTTTATGTGTGTGGGGTGTATGTATATGTGGTTGTGGTAGAATTATTTTCGTTCAGAATCGTAAAAACAGAATAACCCATACAACTAAAAAACAAACATTAAAAAAGATGATAGACATATACGTCTATTTTGTTTGAAACATAAAGAACGCGCATGTTAAATATGTATTAGAAATTCGAAGGATATTTTCTTACAATATTATAATATTAATATTATAATATTTACTAAATTGACTCAAATCTTAAATTCATTTTAAATATTTTATTCTTTTAATTAAGCAGATAAGGGAAATTCAAACAGAGTAGCAAGTTACGAATCCTATTTTTTTTCTGACCTCTTTGTAATATATACATACATACGTATACATTTGTACATATACACAATAATATATATACTTATACGTTTATATGGATATAAAAGTATAATGAATTAATACAACTAACATAACAATAGAATTTTATCACATAAAAATAAATATAATAAATACTGATCCACTACTTCTGAAGAAATATGATCTATTTTTCATGATTATGATATTATAATCTTTTGTTTCAATTAAAAATGACAAAGGTAACCATAAAATTTTATGAATTTAAGAAATAATTATATTTAATAACTTTAATTACTGAAATATTTAAAAAAATTGAGAGTATTGTAATAAAGCCTATAATCAAGTATTCAATTAGATAAAATATTTTCTTAATATTTACAAATATGCAGGGTGTCTCAGAAATAAGTGCACAAAAAGATACGACGACATTTTCCTGATAAGTATAAATAAGTTAGAATTTAAAATGTTGAAGTTTAACACAACTTCTAAACTTTTATCAAAGGTAGATTAAGCTGTAAGGGTGGAGGTAAAAATTAGAAAACCACCAGGCATGTACTAACCTTTTGAAAACAATTTTACTCGGAAACGGTACGCCTTCCATCGAAGTTACACAAGAGGACATCTCCTTTGTAGAAAATTCTGCTAAACCATAATTTGATGTCAAAATTTAAAAAAATGCAAATAAAAAAGTTGTGGTCATTTTGAGATGATATATTCACCTTATTTAGGCTTAAAAAGTTTAGTGGTTATGCTAAATTTCAACACTTCAACAGTTTTGGAGATAATAAATAAAAACCATCTTCAAGGGCCCACTTACTACACAATATGTGGTATCTTTTTGTGTACTTTTTTCTGAGACACCCTGTATATTATCTGCATATGACCACAAAACCAAACAATATGTAATATTTTGTGTATGTTATAATACATTTAAACAAAAGAACTTTTGTTTAAAGACTTGAAATGTAAGAAAAATTTCCATAAATTCAAAAAGCATTGTTATACATTTTTCACTTTGGGAATTCTGCTACATGTATTTAAAAAAATATTAATTATTCTACTTACTCAAATCAGAGGTTTCATTATAAATTATAATCAATATTTTTTTAGATGGATGTACTGGGTGTTTCAAAAGTGACATACGTACTTTTAGGCTTTCATTAGGGATGCTAAAACAAATCGAAAAACAAGAGGAACAAAATTTCAAACTGGCCTATGGAATTTATAAATAAAGATATGCTACACAGAGTAGTTCATGCTTCCCATGATATACCATGATTAATTGCAATAGGAGGGAACCTATTTGAGTAAATTCTATAAAAATTAGACATTCGTTCCATTTTTTGTTATAAATAAAGTTATATTTAAACGTTTAATATAAAAAATATACGGATGTCATTTTTGAGATACCCTGTATATGTAATCTTGAACAAGAGCATGTTCAATAGATTTGATAAGAATATAATGAATATAATTATAATTATAAATTAATCATTTTCTCATAAAGTGGTGTATAATTAAAGAAAATTTAAAATGATAATGATTAAATACAAGTAGTGCACCAATGTTTCAGTTAAAAATCGAAGTAGAAAAATATTTTACGTATACACAATACATAATTTAAACCTCACAATAGTTATAACTATAAAATAAATAGTTAAAATAGAGATAAGTATTAAAATAGTATCATGACATATCCACTTCACATTAATATATTTTTTTTAGTCTAGGTTTAAGGTAGAAAATTACTTACTAGTAGGAAAAGGTACAATGTAGGTACCATAGAATCGTTTTATTATCATACACTTCAAGTTGTAGCCAAGTCATATTCCATTATTATTTGATTGTATTTTTCCTCATCTTTGCCACTTTTATCTGGACTTTGTAAAACAGGTACAGGGGCATCTTTAGGCTGCACAGGGAAACAACACCATAATATGAATGCTATAAATGCAACTAAAGTTCCAACAAGGAGAATAATATCTTCTATCGTCTACGAATAAAAAGTGAACCTTAGAATACGATGAAATATGACGCCAACCGACTTTATTTTAACAAAATATGATATGCATTAGCTAGAAAAAAGTTTAAAACAAATTTTTCTCGATTCACTTAACTAATCGGAGTGGATCACTGCATTTGAAAATAATAAAATTTGTAAAATAATGTATTTAGCAACCCTATTTATTTACTTTTTTACCTGTCGGGACAGGTATTAGTTGTGGCTATTGTGGCTCTATAATGTATAATGTAATGTCAAAAGGTCTGTAGTACGATTTATGTTTTTAGATTGAAACCTGAATGTGTAGAAGTGTAACAAAGAATAAAACATTCTGTATAGTATCATCAATAAAATAAATATCAAAAACAAACAATTTTTTAAAATTAACTACCTATCAATACAAAATTATTGATGGTAAATGTGTCAAATGAAATATGACGATCTATTTCCCTAACATAAACTTTTATTAAATCATTGCAATTAACAATTTTTTATTGTATATTTTCATTATTTTCTTTGTATACTCATTAAGAATCACTTTCCACACTCGTGTAATGAAGGTTGCGTGTAATAAGGAAACAAACAAGCGAAATGGAATGAAATTCTCAAAAAGTGACGGTTTGTGGAAACAAAATTGCACTTATTGCTTTTTGAACTTTTGTGTTTTAAAGGATATATAAATGATTTAATAATTATTATTATCAGAGGGCAAAATCTCACGAACATTTCAGAGTACACTGCTGCTTTTAATTAAATTTAACTTACTTTTAGCGATAAGTAATTATCAAGGTAAGTGTATTTTTTGCCTTTATGCTTATCTCGATAATTATTTTTTGAAAAAAGTATGTACTAGTAAATTAAAAGCATCAGTGTACCCCGAAATGTTCGTAAGACTAAAAAGTGGCATAATATAATATTGTTAAATAATAAATATATTTTGTTTTTGAACCGCAGAAAGTAGGACGTTTAAGAGATTAGATTTTTCATATAACAACTATAAGTTCCTACGATGCAAAACAAAAGTATTATTCGTACAAGTACCTTACAAACAAATATTTTATTCGGGCAAGGTTTATGCTTTAAAATATACAAGGTCCTGCAAGAGTGCGTCGGGCTTCCATAGCTCGTATACCATACAAGTTAGGAAATTCATTCGAGTACCTACAGTACTTAACTAAATGTGAAGGAGCACCGCAGGAAAATATTTTCGAACGTCGAAGGTGTCACAAAAAATTGTGACGCCTGTCAGGCAAGTTTTTTTAAAAGAAACACCCTATATATTTTACCATATTTCCGACGGCCTTAATGGTCCTCATTCACACCTAAAATATGAGAACATTCTAATGCTTCACTTTGCAACGTGTCGTTTACTTCTATATTATGAATTTGGTGTTATTAGAAAATATTAAGGTTTTTAAAGAAGTTAAACACGTCACTGCCGGTAGCTCATTAACTCGGTAGATTTTTGGGCAGGGTAAGATCTTAGTATTGCTGTTAGGGTTAAGTTAAGTGGTTGATTAACTAAAATAATAGGGCGCCAAACATTTTATTGATAAGTTTACGGTGAGACTCTAAATGCTAAATTATCTCATCTAAATCCTTGATATTATTTAAGAAAAAATATAAGAACCAATCAGTAGTAAGCAAAGTAGTGTCTAAGGGCCATTAAAAGTCAAGAAATAAAATATGAAATTGGTTTTATTAGAAGCCAATCAAACTGGGCATGGTTTTATTATAAACCATAAAACTGAACATGGTTTTATTATAAACCATAAAACTGAGATTATATATATATATACAAATGTACAAGAACTATACAGTTTCCTTACGAGTATGCAATTGACAACAAATATATGAATAATATTAAAATTTGTGATATGAAGCTAAATTACCTAAATTCAAAGAAAATTTGAAAAGTATATGTTAATACATTATCTAAAATATTTAAAGCGCTTAAAACATAATAAAATTTCACCTTTATACGTAGATTTTATAGCTATAAGATCAGTCGCATATTACAAGCGGTTTTACCGAAAAAGTAATAACATATTATAAACACCAATGGTTAAACTGTTCTTTACAAGATATAAAAAAGTTATAAGTGACGGAATTTTATTAAATAGTTAAAAAAATGGAAAATTTTAATTCTTAATATTAGACACTTAGCTGTCGGCTTCGGTATAACTTAACATCTCCGGATAAGGCCATTCTGGAAGACTCAGACTTCTATTTCATAGCATCCCTGTATCATCACCCCAGAAGAAAACTGAACATTCTTGCAGCTACATCAGTGAGAATGCAAATTCCAGTTCATATTGTTAAATATGAAATGTAAAAAAGAAGATCCATATGGAAACATCAAAACCCATGATACATATGATAAGAAAGGCAACCAAAATTTCTAGAATGGAAACAGCGTGTTAATGGCGGTATAAAATGGCGGATTTAAGCGTCTCGGCGACATCTTGAAAATTATAAAATATTTTTACTTACTTTCCCAACGAAGTCCGGCAGGTATTCAATAATGTAACTGGAGCTTTCCCAAAGAATGCGAGGTATATGAGGCGCCTACAGTATCATACTAGACTCTCACTGACTATAAAAAAGGAATTTTAAATTACTGACTGTAAAAAAAAGAATTCTTAATTTCGAAGTAACTCACCAAAATCCAAAGCACTAAACACAATAAACTTCCAGAATCTTTCATTGAATTGAAATTTCCTACCTCCCATTAATACAAATCTGGTAGGTATTACTTAATTACGATCGTTCGACTTGGCGGTAAAGCAGCGACAAAACTTTCTTAAATTCGATATCAACCACGCATGACCCAACGCTAACTTTTTTATCACACATATTTTAAGTAATGTGAATTGCATACCCTTAAGTGTCTTAATCTAAATTTATATAAATTACATATTTAACTGTGGCGGCCAAATGCACGCTACAACTTGGAAATAAAAAATTGAAAATGAAATATAAAGCAATTTACTTCGCTAAAGAAAAACGCTCTCCATTTTTCCGAACGGAGATTTGAAAACAAAACAAGGTTTAATACTTTTTGATAAAGGTCTTAGGATACCGTATCTGAAATTGTTTGTGTTCCATCATGTACAGGGCACTCGAAAAATAAATTCAATTTCCGAGTATTTTAAATTGATTTATCTCAGTTTTTTCAAATGGAACACCCTGTATATTTTTACGTAGTAATATGCAGAATTTGAATAAAAACATTTTTTGTATAGGGAATTTCTATCCGTTTTTGAGATAATTGGCAAATATTAAACATGGGCTGATAGAACGACTTTCATTTAAAGAAAATTTTAATAAAACTCAGTACATTAAACTACAACTACATTAAATGTTCAAAGTGTCTTCGGAAATGATGTACACAAATATCCGATACGTTGTCAGGAAACTTTGTTCATTATTCACTGCAGGGAATAATGGACAGCATTATGCTTGAGGAAATACATACATAATATATACATTATTTAGTAGTCGTGGATAAAATAATTTGTAAGGTATTGCACTCATCTATATTCACGAAATTATGTGTTTTCACAAAGATGACAAAAACAATTAAAATATTGTGAGCATTTTTGTTCACAAAATTTTATATAATATACATTAAAGGTATTAACCGGTATTAACAATCAAATAGGGCGGGTGTGGTCGGTGTGGAAGCCAATTGAGTAAATGTGCTGAAACGTATTTACTTGGTTACAAAGATCAATGACTTGATTCCATCCTAAAGTGTGCTTGCTTCAGAATTAAATGAAAAAGTGAACTGCTAATGTCCTAGATGTGGCACAATAAACTTTAAGGATCTGTCATTCGTTCCCAATACAAAATCTAAGATTTTCAGGGAATTACTTCGAAGACTTGAGATGCGATCAAGAAAACATTTCAAACCAATTCATCCATCCATTCAAATATTTTTCTTCATAAATGATTGGAAAACACGTGAACACAGAATTAGGCAATCATATGCACAACCAACCTCGTATGCCAAAAAAATTAGTACCTATTTGGTCATATGTACTATCATTTATGAAGCCTCAGTAGTATTTATTAATTTCACTATACAAAACTGATACTGAGAAAAATTATTAGAATTGGCAACACAGTATACATGGAAACATATTTTGTCAAATATGGTTTAAAAGGTTATTCAGGGTATAATTAAAAAACAATTGTAGATGTAAAATATATGTAAGGAGAGTATGAGGAAGTGAGGTAAATACTAAATATTTTTTTTAATACGGGAGACTTTATTTTCATATAATTTATTCTGAAATCAGTTAATTAGGCACAATTAAAACTGAAAATTTCAGAAATAAAAAATATATGGGATGTCGTACTGTGCCATGTTAATTAAACAAACACAGCTTCAAACACAAAAAAAAGATTCAATCACTTTTATTATGCATACTTTGTAATCTTATAAGCACTTTATGTAACTCATCATTTTATGTGGCACATAACACATTTTCTTCATTTCTTCTTTTAATTACATATCATTGTCATTAGCACTATTGATTAACTATTATAAGTGCAGCCAGTGTGTGGTTTAGTCTTTAGAAAATTCAAAGAAAATGGTAAACATAGCAAAATATCTAGACTGGGTTTTCATCAGAATTAAAAAGGTTAGTGTACAAAAAAAAGGAGGCACATAAAAAATATAAAATTTCTTGTTTACATGAGGATTACGTACATTTTTCTTTGTTAAGAACACAGTGTAAGCAATTAAGTAAGGAGTGTTATGCCAGTTATATTTTAAATATGGAAAATAATCTTTCAAGTAATGCCTCGTGTTTTTGGAGGCATGTTAATAATGTACGCAAATCAAATAACTATCCTAGCTCAATGTTTTTTGATGACCATATTAGTGACAGTGGCCATGAAACAGTCGATCTATTTTCTGAATACTTCTCAACCGTCTATGCACAAAAAGCTTGCAATGTGTCGAACTCACCAGATCTTAATATTGTTGACATAAACAAAATATCCTTAGGATTGGTTGAAATCTTTGAAGGAATAAATAAACTTAAGGCTAGATTCTCATGTGGTCCTGATGGTATACCTACTTATATTTTGAAAAACTGCATATTTACTCTATGTAAACCTTTATATATTTTATTCAACTTGTCTTTAGATAGTGGTGTTTTTCCGAATTATTGGAAGAACAGCTTTATCACACCTATTTATAAATCGGGTGATAGAGAAGATGTTACCAACTATCGCGGTATATGCATACAATCTGCAATTCCTAAACTTTTTGATGCACTTATAGCATCTCAGTTAGCATGGGCATGTAAACACATCATTATCGAACAGCAGCACGGTTTTTGCAGTGGAAGATCGACTTTGACCAATTTGCTGACCTTTCAACATGATATATTAACTTTCTTTGAGAATAGGCTGCAACTTGACTGTATTTACACAGATTTCTCAAAAGCCTTCGATCATGTAAATCATGCCCTGCTAATTGAGAGGTTGAGGTGCCTGGGTTTTGGTACTCACCTTTGTAAATGGATAGGCAGTTTTTTAAGTGGACGTACCCAGTTTGTTAGAATTCAAAGTTTCGTATCCAAAGAAATAGTAGTTCATTCCGGTGTCCCACAGGGATCACACTGTGGTCCTCTGTTTTTTATACTATTCATTAATAATATTACTGACATTTTTTTGTATTCTAAGTGTTTACTTTTTGCGGACGATTTGAAAATATATACAACTGTAGAAAGCATCAATGACCAAATTAATTTACAAGATGATTTGAACAGACTTTACGAATGGTCACTGATGAATCTTCTTGATCTTAATATCAAGAAATGCTGCTCAATTTCATTCTCAAGGGCACGTACCACCCTTGAATTTCAATACCAAATTGATAACAACATTCTTCAGTCCGTTACGGAATTTCGTGATCTAGGTGTTACCTTTGATTCACGATTAACATTTGTTAATCATGTAAACAATATTGTTTCCAACTCACTTAAAGTTTTAGGATTTGTTAATAGATTTGGTAGTGAATTTTCCCATGATGTTCAAAAAATTCTGTATTGTTCATTGGTGCGTTCCGGTCTTGAATACTGCTCAACAGTTTGGTCTCCTCTCTACATATCGCATTGTAACCTCATTGAAAGTGTGCAAAAGAAATTCTTAAAACATATCGGTTTCAAAATGGGTTTTCCAATCAATAATAATATGGATTCATTGTCACTGTTAAAAACACTTAATATGGACACATTAGAAAACCGGAGGTTTATAGCTGATATGTGCTTTCTTTTTAAGTTAATATCATATAACATTGATTGCCCGTTTTTATTAGGTCTAATTAATTTTAATACAATGAATAGGACAAGAAGCAGTAACCTTTTTAATATTATTTTTCATTCCACCAATTATGGATTTAACTGCCCAATAACTAGGTCCTTAAGGAACTATAATAACCTTGAAAATAATTCTGTTGATTTCTGCTATTCTTTGGCTCAATTTAAATCTAGAATCCGAGCACAATTAGTTTGATTGTTGATGCTGGTCTTGTGCCTGTTTAACTCGCTTCTGTGTTATAATATACGGGGTGTCCAGGGGGTCGGGAAGCGGTTGAATGTGTATGTGTCTATGTTCGACCGCTTCCAGACTTTTTGGACGCCCTGTATATATATGTGATAGTGATTTTATTTATATAGTTTGTTATACCATGTGATTTTTTTTTTTTTTTGTACTAAATATTTTTATTACCCAATTTTTATCTATGTTGTTTTATGTTGTTATTCCACAATCCACATTTTTTGCAATCTTTGTACTAATGGAGTTTTTCCGTAAATTGAATAAATAAATAAATAAATAAATAAATAAATATGTAGATCATACATTTTCTGGTGTTCTCTTATAGATGGATATTGTTTATAACTACACTTTCCTTATAAGAAATTTGATACAGTTGTGTTTTCTCCAGTGCTTTTTGCTTTTCTCTTTTAATGTATTTACTTCGATAACTTTGAATGGTCTTAAAATTACTTTATTTAGTGTCATCAATAGCAACGTGTTATAAAGATTCATTAAAGTACTAGTACGACAAAGTACTACTTTACCGAGTACTTTACACTCCGAAATGAGAGTGTAAAAGTCTTCTTTATTTTGACAGGGTCTACTGAAACTGAACATATATACTAAAAATAGGCACACAAATCTACGAATGTAGGTAATGAAAAAATTATTAAAATATGTTTTTATAAACTCCACTCAAAAAACAGTGAACCAGATAAAACGATATTAGTTTTTTATCAAACAATATAATACTAAATTTCAACCTAGTATATGAAAATACCGAGGAAAATACTGTCTACTGAAAACGATGGTCTACCAAATCAAAAACCATAGGAGTGGAAGAGTTAAAAACAGACTACTCTATTGAAAATAAGATTTATCCGACTACCTAGATGAAAAGTAGAGATTGTATTACCAATGTCCAAAAAACAAATCCGAGTTGGCTTAAAATCTTAACACCTGCAAGTACCGTAAAATGGGGAGGCTTTGTGACGCCCAGGTAACTTTGTGACACAGTGTATCGCGCAGCTGTAAAAATTCGGCGACGGCGGGTTAAGCATGATTTAGCAACTAAACTAGGTGTCAGGCTTCTTAGATGATATAGTAACATGTGAGAAGACATCTGTGAAGCTTGTGTTGATAATTCGAGACTTTTATAATACAGTAAGTGTTTTCCATATTTTTTTATTTTTAATATTACCTAACAGGTCGAAACAATTGTCTGTTGTTGGTAAAAGTGTAAGAAATTCACAGTGATAGCTAAATATCGAATATATCTTTTTAGATTTATTTTTAATAAAATTTCATTTGTACAGCCTAAACCGCAGAAAACAGTTGAAATTTATCTATACATATTTGAAGATGTTTACTTTGCATCGCACATATGTCCTAACCTCAACGAAAATCGTAATAATAAGACAGTGGCGTTTTGTTAATTGAAATATCGACAAATTTCACAATTTCACCCCTCGATGGCTAATAGTAACTTTTTCGCTTTAGACATGCCAAGAAATTACCAGAGGCAACCGGGCACTCGCCCATATAAAAATTATAAGGATGCCACCCTCCAGGAAGCTCTCAGGAATATACGGGCCAAAAGATTGTCCATTCGTGAGGCTGCAGAAAGGTATCATTTTCCATTTTAATTAAAAAAATACATATCTACAACTTATTGGAATATTTTAAGGTTTGGTATCCAACGAAATACATTATTTTTAAAACTCCATGGCAAACATAACCTATCAGCTGGAGGACAAACCGTGTTATCAAGTGAAGAAGAGGAGGCTCTTATTGCTCATGTCATTGCTGTTTCAACATATGGTTTTCCTGTCGCAACACAGGATTTGTGATTTATAGTTAAGGCATATCTTGACAAAAGAGGGAAAAAAGTGAGAAAATTTAACAATAATATGCCAGGTATCGAATGGGTCAATTCATTTATGCATCGCCATAAAGGTGTATTGGCTAACAGAGAACAGAGTTGCACGTAACATAAGCCTTGCAAGAGCTGCTGTTAACCACGAAGTTATCAATAGTTTTTTTGATAACTTACAAAGTGAATTGGAAAATGTTCCCCCTTGTAACATCTGAAACTATGATGAGACAAATCTCGGGGATGATCCCTGAGCTACGAAAGTTCTTATTCGGCGAGGAACGAAATATCCTGAACAAATTCGAAACGCCACAAAGGCCTCTACTTCACTAAT
The DNA here is from genome assembly GCA_963680705.1 of Rhagium mordax. Taxonomy (NCBI): domain Eukaryota; kingdom Metazoa; phylum Arthropoda; class Insecta; order Coleoptera; family Cerambycidae; genus Rhagium; species Rhagium mordax. The sequence goes on from OY796658.1 coordinate 61,653,517, forward strand.
GATATGCGGAAATGCCGCTGGGGAAATTGCCCCTGTGTACGTTGTATATAAATCAGAAAAGCTTTGGCAGTCATGGACTGAAAAGGCCCGCTACAATAGAACCAAATCCGGTTGGTTTGACTACCAATGCTTTGAAGATTGGTTTATGAATCTTATGTTACCGCTACTAAGAAAAGAAGACGGTAAAAAAATTTTAATAGGTGATAATTTAAGTTCACACCTAAACATTGAAGTCGTAAGGCAATGCGAACAAAATGAAATATCCTTTATAGCATTACCACCAAACGCCACCCACCTGTTGCAGTCGTTGGATGTGGCTTTCTTTCGTCCGATGAAAGGTAACTGGCGAGCAATTTTACATGGGTGGAAGGACACTGTCCATGGTAGTAGATGCGGAACTATACCTAAAAATGAGTTTCCAACCTTATTGAAAAAATTAATGGATATAATGCTCAAAAGCGGACCTGATGTTCTTTCAGCAGGCTTCAGAAAGTGTGGAATAAGTCCTATAAATCGAACTGAAGTCCTAAATCGTATGCCGGATGAAATTATGGAGAATTGTAATGCAGATATAAAGGAATGCTTGGGAGAGACATTTTTGGAACAATTACAGAGAAGACGCGATGCTACTACCGCATTACATCAACGTCAACGACGTAAACGACTTAATGTAGCTCCAGGAAAAAGCATTAGTGCTACCGATTTAATTCCTGAGGCTGCCGGTTCAAATTTGTCACCACAACAGGCCATAAATATGTCTTCTGCGGAAAATCCGCAGCCCTCAACATCAAACAATAATCGTCAAGTCAGAAATATCACAAAAAAGTCCCGTCAGCGTATAGAAGATTCAGATGTATTATCCCTAACACGTTGACTACCATCTCAGTCAATATGACCGAGAAAATAATTTCCGAGATTTTTTATTTTTTTTTTGGTCAATATGACCAAGACATATTTTCACGATTTTCTTCGCAGGGTTGACGAATATTTGAAAATTTTTTCTGCGGGACTTCATTACTCGTGGATATCTATTTCTGTGCATCATGGCTCAAAGAATCAAAATTTTGACCCCACATGGAATATGCCCACGGCCTGAACGGAAAATTCAATAAAAGACGCTCGGCAGTGAACGTGTTAAGAGAGAGTGACATGTCTCCTATGAGTGAGCTAAATACTGCTTCTGATCAAGAAGGAATCATGGACACAACTAACGACACAGAATCTTTAAGTATTGACGATTACGTCCTCGTGCGCTATGACAATAAATTGTTTCCTGGTGTTGTCACGAAGAAAGAGGACAGTGGCGCCAGAATCAGTACTATGGAAAAATATGGTGCCTCGTGGAAGTGGCCACAGAGACCGGACGAACTTTTTTATGAGAATAGTGATATTGTTCAAAAAATAAAACCACTCATACAAAAATCACGCAGAGGGATCTTTGATGTGCCAGAATATGTAAATGATTAATTATTAATGTTGTGTTTGTTTTATGTATTTTTTTAAATTTTATGTGAGACAATATTTTGAAAATAAAGCATTTAAAAACCTGATAATTTTATTTTGGGGAAGCTTTGTGGCACACTATTTATCACCCACAGTGGTGACTTTGTGCCAAGTCTATCGATCGCAACGTAATAATCAACTCCTAGTGTCACAATTTCACGCGTTAAAATGCCGACTTTGTGTTTACGTATAAATCTAATGCTGTCCAAAAGTCACCCCAGCTAATGGGGTGAAATTATGACAACTATTTTTGTAAATTGTCATTACATCTGTCAAAATTCTAAAATTAAATTATGATCGTTTAATAGTTGAATAACATCAGTTTGCTATACCCATTTTTTTTAATTTTAATTTCAATCAGTTGTTCAGAAACAGACTAAAACTGTGAAAACTGTCACAAAGCCACCTCATTTTACGGTATATTTATTATCTGTGTTATCAACATCAACACTACAGAAAAATTGTATATGGATAGATAATCGTACACCTTGAGTATAACTCTCGGTACAGCTCAAAAATAACTGAAAACCAGTCTCTGCCTAACGGTCTCACCGGATAATTTTGACATTATGTGCAATAAACACTGACTTTTTACATTTATTGCATAAATAATTATTATGTATTCTTGTACTTTACTGGATAATTCAAATACTTCTGAAATATCTGCTATTCAATAATACATGTAACTGCCTTCTTGCGTGATTTAAAAAAAAGTGAAATTCCTCCGAATATTACCATTGTGTAAATCTCTTATACCTAGATATTTTTGCAACAGACATTAGAGTTTTAGATTAAAAACAAAGAACTGTGAAAGTTTTCCCTCAAACAAAAAAAAATATATTAAAAGCATGTCTAAATACAAGTTACTTATATTATTTAAGTTGTATTGAATATTCTAGATGGAAATATTTTCTTTGTAATAAAATTAGACATTTATTCACTGTGTAGTAATAAATTTAATATTTTGTATAATAATTCAATGACAAATGACCATACAGCATAAACAAGGCTCAATATATCTTTACCATCTTGTTTTTTTTGCTTTAGGTTATTTTATTATTAGTTTCTTAAAAAAAGTCTTAACCACCTACCACGTCATCAAAATAACTCTAAAAATTTAGAATTTTGTTAGGTAGAGTAGCTCCTAAGTTTATTGTGGAGTATGAACTACATCTTAATCTAGAGCATCAGCAGATCTTTCTTCCATCAAAGTACAAAGCAGTCCGCATATAAATTTTATTTTGTTTCAGGATAAGATTCAACTACCGATCTTCATAACCAAATACTTAAGTAGGTATCTTCCGGTATCATCACATTTACTCATTCAGCTACTGTGTCTCATTGATCACAATGACGAAATAAAGAATACAAAACAATGATAATTATTATATGATATGAGATATATGAATATTCTATCATATAGGTGCCATACTGAAACCATACATTTTTCGTTATTTTAGTTTATTTCTAATCTCATCTTAAGAGAAGAGACATAAACAAACAGCAGCGTTTTATCCTCAGCGAACACAAATGTTCAAAAATCACACAATAAAACACAATTAATAAATATTCTAACAAATACATCAAAGTACATTCAAATTACCGATTCTCCCAGTACGACGTTGTTTAATAAATATAAAAAATCTTCAAAAGGACTAAACATAACATACGTTGTTTCACCATTCATTTTTAATTTTTGTTTTAGGTATGAAATAGTATTAATTATTATTTTATTACATTTTCAAACAAAATAAGGCTTCGATTGTACTTGACAAGTGGTTTTTGACAATTCTGAGAATTCTGACAGTTGACAGTTGCAAGTTGCAATTTACGGTGACAACACTCAAGTACTCACAAAACGTGACTAGTCTGGGCGACGTTGCCAGATCATTTTCAACTGGAACATCTCGGACAGTAGATTGCTATACAGGGTGTTCCCATTATTTCGTTCATAACTTCTATAACCGATAGAACACACGGTAATTTTCTATATTACGGAACGTCCGATTTTTGAAATTTTTTTAGTTTTAACATACGTAGTTTTGCCTCCTGAACAAAAAATTCTAATAAAAAAATCGGCGGTCGGCAACGGTTTTCGAGATATTTGGCCCCAAACTCTCTGAAAGTCGTATTTTTCCACTGCCATAATCACTTATTTTTGCCAAATTTCTCACTTTATGCTTATGAACACCTCTAATACAGACTTATTTAAACATTATTAAATAGTTTCAACATATTTATTCCATCAATAACTAAGTATTTTCTGAACCTTCTTATAAAAGCCATCCAAACATAACCTAAAATTTCAAACAACACTAAGATCATCCGAGGTTATGATAGTGCCGTAAGATCTAGGGTATGGTATAAAACGAATATGTTCCTTCTTTGATATAAAAATATACTGCACCCGCCCGCCCGGGGCGGGCGGGTGCAGTATATTTTTATATCAAAGAAGGAACATATTCGTTTTATTCGCGGAACTTGTAATGTTTGAAATCTAGAATACGCATAAAACTAATATGTTCCTTCTTTGAGATAAAACGATAAAAATATATTGCACCCGCCCGCCCGGGGGCGGGCGGGTGCAGTATCTTTTTATGTTAAAGAAGGAACATTAGTTTATGCATAACATAGATCCACTATCCACTATCGAAATGTTTGAAATTTTAGGTTATGTTTTCATGGCTTTTATAAGAAGGTTCAAAAAATAGTTATTGATGTAATAAATATGTTGAAACTATTTAAAAGTGTTTAAATAAGTCTGGATTAAAGGTATTCATAAGCATAAAGTGAGAAATTTGGTGAAAATAAGTGATTATGGCAGTGGAAAAATACGACTTTCAGAGACTTTGGGGCCAAATATCTCGAAAACCGTTGCCGACCGCCGATTTTTTTATTAGAATTTTTTGTTCAGGAGGCAAAACTACGTATGTTAAAACTAAAAAAATTTCAAAAATCGGACGTTCCGTAATATAGAAAATTACCAGAACACACAATAATAGGAGTCTTACCTATAACATTTTTCTCTAAATCACTTCGTTTTCCAGATACAGCTACAGGGCGTGGCGTTAAACTTTTTCAAAAATATTAGGTACTACATATTTATTTATTATACCTATCTTCTAAACAAATGAAGATTCTTAAATTTGTTCAAACTTTACATACTTTAGTCATTATAAAAGATCTATTTTTTGACTTGCAAAAAGTATTTCACACAAAAGCATTGATGGGGTTCTGCTCGTTTTGATTCCCCTATATAAGGGACTATTTGCATGCGCAGACTATAAAAAGACGTGCGCGGCCAACGTCGGTTTATAGTCTGCGCCTACGAATAGTCCCTGAACTGATTCGGAACTGCACCCGAGAACAAAGCTATTATTATAAGTATTCATTGACTGGTGGATCGATATAAAATTTAATTTTTAGATCAAAAGAGCGTATATTACATAAATTATCTGATATTTTTCAAGATGTGTTGATGTGTAACATTTTACACTGGTATTAAAAAGCAGTATGTAAAAAGCATTAAAAAAGTAGGTAGTTAATTAAATACCTACTTTTTTAATGCTTTTTATATACTGCTTTTTAATACAGTGTAAAATGTTACACATCAACACATCTTGAAAAATATCAGATTTATTTATATTTATTTAATTAATAGTTAAATTTCTTAGGTTGTTCATTCCATAAATTCCCCAATTTTAAACCAAGACAAATTATTCATAGAAATAATTTGACATTTTGGAACAGACTATTTTATTTTACATATTTTCTTCGTTGTCAACGGCTGCGCTAGCTTTCACCACACCTTACTTCTACAAAAGTAAGCAGTGGCGTATACATTTATCAATTTAATTACATTGTGTATAATTCCAAGCCCTTGGTTTCGAATCGGTGTTCCTCTAAAATAACACTAAAACAACTATCTAAAGAACAATCTACTCGCTGCTAATAAGATTTTAAAAATATTCTGATGATATCGATATGATAGTACGGACACAGGTTTTAGCCTGTGGTACGGAGCCGTTGTCAAGTAATTATCGTGGTTGCTAAGGGGCGGGGCTTCGTCGGACGACCGCGCAGATATTCTTTGATGACGTCCGTGGCTTGTTCTTTCTTATAGCGGCCGAAGTCTAACAAATATATTTTTTATTTTTTCACTTTAATTATAGTTAAAACTAATAGACTAAATAGACCATCCTTCTGAAAAGGAAATTTGGAATGTACAATGTAGAACTGTTATAGAAAACCACATTACTGTCGTTAGCAACATTTTAAATGAATAGATATTTAGTGAAAACGTCATCTGACAGATAATTGGATGCAAACAAAATGTTTGAATTTAGTAAAATAAGCGATAATAATTTAATTAAATAAAAATATTTAAGCACTAAAAAGGTATGTATATGATTGATTTACCAGTATTTTATAACATGTTATAATATAACGTAATATAATAAAGATTAATATGACTGATGGTCGAGATGGTAGCGTACCTGCCTCTCACCCAAAAGTCCCGGGTTCGATTCCCGGTCGTGGCAATGGAAAATACTGTGAGAGGGATTTTTCCATTATACACGGATATTGGATGTGTGTCCCTTGTCTTTAAATGTGTAGCCCCCTCCCGCACAAGGCTCCTAGAGCCTTCTGGGATAAAGGGGGTCGTAATTACATGTGGTGTATTTATTTATTTATTATTTATTATTATTTAAATTTATAAACAAAAATAAAATAATCTTGTACCTACATACCTTGCAAATGGTTATTTATAAATAAATACAGTTTATTTGATCAATTTTACAAAATTACACGTGTTTATATCAGTAGATGTTATAAATTCATACATTGTTTGCATCCAATTTTGACATTACATGACTTATATGACGCGCACTAAATGTGCGTATAAGCCTGATAGTCCTTTTAACAAGAAAAACTTTGTATTGGAATTTTCAGGTATATTAGAAATATGACAACATTGTCGTTTGTCGTCAGCTGAACGAACCCAAGATGTTAAATACCTAGTACGAGGTCATAAAATATCATGAGCAAACCTGTGATCCTTTAAATGTAACTTATGACGTCAGTTGGTCAGGCAGTCTAAATAATTTTTCTTGTTTTCAAAGTCTTGATTACTTGTTCAAGATTCAAGTTTCAGTGGCAAAACAAAAATGGCCGAAGTATGTGTTCCGTGCGGTAGTTTGTGCGTATATTTAATATTTTTCCTTAGGATTTCACACGTTTTATCTAATAACGGTGAGTTTTTTAGTTGTCTTATATGAAAAGTCTTACATCCAGACTATTAAACAAAACCATTTTATTTAATAAAATGTACTTTTGAAAATTGTTAGTTGTCTGTGGCACGTTTTTATTTTATATTTGCGCTTCTTTTCAACTCACGGTTCTTTACTTTCCACTGGAAGATCAGGCTTTAAACATATTTAGTGTTTTGCTATACATTTGCACAGAAATCTTTATGAAGTAGCAACGACCTACTTTTATAAAGAAATGCGTATACCACCTCTAGCTATCTACTTCTACAAAGAAAACAATATCAGTAGGGTTACTACCAATATTTAATAAAATGTGTAAATATGTACTAAGTATATAGTCAGTGTAATTTTTTTTACATACCTAAATAACGTAGGTAGAACCGATAAAAGCTTTGTGGCTTATTCCCTATTAACAGCATACAGTGTGTACGTTTTAAGTACGAGCATGATAAGTTATAACTTACATAGACCTATTTTTTGCAATCGAAATTGGACAACCTATGCATGTTAAGATACTTGGATATAGATAACTATAGGCAATTAGGCAAGTAGGTAATTATTGATAAAACACCTGCCATGAACAAAAGAAAATCGACGATATACCTATTTTTAAATTTTATTATAAATTAGGTAGGTATATTTTTACTTTTGATGTTGATCTTAACCAATGTACCTAGTTGATGGTAGTTTTACATTTAAAACAAGAGTAGCAAATTTTTTCAGTAACCATCACATTATTCTTTAATTTATGGTTTGTACATAGCACGCACATAAAGACGATGATAATTTATCTAAATTTTATCTACAACTAACAGGTAACAGGTGGCCAAGGGACTAAAATAACCTTCACCATAAATTGTTAATAAATTCGTTGTCTAATTTGCTTCTATCATGGAAATATTTTTTAAACAGAATTGGACGAGATTTTCCGAGAGATTTTCATAGGTGTCTATCCGAGTGTCTATCGCACTCAAAACTTTTGCTTATTCAGTACGGAAAGTTTAACTTTTCACACTGAGTTTACGTTAAATAGCTCATTTCCCTCTAGCGTAGAAAACGGATATACCTATTTCTCTAAAAATGCAAATCCAAATAAAAAAGGAAAATTCCGAGGAAAATTCTTATTTATTCCACTCCTCCGTTCTTCATTCTCATTCATTCCAGTATTTGGTATTTGGCTCGGTATTTGGTCCATAGTAAAAACTTGGATTTCAGATTTCAGATAAAAATCTAAATTTAACTTCATCTACATAGCCCAAGTTGGGAGTCACAAAAAATAAATGTATATTTCTATACTACTAGTTTTCTGATTCAAATGGCCTGAACTTATATGGTAGTAAAACTTCCCTCGTTATGTTTTCCCCAACTGTTAATGTGGAGCAGTCATTGTACGTACCTTTGAATGGTCTGTCAATTAGACAGGTGGACAATGTAAAATTTCTTGGAGTAACTCTAGACAGCAAATTAAGTTGGGTTAATTATATCAATATTTTAATATCCAGATTAAATTCTTCGTGCTATTTAATTCGATTTTTGAGAAATCAACTATCAGTAGATAGCTTACGAATATTTTATTTCTCGTATGTACAGGGTTATCCAACGAAAAGGCCCACCCTTATATTTTCTTTATTTTTCGAGTTAGGAAAAAATGTTTCAAATAAAAGTTGTAGTGAATCAAAAGAACTCATTTAAACCCCTGCAAAGAATATACAGGGTGTTCCATAAAAGCGGGACAAACCTAACTTACATTTTTTTAAATGGAACACCCTATATTTTTTTACATTTTTCAAATCTGTGTTTTTTTGTGATTTCAAACATATATATATTGTATCTTATCTTTTACGGTTTTTTATTTATTGCAAATTTCGTGAACAATATTATTTATACCACCAGCATCTGCATGCGTATCAATCAGGTTAGCCATGGATGAAAAACAATTAATTTGACACTTATGCCTTACAGAATAATTGAATAAATTCAAAAAGCAAACTTTTCATCCATGGCTAACCTGATTGATACGCATGCAGATGCTGGTGGTATAAATAATATTGTTCACGAAATTTGCAATAAATAAAAAACAGTAAAAGATAAGATACAACATATATATATATATATATATATATATATATATATATATATATATATATATATATATATATATATATATATATATATATATATATATATATATATATATATATATATATATATATATATATATATATATATATATATACTTATAGATGGTATGTTGTGTAGCCCGGTATACCAATGGGTCGTTCTGTAGCCCGGCCTCTACATAAAGAATAAAAAAATATGCATCATACATCCTTGTATTTCTGGTTGCTGTAAAGCAGGGCAACCGCAGAGGGGTAACTTTATTTTACCATTTCAATTTTTTATATATGCATAAGACGTTGTGTGGCCAGGATATACGGTTAGGTCGTTATTTAGCCCGATTATATGTAATTACATATCTTGCAGACCCTGCGTGGCCCAACAACGTTGCCAGTGTAGCACCTATTTGTTTCAGCTAGATGTGCTGTCGCCCGATGCGCCGGGCTACTGTCCCACTTTTCAGTTACATAAAGGTATTCTTGAACTGATGTGAATTTTATTAAAAATCCCAAAAAAAGAAAGGAAATTGTTATCACATAACTTTTTCATTCATAACTTCCTTACTTTATTTAGTTAATTTGCAAAATGACTGAAGTATTAAAAATTGTATTAATTTAACAAAATGTATTACTTAGTTTGTCCACGACTAAATTGTATTAATTTAACAAAATGTATTACTTAGTTTGTCCATGACTACTAAATGCATTCATTATGTATGTGTTTCCTCCTATCCATAATTCACTGCAGTGAATTATGGTTTCATAATTCACTGCAGTGAATTATGACTGACTTCATTAAATGTCATCGATTGGGCCATGACATGTCAGTCAAAGCACGAAATTGTCATTTGATTTGAAACGTAATATGTAAAACCGTGAAAATCACACGTTTTTTTAAATCATATTCTTACTATTAATAGTCAGAAAAATATTATAGGAATATGAAAGGGTGTGGAAGGGTCATTTTTGCTTAATATTCCTATAGTAACTTTTCTGACATAATATATGTGTATATACAGGGTGTTCGATTTTAACTTTACTACTATGGGAATTTCACGTATCTTACTAGCTACAACATCGGTTAAATTAGAAAAACTTGTGTATGTTTCTTATACTACTTCTTTACCGAGACGGTAGCGCAATGGGCTAGCGCGTGCTTGAGTGGCACAAGGCGGTTAGTTTCTGCGAGACCCAGCTCCGGCACTGACAATGTCGGTGGGTATGGATGTTTGTATAATTACATTGTACAGGTCACCCGATGGAGATTTTAATTTATTTTTAGACATATTGCATGAAGTCTTTGAACCGATCAGAGTCTTAAACAAAAAATTGATAATAACTGGAGATTTTAACATACATTTTAATTCAGACACTTTAAGAAATTGTAAATTTTCAGATTTTATAAACTCTTTTGGTTTTATTTGTTCAGTAAAAGAACCTACAAGAAATAAGAACTGCTTAGATAACTTCCTCTTAAATTTTGATTCCTTTCATAACACGTCCTATACAGTTGACACAAATTTGTCAGACCATAAGGCCATTGTTTTAGAGCTAGATATTATTAAAGAAACACCAATCTTGAACAAAATAAGGTACAGGCCTATAACCCAGGTAGGTCTCAACACCTTGTATAATAATCTAAATATCATAGATTGGGATTTCGTAAATGACAAAAAACTAAATATTGATGAGAAATTTCACATTTTCCTGAATATTCTTGTTGAACAAATTGATGTTGCTTTTCCAGTCAAAGTAAAAAGTGAAATTCCTGAAAAATCAAATATACAATGGTATAATGACGAGTTACGAGAGATGCGTGAAAATCTCGATTTTCTACACTATTTAAAAAAACAATATCCGAATTTGGTGGGCATAGGCGATAGGGTGAAAGAATATAAACGGATTTATAGGAGAAAAATTGAATATTACAAAAAAAAATGCCAATGAGTCTTACATTTTTCGTAGCACAAACATGTCAAAAGCATCTTGGGATATAGTAAATGCTAAACGCGGGAATAATAAAAAGAGTATTAGTAATAATAATTTAAATCTAAATTGGAACGACTTTAATAATTTTTTTGCAAATATCGCTTTTGAAACAACAAGAAACATATCAACCACTATTGATCCTATCAGTCTAGTTACAACAAGTACAGCAAATAACATTTTTAATTTTTCAGAGATTTCCTTCATCGAAATGCGCGATATTATAAAAAATCTTAAAAATAATCCTAGTAAAGATGTGTATGACATAAATATGAATGTTATAATATACGTACAAGATATTATTATTCCTCTGACAAAATTAATTAATTCATGCATAAATAGTGGAACTTTTCCACAGTGTCTAAAAATCTCCAAAGTTATTCCACTTTTTAAGAAAGGCGATGTAAATGATATGAACAACTATCGACCTATATCAATTATACCTACGTTGGGAAAAATAATAGAGAAAGCCCTGTTTCAACAACTTGCTACTTTTTTTGAAGGTAATACCCTTTTGTCAAATTGTCAATTTGGTTTTCGCTCCGGTAAATCTACGACTGATGCAATTAACAAAATGGTGGAAAGTATAACAGTGGCATTTGAAAATAAAAGTTTTGCTGGAAGTATCTTTTGCGATTTGTCGAAAGCATTCGACTGTGTGCAGCATGATATTCTGGTTAATAAACTTAAAAAATATGGGCTTAGCATTACAGCTGTAAATTTCATAAACTCATATCTACTGTAAGTAAAAGTTGTTTTTTATTGAAAATTATTCCTAAATACAAAATTTGACATCCATCTAAATTATTAAAATTAAGAAAACTTTATTTTTTATTGGACATTAACGTATTATTAGAACAAAATTCCTAGATTTTTATTAAAAATTACTCCACATAGCTTCCACCAATTAATTTTTAATAAAAATGTAGGAATATTGTTCTAATACATTAATGTCCAATAAAAAATAAAGTTTCCTTAATTTTAATAATTTAGATGGATGTCAAATTTTGTATTTAGGATTAATTTTCAATAAAAAACAACTTTTACTTATAATATTTTCCTCTAAAATCAAAAATAAAGGTACTTTTCTCTTGAACCATTTTCAAGTTATCTTAATTTTTGAATACCTCGTATATCAGATCTCGATTTTTTTATGGTATTACAATTTTTTTGCCAAGCAGAACTTTTTATAAAGAATGACTTTTTTTATAAAGTCCATAATAAAAAAGTTTTTCCTCTTTGTAACTCCATCTGTGGACACACTGTATATTATTCGAAGGAAAATGCAATTAAGCAAAAACTAATTTGTTCCTTAGATATTAATACAAGCTACAATTTGTTATCAAAATGGTAGTAACCATAATCCAAGGGCGCTGGACATCGGGACACATCGAATATATTTTTCACATCACATCCTTTTTTGAAAAGCGTATATTTTTCATAGTAAAATTTGTAAATAATTTTTTTATATTTTGCACTGTTTTGAGGATATGGAAAAATAAAACAATTACCTATTCCACGATCATCTATCCCGTTAAAACTGGGTTTCTTATGTCTATACAGGATGGTCCGAAATTAGTGGTCATCATTTTACCCGCGTATTCCTCGATCAAAAATAAGACAAAAAGTTCCTACAAACATGGTCCCGAAAATGCTTCCTAAGGGAGCTACAACCCCTTAAAAGTGCATCCTTGACGATGGTTTTTTTTTAATATTTTCGAAACTAATAATAATAATAATAATAAAAATAATCACATCACCTTATTGACCATAAAACGATTAGTGATTGGCCAAAATTTCATGTTTTTATTTTTACCGGTTTCGGAAATATTAAATAAAAACCATCGTCAAGGATGCACCTTTAAAGGGTTGTAGCTCCCTTAGGAAGCATTTCCGGGGCCATGTTTGTAGAAACTTTTTGTCTTATTTTTGATCGAGGAATACGCGGGCGAAATGATGACCACTAATTTCGGACCACCCTGTATAGACATAAGAAACCCAGTTTTAACAGGATAGATGATCGTGGAATAGGGAATAGGTAATTGTTTTATTTTTCCATATTCCTGTACATATTTTTAATTTGTTATTCTGATTCTAAGTTTAAAGGATTCCTCATCTGATTATAAATACTATACACTAAATGATAAACAAAATTTATAGTACCATAATTTGATATTACATAAAAAGTGTATCAGTATCTACAATATAGTCTTATGGTGGCCTGGGCTACAGAGCATCACATATTTTCGCACGGAACCTAGTATTTAAGAAAGAGAACAATGTTGCCAAAAGTCAGGCTGCATAGAGTTATGTCAATATAATGGGCTTTCGTATCTTTTACTGTATTTATATATCCATGTGAAGCGCCCCCTATAGGGAGGTACCATGAACTTCACAGTGTATGTTGTATAGGTAAATACGACTCTGTGTGGCCCAGATGAAAATTCATGGGGGGGGTCCTAAGAACTTATCTAACCAATTAGCATTGATATACACATCGATACCTTGTTTAGCCCGGATCCGGGCTAAACAATGTCATTTCGGGCTTCACAAATGACCGTTAATATATTCAACGGGCTGCACAATGACCGTTTACATCTCTATATATATATATATATATATATATATATATATATATATATATATATATATATATATATATATATATATATATATATATATATATATATATATATATATATATATATATATATATATATATATATGTTTGAAATCATGAAAAAACACAGATTTGAAAAATGTAAAAAAATATAGGGTGTTCCATTTAAAAAAATGTAAGTTAGGTTTGTCCCGCTTTTATGGAACACCCTGTATATTCTTTGCAGGGGTTTTAAATGAGATCATTTGATTCACTACAACTTTTATTTGAAACATTTTTTCCTAACTCGAAAAATAAAGAAAATATAAGGGTGGGCCTTTTCGTTGGATAACCCTGTACAAAGTGTTTTGGAATACGCCATAATATTTTGGGGATCTTCCGTACACTGGCAGAAAGTGTTTTTAATTCAAAAACGTATTGTTAGATGTAAGTATAGTGGAAATTTCCAATAGGGAATCGTGTAGATCGCATTTTAAAAAACTGAATATACTTACCATCCCATCGCTATATATTTATAAATTAGTCTTATTCGTTAAAAAAAATTACAGAATATTTATAAGAAATAATGAAATATACAACTCGATGTCAACGCGGCATGGAACTGATTTAAGTGTACCAGTCCATCATCACACTTTTTATGAGAAAGGACCATATTATAACTCTATTAAATACTTCAATGCTCTGCCAGTATACAGTAAATTCACTTTTGAACCAAAGCAGTTTGTGAGTGAATAGGAGATAGCAGTAAAGCGAGAGCACTACACATGCGTGACTGCATGTCGAACTCAGAATGTTAGCGCTCTCGCTTTATTCTCTCCTATTCACTCACAAAGTGCTTTGGTTGAAAAGTGAATTTACTGTATTTAAAATCCATACAACACATTAATTTATTTAAAAACCAACTTAAGTCATACCTGATTGAAAATGTGTTTTATTCTGTCAGCGAATTTTTAAATACATAAATTTTAATTCATTGTGTGTGCAAAGGTATATTGTATATATATTTTTTTAAATTTATTAATGTGCATGTTTTGTTGTTTCGCTCTCGCGCGTATAAGATTTTTAAATTTTTGTGTATTTTACTATGTGTTTTTATACATTGTACTATCAAATAATTATTGTAAACTTTTGACAATGCTAATGTCTTTTTTTCTTGTAAGATCTACAGCAATAAAGAATTTATTATTATTATTATTATTACCATTACTTACCTACCGCAGCTCCACGAAAATACTTATATATTTTTTTCGAAATACATGGACCTGTACATAGGGTAAATATTAAATATTTTTAATAAATACACACGTGTCATTTTTATTTAACTTTGAATGCAGTAAGCTAGCTGTGAAGGATCTAACTATTTTAAGTTATAATTTAACTATCCATGGATGAGCCATTCGATGACGGCCAATAACCGCAGAAACCCTGTCCGACCAGCCCGACACATATTATGTCGAGTGTAGTTCCTTATAATTAATGAATGAAATTGATGATTACTGCAACTGAGTTCAAGATTTTATTTTGCGCGTTGCGTTTCTGATGCGGTAGTATGCACGTATGGCTCGACAATGGTTTTAAAAGTAGCATGTTGTGCCCTATCGATGGAATAGAGGAAAGGACTCGAGGATTCGTTAGTATTTATTCTCGTATTTATTACTTCCTAAATCTTTATTTCTTATTATCTCTTCAAATATACTATACGTATTTAATAATTTTTCACTACTTTAGTGAGAAAAGTAAAAAAAATCGAGATAATTATTTATGATGATTTAAAAACCCTTTGTGTGCTGTTGATTGGTGCTGTTGCTGTTTTCGACGGTATCGTTAAACGTTAATTAATTATGATCCCACGTAATCTCATAAACGTCTAACCGGTTTGAATGAAGTTTTGCGATGTAAATATTTATTTCTATGTGAGTAAAGATCAGGGCCGGATTTACATATTTGTGGAGGCCCGGGGCTAAAAGATGTTAGGGGCTTTTTTTTATGCTAAGGGTCAATACTCGGGACAATATAAGTGATAGTGATGACACATTTATGAATTGTGAATAAAAAATAAAGTAGATATAAAATTGTTTGAATATAAAATTTTCGATTTTTTCTTCAAAAGATTTTTTTACTGCAATTTTTGTTATTACGGCTGGTGGAGGCCCCCAAGTGGTGGAAGCTTGGGGCCATTGGCCCCTGCTTAAATCCGGCCCTGCTAAAGATTAATTGTCTACTCTTTGATGTAAATATTAACAAGAGCGCAACGGAAAGTTAAAGATTCAATACAAAATTAAAATATTCGGAGTAATTATGCACAAAATATTTCAAGTAGGTACCTATTCTGGAAAAGATGGTGGATACGTGACATAAAAAAAAGAAAAATATAAAAAATACATTTCACCTATCACCTTGTAATGGGGTCGAGTTAACTTGGAATTTTTTTTTATTCCACGAAGGTAGTTGTATCAACCTATCGGGCGCTGTTTTACATCATGCCCACGGTCTTTAACATTTCATTTCAACTGATTTCTCGGCGCGATTAAAAATAATAAAAAGCAAGGAACTAATCGAAACTAATAGTATATTCCAATTAAATTATTAAGAATAAATGTCTAGATCAAACATAAAAAGTAAAAAATGAGCTATTTTTATAGTATGCTACGGATTTTTGTGCAGGTTCAGTATTCAGTACTAAGTGTCCATAAATATTTAATGTAATTTAAGAATTTTCACGAAATGGAAGAGGGGCAACCCTCGGGGCAACCCACTAGGTCTGACCGAGCCTCGGACCGAGCCCTAGACCACTGCTCGATATACTATATATTTACAGTCAACTTAATTTTTTTTTAAATATTTTTAACTCATTGGAACTTAGTGAACATGAACTTTCCTGTTTAGAATTTATTCTAATGGCGCTATATGTTGCCTACCACCCTTTATATAAAATGGAATTCACTGATTTTGCTTAAAGAGGTTCAAGTCGAAGGAACATGGTTTATTGTTTATTTCGAAAGATAATTAGAAAACCGTTAATCTTTTTTATTTATGAAATATCATTCGAGGTCGTTAAGACAAGGTGATCGTTGCATTAACCTGAATAGATCACTGATCTCTCAAGTTCAATGAAACTCGATAAAATTACACTTCGTTACATAAATTCGTCATTCATCAGTAGTAAAATAGTAAAGAAATATATAAATAACAAATATGTAATATCAATATATTATGTACAGGGTGTTCACGCGAGAATTGAATCCGCCGCCTAGATCCTTCCACTTTAACACAATTTGAAAAGTAAAAATTCTTTCCTTAACGATTTTTTCCGCAGTTTTATTATTACAAAAATATATGATACTTATATACGAGCTTATATATTTGGATAAAAAATGGCGGAGCTATTCAACGTCGAAAAAGAAATACGGCTAGTGATGATTTTAAATTTAATTTAAATTAATAAAAATATTACACATTTAATATATTAAAAAACAAACAAAAAGTATAAAACAAAACTAGACAGACGAAGCAATTTTGGATTATAGATGAGTAATTATTTTATTAATTGCCTAATTAATTAATGGTTATTAGTAGACTTAATTACTGCAAGAGACTCAACGTCGAAAAAGAAATACGGCTAGTGATGATTTTAGATTTAATTTAAATTAACAAAAATATTACACATTTAACAAACATATTAAAAAACAAACAAAAAGTATAAAACAAATTCTTCATAGCACCCTATTTTTTTCGTCACTCATAACAATTTAATTTAATCATGTTAAACGATTTCATGATATGTAATCGGTAAATTAATTTTTTTGTGAGTAAATGTTATTTTTTAAATTGTGCGACATTTAATAGGAATAGGTGTGTTTTTTAATGTTTGTTAATTGTGTAATATTTCTGTTAATTTAAATTAAATTTAAAATCATCACTAGCCGTATTTCTTTTTCGACGTTGAATAGCTCCGCTATTTTTTATCTAAATATATAAGTATCATATATTTTTGTAATTAGAAAAGAACGCTCTATCGACATATGTAAAAATATATAGGGTGTTCCATAAGAAAATAGTACATTTTTTATTCACCCTGTATACTGTTGGCTCTAGAAAACTCTGGTTAGCATATTCAAAAACTCGGGAGAAAAGGGGGTGGTTATTTTAACGTGGGACACCCTGTACAAATAACCTTGTAAATACGTCTGACAAGTTATACAGTACCAGTAGATAAAACTCGGCGGCAGTCGTGGTGCGATTTTACGTTTCTCCGCACTTAAAAAAATCTAAATTATCCACATAAAATTCGTCTACCATGCAGGAATGCACTTTTGGCAAGTTGTCCGAAGCACCTTTCACAAAACCTTATTCCGTATTTCAACAAAATAAAAAAAACAGACCAAAAGAACATGAAAACAAATATCCTGTCCTGTCGTCTCATGATCCGCCATTAATATCATTAATGGCAATTGTCAGACTATGCCATGGTGTAAGACAATTAGGTGTTGAAACTCCTCAATTAGAGTGTCTCCAAACTGTTAACGCAAGAGACGCGAAATCGTAAGACAAAGAGAGAGTGTGGGTGGCCACGAGGGCCGCGCGGGCTGCGCCCCACATCGTCCCTAGTTAATTTCCACTTCATTTTACCAGGTCGAAAAATATACCATTCGATGCAGATAAATATGTAGAACACGATTGTTGAAAAATTATGTGTCTAAATTGTCGGCTACTGTGCAAAAAAAAAAAAATAAAAACCATAAATTAAATTGGACGCCGGCACGTTTAACTCGAAACGCTGTTAAAACCGCTCGAGTTATGAAAAAAATTAACATAAACAATTTTATAGAGAACTAAATTTCCTATAAAAAAGTCAGTGACGGCATATGTCTATCTTAAATATTTTAGGCGTGAGCACGGTGTAAGACAATTCTTACACCGTGGGCGTGAGTGTGGCTGAAAGTTGTGCGCTGGAAAACGATAAGTTTAATTTAACAAAAGATCAGCGCGCGAATTTGAGGCGCCCCCACACCAAAACTATTAAAGATAGACTAATGCCACCACTGACTTTTTTATAGGAAATTTAGTTCTCTATAAAATTGTTTATGTTAATTTTTTTCATAACTCGAACGGTTTTAGCAGCGTTTCGAGTTAAACGTGCTGGCGTCCAATTTCATTTATGGTTTTTATTTTTTTTTGCACAGTAGCCGACAATTTAGACACATAATTTTTCAACAATCGTGTTCTACATATTTTTCTGCATCGAATGGTATATTTTTCGACCTGGTAAAATGAAGTGGAAATTAACTAGGGACGATGCGGGGCGCAGCCCGCGCGGCCCTCGCGGCCACCCACTCTCTCTCTTTGTCTTACGATTTCGCGTCTCTTGCGTTAACAGTTTGGCGACACTCTAACCATACGATACATTGAGGCGTTTCATCACCTAATTGTCTTACACCATGGACTAAGCCTAATCGGAATCGTGCGCGTGAGCTGTGACCTGGGTTTTAAGACGTCACTGAGCGTGGGAATTCAAAATTATTTAGTACTAATGCAAATTTCAAACTTTAAAATAAAATATTAATAGACAATAAATCAACACTTTGTTGCTGTTTTTATCAATTAAAACCCCTAAGTTATTCACTACACCTACAGGTATTAGAATATCACAATTATGTTATGAGGAATAACCCTTAAACGCTCGTTTTGTAACTGTACTGTATTCATTCAGGAAACACCTATTTCCTTGTTATGAAAATAACTAGAATATATTGTTGTTCCTAAGCCCTTATCAATTTGAAAATAAAAGTCATTATTAGACATTTTAAATGTAGGTCATATAATATATCTAATCAAATGTTTAAAAAACAATTAATTGCTTGGTCGCAAAATAATAAAACAAACAGATAACAGTCTTGTCATGAGAAACATTACTTGAGATTATTTAAATTTGCATTTTACGTCAGACTTTTATTAAAAGTGAACAAGCCGGAGATTAAACCGATGTATTATTATTATATTTGTTTTACTGTTGACAAATAATGATTTACTTTTTTAAATTAGGGATACCGACAGGTTAAATAAGTTAATATGACTATATAATCAGTGAATATATTTAATTAAAGGAGATCCGAGGGCATTGTCATAATATCATTGTGACTCTGGCTCGACAATGTTTTTTGAGCTAATGGGATACTCACAAGTTATATTTTTCTATCACCGCAATAATTATTCTTTATCTACTCTTATTAGGTTATTTATTAATTAATCAACTAAATAGTTTTGAACAATTATTAGTAAGTATCCATAAACAAATAGAGTTGGCCGTTGATTCGTAAAAATTAATAATAAAAAAACATTTTTAAAAACAAGCTTTTATTTAAATGCTCTAAAAAGAAGAAAATAAACTTTAAATTAAATCAAACCCATCAATTTATTACATTATACAATTTATATGATATAAAAGCTTGTCGCTAGTGTTTAATATTGTATTCTTGTTTATTTACACAGGCAAATCTCGCGACAAGCTTTTATATCATAAATTGTATAATGTAATAAATCGATGGGTTTGATTTAATTTAAAGTTTATTTTCTTCTTTTTGGAGCATTTAAATAAAAGCTTGTTTTTAAAAATGTTTTTTTATTATTAATTTTTATTTTATTTTATGGTCCTATTTATATTAACGTCCTGGCGAAGTTTAGCTTAGAGCTATTCTAACACTCAACCAGGACACACCACATACACCCATTCCCTCCGACATTGCCATCTGTCGGAGCTGGGACTCGAACTCAGGAGAGATAGGCAGTAGCTAGTCGCCTTGTGCCACTCAAGGGCGTTCTAGCCCGCTGCACTATCCTCGGTAATGTAATGAGATACGGTCACCCATCCAAACGCCGGCTTCGACAAACTCTGCTTTGCTTCGTTGATCGAAGACCGGCACTTGTACGCATGACCCCATCTCACTATTATATTTTTTATTTTTTAGTTTTTTCGTATTCTTTTCGTATTCTTCTCAGCAAACCCTTTCATTTGATACCCATATTATGATGGTAGATAAGAAAATTTTGTCCACCATCTTGGGGCGTCCGCCATATTGAATTTAGTGTGATGTCATTTTATTTTTCGTATTCTTTTCAGCAAACCCTTTTAATTGATACCATATTATGGGGGTGCATAAAAAATAACTAGTCCGCCATCTTGGGGCGTCCGCCATATTGGATTTAGAATGACGTCACTTAGCTAAACATGCATTGTCATCCAAACTAAACGTGTATGCAAAATTTCAGCTCAATCGGTTGGGGATAACTCTCGGGATAACTATTTTAAAATTCAGTTGCAAGATTTGACCTAAACAAACAAACGAACAAACAAACATACATGCATTGCAATGCAAGTTAAATAAAAGCTTGTAATAAAAAGTCGCGGTTGCCTAGCCTGTCCAATAGAAATTCTTTTCCGATACGGTGAAATACAATGGTCCATACTATTGAGGGGAGGAAAGTGATTTGACATTTGAATATTTTTGACGTTTTGTGCCAAAAATGATGGATTCGGACTTGCAAAGATTAGTATTTATTGTTATAATCGTAGTTAAAGTATAGTATTCAACTCGTGGTAATACTAAATAACTCACTTGATGAATTACAGCTCTCGCCTTCGGCTCGTACTGCAAAATTCATCGGCGTGAGTTATTTAGTATTAGTATTTAGTATATACCACTTGTAGAATTATATACTATTTTACTATTTTACTGAGATTATCGTCCAAAATTCAATCACGTTTTAAAGATAGAATGAAAACCAATTTTTTACGAAATGCCGTTTACATGGTGATCCACAGAATACAGTTTTGCAAGAAATTAAGCCACGGTTTCGTAGGCAAAAAGAGTGTTTTTTTTTTGTTTTGAACAAAAAAACATATTTTGTTTTGAACATGTTTTAACTGTTTTATAAAAAAAACCTCGAAAAAAACATGTTTTAAACAAAAGAAAACCCTGTTTTACATGGCCGCGCTGACCAATGCATTGTGTGCAGTGTACACAATAATAATATTGTTAGGACTCCTTCACACTTGGATTCCTTAAATCGCATTCCGGAATCCGATTCCAGAAGCACGCTGAAACTTTCCATACACTTAAATAGTCTTTTCACACAGAGATTCCGTAGAATGCATATATTATATAGAAACCTACAGGGCGATTCAAGAATTGGATTCCGGAATGCGATAAAGAAACCAAGTATCCTAAACAACAGCCAAATGAAGCAGAGGACAACACAAATGTTTGAGATTTTTAAAAGGGGTTAAAAATAGAAATAAATATTCATGAAATCTCTAAACTTGGATACATCGACTTTTCATCGAATGTAGAAAATTTAGTCTGTCGGTCTGATTGTCCATTTGTCGCAAAAGTAAAAAAGTATAATTGTAAACTAGCTACCTATTATAACTTTCAATCATTTTGTCTTGATTCTTTCGTTGACACAAATAATCTCTTTCTGTTCCTTGGAATATATAGACGCATATTTTCATTTTTTTTTCCGATTTAGCAAATATAAATATATAAGTATATCCTCTTCTGCTTCACTTGAAATATAGTCTTCTACACAAACTTCACTCGACATCTTTGTAAAAACTGACATATTGTGTTTTGTGCTAGCGTCGCGTCGTAGTCATGTTGGAGACACTTTTATTTATTGTCACCTACGTGTTGATGTCGTGTTGCTCCGTGAGGATAAGGGCGTAAGGTTTTTTCTGTGTCCTGTTATAACTTCTCGTGGCTCATATTTTGCTACAATATTTAAGTCACAGTTACCCCTTGTTTTTGAAGATATTACAATGAAACTAGGCGTAGTTCATATTCGCAAAAATCAAACAGATGAATAACTCGGGGAAGCTACAAAATTCATTGATATGTGAAAACGATAATAAAGGACATGATGGGCAAAAATGTCAATGATGACCAATTGAACCTTTCACCACACGTGAATTTGTTTGTACCTAAGGTAAATCCCTGAGTTATTCATTTGTTTGATTTTCGGGAATAGACCTAAAATGCCACATTTTGATGTATTTGAAGATATTTATATGACTGATGGTCGAGATGGTAGAGTACCTGCCTCTCACCCAAAAGTCCCGGGTTCGAATCCCGGTCGTGGCAATGGAAAATACTGTGAGAGGGATTTTTCCATTATACACGGATATTGGATGTGTGTCCCTTGTCTTTAAATGTGTAGCCCCCTCCCGCACAAGGCTCAGCCTTCTGGGATAAAGGGGGTCGTAATTACATGTGGTGTATTTATTTATTTATATTTTCGGACTTCCGGTTTAGCCGGAAGCGACACCAATTCTTGATTTTTAAATGGAACACCCTGTATATTATTGTATTTTCAGAATACTGGGAAAATTCTGAATGGGTTTAAACTATTTTGGTGAGTTTTAACGCCAGAGGCAAATTTTCTTTTGAATTTAGAATGCTACGATTAACTTTAAATCGTCATAAATTACCTCGTAAATTACATAAGAAATAATAGGTCAATACAAATTTGATTTTAATCAACAAATTTAATAACTAGGTGCATTCTAATCTTTTGAAATTAGTTTCTTGCAAAAGAGTATTTTTTTTCAAATGGGACCACCTGCAGCACTCCCTCAGTTAAACAACTTATCAAGACCAATCCAACGGTCCCGTCAAATCAAAAATCCATTGAGTATTAAACTCAAAAAATTTATTATTAGTTTTTCATTATGATAGAAAAATAGTAAAAATTATTTTTAATAAGCTATGGAAAACAAAAATTGTTTGACAGTTTTTTTTTTTAGTTAAATACCATTGAGTAAAAAATAATAAAGAGGTGCAACTGTCAAGGTTTCGAGATTTTAGTATTGTATTTCTTTGCCAATAACTTCATGATTATCATCAATTTTTAGTGCTACGGGAAGGTATTTGTAATGTGGCTGTATAGCCCTGAAAATTGAAGACAATCATGAAGCTATTGGTAAAAAAATACAACACTAAAATCTCGAAACCTTGACAGTTGCGCATCTTTATTATTTTTTAATCAATGTTAAATACTCAATGGATTTTGGATTTGACTGTATCGTTGGATTGGTCGTGAAAAGTTGTATTTTGAGGAGGTGCTGCGGCATTTGACAAAAAAAAACTTTTGCAAGAAATTAATTTCTGTTCAGAAAAGTCGACTTATCTATAAGGACGGAAACAGGCATAATCATTTAAAATTTTTATATTGTCATAAACTATTTTAACACATTTTTTAATGTAAAACGTAAGAAGTCCTCGCAAAAGTCTATACACATAGTTTTTTTTGCTCTCCCTTTTTTAGTTTATAGTTTATAGTTCGTATATATAGCAAAATTGTTTCCAATTCCAAATCTTCCTAATTTTATTACAAATGAGGTTATACATAGTAGAAGAAGTTTTAATCCACAGTTGAAATTTAATGCAAAAAGTAATTAGTTAGTACTAAATCTTTAACCCAATCTAAGAGCATTTTTGTGCAACTATTTATACTACTGGGTTATGAGTGTTATGACAATATTGAATCCAATATCAAAAATCGGTTATAAAATTATAATGAATTAAATTATTACTGCTATTGCGTGAGATAACAAAAATGTTAATAACCGTGTTGACAATTTTTCAGCCAATTGAAACAGGTTTGTTATTTAACGAGTTATTTAAATAAGAAAACGAAAGACAATTCGAATAGCAATTGAAAGACAATTCGTAGCAGATTATTGATAGTATAATAAACCCATTTTGTCAACATGTGGATGAGAGACAATACTTGTGATATGATATAAGTAGAAAAATATTTCTTGAAATCGTCGATTCATCCTGACCCTGCCATTACTATAATTAATGAGTTTATTTGTAAACATACGCTGTTTATAAAGATTTATATTCATTATTCATTGGATTATTAAGTGGTATATTTCGAAATTTACTCTCAGGAAAAAAAAACCATCATCAGATACAAGTAATCTGAGAAATATTGAAGTTTCATAATTATTTAAATTTTTCACGTTAAGTAATTAGTTTGATCATATTGTTATTTATTACACGGACAAAAATGTAAACGTGAAGAACGCTTTTGAATGCAAGTGATGCAAATGTTAGAACACAAGTACCTATATAAAAGTAGGTATATACCGGGTGCCACAGGATACTGGCTCACCCCTATATTTCCTTTATTTTTTAACTTATCCATTTGAAATTTGGGGGGCATAAACTACCGTTTAAAATGTATTTCTGCACATTACAAACACTATGGTACCACTTCCGGTTTATCCGGAAATTACCTCAACTTTCGATTTTCAAATGGAACACCCTGTATATTTTTACATATTTGGATGCAGGGCAACATTCTGCATACACCATGTAAGTTTCGCGAATTTTTGAGCCGATGATCAATTTTTTCAAGCATCTTAAGAAATCCGTCTAGAGTGCTTTGGAATTCCAAAATTCGTTATACGGTAGGTAAACTTCAAAGGAAAAATATAATTTTTCTTTTCGTTTCACTAACAACTGTTTGCGAAGCCTCCAAAGTTGAACATATCACTTTTTTATCGAAAACTTTTTTTTTTCAAATGGGAAGGTGGTGGCTCATAGTGTTTGAAAAATTATAATTTTCTTTCCGATTTCATTGATATCTATTTCATATCTGTGCTATTTATTTTCAATTTTATTTCATTCGTTTAAAAATATAAAATCCGGACTTTCACGGATTTCTTAAAATGCTTGAAAAAACTGAACATCGGCTCAAAAATTCGCAAAACTTACATGGTGTATGCAGAATGTTGCCCTGCATCCAAATATGTAAAAATATACAGGGTGTTCCATTTGAAAATCGAAAGATGAGGTAATTTCCGGATAAACCGGAAGTGGTACCATAGTGTATATAATGTGCAGAAATACATTTTAGACGGTAGTTTATGCCTCCCAAATTTCAAATGGATAAGTTAAAAAATAAAGGAAATATAAGGGTGAGCCAGTATCCTGTGGCACCCGGTATAGCTGCCCCACGTGGTTGTGTACAAGGTGTGGAATATTGCATATAACTTTTTAAGTAGCATTTATTTTTACATTGACATTAACGGAAGTTATTTTTTGTTATTGCCATTTTTAAAAGAAAAAGTTGTATTATAAAAGTATATTTCGTCAATTTTAATTGACGAATATTGCTCAGCTAGGAACATTAAATTTGTATTACCACTAGATTATAAATAATATAAAACCAGACACGACACAGGTTTATCAAAAGCATACTACGTGAATCACAGGAATGCCCACCAACTTATCAAAAATCTCTCCCCCTTATTCATTCCTTAATCCATGATCAAAGTTATTGTAAATACAGAGAGACTGACAAACATTAATAATTAATAAACACTTCGATTCAGCTTAAAGCGCCAAAATTTCATTTCCTGTGATGATCACAAATCACAATAGTTACAACACCAAAGATAACAAAGTAAAAATTTTTCTTACGCGAATTTAACGGGTTGCAATGAAATACCAAATAAAATTAGAAGCGTTAAAGCATAAACTCATTAAGAGTTAAGTAATAATAGCGGTGTTATTGAACTCAAATCTAAATCTGCATTCACATTCGACAACCGAAAAATATACCAGTAGAAGTTGTATTTGCAGAATTATTTATTTAAATAGTTGATTGAGTCGATCTTTACTTGATGGAAATCCATGTTAACATTGAATGAAATAAAACTTAACTGTTTTATGATTTCCACAAATCTTTTATATTTATATATTTTACAAAATATATAAACTATTGTTTATATATTTTACAAAATATATAAACTATTGTTTCGCCACACAGTGGCTTCGTCAGATGTTGAGTACTAGACTAAACTACTTACAGAACAAGGGTATTTAAAGTCTTCTAGAGTATAATAAAATATTAACAGAGTTGTAAAATTAATTTTGAATAGGTGGGTAGCTTAAATATGAATAAATATGAAAAATCAAGAAGTATTCAACAAAAACAGAATAAACTCACTCTCTCGATATCAAATATTAACAATATTGTAAAATTAATTTTGAATGGGTACATAGTTTAAACATAAATAAAAATATGAGACAATCAAGAAGTATTCAAATAAACAGATATGGTAGATATATGATTAAAACAGATTTAACAATGGGGAAGAATTAGTTTCAAGTTGGTCATTTAGGATTATATCTGAATTTTTCAATTTGTTAATTTCCAAAGATTCTAATAATGTTAATTTTGGTCCTTTATTTTCTGAATATAAAATATCAAAGTTTTCATTAAATTGATGATTTTCTTCGAACAGATAATTAGAACATTAGAACAGAGAAAGTTGCTAAAAATTTGAAAAAACAAAATATTAATATTGCTTATAAAACTACAAATACACTTGGTAAATTTATTAAAAATAATAAGGATAAAATTAAGAAAGATAATAAATCAGGAATCTATAAGCTAACCTGTGGTACCTGCCCTAAAGTCTATATTGGTCAAACCGGAAGAAGTTTTAAGAAAAGAATAGGAGAGCACAAAAGAAGCTTTACACATAGAAAAGATGATTCTACTTACGCTAATCATCTGTTCGAAGAAAATCATCAATTTAATGAAAACTTTGATATTTTATATTCAGAAAATAAAGGACCAAAATTAACATTATTAGAATCTTTGGAAATTAACAAATTGAAAAATTCAGATATAATCCTAAATGACCAACTTGAAACTAATTTTTCCCCATTGTTAAATCTGTTTTAATCATATATCTACCATATCTGTTTATTTGAATACTTCTTGATTGTCTCATATTTTTATTTATGTTTAAACTATGTACCCATTCAAAATTCATTTTACAATATTGTTAATATTTGATATCGAGAGAGTGAGTTTATTCTGTTTTTGTTGAATACTTCTTGATTTTTCATATTTATTCATATTTAAGGTACCCACCTATTCAAAATTAATTTTACAACTCTGTTAATATTTTATTATACTCTAGAAGACTTTAAATACCCTTGTTCTGTAGGAAGTAGTTTAGTCTAGTACTCAACATCTGACGAAGCCACTGTGTGGCGAAACAATTGTTATGTAGTTTATATATTTTGTAAAATATATAAATATAAAAGATTTGTGGAAATCATAAAACAGTTAAGTTTTATTTCATTCAATTATTTATTTAAAATAAAAATTCCTCATTCGAATTTTCTTTGATTACGTTATTTGTTAATTTCTACATTGATTTTAATTAAATAAAGAATTGAGATTTTAATATATAAATATATTGTTGAAAGTTTTAGTCACTTTGAATTTAACTCGTGTGATCATCATAGTTACTTGTGGATATAAAAATTTTCCATTTTATTTGGTATTAATCGGTCTTATCCCCTTTATTCTTTCTTTCTATTTACGACATTTGTGACTTTTATACTGTGATGCTACTGATAATCGGTATTTTTCGGAGTGCATACACTCCTTGAATCGTTGCTAAAACCATAAGATTCAATTCATTATACTGAGAAATGGGTAAGGTAAGGAATGCATAAAAATCATTTCTGGATGTTCGACAATTAATTTCACAAAACTTAGATTATATATTTTAGCCTCAAAATTGTCTGTAGAGCTAGTTCCCACATGTAGAGGCGTGAGATTTTCTTTTTCTGATGGACCAGTGTTGGACTTACTGTACTTTAGCGGGTGGGACATTATTTTTGTATTTATTGTGGGAAAGTACTAGAAAAATTAATTTAAGTAAGCTTCTGCCATATTTACAATTTATTTATTTTTTCGTATGTAATATCATAAGTGCTTAAAATTTTATCGATAAATTTTTTTCGAGAGCGATATTGCCTAGTAATATTAAGAGTGTAAATTGGCCACTTTATTATCTAATTAAATCACGAGCGCTTTAGCGCGAGGGATTTAATTTTTGATAATAAAGTGACCAATTTACACGAGTAATATTACTGTTGGCAATATCGCTCGAGAAAAAATTTATAGGTAAAATTTTCAAGCACGAATGGTATTTGCGGAGAATATTTCACGAATAAATTATTTAAATACAAAAACATATCTTTAACGACGAAATGTCAAAGTAACGTATTAAGTGACAGTTGACATAAAGAATGATTTTATCGCGATAAAACTGTTTCAGGGATTTTATCGATATAATACTGCTGTCATTGGTCCAAATTTAAAAATTGTAGTAGTTTCATTGGTTAATAATTTCTGAGTGAAATAATCAATTTAAATTGTTTTTTCAAATTCATTTCTGTAGAGTTGCAGTCGGGCATGGTCGACTGCAAATACCTAATTGAATAAAGTTTTAGTGGATTTAGTGGAATATTTGTTTTTACTTTTTTCTAATTGTCTCATTAAAAGTACCTTAATACAATTTCAGACTAAACCTAATCTAACTAAAATTAGGTAGATCGACCATGGGATACCCCGAGTTTATGGATACCATTTCGATATCTTACATCTTTGTATTTTTAAATGCTTAATCAAGAAACTTCAAACGTTTTACTTTTAAATTTTAATAAAATTTAGTTGAAATAAAACAAGACTGTACGCTTTTCTGGTCAGGGATGTGTCCCATTTTTAATGATATCTATATCTATCATACTATTTTACATACAAAATTAGAATTAAACTACTTACTAATACTACGGTTAAGTGAGGTGTTAACAGTTCAAACTTTATATGTGCCTAAGTGTCACTGTCACCCTGGAAAATCCTGTATAAGTAAGATCGAGGATCTCTACTAAGATTTTCAGAAATTCTAAAATATCGGGAGGTGAAACTGCATTGAAATCGGTTGCTTTCTACCATCTTTAAAAATTGTGAAAATTCTAAGATGTAGATGCATATTTGCATTGTAATTTAAATATAAATTTTATGTGTACGTCGGCCGTCAACCTTTTTAATAATTTTTTAAAGGCCAATAATGTATGAATAATATTATTAATGTACGTCATCATTATAGTTGATCATCTGTAGTATCTAAATATAGTGTTGTAGCTATATCAAGACTTTTAATATTTCGCTAGACACAGGATGAGAAGACATACGTTATTAAATGTTGCCTAGAAACGTGTATATACATATGGGGGAGTTAAATTTTTCGCCGAAACTATGTAACGCCACTGCTTTGTACGGTTGTTTTTAAGATTTTCCGAATATCTGCTCAATTTGGAAGAAAAAAGGTATCTTCTAATTTATTCGTACAACGCTTACTTTTCGAGTAAAATAGCAAAAAGAACTTCCATGACTAAACTTTATTGCAAATTTATCATTTATTTTACATTGCTGAACAATCTTGGCATCTTGATACCCAATAGTAATACTATAAAAACTGACAGGGTGACAGGTCAAACATTGACTGACAGTAATGTTTCATTGTTTACCATGGGCAACTAGGATTATTAATTTTATTATTATTGTAATAAAGGTTTTAGTGTTTTAGTGGAGATATAAAGAAAAAACAGCCGTTTTACTCGAAAAGTAGGCGTTGTACGAATAAATTAAAAGATACCTTCTTTCTTCCAAATTGAGTTGAGATTCGGCGAAAAATTTAACTCCCCCACCCCGTAACGGCGCCACTGGAAACAGTATAAAGGCAAGATTCCGTAAAACAATAAAGGCTTAAAAAACATCGCCGCCCCTAAAATTTCAAGTGAATAGCTTTCATAATTTTAGAGTTATTAAAGAAATGGTTTATTTTTCACAAAACTTTAACACCCTGTATCTTTGTTAGCAATCACCTAAGGACATAAGTTGATAGGAACTTTTCCACTTATTTTAAGTCCCTCTATCACCTGCCGAAGTTTGTCAGGTAAACTTCGGACCACCCTAGTAATGTTCAACCCCATTTGACACGGCACTGGGACCGGCTACTCAGAACTAGCAAAGTGCTGACCACCAAGATTCTATTACTATTATAATATTATGATATACTATTTTACATTGCATTATATTCATTCCTATTTTGTACCTTCATCAACCAAGGTCTTTCTTAAATAAAAAAACAAAATAATTATTTCTAATTGAAATTTTTATTGAACATGATTGGCGCAGTCGAAAAGGATCACATCCGTGATTAGTGTTACATCGTGTTTTCATTAGTCTCGTGAATTTTCAAATTCTCAAGGTGTGAACGAACCCATTTTTGTGTTTCCCGAATTGTGAGTGTGGTGAAAATCTAACGAAGACGTTCATCAAGCAGATCAATTGGAGACAGAAAGAAGGATCCCAGGGTGCTGAAGTTAGTAGGCATCCACGAAAACATCAGGGAGCGAATTCAGTAACCTCCTAAGAAGACTTTGACGAAGATAGGAACTAGGAATCAACAACTACGTTGACAACATTTCGCATAACCACAGTGGTAAGTGGAATTTCTCTATCCTAGCATCCCCTAAGTTTATCCTTTCCTGGTAAAAATCGATTTTGTCAAGTTAGGTGTAACATTGTGTTAAAAACTTAGATTTTGTCTATTGTAGACGACGTAGATTAAGAAACAATTTTGAAAAAGTTGCACATGCAGTATTTGATTTATTAAAATAATTTAAAGAAATTGATATTTTATTAAATGATATAAGGTATTAAATGTTTAGTTAATGTCCGATATTGATATTTTAAGCGAGCTTTTAAGCAATTCTCTTAAGTTAAGTAACGATTTAGATTTAAATAATTTAAGCAAGGAAAATATTTCAAATAAAATAATGACTCCACCAAGTGGAAGCGGTATTCAACAACCTACAACAGTAATTAACTCAACCTTATTAACACAACATATTTCTCTCATACCCAACTTTGATGGCAATGCTAACAAATTAGAAAATTTTATAAGTATTTGTGATAGATTTATAATACAATATTACAGCGCAAATGAGGAAAATTTCAACGAATATTTACTTTTAGCTATAACTAGTAAACTAACCGATGATGCACAAAATTTAATTTATTCTCGACCCGAATTAAATACATGGGATTTAATAAAAAATGCACTTAGAATAAATTTTGGAGAACTCCGCGACAGAGAATCTCTAGAACAAGATTTAATAACGATTACACAACAGCGTAATGAAAGTTTTATTGAATTAAGTGAAAGAATCAAATTAATACGAAGTAAATTAAACTCAAAAATTAGAGCAGACTCAAATTTAGACCCCAATACAAAATTAATTTATTTAAATCAATATGATAAACTTGCATTAAACACATTTATTCGTAATCTACGAGGTGAAATAAAAACTATCATTAGATTAAGAAATCCTCAATCAATCGAACAAGCTATTGCTTTAGTTATCGAAGAAGAAAATTTTAATCAAAACGCTACACAATTGCAAAAAAGTAGTAACCAAACTAATAAACATTTTAATCAAAAACTAAATAATCCAAATACAAACTTTCAACAAAATTATTATTCGCCACAAACAACAAACCAATCTTTTCAATATAAACAACAACAAACTAACCCACATTTTAATAAACATTGGACTTTACCAAGACAATATATCAGAATTTTCAAACAAGACAGACTTTCCCTAGTCAACCAATTAATGTACAACCACGACAAATCAATCATGTATTCCCAACCAATCGACAAGTCTTCGGACCACCCCAAAATGTTTTTAAACCACAGCCAAATCGAGTAATTAATAATAAACCTGAACCAATGTCAATTCAAAGTAGAGTACCCAGTAATTTTAACAAAAATTCAAGTAACAATGTTTTCAGAAACTTTAATCCAGCATATAATAGACAAGTTCAATGGCAATCACGTGAACTGAATAATATTGATGAATCTCCGGAATCTTTTGACTCGGAATCATTTTACCCAATTACCCCAAATAACATGACTAACGAATTTATCAATTATTGTGACGTAACAATGCCAATTGCTAATTGTACTGATTATCAAACTTCTTATGAGAAAACTGAGTTTGAACCTACATCAAACGAAGTCGAACAAAATTCATATTACTACCAAGACATGAATCAAAACGAAAATTTTCATACGAGCGGACAGACAGACAATCCGACGTAATAGAAATGAACACTAACGTCGTAAATGCTTTACCATATGTACAAATTCAATCTCCACCTCTTAAATTACTAATTGATACTGGAAGTTTCATATCAATAATAAAACCTTCCGTAATAGAAGATTATTTTCCAGAGTATATTGTACATTTACCTTCTATTATTAAAACGAGTTTAGGACAAAAAGAAATACGTTATAAAGCTAAAATACCAGCTTTTAATGAATTTCAATGTAATAATTACGAAATTGATTTTACGTTATTTAATTTTCACGAATATTCGATGGTATTATAGGACTTAAAGATCTCATATCTATGAATCTAGGCATTGATTTTAAAAATCAGAGACTAGTAAACGAATATCATGAACTACCATTTTATTACAGACAACCTGACGAAATTTCTTTTAAATTTGAAATTCCACCTAAGGAAACTTTAATTAAAGACTATCCTGTTACTGTTAAAGACGGAGAAATAATTGTACCACCTTGTAAAATTAATAATTTAATTGTACCCGAAACTTTAACCTTTGCAAAAAATTATAGAGCTTATTTCGAAATTTACAACTACACTGAGAAAACAATCACTGTTGATTTACAAGAACCTTTTTCGGTTATCCCTTTATGTAATCAATTTGAAATGCATAATATTAATATTAGTTACGAAAACTCTTTCCACTCAATGCAAAAATCTGATTTTTCTAATTTAATACGAACTAATCACATGAACGTTGAAGAGCGTGAAGCTATTATTAAAATTTGTGAAAAATATAGTGATGTTTTTCATAAAGAAAACGAGAAACTAACTTTTACCAACCAAATCAAACACGACATTAAGACAAAAGACGAAATACCAATTCATACTAAACTAAATCATATCGTTTCCCTTAGTGTCATAAGACGGAAGTAAAAACCCAAATTGATAATATGCTAAAAGACGGAATAATTAGACCATCTTCTTCCCCATGGTCTAACCCAATTTGGATTGTACCAAAAAAACCCGACGCTAGCGGTAAACGCAAATGGAGAATCGTAGTTGATTACAGGAAGTTAAATGAAAAAACCGTGGACGATCGATATCCAAACCCTAACATAACTGATATTTTAGACAAACTCGGTAGGTGTAACTATTTTTCGACCTTAGACTTAGCGAGCGGCTTTCACCAGATCGAAATGGAGACAAATTCTATACAAAAAACTGCTTTCAATGTTGAACACGGCCATTTTGAATACCTCAGAATGCCGTTTGGGTTAAAAAATGCCCCCGCAACGTTTCAACGCGTCATGGACAACGTGTTAAAAGACTTACAAGGAAAAATATGTTTGGTGTACATGGATGACATCATCATATTCTCAACATCATTACAAGAACATATCGCTAACTTAAAATTAATATTTGACAAATTAAGACAATCGCGGCTAAAAATACAACTAGACAAGTCAGAATTCTTGAGAAAAGAAGTCGAATTTTTAGGACATATTCCGGAAGGAATAAAACCAAACCCGAACAAAATTAAAGTTATACAAAATTTTCCAATAAAGACAGCCCGAGACATAAAATCATTTTTAGGACTGTTAGGTTATTATAGACGGTTCATCAAGGACTTCGCGAAACTGACGAAACCTTTTACTAAATGCTTAAAAAAAGGACAAAAAATTGAACATACCCCAGAATTTTTAGAATGTTTTGAAACTTGTAAAAAACTATTAATCAATGATCCAATCTTAATATACCCTGATTTTTCGAAGGAATTTAATTTAACAACAGACGCAAGTAACTTTTCCATATCAGGAATTTTATCTCAAGGCCCTATAGGAAATGATCGCCCTGTAGCTTACGCCTCGCGAACGTTAAACCCTGCTGAACAAAACTATAGTGTTATCGAACGTGAACTACTAAGTATAGTCAATTTTACTAAATTTTTCAGACCTTATCTTTTTGGAAGAAAATTTAATATAGTAACTGATCATAAACCACTTGTATGGCTTTTTAATATGAAAGATCCAAACTCCCGCTTAGTAAGATGGCGTTTAAAACTCGAAGAGTTTGATTATAAAATTATTCATAAAAAAGGCAAAGAAAATACAAATGCAGACTGTTTATCGAGAATTGAGATAAATGTTAACGAGAACGAATCTATTATTCCAAATTATGACTTATCTGAAAATAACAAACTAATATCAGACTTTCCTGAAACCAACACTCTTAGAAAACCCGACAATACTAAAACGTTAAGTACTAGTAATGACACACAACACTCATCTGTTGAAAATCCCATTATTAGCATACCCATTACTGACGACCCAATAAATATGTATAAAAATCAATTACTAATTACACATTCCAAACAATCACTTGCTACCTTAATTAGAAAGTCACACGACCAACATTTTGGCAATACAAGACATACTCTTATTATCCCTAAAGTGCCAAATGAACAAGCGTTAATAGGTGCGCTCAAACAGTTTTTCACCCCGCGCATGACGTACACCCTAAAATTTATAGACTTAGACGTAATGCCTTTTGTAATAACAACCATTCAAAATCATTTTAAACATGATAGTGTTAAATTTAGACAAAGTAATACATTACTAAAAGACGTAACCGAAGAAAGTAGACAAAAAGAACTAATAAAATATCATCATGAGGGCAAAACATGTCATAAAGGCATAAACGAAGTAAAGACCAGTTTATCCAAACTTTACTACTGGCGCTTTACATAAATTCCTGCGAAATATGTCAAAAATCCAAATATGAACGACACCCAAACAAAATAAAATTTCAAAATACACCCATTGGTAATAAACCATTTGATTTAATTTATATCGACACTTTTAAAATCTCAAACCAAACATTCTTAACAATTATAGACAGCTTTTCTAGATATGCACAAGCGTACCCTATCCTCTTAAATTCAATAGATTTATTAAATGCAATTCTAATATTTATATCACATTTTGGTATACCCAGACAAATAACAAGCGATGGAGGAAGCGAATTCCATAATCATGCTTTAATTGAATTTTGTAAAAAACATAAAATTAAATTACACTTTACAACAATTTATAATCCAAACAGTAATAGCCCTGTAGAACGATTCCATTCAACAATAAGTGAGGACTTACGAATTTTAAAGTTAACAAATCCAGCTGAAAATATTAAAGTACTAATGTCTTATGCAATTATTGGCTATAATAACAGTTATCATAGTTCTACTAAATATACACCTTTTCAAATTATTAAAGGCGACGATGATAAACAAACCCCTTTTGACTTAAGTGACGATCGCGTTGTAACTCAATACGTACAAAACCATCAAAATTTAATGTCAACGATTTTTGAACGAGTTAAAATAAATAATGATAAAAGTCGACTTATTGATAAAACTAATGACAATAGAATTCTTCCACCTAGATTAGAAAAAAATCAAAAGGTTTATATAAAAGGAAACCTTAGAGACAGTAAAATAACACCGAAGTATGAATGCGCTGAAGTTAAACAAAACTTAGATAATAAGTTCATCACTTCAAAGAATAAAACTTATCATAAAATGAAACTGAAACCTGAAAGGAAATTAAAACCGCCTATTGTTTCAGATAATGTGGTTCGCAATGATCATGATTACATACGTAGTGTTGTTGCTGACAACGAATTCCTATCAACTTCCCGAAGTACGCATTGAAGCTTAGACAACCCGATATTACCTTACCTGATAAGTAAAGCCTACATTACAAACCGACAACATACATTTATACATTACTTAGAAATTAATAAACTAAAACCGGCAATTGATAACATAAAAGTTCAAATTAAATACTTAAAAGGAATAGTTGATAACAAAACTAATTTTGACCAAAAACATGTCATAAGGAAATTCTTAGAACATGCTAATTATTTACTTGCAGAAATAAATTTAAAATATAATAATATAAACCCTAATCACAGATCAAAACGTGGACTAATTAATGTCATAGGCAAAATTTCTAAATGGGCATTTGGAACTTTAGATTCCAGTGACGGAGAATATTATGATAATGCAA
The DNA here is from genome assembly GCA_963680705.1 of Rhagium mordax. Lineage (NCBI taxonomy): Eukaryota > Metazoa > Arthropoda > Insecta > Coleoptera > Cerambycidae > Rhagium > Rhagium mordax. Next base: position 61,690,096 of record OY796658.1, read on the forward strand.
TAACAAACTTGCAAAATAATCAAAATAATTTATTAGAGAACCAAAATCAATTATTTGGCATGACAAAACAATTAATGCAAAAATTCAATGATACATTTTATCGATTAGAAGAAAATCAAAGATTAATAAAATGCAAATAGATCAAATAATGTGTGGTATACTTGATATTGAACATCAGACAGTTCTTAACTTAATAATGCTGACATGTAGAGACATTATTTCATTTTTAGATAATATTGAAAACTCTATTGTTTTTGCAAGGCTAGGAACTCTTCACATTTGTATTATCGCAGTCGAAACTATGTTCGATTTAATAAAGCAAATTAAATTAATTTATTCACATGATAGTATACTTACTTTTAATAATATTTTATCTTATTATGATATAACAACAACTCAAGTATTTTTTAGAAAAGACAAAATCGTATTTACAGTACATTTTCCCATCATTTTACCAAAATCTTACAATTTATTTCACTTATATCCTATTCCCAAGAATAATGTAATGATCATTCCAAATAAACCTTACCTTTTGAGAAATTCTACACATCATTTTTATGTTGACCATGAATGTCATTCCACTGAAGACAAATAAATCATATAACAAACCAAGTACAAGAAACTGATTGTATCATCCAATTATTAGACGGAAAGACTAATACTTCGCTAATACCTGTAAAAGTGTTAGAAAACATAATCGAAGTTATAAACGAAGCAACACTAATAGCTATACCTGAGGACGTATTAAAAATACAACTATACTGCAACAATAATGGTATACAGGAAATCAAGAAACCTTCCATTATTTCTATTCCAAAGAAGTGTTATGTAAAAATAGACAAACAGACTTATGTGAATAGTAGAGCAAGCCAAACTATTCAATACAGTCTACCAAAAGTAAAATTTGATGTAACCAACGAATCTATCCAACCATTTCAGTTAAAGAAAATAAATTTAGACGAAATTCAAAGTTTGAAGCTGAGTTTCGATAATCTAAATTTAAAAACCCTAAATCCAACCACGGAAAATATTCAAATATTCAAGTGGATAATAGTCAGCCTAATATTCATGTTGATATTAATTATTTTATATTTTGGAGTTAAAAGTTGTCTTCGCTATCGCAAGAATCACAATAAGATAGCAGAAGATGTTATTACCAAATCTACCCTGGAGAAATCTCAAGAAGAGGACCCTAGAGGAAAAACGTCCCTTATTTTCCATCCTTAAGAAGGGAGGAGTAATGTTCAACCCCATTTGACACGGCACTGGGACCGGCTACTCAGAACTAGCAAAGTGCTGACCACGAAGATTGTATTACTATTATAATATTATGATATACTATTTTACATTGCATTATATTCATTCCTATTTTGTACCTTCATCAACCAAGGTCTTTCTTAAATAAAAAAACAAAATAATTATTTCTAATTGAAATTTTTATTGAACATGATTCCTGTATAATATATGTATAATATTTTACAATAATTTTCATTTGATGTCTTTACACAAAACCACATGGGCATGAAGGCGGCAGTTTTTTGTTAAGTATAAAAAGTATAATAATATGTTTGAATAATAAAATGAACAAAATTAAAACATGCTTGTAAAGTTAAGAAGAAACAAAAAAAAACTTTCTGATAAATTTTAGAAATCTTAAAAAACACACTAGAAGTGAATCAAAAATAAATTTATTATGAGTAACATTAAACATTACTTGGCCTACAGTATTCGTATAATACACATAGATATGATGTTAAATTATAAAAATCCTACTCTAGCAGTCATTGTAGTTGAAGTTTTAAACCTGATGCTACTCTCAGCATTATTGTCAGCCTGCCAAGGACAAAATCTGTTAATAATAATTTGTCTGCTGTGTTTGAAACATATATTACTTAATTATTATTTGTAGATGCAAGAGAGTTGACATTATTGTTTTTGGTAATTTCCAGCATCGACCTATGTAGGTGTTATAGTTCTGAGGTTGTGTATACTTAATTATTGTTGACAACATTATTGCCTTAAAAATATCAGAATTTTAATTTTTGCATCTGTATCATAGCAGTTTAGAAACATCCAATGATGCCTACTTTGTTGACATAACATTCGTCGTTGGTAAACATTCGGGGTTTTGTCCACCAGATACTACGTTAGAGCATTGATTAAGGAATGAACAAGATACGCGACTTCAATGGTAAAGTGCGAGGCCTTTTTTGGCAGCGAGATCTCGGCAAGTTGCGGGCATTCCTGTGATTTACGTAGTATATGCTTTTGACAAACCTGTGTCGTGTCTGGTTTTATATCATTAATAATCTAGTGGTAATAAAAATGTAATGTCCAGATTAATTTTAGTTTAAAATTATTAACGTAGTATGTTCTCTCTGCGAGCTATTTCTCAACGATTGTTTGACTTTTAACAGTCACATAATTTTAAACTAAAATCAATCTGAACATTCAATTTTTGTTTTCACTAGATTATAAATTATATAAAACCAGACACGACACAGGTTTATCAAAAGCATACTACGTGAATCACAGGAATGCTCGCAACTTACCGGATTCTCGCTGCCAAAAAAGGCCTCGCACTTTACCATTGAAGTCGCGTATCGTATTCATTCCTTAATCAATGGTTAGAGTCAGAGCTACACCTTTAAAATATTTATATTTAAATTGCACTGTTTATATTATATCTACCAAAAGTTTGGCTAATGCTAAGTGAACACCAGATGCAAGAAGATGCAATGAGAACGTAAAAGCGGTGAAAACATTTTCCTGACGTTACCCAATCGCTTAGGTCAGTGTATTTTGATTATTCTGTGTACAAGCACATACACATATTTAAATAATGAGGACAGTTTTCATGATTATCTGATGAACCTAATAATGTCCAATAAAATGGCACAGCTCCTAATTTTTATTTAACCTTTTGGTAGGGTTAATAGGTAAATCAGGTCATTTATAGTAATGCAAATAATACATTAAACATCTACTGAAATATTAGTGTCCATTTACCATGATTTTAGCTTATCGATCGAATGTTTTTATCTAAATTAAGTATTTGGTACGGTCAAAACTGAGTTACATTATACATATAATATAGTAAAATTCTAGGTAGGGGAAACATTTTTTTAGAGTGGCCCAATAATAATTATCTATTTTAGTTTACAAATTCACTTAAAAATATGTTCAATTCTTTTAGATTCAAAAACCACCAACTTGATATCGACAAGACGCTTTTATGCTTCATGATTTGCCTTTTGGGCTTCTCAGTTTGGTCGGACACGAAAACGTTGATTCACGTTGATTCACAAACAGTAACCAAAGTAGCAATCATTTCATATGACTGTAAAAATACTTTTCTTTTTTCTAATATGTTAGTACCTGCACCTGCAATGTATTTTTTGTGCGATAAAATTTAACGTACTCGGTGCATTTTTTTTCGAAGTTTTATTATTTGCATTATTAACAGAGAGGCAAAATATAGCATAATGCCCCTGGCACTCCTTAACTTCTAGACCTGTGACTCTCGCCTCCAGCTTCCCTGATTATCCTGATTCAGCGTGATGCATATTACTGCATACCCGCCATACCTCCCAGAGTTTCCTTGCGCTTCAAGTTCTGGCGTTCAGGAAAACTGAAACTTGAATTATTTTTATTAGAAGCTAGAGATATCATCCCAATTACTAATAAAAAAAATCACAATATCGAGACTACATAGGCAACCCAAAAGTTCCGTTTGTAGTCTAGGGCAATCACACAATCTGACCTAGCCTTTAAATTAAACAATGAACTTGGCCTAATTTGTTTATTATTGTAAGTCCACGAATAACATTAAAATAAGTTTCAAGTAAAGTAAGTAAACTATAATAACTTTTTACGAATTTCGCAATAACAGCGAATCCTGGAAGTAGGTACTGTTAAAAACGCAGATTTAGTTTGGGTAATAAAAGATTTTCTTTTATACTATGAAATCTGGTATATTACAGCTAATCGTACATCACAGAACATAAAGAAATGACAAGTAACAAGTTTAGTTCTTTAGTGCTGCCAACTATATAAAAAATAAAGTCACTGCTTACGCGCCAAACATTTTAAATTTGAAAAGAAAGATTATTAACCAAACATACCGCCCCCCTTGAAGCGATTGGCTTTCAACAGAACAGAAAAATGGTACAATATTAATAAATCACAAGTCACTATTAAGAGGTAGTAAACACATTTTGCTCACTGCACGTTTCACTACCCCTGTAGCAGTTTTAACGTTAGCAACCCTCACTATGTTGTCATCTCCGGGGAAAGTCTCTAGTATACGTCCAACTGGCCAGCAAAGTGGTGAAGTATTAGAATCCTTTAAGAGTACCATAGCGCCTGGCAGTAGTTCTTCACCCTTTTGGAATTTCCATTTTGTTCTTTCATGTAGAGTTGACAAGTACTCGTTCAACCAGCGTTTCCAAAAATGTTGTGTCATAGCCTGAAGTCGATGATAACGCGATAACCTACCAAGAGGTATGTCTTTGAGGTCTGTTTGAGGTAGGGCTGTTAAACTGTCGCCAATGAGGAAATGCCCTGGGGTAAGTACAAGAAGGTCATTGGGATCGTCACTGAGAGGAGTAATGGGTCTGGAGTTGAGAACTGCCTCAACTTGTATCAATACAGTATTTAACTCTTCGTAAGTAAGGTGCGCATTGCCAACTATACGCCGTAAATGATATTTGGCAGATTTCACTGAGGCTTCCCATAGGCCACCAAAGTTTGGAGCTCGAGGGGGTATAAAGTGCCATTTTATTTTATGCCGATTTAAAAAATCTGTAAATTTACCCTCACAAGGTTTTGACAACAATTCAATCGTTTTTTTTATTTCGTTATCAGCCCCTATAAAATTAGACCCATTGTCCGAATATACATTGTTGCAAATACCCCTCCTAGATATGAAACGCTTGAAAACGTTTAAGAAAGATTCTGTCGATAAGTCTCCAGATAGTTCCAAGTGCACTGCCTTGGTCGCGCAGCACACAAATATACAAAGATATGCTTTGACAATTTTTCTATTTTTAATTTTACCATCCTTTATGTAAAAAGGTCCTGCATAATCCAACCCTGAATTACTAAACGGTCTTGCAGGTAAAAAACGATGTTCCGGTAAATTTCCCATTTGTGGTTGCAAATTCGAAGGTTTACATTTAAAACAGATAATACATTCCCGAAGAATACGTTTCACGGTACTTTTACCTTTCAAAAGCCAGAATTTATTTCTAATTGCACTTAAAGTGGCTTGATTTCCAGAATGAAGATTTCTGACATGTTCAAAAATAACAATGCTCTTAGTAAGTGGGTGCCTACTAGGCAACACCATAGGAAATTTTTTATCAATATACAAGTTTGAGTTTGCCAATCTACCGCCCACTCTTATGACATCATTTTCGTCAATAAAAGGATTTAGTGATGCTAATTTACTATTTCGTGCAACAAGTTTAGATTTTTTAAGATTAATTAAGTCAGTTTCAAATTCTGCTTTTTGAGCTAATTTCACAAGTATAGTCAAAGAATCGTTAAGTTCATCTATGGTCAATATACCTGACAACCTAGCGTATTTATCTGGTTGAGCATTTTTTATAAATCGCGAAATATAATCCATGATTCGCTGCAGTTTTGTAAAAGACGTAGTTATGGAAAAAATATTAAAATCTTGAATATTTACTGCAGCCACAATTGTTTTTTGTCTCTCAGGCAAATCAGAGATACAATCAAAAGATGAATTTGGCCATGTATTAGGTTCATTTCTTAACCAATTTGGGCCTAACCACCAAAGAGACGTGTTTTTTAATTTGTCTGCCTTTACACCCCGTGAAATCAAATCGGCAGGGTTTTCAGAAGAAGAAATATGTCTCCATTGCTCAGGTCTAGTAAGACGCTGAACCTCTGCTACACGATTGGAAACAAACGTTTTCCAATTATTAGGCTCTCCTTTCAACCAAGAAAGCGTTATAGTAGAGTCACACCAAAATATCTTATTTTTTATTTCAAGTTTCAATGCTAAAATTATCTTATCTGCTAGTTGAGATAAAAGGACCGCACCGCAGAGTTCTAATCTGGGTAAGGTTATTTTCTTAAGAGGGGCCACCTTGGACTTAGCGCATAAAAGTCTGACACAAGTTTCATTTGAGGAATTTTTTGATTTCAAATACAATGCTGCTCCAAATGCGTTCGTTGACGCGTCACAGAAACCATGCAATTCAATGTCAACAACATTAGATATTAAAACATGTCTCGGAATTTCGATTTCCTTTAGCGAAGTTAACTGTTTACAAAACTGTACCCAATCAGAAAAAATATGCATTGGTACCGATTCGTCCCAACCAATTTTAAGTTGCCATAACTGTTGTAACATAATTTTGGCTTTAATGGTCGCTGGACCAATCAGTCCCAAAGGATCATATATTTGCGCTATTACAGACAAAATTGTTCTTTTGGTTACTTTATCTTTGTTATGTTTTATGTCAATAGTAAACCGCAAAGTATCTGAATTGGAGAACCATAATATGCCAAGTGTTTTTGTAGAAGTATTGTCAATAATATGATATTGATCTTTGACATTTTCATTTTCAACGTCATCAATGATTTTAAGATTGTTTGATACATATTTTCTCAAATTAAATTTATCACTACTAAGGATTTTACTAATTTCTTGTCTAAGTTTAATTGCGTTATCGATAGTGTCAGAACCTGTGATCAGGTCATCCACATAAAAATCAGATAAGATAGCTTCACTAGCTTGTGGAAAATCTATTTTGTTTTCAAACGCCAATTGATGCAAGCTACGTATGGCAAGAAACGCAGCTGGCCCCATGCCATATGTCACGGTGTTTAGCAAATAATGACCAAGTGGATCAGTCGCATTTTCACGCCAAAGTATTCTTTGATAATCACGATCACGTTCAACAATTTCAACTTGCCGATACATTTTCTCAATATCAGCAACAAAGACAAAATTATGTTTTCTGAAACGTAACAAGATAGCAAAAAGATCCTCCTGTATGTTAGGACCAACTAACAAGATGTCATTAATTGATACTCCCGAACTACTTTTAGCTGAGCCGTCAAACACTACCCTCAACTTTGTAGTCAAGCTAGACTCCTTAATAACCCCATGGTGAGGTAAATAGTAAGTATCAGATTTATTCAAAATTTTATCATCATTGAAATTTTATCATCATTGATTTTTGTCATACGACCCAAGTTGAGATATTCTTTCATAAAATTTACATAATCAGATTTTAAATTTCTATTGGTTTCAAGTCTTTTCTCAAGAGTTAAAAAACGACTGAAAGCGGCTTCTAATGAATCTCCTAACTTCATAGGATTTTCTCGGACTGGCAATGCTACCACAAATCTACCCGAGCTAGTACGTTCAAAATTTTCAATGAAGTGTTGTTCGCATTTTAACTCTTCAGCGGTATATTTACTGGCAGTTGGGATTTCTTCAAGTTCCCAGAACTTCTGTAACTGCTCTTGTAAATTTGGAATAACGTTTAAGTTACAAAGTGTTTTAGATGAGTCTTTAGGCGCGCTGTGGGTGTTTGCAATACCCAACGGACCACCAACAATCCAACCTAACTAAGTTTTTTGCAACACGGGCTGATCAATACCACATTTTATCTGTCCCACACAAAGCAAGTCCCAAAAGACCTCTGCACCCAACAGCAGATCAATATCTTTTGAATCATTAAAACCTGGATCAGCCAGAACAATGTTTTTCGGAACAGTTAACAAAGAAATATCAAACGAAACTTCTGGTATTTTACCAGTGATTGAATCCAAAATTAAAAAGGATAATTCTTTTTTGTAACCACATCGCAATGATTTGATAGTGATTTGTGCTTTAGTACAAATGTTTGTTGAAGCTGAACTTATTCCAGACACCGACATATTTACTTTATTAATATTGACATCTAATTTTTGTGCAAGATTTTTAGTACAAAAGTTGGACATAGAACCAGAATCCAAAAGACATCTACATTTTACCGGACTATTATTTTTGTCAAGTACATAAATATTAGCATTGGACAACAATATGCCTTGCCCGTATTTTTGATTAGAATGAGCACTCAAAGTAGAGCTTTGAATAATAGTATCACCTTCTTTTGGTGATTCACTATGTATTTGCAAATTTGAGCCAGTAGCTTCATCAGTATTATTAGAATTAGTGCCAATATTATTAACAAGGAGTGATGCATTTTGTTACATATTTTACAAGGTATAGAACTACAATCTGCAAGATAATGTCCAGATCTAAGGCAGTTAGTACAAAGTTTCAACTTCTTTGCTTCAAAAAATCGAGATTTAGGAGACAATATCAAAAAATTTTTACAATTGTAAATACTATGATTTTCTTTGCAAAAGTAACATGAATATTTTTTTGTCAGAACATGTGACAAGGATCGTTCTTCGTTACCAAATTTCTTTGAAGGCGTTTTATAGTTTCTATCAGCGACCTTAGATATACTTGAGTTCAATGACTCCAACAAATTGCAATGTTCATTTAGAAATTTAGAAAAGTCCTCAGTTTTTGGTAACTCTTTTGGCGATAGCGATTTTTCCCACTCTCGTTTCGTCGTCGAATCAAGTTTTCCAGATATTGTAAAGATAATTAGAGTACTCCATTCATCTACAGGTTGTCCCAAACCCTTTAGTACTCTTAAATGCTTTTGAAAGCCATCCACCAAATTGCGTAACCCATGTGCTGATTCTTTCGTTAAAGAATCCAAATCATATAATGCCTTTATGTGTGAATTAATAAGCACACGTTTATTTTCAAATCGCTCTTCCAAAAGCTCCCAAGCAACACCATAATTTATTTCTGAAACTTCAAGAGATTGTACAATTTGTGCTGCCTCGCCTTTTAATGAAGATTTTAAATAGTACAATTTTTGTGTTTTAGATAAATTGACGTTGTTATGAATGAGCGCTTTAAATGTATCTCGAAATTGCAACCAATTATCGAAGTGACCATTGAATTCAGGGAGGTTTATGGTAGGCAACTTGACCATATTATTTATATTAGCCACTTCGGAAGTTGTGCGCGGCGCAACCAATGGAAGTGCCTTTTCCCTTAGTAATTGTTTTGCTTGAGCAACAATTTTAAAATAATCATTTTCAAGTGTCTCGCGTTCTAGAATTTGGGTTGGATTCTTGTTGTCCAGGGTTTCTATCGTAGATTGAAGATAACAAAATTCTTGCCATGACTGCTCAATACGTTCCAGACGTAATTCTAGTTCAGTAATTCCCTTACTAACATCGCAAGCAAGTAAAAATTTATTAAATCTTGTTAGGGCAGACTTAACTTGACCCCTTTTTTGCACAAGTGATGACAACTCTTCGGCCATGTTGAGTTGAGTTAAAAAATTATAAATTATTCTAGATCAATCAAATAATCGAATTTTATGAACAATTATTAATATTCAATACTGCATTGAGACAAGCAAAGGGTGACAAAGGATTAAAGTAAAAAAAGGAACAGACTTACAATAATTATTGGTGCAACTGATGCGTTTTGTTGTGTTGACATCCACCTGTAACTTCAGGTATTCAGGTCCAAATAATTTCACAACCAAGGAATGTTTATTAATTCTTGAGTTATTAAAAACTGCTCTCAAGGTACAACAAAGATCTTTTTTCAAATGCTATGACGGCATACTTCCAGCAACAAGCAACAAGTCGTATTAGATTTCCCGCCCAAACGTCGGCGTTAACCTCACAAGGAAATAACAGTTTATCACTTGAATTATAACAATTCCAATGAATTTGTTCATGTATCACACTCGAAGGATCATGTTAAAAACGCAGATTTAGTTTGGGTAATAAAAGATTTTCTTTTATACTATGAAATCTGGTATATTACAGCTAATCGTACATCACAGAACATAAAGAAATGACAAGTAACAAGTTTAGTTCTTTAGTGCTGCCAACTATATAAAAAATAAAGTCACTGCTTACGCGCCAAACATTTTAAATTTGAAAAGAAAGATTATTAACCAAACAGGTACATTTGATCCAGTATCATTAACTTTCCGAAAATGAGAAAGAAACGTGAATATTAACCTATATTTATATTTACGGTCTTGCAGCTTTTATTAAGGTTATTTTAATATATCTCGATAATTGATATTTTTAACGAAATATTGGTGTGAAGGGATCGAGGAAGGGATCAAACGACGTACGCATATGTGGGGTGGCCAAGTGACTTAGTATTATATTAGCATTGATTGAAATGGCGTTGATTGAAATACAATAATATTTCATTCAACGATATTAGAGAACGTGTCAGGTGAAAAAGGTCTCTTTACTTTTTTTATTCTAAACCTAAACCCACGAAGCAACATGCTCGCCCACTAATACAATTGGTGTTATTCTCATAGAAAAATCGCACAAAAATAAATAGCAACTTGAGTTATGTGACCAAACCTCATTAAAACGATATATAAGCGTCTATATAACAGATTAAGCCATATAACTATTATGAGATTACATCATCTTATATTAAAAGCTACAGTTAATATGCGTATGTGGGTGGTCTGATAATCTCCCAATAAGGAAAAATAAATTCTGTTTGACAAATTATGTACAAGATGTTCTCCATATTTTTGTTGGGGTTCAAGTAGCGTTATTTTAACCGACACCACCTAATTGTTGATTTAACGCGTGGAAAAAAAATAGAAATAGATTTTAAGAGTACCTACGATTTTTTCGTATAGATCAAAGCTGCAAAATGCAAAACAATCAATGATTTGGGATAAGCAGGGTCGAGAGCAGGGCTGTCCAGTGTCCACGATAGTGTTGTGTGATTCCTACCGGAATCGGTCCGGAACCAGACTTTTAAAATATGAATGGGATTCGATTTTATATTAACAAAAGGAAATGGGTAGATATGTAAAAAATTTAAATTAAAATTTCAATTAAGTGTACAATTACTTTTTTCCTTTATACAATTCGTACACAGTATACGACCAAATATATTCTGATATTGACTTACATTTTATCAAAAAAATTTGAATTCAGAGTATTTTGTATATATTGTATAATAATATGGAACAAATCTAGGAGATGAATCCGACTGACCTAATCTAAAGATGAAATTGATTCTATCAGAATGAATCCATTCGCGAAGTCGAATTGCTTTTTTCTATAGTCTACGACTGACTAAACTCGGGTGTTCAGCAGTTCTTGCAAAAATCCTTGTTTATGTCTTTTCTACGGTGTTACCGAATGAAGCACTGTGTAAACTTATTTAGATATTTTAAATAATTCTACAAGGAGAGTGTAGTGTACAGGGTGTCTCTAAAAGGTAGGCGCATAACGCTGAGATCAAAATTGCACGATTTAAACCAAACTTCTATTTAAAATTTAATAATTTTAATACGCTATCGAACGTCAAAAGATCTACAAAAAATTGTAATTTTTTTTAAATAACAAAAGATTGGTTTCTGATATGATGAGGATTAAATTTTAGATGTAAATCTATACCGGAAATGTATGTTTTTTGTAATAATTTTTTTGCTCATGGGTTTTACCTAAGTGGTGAAAAGTTGGTCATACACATCCACGTGCAAATAAGCGTATATGTTGTCACGATTCGATTTTAATTGATCAACTTTAGTGGATCAACTAATGAAAATTGCTGTGAGAACATGTTTCAACTTTTATCGGGCAACTTATTCCACAAAAGATTGACCTATTCAAACTTAATCTTTCAAGTGATGAGAAATCATTGTTTTCAGACGAGTTGAAACGTGTGAATATTTGTCAGTAGAGTTGCATCATCCGATTCTGATGCAAGTTTTGATAGTAGTTCTTTAAACTTTTGTTCGACATTCTCAGGTGATTTCTAAATCGTTCTACATCCTCCAAAGCAAATTAAGGATTCCTGAAACTCCATACACTCCGTATCCAAAAATGGCGTTTTTACGCTGTCTATCCCATATCAAGATAATTTTTCTTAATTCTTCAATCAATAACCAGAAATAATTTTTACATCCGCACAAACAACTACATTTGACATTTTGTCTGACTATTGATTCAAATTTACGCTTAAAACGTGTGAACCAAAAACTTGATCAACTTCAGTTGATCCACGAAAGTTGATCAACTAAAATCGAAACTTGAGAACGCGCCATAAGTTTTACACGCAAGTCCCTAACTGCAGAATTCGCACATCACTGCAATATATCCTAACAAACGTAGGTATCCATATTTTTGTGTTGACTTACGAAGATTCTGAAGAGTCCTGACCCTGACTGATAGGAGTGATAGAGTGGTTTGCGGAAGAATGTGCTGCAAAAGGCGCCTTATATTAAATAATGTATTAATAGTTATTTATATTATAAGTGCCATATGAGGTATTTTATAGCACGCGTTTGATGTTTACAAAACGAACCAAAGGTGAGTTTTGTAAACAGACGAGTGCTATAAAATACAGATATGGCACGTATAATATACAAAATTTTATCTACGCTCGACTTTTAATTTTTTTATATATAAAAAACTACTAATTATTTAGTATTATTTATTGTCAACACCACACAATATTTATCAAGTAAGTAATAACTAAGTTAATAACAATAGCTGTTTGTTGACATCTCCTTAGCAACCGGTGGTTTGCGTGCTTTTTCTTTATAAATTGCGTGCGATAAATATACAGGGTGTTCATTAAGTATGTACAATAAATTTAACAGACGATTATTTGAGTGATTTTAAGACAGAAAGTTCATATAAACATGGGTCCAAAAATGCTTCGTTTTCAAGATACAGGGTGTTAAACTTTTTTAAAAAATTTCACCAAAAATACTTTTTACAAAAATTACAATTTAATAGCTTAATAAATTGACAACAGCTGTCATATTGTTTGCCAAATGCTGCAATCGTTTTCCAATGCAACCCTTGATTATTTCCTACGTTTCCCCATGTTTCTTGTGTGGTCCAGGGATATGCAATTAATTGAATTTAATTTTCTGTCTCGAAAACTAAGCAAGATTCGAAAAAAATGCAAGAGACATAAACGTTGTATTTTTAGTGGCTTAACCCAAAAAAAAATAGAAAAATTACAAAATAGTCAGTGGCGTACATTTTTTTGTCAAAAATATTCGTTAAGGTGCCGTTCGGGACACCACTGGACTTAATAAATTTTATCAAGTTAGTGCGTAATTAGCCCCTTAACACTACAAATAACATTGCCAAATTACAACAAATTTGGGTAACGGATATTTAAGATATTTACGAAAAACCAAATTTTTTAAAAAAGTTTAACACCCTGTATCTTGAAAACGAAGCATTTTCGGACCCATGTTTATATGAACTTTTTGTCTTAAAATCACCCAAATAATCTTCTGTTAAATTTATTGTACATACTTAATGAACTAATGCTCTAAACAACGTCATTATGACATTTAAATGAGTGTCATATTACTGTCATTATATAACGAGCGTAGATAAAAAAAATTATGAATTGTATAACAGAGAAACAATATATGCGGTTTTCATAAGTTGTTGAGCATTAAGACTAAGAAGAAATTTAAAAAAATTGGAGGGTGATGGAGAATTTCTGATTCTGGATTCGAATTCAGCGCGTCAAAATACATAAGTTGGTTGGTACCAACCAACCAACTAGTCAAAGTAATAGACCACTTTTTTTTTGTGTGCCTGTGTTATTAATTATTGAAAAATCTTGTATTTTTGAATGTATGCTTTAAAGTTTTATATTATTAAAGTCTAGTGCGATATGTATTTTTCTGCATCAGCCGACCCATAACTAGATTAACTTTAACGACAAAATATAAAGAAAATAATTGCAGGGAATTGAATTTTATACTTTTATTTTAGACATTTTTTAGTTAAAAACTTTTATTTCGAAGGAAATCGCAGTTGAAAATAAAGTTATACTTTAAAGCTGAAAAGATACGTAATAAAATAATTATTATTGTATCTCGTCTAATTTCCGTCACAGAAATTCTTCATCGGGTTACAAAGTGAATATTTTTGCAAAAATCATTGGTTTTTGAGATATGTAATTGCAAAACCCGTTTTACGTCCTTTCACTCCCTTCCAACCCTCCACACACCACACACTATTTATCGGGACTCCGGAATTTCAATAATCAATATTACAACTAAATTTTAACGGGCAATCATTATTTCCATATTATGTACTTGTATATTGGGTTTTAGTGTATATTAGTGAGAAAATCAGTTGTTTTGATTAATTTCAAATACTGTGTAATTTTAAAGTATTATTTTACTTCTCTCTTAATTGACTTTTATGCCCAAATTCGAACAGAAATATACATAAAAACTAGGTCATATTTTTATGTCATATAAGATAAAAAAGTATGCTGGTTTTCATTTGCCAAATACTTGAATGAAATAAAATTTTTGTTACCTACTGCGACCAGCAAAAAAAACAGATTTAAAAAACTTTAAAAAAAATTAAGATACAAAATCACATACCTACTCTTAAAATTTTGTTGACACGTTAAAAGTCCAAACATATAAAAATAAATTCAGGCTCAAGAATACGTTCTTGTTTAGGCAGAAAACTTTATTTTTAATTCATGAGTGTCATGCTATGGCCCTTTTAATATTTGATGTAATTTACGAATAGCATTTGTGTAAGTCTGATGTAGCTTTACATTATTTAAACCACCGTTATAATAAAAATTCTTCAATAAAACAGCCTGTTCTTAATGACGTTTTCACCATTCTCAATAAATCTGTAAAATAATATTTAGAACCGTTATTTTTGTCCAAAGTATCGAAATATTTACATTCACAAAACAAAAGCGAAAAATTAATCTGGTATCTTTATTTATTTTGATGGTGAAACATACCAAAAAAATTATAAGCAACCTTGATATGGTATTGTTAGAAAGTTTTCTGAAATTAAGAAGTATGCTTTATACTTTGTTCTAAACCAATAATTAAATATCAACTTTTACCTTTTTGTGTGCCTATTTGTAGGTCAAGAAACCTGTGAGTCCTGTGACCTGTGACTACCGTAATATTTTCAGCATTTTGCTTAGAAACACTACAAAATTATAATCTTGTACGATGGACGTGACCAAGAGTGTCAGATGAAATCTAGTAATTAATATTTAATACTTATTTTTATCGTTAAATCAAATTATATGAGTTTCCTTACGTTTTGTTTTTTCAACCATTGTCAATATACTACAATAAAATTTTCTTTGTTAACTTTTATTATTTAAAAAAAAAACTAAAACGATCTACAAGCAACACGCAATAATCAACAGAAAACTAAAAAAGAAAGAAATAAATAAGATAAAAAAAGATAAAAGCAGAAGTACCTATTGGCTATTATGTAAAAGTACATATTAGAAATACAATAATTTATTACATATATTAATTATTATCATGATGTTTATTGACGTAATGTATTTTTGGATATCATTTGAATAAATAGATAAAGATAAGATTGGAATTTGTACCAGTATAGTCTGTAAATTAAAAAAGATATACCTAGTACTCGTAATATATGAAAATAAACAAACATAATTAAAAAAGAAAATAAGATATAAGTATTAAAATTTAGATGTTTCCTATAATCTACATAGGCGATTCTTAATCTTTCCTCTTGCTCTCCACCCCGATTCAAATACGTTTGGAAGAGGCGGATCGAAAGCCATTTTTTAAATCTTAAACACAAAACTGAAGTATAAATGGTTATGTTGATTTAAAAAATCTAATTTAAATATTTATTTTAGAAGGATACTAAAATGCAATATTGAATAAATATTCCGTAATAACTATCTAACATTTTTTTGGGAATATTCGAAAATGTTACAATAATAAAATAAGCAGAAAAGTAACTAATATTATAGTGGTATTAAGAGATTGAGACCTACTAAATTCCAACGTCCTTTTATTGGTAATATTCAGCGTCCTAAATTCCAACAATTTTTAAATGTTTTTTATATTTATTTGACCAAGCATTACTGCAGAATTACATTAAGACAATGCCTTTTTATATATTTCCAAATAATCGTTTTAAATATTTGGCCGAAAATTCGCAAAGAATAATAACGAATTGTAATTTTAAATAATAATTATTTGTAGAGATCTTTGTGAAGAAATATTTATTTTTCCAACTTTTCGATAAGCAGTGGAAGTTGCTTGACCAACATTGATGATATCATTTTTCCGCTTTACTGGAAGACTTTCTCAATTTAATTGCAGTTTACTTTTAAATTTAATATAGTTTGATAAAAAGTTCAAAGTTGATTAAAAAAACCTGCCGACAGATCTTATGTATAGGCGCGGGTCCCAGGTTAAGAACCGCTGATCTATATCCTGGTTCATGGAATAAAACATTCTTATCCAAATATAAACAAGTGGAACCAAAATAAATATTGCTATCTAGTACCTTCTGAATTGTGTACTTCCGTACAAACAACGAAAAAATAAATATTTATGGTGACTAAATGTACGGTGACAGTATGTCTAAAAGAGAGATATACTATAGTGCTCCATTTTATTTGCTTAATTTCATCATTGAGGGGAAGATTGTTTCACTCAACGATTATCTGTAGTTGTTTGCGAAAACCTACGTAATAAATTCTGATAGTACTATTTAGTGATTTAGTGGTATTCATAAGTACTTACATATTTTAATTCGCGGTAGTAAAGTATTTATTACTTGTCAGTGTAGATCTGGAGTGAATATAAATTCTAATAGATTAAATTAAATTAACAAATATGTTTAAAAAATTTACAGATTGGGTCAAACAATAATCTATACAGGGTGTCTCATTGGGAACTGAATCGATCGTAATAGGGAAAAGTATGTAACAAAAATTTTGAAAATTTGTTTCATTTGAATTAAAAACGTTTTTGAGATTTCAATGTGACAAAATGTAACGTAAAAAATGTATCACTTGGTATATATTAGAATGCAAATTATTTTCCCTGTGTTCTTTCTACATGCCGAGAAACATACGAGGATCTCCTACATGAAGAAATTATAACGGTTCTTGCAAACTGTTGGACCCGTCAAATTCTTAGGGCCAGTTGTACCATACTCTTGAACGAAGGTTCAGTGTTGAACTTGGATCAGATAGTAAATTTGAGTTGTACCATTGTAGTTCAAGAGTTCAAAAGCGGATCAAGAACGACTTTTCTTGAACCGTCATTTGGGACGGTTCAAGGAAGTTCAAGAGCATAGAAAATATAATTCCACTGATTTAAAAGGAGTGAAACATAACCTATCTTAATTTCTTTATTGGTGTGTTGTCAGTCTGAAGTGAATTTTAAATTTTTAAGATTGAAAGCAGCGCAAAATGGAATTTTTAACTGATGATGAATACTTTGATGGAGTTGGTGAATATTATGTTGAATAGGAGACGGCATCAAAATTATAGGCCGCGTGTCAACCATTTTGCGAAATGGAACGATGAGGAATTTCTAGCAAGGTTCAGACTATCAAAACCTATTGTAAGATTCATAATAGAAAGAATTGCAGATGACATTTTGCCTGCTGGAAATACGTTTTGCATTCAATTATTTCTTTATATTTATTTACTAACGTAATCAGTACTTGTTCTCCAGACCCCGTAAAATTCTTTGTGCGATTGAACTTTGGCGGTTTTTTGGTTGCCATATCTGTCACTACTGTGCATGCAGCCTACTAACGTCAGATAAACAATCATCGAGAATCGATAAAAATATGTAATTCCTCTTCTATCGAACTCATATGGATATTAATCTCATTCAGTAATACCAACAAAAGGCTAATTGCAGTTCAACTGAACTTGTCGATTAATATCCTGGTACAACCAATTCTCCTCTGAACCAAGATCAGTACTGATCCGCCGTTCACTTGAACCTCCCTGAACTTGTATTTGGTACAACTGGGCCTTAATAAAACTTCCAAATATCTTTGAAACTGCTGGGTTTAGGTATGCTGCATACTTTCGACTCAGAGTTTTACGCTCATTTCGAAAACTTGAAATATACAGGGTGTTCTATTCAAAATAATCAAGTTGGTATCGACTTTCGGTATAACCGGACGCACCATATGATTGTAATTTTTCGGTAGATTGGCCACACTGACTTTAGTAAGTCTCAAAATTTTTAAAATTTTTGGTTACATACTTTTTCCTATATCGATCGATTCAGTTCCTGGTAAGACATCCTGTATAACAGACGGTTATAAAACCTTTTCGTGTTCTTTCCAACAATTCAAGCATTTTGATTGCAGCCAGTTGGTGCAGTCTTGATTCACTTAGCGATGGAGCGGCAGGGTGTCCGTTGCATTACATAGGGCGAGTTGCTTTAGGCCTGCCGCACACAGAAAGAGCAAAACAGTTTTAGTCAAAAACGTTTTTGTCTAAACGAGCTTGATGTTGTTGTTTCAATGTAAACTAAATAGGCAGACGCACACTGATCAGTCGCGTGTCTTAAGACATGTATAGGCTCATTTAGTCACAGTCAAGCTGTTCGACGTCGATCGGTGGATCCTCGTTTTATGTTGAAACATTTCAATCTACACAGGCAACTTAATATTTTATTTTCTATCTAGTAAACGTCAGAAGCAGAACTCATTCGAGTTAAATTCTTAAATTTATTTTCATCTGCCCTTAATTCTCTCAGAAAAGACAGAAGAGTTTTTTCAGCACTTCTTTTTTTATTTATAGGATGCACCTACAATTATTTGTTATGTGCTTTATTATGATCATCCTGGGGCAACAACCACTGCCAGAAAATGAGTGCAATCTCCACCGATTCGTCGTCCGACATTGACTGAGAAAGCCCCAGCAATAAATTCTTTGCTAAAATTTTTTTAACTAGAGTAGCAATAATTTTATTTAGGTTCAATATATCTGTTCACTACATCAGAAAAAATCTCTTTACTGTGTCTTTGTATCTGCCCTTAAAAAGTACTTTACTAGAGCACTAGAGCATTTAGCTATACCATTAAAAATAAATGTTTTACTAAAATGCAATAAAAAAGAAATTAAGTAGGGTAGTAGAAAAACCTTGCAATGGTAATGAAACTTTTTGCTGTAACCATAACTATCCTATACTGCACGTTGTGACGTCATCAGACGCAGTCGCAGACGAGCCATATCTTCAGATTCGATGATCTTATTAGCGGCCATATTTTTTCGAGGAGGGGAAGAATAATATTTTAATTTTGTGCATTTATTCACTTTCATACTGATCCAGAGGACGAAAAATGTATTATAATAGTAATATCCTGTGATTTAAAACTATTTTTTAGGAAAACCAGATTATCTTAATTAAGGAGCTAATTAAATACCTCATCGATTAATTTCTAAATATAAGGAATATTTGAGGCGCGCGGACTCTACTGTATCTCATCCACATATAACGAAAAAGTGACAGCGGCACATAATTTTAGCACCCAGCAGTGGTTCTATGATGCAAATTAAAGAAGTACAGATAAAATTCACGTAGACATATTATGTATTTCTAATATAGATATAGACCATCTTACAGTAGTAACATAATTTGGTCTTATATGTACGGTGGTAGTAATAAAGCTATTAAATGGTAATAAAATCTTTGCCAGGAATGATATAACCTACTTTATACTAACAGTAAAGCTTATTTTCGGTGGCTAGATGAAAAACATTTTATAAAGTAACTTTACTATTGCAGTAAGGTAAGTTTAGTTAAGCGAATTTTACTGCCCTAGCAAAGTTCTTGGCTGGCGTCTATTCAAATAGAGTTTTTTGCTGCTGTAGCTTGATTTTTGGCTGTCACTGCAAGAATCTTCTCCCAGTGTGTGTCAGTTACTGAATTAAACTGAATTGTAGTTTTGTTTTTAAGACATTTTGTTTTACTTGCAAACAAATGTTAATTTGTACAAACAAAAACTTTCCATCTGAAACAAAAACGTTTTTGACTAAAACTGTTTTGCTCTTTCTGTGCGCGGCCGGCCGAATCACCGGTTGATCCATCAGATGTGTTTTATCTCATTCTATGTCCGAGGTTAGAATGAGATAAATCACATCTGATGGATCAACCGGTGAATAAAGCAACTCGCTCATATATTCAAAAACTACTGTTATAAGTTTGTATACCATTTGTATTGTTTTCTCTCTCTTTTACCCCATGCCACTTCAATTAGTCTACCTTAACTAAAGAATTTGCTCAATAGTTATTGATTTAATTTTAATAAATTCCATTCACAAATTATTTTGTTTTCGTCAAATAGGTATACGTAATTGTTATAGTTTAGAAATTATATATAGAGAGAAAAAATACTATTTATCATATATTATCACATATACATGAAATATTTTTACAACTGTTAACGTCATAAAAATATTTTTTAGCCATTTGACAATCAAATATATTATATTAATGTTTGGCATATCATTGAATTTAAATTTCATATATTGCCTACTATTATTGAATATTAATAGTAAATATGATACGAATATCTAACTATACTATATACTCGTATAATAAGTTAGTTTGTATATACCGTGCCCAATGTATCCATTCTAACTTATTTGTTATTGGAACTACAAAGTTGGCTAAATTAGCAAATTGGTTAGAAACCCGACGTTTAATTGTTTCTTAGTTTTCAACATTTTAATCAGCACTAATTTGCTAATTTATCTGACTGTATCTTCCGAGGTATCTTCAATAATAAGGAAGTTGGCAATGGTGAGCAGTTAACTTTAGATACGCTGTATATTTATGTTTTTTCCAACTGTATCGTTTTACCCACCTAAACTGTGTTTACTACGCCTCTGTTGCTTTTTGCTGACCCTGGCATTGCCTACTTCTATCGATTTTCGATATCTTGTGTTTCTTCAGTGTGAAGGACCATTAAAAATAATTGAAATGTTTTCTTCCTGCTGCTTTGAGGCCACTGTAGCCGAGTGGGTAAATATGTTGTTAGTTTAGTTGTTAAAGTCGACTTCAGAGTTTACCGCAGATAAAAAATTACCGACAAAGGAACACGTGCGGCGGCGTCTTTGCGAACATTAAAGAGGCCGCCTTTCTGCTTTATAAATGCGGCATTTTTTCCCTGCGTTACAAAAATGAAATGAACTATACGTATTTAGTTGCGAAATCGATGGTTCGATTCCATCCTGAGAACAATTAAAAACGAAATAAACGTAAAGCCTTGTCTCGCTTTACCGAACACAAAGTCTCTGCATTTTCCGGGGGTTACTTCGGTGACTTAAAACATAATAAAAAAATAATAATAGGTACAGAAAAACGTGGAATTTATGGATGATTTGGGGTAAATCTGGAAGGTAATAATGAAATTAATTGACGGAATATTCTCTATTAAGACAAAACACGGTGTCATATTTTCAAACTGCATACAATTCGGGACAAATTAATATTTATAGGAAAACCCCTAATTTTAACGAGTTTTGTCGACTCCTAAAGTTATGACTGTTGATATTGAGTCATAATAATATATTTCATGAAAAATAAATTAATTATATTTTTGGGGTAATAATTAGAAGATCTCTACTACTTTTCTATTATTAAAAGTAATTATAACAAATTATTTTTAAAAGACTTTTCATACCATCAAATTTGGTGAAATTCTGAGCGACTTCAAGTTTGTCTAAAATTCGTCCAGAGGCGTGCATCAAAAGATTAAATGTAAATTTTCTGAACAACGGCTTGTCATATCAAAAAGTGCCAAAAGACATTAAATTTTTGTTTTTTCTTGCTTTATTGAATTAAACTGGAAACATAGGAAAATATCAGTGGCGCAATACTTTTTTGTAAAAAAGAACCTTAGTAAATCCATATATCTACGCCCATGGTTAAGTAAAGTAGTAGTTTGTTATTCTAAAATAGCCATCTAAATTGTATGTAAAGAATTGGTAAGTTTGGATTCGATACTTCTTAGCATTCTGGAAATATAAATATAAATCCTTATTTATTTTCAAACTTTAACACCCTGTATCTCGAAAACTAAGCATTTCTCAACCTATGATTATATGAACTTTTTTAAATATTTTTCAAATGTCTATCGACTGTTAAAGTTCTTCTACAAAAAACTGGAACACCCTGTATATGTATGTATTATTTTTATGCAGAGTTAGTCAGATTGAATTGATCCCAACCAAATTCTCTACATTTTTGAAAAACTATGAAATTTAAAATGTATTTTATGTAATTTTTTGCATTTTTTAATTTTAAATACCTCTTATGATAATTTACTAGAATTTCATACACAGGATGGTTTAGGATGAACGCGCAATATATAGGTCTAATTCTCAGTTAGGGGGACATTAGTTACCATAATAAATTAAACGCATGCATTAGTAATAAAAAAAATTGTTAATATTGGTTTAAAACGGTTTAATAAATATTTGCGAAAATATCACAGTCGATCCAGCGGCATAGATGATTTCTTACGATACGAGAAACATAGGCAGGAGCTTCATCTTATTAGTACAGGGTTTTCTTTTATATTTTGACACCCACCTACAGCTTTAATCATTAAAGATAGAAAAAAACTTAAATACAAAAATTGTAGGACTTTTCCTTTATTATCTTTTGAGAATTTAAAAATTTTGTGTCTTGTGTGCAACCGTATAATGGTAGCACCTACAACGGTGACATTTTCCAAATTCACAGGGAATGAAAAACCATGTCGTACAAAAGGGAAGAAGAATTTGAGAATGATTAAATACAGTGCAATAGTCAACACTATTTGACTAATTTCAACACATTCTTGAAAATCTGTGAGGTCGGTGGAGGTTACAGTTGTCCCTGCTGGATCCACCATTGATGGTTACCACAGGTGTGACCTGTAAGAATGAAACGAGTAACAGAAAAATTCTTGATATATAGCACTTCCCTTCTCAATTTTTTATGAACTAAAACGATGAGGAATTCATTTTCCTCTTCTTCATACCCTATCCTATACAGACATTATCTTTATCAGACTCGGTGGCGTAGTGGGCTAGAGCATGAGTGACAGTCATGCACTGCCTATTCGAGGCCCGGCATCGGCAGATGGCAATGTCGGTGGGTATGGATGTTTGTTTTCTAATGTGTAGCCCCCTTCCGGACAGTCTTTGACTTTGGATTTGGGGGTTGTCTAATTTCTGTGGTGTGTTTTATGTTATGTATTAAACATTGTTAAAAGTTGCTTCTAAGAACTGAATATTTCGAATTGTAGCCTCGAATATGACACTAGGAACTAAAGTGTATTGATATTGATCCGTATATTCTATTAACTGTGAGGGATAAGTACATCCCTCTGGTGGTCAGTTGCTACTACCAGTCAAGACATCGACGCTGTCTCTGTGACCGATAGCGGCTTGCCAAGCAAGCACCAAGAGCGGCGACCTCTAGCCCTGATGGACTAAAACATGCTTAATAAATAGGATTATAGGAAACAACTACTGGACGGGCAAAGGCCCCTACTCCCATTGAATTATACCTATAAATCCAAAATTGGTAGCCAAATTTGTTATTTGTCTTTTCTCCACCAGACACAGACCGGTTTCGAACTCTTTATGTTCTCATCAGTGTGCCACAGGTAGCTGAAAAGACAAATAACAAAGGCAAACCAAACTGGTCTATGGCAGACCCAGCACATAGTAACTGTGAGGGATAAGTACATCCCTCTGGTGGTCAGTTGCTACTACCAGTCAAGACGGTCACAGAGACATCATCGATGTCTTGACTGGTAGTAGCAACTGACCACCAGAGGGATGTACTTATCCCTCACAGTTACTATGTGCTGTCAAGACGGTCACAGAGACATCGTCGATGTCTTGACTGATAGTAGCAACTGACCACCAGAGGGATGTACTTATCCCTCACAGTTACTATGTGCTGGGTCTGCCATAGACCAGTTTGGTTTGCCTTTGTTATTTGTCTTTTCAGCTACCTGTGGCACACTGATGAGAACATAAAGAGTTCGAAACCGGTCTGTGTCTGGTGGAGAAAAGACAGATAACAAATTTGGCTACCAATTTGGATTTATAGGAATAATTCATTGGGAGGTAGGGGCCTTTGCCCGTCCAGTAGTTGTTTCCTATAATCCTATTTATTATGCACGTTTTAGTCCATCAGGGCTAGAGGTCACCGCTCTTGGTGCTTGCTTGGCAAGCCGCTATCGGTCACAGAGACATCGTCGATGTCTCGACTGGTAGTAGCAACTGACCACCAGAGGGATGCACTTATCTCTCATTACTTACTTGTGCTGGGTCTGCCATAGACTAGTTTGGTTTGCCTTTGTTATTTGTCTTTTCAGCTACCTGTGGCACACTGATGAGAACATAAAGAGTTCGAAACCGGTCTGTGTCTGGTGGAGAAAAGACAGATAACAAATTTGGCTATCAATTTGGATTTATAGGTATAATTCAATGGGAGTAGGGGCCTTTGCCCGTCCAGTAGCTGTTTCCTATAATCCTATTTATTATGCACATTTATGTAAGTTGATTTTTATGATTAGGATTGTCGATTTTCTACTTGGCGCAGTGTGGAGGAAAACCAGTGTTGCAGCTTGAATTTAACGACTACTCCCACAGAAACCGTTTAATTAACTAACCTAACCTCAATAACCCATGATTTTCTTTATGCATTTGGAAGCACCCTTTATGCCTCCCATTCGCACAGTTCTGTTCCCACCTCTTAGAAATTAGAGGCAAGTAAATGTACTCGTTTATAGTCAAGTATCTAAACTACTTAATACATAGTACTGTGGTTTGTGGTAGTAGTATTCATTACTTTTAATTGTAGAACTGGGCTTCCTAGTATTCACTACTCTTGTCTGAAAGTTGCTCTATTATTTTACTGTAACACGATCAGTTATTTTTTTAAACCTCATTTCATATTGTATGAAATTTGATATTTGCATCGCCACAATTATTCTATTTGAATGACAGTAATAGCGCGAACATATTGTTATCCCTACCACCTTCGTTTTAACCACGTATCAGGAAAAGTTGCTTCATCATTCAGCCAACGACTCAGTCTCCTTAGTCACTTGCCTGTTATGAGCATTTACTGTTTCTCGTTAAGCGAAATGAAAAATAACACTTTTTAACTGCAATAAAGGGGAAAATGTATTCTTTTAAAATTAATTAAAACATTTATTATCCAAGTAAACAAAAATGCTTTCTAGTGGGTACAAAAAATAAACTAATATGCCTACCTGTGAAATAAAAAATTTATAGAAATTCTAATAAATTCGCTAAATTCAAATAATTAAATGTTTAAGGGTTTATATCAGTCTATAAGTCTCGATTCTACCACACCCCGCACAGGTTAGTTTGACATGATACAGTCAATTCGAAACTACCGCGACTGCAGGTTGCAGCAGGTGCATATGTGTTTTCGTAAATTCGTGCGAGGTGGCAGCACTTTTAGGACATATAGACATGCACTTTTTGTTTTTCGAATAAATTAATTTACAGCTCATACCATCAAGTTGGGGAAAATAAATTTAAAAAAATATATATTCCAAAATTGTATACATATGTATTTACATTTACCTACATATTTTAGATTAATCTGATAAAAATTGCATTCAAATCGGATAAGTTTTAAACGAGATATCGAAAAATACGATTTAAGTGGGTATGTGACTGATGGTCGAGATGTAGAGTACCTGCCTCTCACCCGAAAGTCCCGGGTTCGAATCCCGGTCGTGGCAATGGAAAATACTGTGAGAGGGATTTTTCCATTATACATGGATATTGGATGTGTGTCCCTTGTCTTTAAATGTGTAGCCCCCTCCCGCACAAGGCTCAGCCTTCTGGGATAAAGGGGGTCGTAATTACATGTGGTGTATTTATTTATTATTTATTTATGTAGTAGGTATAGGACTCTTTAAGAAGGTCCCCTGATATGACCTAACAATAATTTCGACGGTTCTAAATTCTTTTCGTAAGCTTTCATTGCTTTCAACATTTCAAGCATTTTGGGTCTTGTGCTAGATTAGTTTTATCTTTTATTGAAATAATATCAATCTCTTTGCGGCTGGCTGCATGGTCTATAACCCAAAGCCGATAATTAAAAAAAAAGGCATTTTGGTCGCAGCCAGTTGGTGCATTCTTGATATAGTGAAGGAGTGGGAAGGTATACATTATATTTATAAGTCTGTATTCAAGAGCTACTGTTACAACATATATATTCTTGTATATGACAATAATGATACACCTATTTGCGTTATATTTTTATTTAAATATGGTTAAGGTGTTCTCTTAATAAATAATTTACAAATTGCATCTGTTATGCAAATTTGCCTATTAATTTTCTGAACTCGTTTTATTGAGTTTTCATTAGGTGTTCCTAGAATGTATTTATTTATATTTTTAATTTAACTATTAACGCTTTCTATTATTATATAAAGTGGAACTACCATATTTAGGTAGCAATGTTTATATCGTTAATTTTAAGCTTGGCTGTTGGGCCTGTAGTTAGGTTTGGCGAGAGTGATTTAACTGTTATATTATTATATTCTTTAACTGTGATAATGGAGTATTGGAACCCGGCCATACTTTATGATGACTACCAAAACTAAATAAAGAAGTTTTATAAAATGGCTTCAGTTTTTTTCCCTAAATCAGGAGCAACATTTTTTGACTGAATTTAAACTTGAACTTTGATTTTTAACTTTACATTTTATTTATTGAATAAAAAATCAATCTAAAACAACATTTAATTTGATAACAAGTCTAGCCGACCCCTTTGGTAGCTTTTAAAGTACTTTTATATTTTTGCTGTAACATATATAGCCCGGAGAATAATTGTTTAAGTTGTTATCCATGTTTTTGTACCCTCTATAAATATGCCCTTTTTAATATACTCGTAGATTTCAATTACCAGTAAATATTAGTTAGACTGAAATGTGAAGGCGTATCGTCATGAATACACCAGAGTACATCTGTATGATGTGTTTTGTTTACAAAAAAAGTATATAGGTTTACACATGTACATGTACACCACCCCGTATTGTAAGCTGTTTGTTAGTTTTATTACATTGTATTTCGTTTTTTTTTGTTTGGTTTTTGTACTTATTCAAAAAACAAATGACCTTATTCATATCTCTGTATGGCAAAAGAGGTGAATAAATCTATTTCTATTTCTATAACTTCAGGTAAAGGTCGTTTAAAAAAAAAACAATTGATAAAACGTGATTATATGCAAATTTATGTAATTAAGTATCTATATGCATTTTCATTTACACAAAACACACAAGCAAATTATGATTTATTATTGTTGTTTTATTACTTAAACGCATAGAAGCGTTATACAAACGCACATTTAAGAGCAAAGCTACAGGGTATTATTAAACTTTAGGAAAAAAATTTAACAGATAAAAACTCATAGTCAAATACATCTAATGTTGTACCCCATTTGAAGTGTATATGTCGAGACGTGTGTTATGGACGACAACGAAGAAGAACATGGCCATCGTCATGTTTATTCGAATTCTAAAATTGTCTACATGATATTAATGTATGGTGAAGCTAGACAGAATTTGTTGGCAGCTAGCAATCTTTTATAAGTGGTTCTCAAACAAATACAATAATTATTCGGATTTTTAACTACTTTATTTTTCTTCAGATATTTAATTTATTTATTCTGTACTTGTTTTAAAACATCAAAAATAACATGCAGTTAAATTTATTTCCTAAAGTTAAATAACACCCTGTATAATGATTCAGAGACTATGCAGAGGTTTTTAAATAAACTAGTTCCCAATAATGCGTCACCACCACCTCCAACTGTAGAATATACAGGGTGTTTGATTTATCGTTCTACAGCTTGTAACTTCTTAAGGCGCGTACTGACTTGAATGTACATGCGTTGAGTCGGGACGCACGCATATGCACATTCAAATCTGGACGTGCCATTTGCAACGACTCAACGCATGTTTAACATCTCGCGAGTCATCACGAATGCACATGGTCCGAGCCATCGGCTGTCGGTTTTTTCGCCACATCAAAGGAATCATATCGTGTATGCGTGCTCAGTTTAGACCAGTTTTTGTTGTTTTGTTAGTCTGAATGCATGTTTGATGCGAGTAGCATTTTCTCTTCTGGTGAATACATGTGATTTTTATTAATAAAATGGACTGGTCTAATGAAGACTGCTTACAATTAATTGATAATATATACGAACAATAACCCGTTTTGTGGGACGCAAAGCATTCCTTCCATTTCTCCAAAAATAAGGTATATTTCATGGATCCAGAATCTCTTTGGTTTTTTATTATTATTATTATTTTTAATAAATTTGAAATCACCATATTATAAGCAACCCCCGCAATAATAACTTCTTCCATCACGAACAAGAATGACTGACCGGAAAGGACTGAACCAACACGAATATGTGAAGTGAAAATAAATTTACAATATACAATATACCCCGAGTCGCTACACAACACGCATGCATGTGCGTGCGTCCTGACTCAACGCATGTACATTCAAGTCAGTACGCGCCTTTAAATGAATAGTTTTAGCGGAAAAGTGGAAAGGGAAAATAATTCTATATCGTAGTATGTATTCCCAAAGCAGAGTTTTAAATGGGTGGTGGTTCAGCAGTCGTCTAATAGATGGCGTCAGTTGTACGAAAACAATTAGGAAACAAAAGAATTATTATGGAATGATCGAGAAAAACACCTGGATTCTTCTAGGAGGTATATGGGCAGGTATATAATGGACAACATACTTCACTGCAGTTAGTTGAATATGGGAAAGCGAACTGAAGAAAAGAAAAGAAATAGTGACGAATTATTATAGTAAACAATCGTGGCTCAATGGAGAACACCAAGGAGGAAATGCAAAATGTATTAACTGAAATGAGATTTCTTTTTATTACGTTGTACTTAAAATATAAATGTATGTCTAGAATGGTTTACTCCATTTACTCCACCAAAGGTTTTGTAAGGTAAATCGGTTGCTACACCCACACAAGATGAAATCTTAATGGGAAACGTATATCTCCTCTCTACAACAGCATTTTTCGCATATTAACAAAATTATGTTGTACATTAACAAACTAATTGCTACAAGCTGAAGTGCAGTTCAGATGAGTAATCCCAACAGAAACTATAGCTTTACAAATTTTACAATTCGTAAGTGAATTTCCCAATGGAATAGATCGGATTCAACATTTCAAATAATTTCAAACGTGATATCCTCTTTTGAAATTGTCTTTGGAGTGAAGTAAAGAGTTAATGTGATTATTCAGTCTTAAAGTATATCCTGTATAACTACCTTCAGAATCCCTTGGTACGAATCTAGAATCCAGATATATAAATAATGTTCATCTCGTAGTAACAGTTCATTTTATAAGGTGCAAACAATGATAATCTACATGCATGATTTGATTACGTGAGCGGAAATTGTTAAAAACGGCGCTATGTGTATTGTGTATGACAACGGAATTGTGATGAGATGTACTTCCTTCTAGTAGCAAAAGGGATAAATATTGACAAGCAGCAATGAACAAATTGCTTAAACGTTTCATTGTTGTTATTTAATCGGACAAAAAATAATGGAGCATCTGTTGTGAACACTATCCAAGGAAGTAATCGTCTGCAAAGTAAATAAACAAATTACTCTTTGTATTTCTATTAAGTAATATGTTCGTCGTTCGTTATATGTGCGTTATTTGATACAGTATGATTCGTCTCCGCGAAGATATGCGAACATGAGAAGCAATCGACCAATGCTTCCTACGCTTTTAAGATCTACCAAACGTCAAAAATTTCAAGATTAAAGTGTGCAACGACTAACGAGTAAACACAGGGCACAAACACGTAGTATCATATTATTATTACAGCGACGTTCACGTTTGCACTTCCGTGGATTGTACTGTATAATGCGAATCATTACTTCTCATAACCGTGAGTAATAGTTCATTACTCACGAGTTGTAGTCAATGTCCTTTTTCTGTGCGTTTCGTGATAGATTCCATTCATTACTCAAGGCCTAAGTGATAAACATTACTCGCAGAAAAATTGACAAATCGCAAAATACAGTAGCAACATCATTGAGGATGCAGTATCCAAACATACACCACAATTATCCTCAAATGTATCATATTTAAAAATAATTATCATAAACGCCTGTAGTAAATATTGCTCAAACTTAGCTAAAACAGTTTATATTTTGTATCTAAACCTAAACTAAAAGTGCAACTTTATAGAATAGACAAAAAATATAGTAACCTACTCGTTTGTAATGTTTATTACTTACACTTACCCTTGGTTCGGGTTGTAATCCTCATTCTTGTGAGTAGTAAGCATCATTACATGCCCGAAGAATAATATACTATTTATTTTATTCTTAAGGCGGGTACTGACTTGAATGTACATGCGTTGAGTCTGGACGCACGCATATGCACATTCAAATCTGGACGTGCCATTTGCAACGACTCAACGCATGTTTAACATCTCGCGAGTCATCACGAATGCACATGGTCCGAGCCATCGGCTGTCGGTTTTTTCGCCACATCAAAGGAATCATATCGTGTATGCGTGCTCAGTTTGGACCAGTTTTTGTTGTTTTGTTAGTCTGAATGCATGTTTGAGTGCGAGTAGCATTTTCTCTTCTGGTGAATACATGTGATTTTTATTAATAAAATGGAGTGGTCTAATGAAGACTGCTTACAATTAATTGATATAATACGAACAATATCCCGTTTTGTGGCACGCAAAGCATTCCTTCCATTTCTCCAAAAATAAGAAGGTATATTTCCTGGATCCAGAATCTCTTTGGTTTTTTATTATTATTATTATTTTTAATAAATTTGAAATCACCATAAGCAACCCCCGCAATAATAACTTCTTCCATCACGAACAAGAATGACTGACCGGAAAGGACTGAACCAACACGAATATGTGAAGTGAAAATAAATTTACAAATATACCCCGAGTCGCTACACACGCATGCATGTGCGTGCGTCCCGACTCAACGCATGTACATTCAAGTCAGTACGCGCCTTTATGCTAACGGCAGGCTCGTCAATATCACGTTTTGTATCGCACGACACTTGCGGTAAGGGCGGTTTTGGAACGAAGAAAGCCAACAAATTGATTAATAAATCTGCATGCAAACGCCGTCTGAACTAATGAAAAATTCAATATTCCAATGCATCAATAATCGGATAATCTTCTCAATGGTATTTCGAAAATATCTGGACAGTGAGAATCGAAATCGTTGCGAATGGTCACACGAACATAATATTAGACTGAATGGTCATAATATATGCGATTTATTGCAGCTTCACAGAAGACAAATTACCGCTTAGGGCTTGTAGTTAACCCCAAATTGCTTTAAGAAGCAAAATTATTATAATATATATTTTGCTACAAGAATGTTCTCGTGATAAAATAATGAACTGTTTAAAAGTCACGTGAAAATAATGTCACAAAGGACAAAAATGTAATTATTTATTTCAAATATTATTTCCTGCAACGCCCAGTACAGGGTGATTGGTTATAAATGCCACCCTCCCTTAACTCCCTTATTTTTGAATTTAGAAAAAAAAGTTTCAAATAAAAGTTGTACAAGCCAATCTGAAGTTTTTAAGGGTGCTACACAAATTTATACAGGGTGTTCGAAGAAAGCGTGACCGACCAATGTTATGTTTTTTTATTGGAACACCCTGTATATTATTGGATTTTCGAAATCCTACGACTTATTGCGCTTCCGGCGATATAAATATGTTGTATACTGAATCCAATCCTTTCCAAGATATATTGCTATAAATGAGTTATAAGTAAAATTAAGTTAGCCATGAAAAAATAACAACGATTGTGCATCATTTGTTGTCAGTGCAATGTGTGCCATATTAAGTTGAAAATGGGCTTGTCTGACGAAAAGGAACGAAAAATTTATGAAATTTATGTAAAGAGCAGATAGGGTCCGGCCGCTATAAGAACAAGCCAGGGGCGTTGCAACGGCTGCGCTAGCTTTGGCGATACCATGCTTCTACAAAGTAAATAGTGACTTCCATTTATCAACCTCAACGCTGCGAATAACAGATTTTAAAAATATTATGATAATACGCTTATGCTAGAGCGCGGGACTTCGATGGACGACCGCGAAGATATTCTTTGATGCGTATGCCAACTTATGGCATACGCATCAAAGGATTGGAAAGGATTGGATTCAGTATACAACATATGTATATCGTCGGAAGCGCAATAAGTCGTAGATTTCGAAAATCCAATAATATAAGGGTGTTCCAATAAAAAAACATAACATTGGTCGGTCACACTTTCTTCGAACACCCTGTATAAATTTGTGTAGCACCCTTAAAAACTTCAGATTAGCTTGTACAACTTTTATTTGAAACTTTTTTTTCTAAATTAAAAAATTAGGGAGTTAAGGGGGGTGGCATTTATAACCAATCACCCTGTACATTACTTTCATTTAGTTAAAATCAGGTCATTAAAGTAGAATCATATTATGCATGTTATAAAAGATAATCAATTTAATTCAATTCAGCACGTACTACATACAAGGAAACGAACCGCTGTAAAAGACTGAGCAAGCTATTTTATTGCTGGTGCAAAACTGGTGACCGCAACTGAAGGGATAGAATGAATTATTACAGTTAGTTGTGTTTTTGGGGTTGTCGAGACGACGAAGAGTTGCCTCTTCAGGGCCCCGTTGGGTTAAATGCATATCTCCGGCCCAAGTTACGGTGACCACTCGTAAGTTCTCCATGTTTCCATACTCTTTGTTAAATAAATGTTATTGTTGGAACCTTATACCGCTATGTTTTAATTCACCAAATATCATCCTTATAAGTAAAACCTTCTTGTGTGTCAAGTGAGTCATTTATCTTAGTAAGTAAACTTTATAAGATAACTATGCCAAACGAGTCAGCTATCATGGTAAAATAACGATATTAGTAATATCTCAGTAAAACGAACCCCGGAGTCATGACACCCGTCGTGACATATGGTGGAGGCGCCGGTCGTGACAATAATCTTAATAATGTTTATGCATATACTGAAGCTTGTAATAATTTCTTTGTCTTTGGGTAAATAAGTCTCATTATTACTAATTTATATTATCTTTAGAAACGCTTATAAAATAGATGTCTTGTATTTTATAAAAATGTTATTATAAGTTCTTATTAAGTAGGTGTAATTGTTGATATATTGCCCTAAGAGTATCAATTATAAATCCTTTGAAAAGACGAAATTTTTGTTTTTGTACGAAAAGTGATTAAAATAATCTTATACAGCGTGTGTAAAAAGTATTGAAACATGACCATAACTTTTAAAATATTGATTGTATAAAAAAACCCTTGGACAGGTCGATTTTTATTTTCAATTACGCAACTTTTGGTGCGATTTATAATTTCTACACACCCCCTCCCCCAGCCACCCCAACTTTTTTTTTCAAATGGCAACTTACCCTTTGTGAAACCCCAAAAGAAAGGTATTTTAATAGACTATTCAACGCTGTAAAGAAATCCGAAATCCGTCGATACAATTGGCTTCCCAAACGCATGTAATACATTTTTTTTAAGAAAAAGGAAAGATTAGTAAAACTTTATTACTGAAAAAAATTAACAAATTATCTAATAAGGTGTTCAAACTGAGCTCCGTTAACAGCTAGGCACTGTACAATTGCATCGACGGATTTCGGATTTCTTTACAGCGTTGAATAGTCTATTAAAATACCTTTCTTTTGGGGTATCACAAAGGGTAGGTTGGCATTTGAAAAAAAAAGTTGGGGTGGCTGGGGGAGGGGGTGTGTAGAACTAGAAATTATAAATCGCACCAAAAGTTGCGTAATTGAAAATAAAAATCGACCTGCCTAAGGGTTTTTTTATACAATCAATATTTTAAAAGTTATGATATAATTTAATTTTTTTGTTACAATATAAACAGGCACAAGTAAAATAAAAAAATGCATTTTTCACTAATTTCTTTATAGATAAAGTAAAATGGGTGGCAACTTTAAAGAAAAAGTGAAACTTAATTATTATAAAAGAACCGTGAAATCAGTGGACATCTTTCCACATCTCCAGATATATTAGTTTGTAACTTGTGACCAATCCAATACAATAAAGAGAAAAATGCAAAACAGACGACTATGCAATTCACAAATCTAAAGCGACAGAAGTGATTTAGTTAACTATCGATAGTTAAAAACAGCAAAACTATACAGAATAAATTGGCGTTATGGTAATGACAAAACTTTGTATATTGTTACGGATAATTCCGATCTTTCCAGTAGTTTAACGCCTACAAAACCTTGCATCCTGTACACTGTGGACTGTGGAGAACTCCCCCATATTGTCACCTTATACGAGTATGTATATACATTGTGTACAATGTACAAGTCCCGAATTCGGTAAATTTGTAATAGAAAATAGAACTATGGTTGAGAACACTAACAAAACCTTGCGATTACCGTGGACATTGATTGTAGCAGCATTATTATCTAAACCATTACCAATTCTGAGTGGCACTTCTCTCTTGCAGAAGTACCACCGATGCCCCTAGCTCGCTACTGGAAGAAATTCCATTCAAATTTAGTGGGCATTTTTGGGGAGGAGTCTACTGCTTTATGTTGGTGGTACAGAGTATAGCTCGCTGCTGGACTATTAGGTCTGATCACACGAGTTTCTTAAATTCGTACTCGTTGCGGCTATCCAATTGCTCTGTGCGGCCCAGATTTAGCAACGAAGATTTATAATTGACACCAGCAGAATCTTGCAGCTCGCGCTCGAGGGAACTCCGCCGCCGCGTAGTGAAAGCCAAAGCCAGTTATGTGCACGCTGTCATTAGTGACTAACCAAGGTGAAACGGACAAGCGTCGATGAGTTGTAATGTTTGTTATACATGAGTGGTCAATGGCAATTTACCAGAAGCTTTGGTTTTGTGTAGTAACTATATGGTCAAGAGTCAGGTATTGCGCCTTTGGAGACATTATTAGGAAGATGACCCATATCTGCCTACGAAGCATCAATCTCAGTTGATTAAATGGTAGCATGTTTTTATGGTCAAGTCCATTGATAAGCCTACGCCGACAGGGACCTATCCTGCAAGTTCGTTCACCCTTCTTGACTTTCATTCGTAAACCAGCTGTTTGCCAAAAAGATACTTTCTACTTTGCATAAAGTTCAAATAACTGAGTAGGTACCACCAAGTATGAAACAATTTCCTTGCTATATACTCGTATTTGGTGAATTAAAATAATAACTTACGATTTTCTAAAGAATGTATGAAAGAAAAATAAAGAAATGAGCACTGTGTCAATGGAACAGTTAATATTAATAAGTATCGTCACCTAACAAACGACAGATTGTAAGCTTCGCCCAATTTGCTTCCCCTGTTGCTTTAAAAATTTAATGTTATACCAGCGAAAGAGTACGGTTTTACGTCGAGTCGTGATACAAATATAAATATTTGTTTTTGTTAAATAAGGGCTTTTTGTTCCCTTGGAAAATTTATAGTTTTAAATAATCGATTTCAGTAAAAAAAAAATTGAATAATTTACGAAATATGCTGCTTAGGTCCGGGTTTTCAATACTATCGTTAGTCACAATTTACATCACGATTGTGTTAGTCGACTGGCGGTAGTTTACTGGTGCTAGTGAACGGCACTTTACCTTCTTGACTACTTCAGCCGCGAGTATGACAATCAGACAAGTATAATAACGTCACTATAGGATCGAATACACTTTTATAACTGCTGTTTTACAACAAAATTAGTATTAATCTGTGTGAGAAACGTTTGACCGTGACTACTAATTTAACGTCAAGTTGATATTCAATGTTTTGTTCTTTCACAATTCTAAAACTACATATTATTATGATGAACTAGTTAGGAAAAACCCAAATTTGTAATTTTGACCAGTTTTCAAAACTATCCTAAATAAAACAGTCATAAGTCAGGTTATAATAAGACAAGGTGATTAATATGTATTAGTTTTTTCAAATGTTTTCTTAACTTCTTCTCAAATCAGTAAGTCGAAGTAACTCTCAGAAAATCCTTGGATTATGTGTGAGGTAAAGAGCTTATCTTGGCCGAATCACATCTAGGGCACCGATATTTCTCTTTCCATCAAAGTCAGAGGCAAATCTCAAATAAATTTTTAATTTGCTTCAGGATGGATTCGAACCATAAATCTTCGCAACCAAGTATATACGTATCAATGCGTTTACCCACTCGGCCTGTCCTTGTAATTATCTTCCCGCAGGTGATGCATTCGATTGGAAAGTTTTTATTTACTGCTAAAAATATTAACGATATAAAATTGTATCGTTTAGCAAAAATCATTGTTTAAATTTTTTGTCCGATAAATGAAACAATATACATTTAGTATATGTAGTGTTAAAAACGCATGAAGGACACAACAGTAAAATTATTCCTCTACTCGTGATTCCATTTGGAAAAGATTTTGTTGACAGTATTTTCCACAAACATAATAAATACTTGACGCATGTAGCTCATCGTTTGCGAAACGGAAGTACATTGGTTCTTAACTTTACTATTCTGTGTTGTGATGTCTTGTAGAACCTATTTCAGTTGACGCCACATTAAAGGTTCTGATTTTTACGTTGACGAAAAATCATTGCAAGAATCTGAAAGTGGAGAAAAACTTCTTGTGATTGATATAACTGTTTTTCATTTTCTCATTCAGGTCTATTACGGTGCACCATTGGTTTCTTTTCAATATTGGAAAATTTCTAATATTGGTTATTGAAAATTATCAATATACAATAAATTTGCGATTACGGCCCACATTGAAAATCGTTCAAGTCTTTTCAATAACTGTTAATATAATAAATTAAAGTTAGGCGTATCAGTGCTGCCAACTAAGGTAGAAATAGGGATTGCATGAAATATCTGTCAAATCGTTATTGACACCGTTGACGGTTGACAGTTCCCGCATTCCATCTTGCATCATCTTGACAATACGCATACACTTTTTATAATTTCGAATTTCGTATCGGATAAGTTATCGATAGTGTGTCGTGCGGTAACTCCCTATTATGACGAACGTGTATTATAAAAATACAAAACTTTTAAAATAACAAAATGTATCGGTATTCATTCCCTTTCTTGAAATAGTTATTAATAATTATTACTCTTTGCGTAACCGACGCAAATAGTCGGTTACGCTCTTTGTCTAACTCTTCTCCCATCATTTAGCTATTGGTTATGAGGGTGATCTTGTTGGATATTTGTCATTATTATCTTCGTTGTTAACTAGTATATCAAGATTCCAATGGATAGCCTCCATCACCTATCAGCCATGAATTTATGTCACCATTTTGATAACTATTTAACAAATGCATTATAATTTGACTAGTGGACCAAGTAGCCGAATCGTGTACAGAGCTAGGATATCTTGCATTTAAGACAAGAAGTTTTAGATCTGCCCCAACTATACACTGTACATTGAGGCTGTAGAAACCTTTCCTATTATAAAATAATATTCCCGGAGCTTCCTCATCGTCAGTTTTAGGTGGGAATATTTTAACAGGGGTACAGCACCTATGATCCCTAGAAAACCATTAGGCAAGTCCATGAATTTTCTCTTCTGTTCATTTCTTTCCATCTCAGTAGTAGGGAATTTAATCAAATAACCAAAATTTTTATTTAATACAGTCGATGCAGTTACTTACAGAAGATTGACTCATA
The DNA here is from genome assembly GCA_963680705.1 of Rhagium mordax. Taxonomy (NCBI): domain Eukaryota; kingdom Metazoa; phylum Arthropoda; class Insecta; order Coleoptera; family Cerambycidae; genus Rhagium; species Rhagium mordax. Next base: position 61,727,753 of record OY796658.1, read on the forward strand.
GGCATGACCAGATCCTGTCCCACAGATTTGTGATAGCTTCCCTGTGCAAAGAAATGCATTGTACACAGAACTATTAATTCATTTGGTATATAAAGAATTTTCTCTAACACGACTTTAGAAACTACGCATTCCACAACTAAAAGTTGTGTTGGAATATATGACATTCTAACCCATTGTAGAATATTTATTACATAACAGTTTTCGACGAATCAAAGCTCGGAAAAATTATTACGTAACTGCTTTCGACGAATTTTAAAATAATAACAATAAATTTGATGTTAAATTTCTATTTTTTTTGTGTAGTTTCTAAAATCTTTTTAGAGAAAGTATAGTCTACAACACGTTTAGAATGGCATATTCCACACTCGCGAACCGTAGTCCTCGCCCTTGGCTCGGACTACAAACTTTCGCTCGTGTGGAATATGGGCCATTCTTAAACTTGTTATAGAATATACTATTCTTCTCGCACCCTCTGTGGTAGAAAGGGAATAACTGCATTCATTACGTATCTGGCAGTCTCTCTCTCTTTAATCTATATAATTGTCTAAAAATGTTTTCCGGTAAAGTTAAAGGATTTGAGCTATCTCTCAGTCTTCTTTTCGCAATTCTGTTCCTCTGACTAAAATTCGATTAAAATTACCTACCTACTATTTTTTTAAATATTTAAATTTTTGATAAATCTCCAGAACAGCGAACGTCCGATTTTTGAAATTTTATTTGGAGCTATTTAAAAGTGTTTATATAAGTCTGTATTAGAGGTGTTCATAATAAAGTGAAAAATTTCAGTGATTTTGGCGATTTTTTATTAGAATTGTTTGTTAACGAGTCAACACTACGTAGGTATGTTAAAAGCAAGAAAATTTCAAAAATCGGACGTTCGCTATTCTGGAGATTTACCAAATTTTTTTACAGGTACACCTACCTTTCGTCTTCATTCTGTATAGCTCTTATCAATAAAATAAAATTCAGATCTATATTTGCAACAGATCAACACAAATAATATTAAATCAGAGTATCCATGCCTAACCTAAAATAACTCAATATCCAATATCTGTTTTCATGAAAGCAGTCTTCTGGATCTACTTAAATTTGCCAACATCCAATATCTGTTATTACTCAAGTAATGATATAATTTATGTCACCATAATGCCAATTATTAGTTATTTTCCAATAGTCTGTTATATTTCAATAATCTAAACCATAATCTGTTATTGAAAATAACTAAGATGCGCCATAATACCAAAATACGTTTTTACTGTCTGTTATTGCTTATTTTCCAATAAACTGAAAATAACCAGCGCAATAACTAAGAGTGCACCGTAATAAGCCTGAATGTATCGTTAATTATTACAATAAATATTTTCTAAATTATTCGTAGTTATTACCATTATTTGGACCCAGTGCCCAGCACATATACTTATTTACTTTGGTATTATTCACTTGTTATTATTGTTTTTCATAAAATCTATAAATTATCGCACTGTAAATTGAATAAATAATTATTATGATAGTATGTAAGAAACCCATGGTATTGTATACTTATTAATTGAGCAATGTTTTAAAAATTAGTGGGTGTTGTTTGTTACTTTATTTACGTAATCTGGGTTCATTTTGAATAGATTTAAACATTCTTTCACAAACAGTATTGACGTTTTGACATTTCTTAAAAATTCGACAGAATTGGACTAGTTAACATGTGTAGTTTATATCTAACACGTCGAAGCGAAAATATAGATTGAAAATAGTACCACCATTGAGGAATTACAAGAAACCATGAGTTAGTAATCCATCGTGTACTAGTACATACCCATCGATATATAAAAAACAAGTAGATAATCACATAAACAGCAGAATATTCTAACACGTGCTGTAAAAAATTCTCGAATTGGATAAATAGTCGTTCATCTGAAGTGGAAACGATGCCTGGGAATTTGCCGATTCGTATACTTAAGTGGCGAGTATATAAGCTGCGCCAACTGGACACAAATACCTCAGGGCACCATTTTTTTAAATCAATCATAAGCTTCTTTTCCGGTTTCACTGGAAGTGACCTAGACTTTTCATTTTTAAATAAAACACCCTGTAAACTTTGTATTTTTCAAATCTTTGGAGACATTAGGTATATATGTCGGCCATGGCATACTTTCATACCTGTTTTAGATTTAGAATCTATGCTCTGTATCAAATACTTAGGTATAATCGTTGGTGAAAAAATTATAAAGAGGAGCAATGCCGTAATATTGCTGGTAACGAGCAATAGATGGCGCTTCCACAGATTCGGTTCGGAGACTGCCAGTAGGGTTAAAATTGTCACACTCTGATGATAATTCAATTTAGAAAAAAGTGAGTTTCATCTTTGGACGTTTCTCAACTCAACAACATAAAATCCAACACGCATTTTGCATCAATTATTTATGAATATAAGAAGAATTTTAGATGGCTCAAGGCACACTAGATTAAACATTAAAATTGGCTGTAAATAGTCGTGAAATTAGTAGTCATAATATGCAGATTCCAATATTACAAAAATATACAGGGTGTCCTATTTAAGAAACAAGTTAGCCACTTCCGTTCCGGTGAAACCAGTAGTCGTAGAATTTTGAGAGATGTTTGATCGGCATCTTCGTCCAAGTAATCAATCATATAAGCTAGCCGAGGAATACTTGGTGACGGTTCTAAACCCAAAACATTATTTTGAAATAATAACCAAAGCTAGTATTCCAACCTCACAAGGCTTACTCCTTGTCCAAGCTCTTCATTGCAAAGTCACCTAAAGTAAAAAGATCATTTTACATATACTCATGCTCTACAATATTGACGATGGTCGCACTCAGTTCCAATGGTTTTTAGATGGATAATCAATTAGTACTGAAGACTCATTCACGTCAGGCTCTTGCATCAGTGAACTGCCCGAAGGTGTGATTCTTATTTGTACTTGCAAAAGCTGTTATACAAAACGATGTCGGTGCCGCAAGAACATTGTTGCTTGTATGTCCTTTGCAAATGGTCTTGATGGTATTTAGAAACAACAAATTACTTAAAATGACCATTTAACATCATGTTTAGTTTGTGATACTTCAATGTATTGACATCTTCTGCGATTTTTTTTTGTTTTCTCCTTGAATATTCAGTCAAAGTATTGAGTTAAAAATATCTTTATAGGAAATTTTATAAGGGATCCAAAAAATTGGATTTATAGGTATAATATGACTGATGGTCGAGATGGTAGCGTACCTGCCTCTCACCCAAAAGTCCCGGGTTCGATTCCCGGTCGTGGCAATGGAAAATACTGTGAGAGGGATTTTTCCATTATACACGGATATTGGATGTGTGCCCCTTGTCTTTAAATGTGTAGCCCCCTCCCGCACAAGGCTCTTCTAGAGCCTTCTGGGATAAAGGGGGTCGTAATTACATGTGGTGTATTTATTTATTTATTGATAGGAACATTAAGAAACTCAATACAACATATAGTGCGTACATGCCAAAATCAAACGGGCATCCTATATAAAGGACGGGACACACTTAACACATACGGACCGCGCCAAACGCAGCAAATGTGCATTGGCGTATTTGATTTCATGTCATATCGGAACGCCACCGCCACCGCTCATTTTGTGTCCAGTCCTTAAAGTTTATGCCTGAGATGTCAGATGTCTACCCAAGATTTTACTCTTCATTTAGGCATGCCCTAACAGGAGCTGAAGAGAAAATTCGTCCACTTCAAAATACATTATAGACTAGAGGTCTTATGATTCTTAGGGTCAGGATCTGTATTACTATAGGTATATTCAGCACGTATGGCAGTCAGTGAATGTAATGTGTCGATAGTAAACTGAAATGTCTATAGCGGCTAAAAAAACGCGAAAAGTTAAAAAAATTTACGTCGGAAAATGTTAATTCAATAGCATTATTCAGAAATTATATTACAACTGATTACTGATTATTTTTCTCTCTCTAAAACTGTAATTTTAGCATCGTTTTGGAGGTTCCGTGAAATTCAGAGTTTGTTTTCAGAAATAACGTTTTTCATAAATTCAAAAATAAGTTTTTGCAATAAAATATTGACATGCAAAACTGTTGAAAATTGATTTATTTGCAAGTAAAATGAATAGTTCTTTAACACATGCCAATGAATAATGTGAATAATATATTGTATTTATGTTTAGATTATCATCTATCACCTCATACATAATAAAAACAAACCGGCGAAACTTGTTTACATTTTGAAATTGCAAAACCTGTCTGGTAGAATTAGCAAAAAATGGTAGACTGATTTAGCTCCCGAACGAATATTTTATATTCTATATTTTATATAGGTATATAAAATTAATCAATTAACAACAAAGTACTAATTGACCGAATAGTACATTTTTCACGTCAACTAAGGGTAAATGTGCCTAAACTAAGGAATATATAAAATGAAATTTCCTTGCGGGCCCGAAAGTGCATCGAGGTTAATGGTCTTCATTTTGAAAATTTATTTAAAAAAATTGTAATTAAGTCACAGTTGTTTTTAAATTTTCGTTAATGAAGATTTTGTTTCCTTAGAGTATTTTATTATTATTGCATTAGGTTTTCAACTTATGAAAAAAATCAGTGGACCACAGTTATCGGCATTCTTATCAGAAAAAAAAGTGTAAACGCACGCCACTGGATTAGTTCTGAAAAACTAATATCACCAGTTGATAGCGCCCTATGAAAAATATAAAACAACCAAATTTTATTGATACGACTGTTTTTAATCAAAGGATATTTAAAAAATTCAACCAATAATTTTCAACTTTAACACCTTGTATAAAAAAAATTAAAGGTTATATAGCAAAATCCTGAGACACGTCAATACTATTTTTTCATCACATATTAATTTTTTACCATACAACCTGACTCACCCGGCAACAGAACAGAATAATCAACTCTTATAGAAAAAAATTACAAAATTCCAACTGATATCTTATTATTTTTAATATCTAACTTTTTTAATTTTTAAGCTATCATAAATTTCTAAACATCATTTTATAGATTTTGAAGTTTTCTCGAATTTTCCTATTTTCATAATTTTTGATAACGGCTAAGATAATAAAGTTATTTGACTTTAAACGAAAAATATCGCGAATTTCAAGATGGCGGACGATTTTTTAGTGTGTTCCGATACTCGGATTTTTTGGCATTTTTGTTGACATATTTAATACCCCTCCCCGACATTTTAACGCAACAAACAGCTTGTTACAAATTTGTTCCGGATTTACGGTGTATTTCACTTAATTTTACTGGCCTATCTGACATGATGTAGAACTCGCACTGTTGATGTTGTGGCAGCGGTCAGATGATCTAATCTTCGAATTCTATTGTGTTAAAATTTTTCGATTAATCATCGTCTTGTCAATAAGTATAATGACCAGGGCTGGTGAAAAGCTAGTATTTAACTAAGGAAGTGTAACCAACCATGTGTGCATCTACGTGATTGTTTAAATTTTCTCCAAAAAAAATTATCAGTGATAAACAACACCGCATTAAATATGTACAGTGTACAGGGTCATCGCATGAAAATGTTAGATTCTACTGTTACTTTGTTACCTTTTTATTTATCGCAAAAGTAAAAATTGCTTTACGGACTAATTTTTTGCCAGGAAAACAATTTTTATAGAAAAGAACAATCGAACATCGCATTACAGAGATATAGCTATCGACTTTGTTTTTTCTTATATAGCACCCTGTATACATAACCTGTATCTTTTTTCCAAATTATCTATATCTCGTAAAAAATAAAAGGAAAAAACGAAGAATTAAAACATATATCGATATAATAATAAGATGTTACATAAGAAAAAACAAAGTTGATAGCTATATCTCTGTAATGCGATGCACGATTGTTTTTTTCCATAAAAGAATAAAAATTTCTGGCTAAAAATTAGCCAGTAAAGTAGTTTTTACTTTTGCAGTAAATTCAACAAAGTTACAGTAAGTAGAATCTAACATTTTCACGTGATGACCCTGCACATGTTCTTCCTTTTAGAGGTTGATTCTTGTAGGAAAACTGAATGTTTATTTTTCATTTTCAAGTATTAAAAACCCCGTAAATTTGGATGTAATTAATAGGGTGTGCTCAGCGGATATACAGTGTGATTCATAAAGAATGAGTAATATTTTACCTGCAGATTCTATAGCGGAAAATATTAATTATTTTGCTTAATAACTGGGGAACAAATATAAATACTTACTAGTTACTGAGATACAGGGTGTTAAAATAATTCAGTTGTTATTTCAATTATTTTTAACATCTATTATGTCAGTATGTTTCACTTATTTCCATAGCACACTTTGTTAACATTTTTAGCTCTTAACCCTTTAATTAATCTGGATGTTTGTTTAAAATTATGGGAGCGCAGGATTTTCTAAAATGTAAATATCTCGATAGGGGTGCATTTTATGAAGATAAAACAAGTATCCCTTTATTGTTTAAAAATAATGGTTAAATCAAAATTTTGCAATGAGATTATAAATTAACGAAGTACAAAAAAGTTATAATGGATTCTGTTAAACCAAGATAGCTTACGTAGCGCCCTGTATGCGATACACCAAAAATGATTTTCTCACGTCAGAAAACCTAATTGTTTATGTTTATGTGTGAAAAAATAACTGAAATATAATATAACATTACTGAATTATTTTTGTAACTTTATCACCCTGTATCTCGGTAAATATTAATATTTGACTCCCAGTTATTAAGCAAAAAATTAATATTTTCCATTATAGAATCTGCAGGTAAAATATTACCCATTCGTTATGAATCACCCTGTATACAGATTTTCCTTCATAATATTGTAAGTATGATTTATAATTATTTATTATACATTTTAAAATACTATGTAGGAATATCTCGCTAAAGTTTGTTTTTATTTATTTAAATTACCTTACCCAAAATTAAAAACCAATTGAAAATAATAAAAGTGGATACAAAATCATGTATTAACAAATTAAAATACTTTATTATATCTTAAATTTATTTACCAATTTTACTACATAATCTTTTATTTTGTTATAATAAAATATGATTAAGTTTATATTTTATGTTTAACATCTTGTTTTCAACATAGTTTAGTTACAATCAATTTACGACTAATCTTAATTATTATTTAATTGATGTGACAATATACGACGATTACGGCGTTAATCATATAGCAGGAAGACACACATTTCATGACTACACCAACATTCAACAATAGTGGTAATCGTTCGTGTAATGTAGCAGATATAGTGGATATAAGCAGTAGGTATCGAGTTTAAACAGAAAACTCAATTACAAATAGATCATATAGCAGTTAAAGCGGAAAAACAAACTTCTGTAAAAGTGTAAAGGACGTGCGAACATGTTGAAGGAGCATGTGCAGATTCTGATCTTTTTATTAGGAAAGATAAGATTAAAGGTTAAAAGAATAAATAACAAAAAGGATAAAACAAAGGAATGAGATATTGAATGATTAAGCAAGGGGGACATAAGGAAGTCGTATGCAGAGACAGTAGATAATTTACTAGATAAACATAAACCAAGCAATGGAATAGACACACTGATAGTAGGCCGCACAAAAGGTAATAGGTTTTGGCTCGATCATTAGAGTAAAACTAATGCAGATTATGAAAGAAATGGGTGTAGCCACGAAAATAAGAAACGTTGTTTGTGCAGCATTGAGAACAGATAAAGGGGAAACAAAAGAATTCGTTACAAATAAAGAAGTTTAGGAGATGCATTGTCACCGGTGCTCTTGAATTTGGCATTAGAGTAGAGTAGCACCATTGAGTAAACAAATAATATAAAGAGGCGCAACTGTCAAGGGGCCGTGTTGTATTTTTTTGCGAATAACTACAGAATTATCTGCAATATTTAGGGCTATGCAACCGAATTACCTACAAATACCTTCCCGTAGCACTAAAAATTGATAACAATCCTGAAGCTATTGGCAAAAAAATACAATACTAAAATCTCGCCCCCTTGACGGTTTCGCCTCTTTATATTATTTATTTACTCAATGGTAGCACACAAAATAAGCCAAGGACCAGTAAGAACAAGAGGAGCGCCAATAATCGCCTACGCAGACGACTTAGTCATAATTATTACTAAGAGAAGATAGCATAATGGTACAAATGGTAGAGGAAGGAGTAAGGAAAAGTGAAGGAATATTGTCAAAGATAAACAGGGAGAAAACTAAATTCATGAGAATAGAAAAAGAAGGAAAGAAGGCAATGGTGAAGTTAGGGGGATGGAATTTAAGGAAGTGTAAATATTTGGCCGAAGTTACAGTAACAAGTAAAGGAGAAATAATACAAGAAATAAATTAAAAAATATGGCCGCAAACAGGTTTTTTAAAAAAAAAACAATTAGTATTGTAGTATTTTATATAAACTTATTGAAATTTTGTATTCTGAATTGATAGTTTACAACAATTACAACTACATATGTTTACAATGGTTGTTTCGTGATCAATTCTTTATTTCATCTTTCAGTTTTCTTAAATATTCATCGTTTAAATCATGGACTTCGTTTTTCTGTCTCATTCAAAATATAAAAAATATATAACAAGATCTACCCTTTTGGATAACTTTGCATGAATGAAAATAGTGGCTATAAAGTTCGTAGTCTTTTCTTTAGCTTTTCCAATTAATCTAATGTTGTCATAATGATTACATAAGTGGATACTAAAAGAAATTACATTTCCATTATAATGTACGTATAATGTATATAATGAGTAAACATTGTGTTAATAATATAAATAAAGCGGGACGTTATAAATAGAATATTTTAAAACAAAAATATACATTTACATCTGGGTTATATGCAAAAATTCACTTTTTTATTATTATTTGAAACACAAGTTGTATATAACATTGTGAATACTTATTACCATATAACGTAAATACTTTTTATAGATCTTAAAAAACTTTATTTCTTAATTTTGAACAAAAATAAAAATGACTTCATAACGTTAAATATGTTAAAAACGAAATATTAGAAATATTATAATTTGTTAGTATAAAACATTCCTATGTAGTTATTTTTATATATTACCCTATAAATGGTTTTCTGTTGGGTGTAAATTAAATAAATAAATAAAATAAATTTAAATTAAATTAAGTCAATAAATTGTGCTTTCTTATTTTATTTCACTTCGCCCAATAGGGTTATGATAATCAGAAAAATGTTTAAACCAAAATGTTATTCATGTTTTGTTATACGTTCGAAAAATTTACAAAAAATGTTTATTGTTTCTTAATATTTGACTTATTTAATTAATACATTAGGTTTAGATATATCTAGATATCCAGCAAGTTGTGCTGGTTTCACATTAGTTGTATTAGTTCCTCCTTCAGACGAAGAAGCTTCATTAACTCAAGATAATAATATGTTATCAAAATGCAGGGTATCATTACGAACTTGGAAGCGTTTCCTATATTTTGAATACTGTGTGGAATTCGATTAAACCCATTGCTTTTCTAACGATGTAGAATGGTGGAACGAGTAAATCGATCACACATAAAACCGAGCATAAAACAGTATTATTTTCGTGATGTAGATACGCACAATTAATCATCCTCTCAAACATAAAATCCTCAATTAGGATAATGTGAATAAATAAAATCTGATCTCAAACAGTTGCAAAATAAATCACTTGATCTTCTTATTCTGCATCCAGTGCATTCACAGCTCTAAGCAAGGGGATCTCAGTAACATCAACAATAGTTCCCCAACGAATTTACAACTTTGTATTATCATAAAGTTATCAACTTGCCAACTATCTCTTCTTTTCTTTGGCACAAATATATACAGGATGGTACAGACAGTACAATTAATAAAATTTATTGTATTAAACTTTTGCCTCAAAATCACCCCAATGAAAGTTTCATTAAAAGGAAAATCATTTGAAAATATTTCATTTTCAGTCTAGTTTTTTGCATATTCATCCACAGGAAGTTCGGCAATAATTCAGTTAACAGTTGAAACAATAATGAACTTGTTGATGTCAGTGTACGGATAAGCAGCATATTAATAAACTCAACAGGTACTTTTATTCAACTTAGGGTATACATAATAGAAGTTATAATATGCTGTGTCAGCAATGTTTGAAGTTTTAATATTAAATTCCTTCACTTTTCTGCCTCTCCAAATTTAAACAATGTCGATTTGGGTCACATTATTGATGTAGTAACCGGATTCCTATTAAATAAAATAGAAACGAGAAAATTACCACTTTGTGCAACATTAATAATATGGATATATTTTACTATTTACTATAACATGAAAATATAAGTGGCAAGTTGCTTTGGTTATTTCTGAGGGTGGTAATACACCACCACTTGTAATTACGACCCCCTTTATCCCAGGAGGCTCTAGAAGAGCCTTGTGCGGGAGGGGGCTACACATTTAAAGACAAGGGACACACATCCAATATCCGTGTATAATGGAAAAATCCCTCTTACAGTATTTTCCATTGCCACGACCGGGAATCGAACCCGGGACTTTTGGGTGAGAGGCAGGTACGCTACCATCTCGACCATCAGTCATATAACCGAATAAAACCTATATTTACCGCATCTTATAGAAAAATTGCTTATCTCTCCTCTGTTTAAAGATGAGAGAGTACTGACATCATGCGGGGGTCAAATCTTCTGAATTTGATCATTATTTGATACGATCACATAAAAATTTGCTTCCATTAAAAAAACTTGCATTTCATGCACTTCATCTATGATCCTAGTAATTAGCAATGCAGTTTGTTGATGCAATATGGACCTACGGGTAAACTATTGTATATTGTACTACTTGTGGATGATTATTAATTTTAGAGGCAGTGTTATTGCTACTGCTTAGGAGTGCGACGAACCTAACAAAAATTTAGACAAAAACATGTCTTAAACCAAGGATGTTTATGTTTAATGTTGTACAACCGCAACAACGCGAATACATTTGCTATAACTCGAGGGGAAGCAAAAAGTAGGTCAAGTTTTATCTTTTAGTTCCATTTACAGTATACGATTCTTTTGATACAGGAAGCCAGCAAGCCACCAGGATGCCCATTGCCCAATGCCCATGCTCTTATTTTTATTTATTGTGCCATTGTCAACAGATTTGTTTTATTGTTTTTTTTTGGTTTTTTGTTGGTTACATTTACTAACCACATAGATATATGTATGTATAAAGAAACAGTTCGTCTTTCACCAAATAATCCTTATAGTAGATACAGATTTTATTTCAATTTATACATAAAAAAATATATTTGACTGATGTTGAAAAAAATATTTCAAACCCAATTCATTCTTTTTCTATATGTATACAGGGTGAGTTCACTTTAAATGGGGAAACTTCGAGAATCGATTCTTTATTGAAAAATAAGTGTAGTTTGTTCTATAAACATTTTTCATATGGGACTTGGTTTTCGAGATGGACGTTGACCTTTTTTTTTTAAGTTTTCGACGAATAACTTTAAAGTGGTTAGACCGAGTTTTATAAATTTTGGGTTTTGTTTATGTTAGATTAAAGTTTATCAAATGGTCTGAAAGATTTGAAAATAACGCCCCCGCAGGCGTAGATATGGGGACCACGGGCCCCTTTTTAAAAAAGAACTTCTACGCCTATGGTCGTCTCAAAAAATGGATATGATTTTTTTATTCTCCGATATTTTCTGAACATAAAATGTCTCTAGTAAATTTTCGCAATTTTTGATAGTTTTCCGGTTAATTGAGGTCAAATGGTTTATTGTAATGCTCCCAAATGTTTATTTTATTTGCCAATGAGCCGGTGTCTACTACGTAAAGTCGTTTCAAAGGGTCTTTATCATCTTTGGTCGTTTTCAGTCTAAATTGTTTAAAACGATTTTAAAAATTGAGAGAGGAAAAATAAAGCAATTGAGAGACAATACAGACATTTATTAATATATTTTTTTTCATTTTTGTTAGCAGACACCGGCTCATTGGCAAATAAAATAAACATTAGAGAGCAATACAATAAATCATTTAACCTCAATTAACCGGAAAACTATCAAAAATTGCGAAAATTTACTAGAGACATTTTATGTTCAGAAAATATCGGAGAATATAAAAATCATATCCATTTTTCAAAACGACCATAGGCGTAGAAGTTCTTTTTAAAAAAGGTGTCAGTGGTCCCCATATCTACGCCTCCGGGGGCAGAGCTGGTCAAATACTTTAAAAAAGTATTTAAATATTAAATACTAAATACTTTCAAAAACATGGAAGTATTTAAATATTAAATACTTTTCAAAATATAAAAGTATTTAAATAATAAATACCAAAAGAATTAGTTACTTTAAAGTTAGTATTTAAATACTTTCAGAATATTTAAATATTTTGGTAACACAGAAATATTATTAAAGTATTTAAATATTTTCAAAGTATTTAAATATTTTCAAAGTATTTAAATACTTTCAGAATTTTTAAATACTTTGAAAACGCTGGAATATTATTAGAGTATTTAAATGGTAAATACTTTCACTTGGGGGCTGACAAGAGTGGTAAGGTATATATGCTGCTGTGTTTTTCACGGACTACCCGGCCATAACTTAAAAAATTGCAGTTATGAATTATTTAAGTTTTCAAATTTAATCAAATTAACATTATTTCAAAACCTCTGTATTAATCAGTTTTAGTTAAGTATTGGATAGTTTACTTATAAACGTAGAGCTAGACCAGAAACAAAACAATATTTTATTTTTCCAATAATTTGCGCACTTCATATCAATGCATGTTTTGACAATTTCAAAACCTGCCTGATGTACCTAGGTATTTGATTTTGTTTGGAAAATGTATTTAAATACTTTTGAGATTGAAATATTTAGGATATTCAAATATTTCTGAGAGTATTTAAATACTGCAGGAAAAGTATTTAAATACTTTCCAGTTATTTAAATACTTTAAGTATTTAAATACTTCTAGGATCATTTGCACAAATACTAAGTAGTAAATATTTCAAACAGAGTATTTGTAAGTACCATTATAAATACTTGTTGCAAGAAGTATTTAAATACTCGGTATTTAAATACTTTCAAGTATTTAAATACATTTGAGTATTTGTAAATACAAATAATGCCCAGCTCTGTCCGGGGGCGATATTTTCAAATCTTTCAGACCATTTGATAAACTTTAATCTAATATAAACAAAATCCAAATTTTATAAAAATCGGTCTAACCACTTTAAAGTTATTCGTCGAAAACTTAAAAAAAAAATAAGTTCAACGTCCTGTATCTCGAAAACCAAGTCCCATATGAAAAATGTTTATAGAACAAACTACACTTATTTTTCAATAAAGAATCGATTCTCGAAGTTTCCCCATTTAAAGTGAACTCACCCTGTATACATATAGAAAAAGAATGAATTGGGTTTGAAATATTTTTTTCAACATCAGTCACATATATTTTTTTGAATGATAAACAAGTTAATTTTAGTAAAACGTTTGAAATTCTGTTTCATTAATGTTTTTTTTTTTCATGTCAAATCGCAAATTGTATTAATCGGCATGCATCTGGCCGTTTTATCTCCACTAATTTATTTTGCCTAACACAATATCAAAGTCTACAGATATATCTGTAGACTTTGACAATATGTTGCTTGTACACTGCCGGTCAAGTTAATTTCCACAGATTTCTCGAAAGCTTTCGGTCGTCTTAACCTCAGATAAACAAAAGACCTAGATGAGTAATACATTATGGACTGCGTGAAGCTAAAACGTCGTTGATTCGATGTTTACTTTCGTCCGGCGACAGTGGCGTATCAATTAAAGGGGGTCCTGTTGCAAAAAATACTCATACAGTAGCAAGAATGTGGTTTTCCTTTTTAATTTTATTATTGCAAATAATGTGTGGAAAATAAGTCTAAAATAATAAATAAATAAATTGATATCAATGGATTTATATGTTTCGACAATTAAGGAAAATGCATTCACTTAATGAACAATGAAAGACGCAAATGTTAATAAAAGTATTTATTGATTTTGAAACAAAATGGTTTTTGTTAGCCTATGTCTTATTCTATGATGCATTTTATTAAATTCGTAATTTAATCAATCTAATATTAATTTATTTTTTTTTTAAATTAATGTCACAATCCCACAAAGTGATTTGCCAATGGTTCTTCATCAAAAAATATGCTCGTTAAAGATATCATAAATTCTGTTTGGTACATTTTCCATAGTTGTATTAACTAGTAAAGTATTGTTAAAAATTTGTTAAGAATACTTTTTGATTTATTTAAATACCTGCGAAATACTTTTCCCCATGGTTCATATCTCAGTTACAAAACTAAATGCATTTAATGTATATCCCAAGATTATCAAACCACTTTCTCCTCATCAGAAGATTTTTAGGAAACCTGTAAAATAATAACGATATACTGAATGTCATCTCGTAACACAAGTTTTAGTTTTACACTACTATTATTAAATCGCTTTTTATTATGTAGGTACTCTCTAGTCTTATTGTGAGTTTACTACAATAATTAATAAATTAATATCACATTAGAAATTTTTGTTTTATCCAGTTTACCTTTCCTACCCTACGCCCATGTTAGTAATTACTTACTTGTGGAAGGAGCGTTGATTCTCTTTGGCATTGTTCGAATGTTTGCTATAGAAAAAACTCACTGGAAACACGAAATTTAACTTCGGAAAACCAAATTACACAAAGCAAACGCATATCAACTAAATCATATAATGGCGGATCTGGCGTATGTCAAAAATTGAAATGGAAATAAACAAATAAAGCGGGATATTTAAACCGACGAATCACAGCCGGGGAATTGTAAATATAAACACTTGGAGATTTGAGCTTCAAACATATCAGGTATATCACTTATCTAGGTCTTTTGTTTATCTGAGGTCTTAACCATGATACCTTACTTGTAAAACTTTCATCCTTTGGTTTGATTCTCAATTTAATATAATTCTCCACATCAAATTTGATAGAAATGCATCAATTTGCTCACTATCAAGGCTTTAAGTCATACGAAATCCACACAAAATCAATCCTACTGCACGGTTCGGTTCTTATGGACCGTTGCTTTTTAATGTAGGTACGTTAATGATATAATTTTTTCCCAGTTAAACTATGATTCTTTATGATATAAGTAATTGGGAACTGTACCTCTTAGG
The DNA here is from genome assembly GCA_963680705.1 of Rhagium mordax. Classification (NCBI taxonomy): domain Eukaryota; kingdom Metazoa; phylum Arthropoda; class Insecta; order Coleoptera; family Cerambycidae; genus Rhagium; species Rhagium mordax. Next base: position 61,742,905 of record OY796658.1, read on the forward strand.
TGGTGGTAGATATAAAGATCGTAATTCTTTACAAAAAAAAACAACTTAAATAAATTAAATCATTATATTAAAATAATAAGTCGAGAGTCTGCTTTCGACTACTCAATTGTAAGCCATTTCTATGCGTGTTTTTAACTACCTACTCTTTTACTTTGCGCGTTAATAACTAGAAAACTAATAGAAATTCTTTTACAACTCATTTTTATAGAAAATTTTATAAGAAAAATTTTCTTACACTTACAAATTTATCGTAGAATAAGGCGTTCAAGAGATATTGGCAAAAAACCAGCGCCGTGTTACTATTGGGGGTGAAAATGGGATGAAGCACACCCCTATGTGGAGGAAACTCTTTAGATATTTAATGTTACTCCTATAAACAATCGATCCTGAAAATATAATTTGGTTATACATTTTTTCTTCTAAATATATGGCCTTTTCTAGTCTAATTTCCGTTTACTAAATTTATGATTCAAAAGTCATAAAACGAAATCTATACAATAGAAAATAACACCACAAACATTTTTGTCAATACATAATTTGAACTTTCTATTTATACGTGGCAAAATACTATTAGGGTATTGTACCTTTATTCTTTTGTTAGTATTCTAATATCTTTTGTATAGTTTGTTGCGTTAAGGTTGTTATTGCTACTGGAATTTAAATATAGCTCTGTAATCATTTTACAGGCGGAAGAAGCAGCCATTCACTCTTCCCCAGGTGCATATATTATATTATATAAATAATATGTAAATGACTTGTCTAACCTGTTCTAATATTTAATTCAAAATTGTAGTACTACAAAATTGGTGATACATAACGGATTTAAGCAACAATGAATTAATGTAATTACATCAAATCTGAAAAAAAAAACAAAACAGTTCAATAACATGATGTTGTGGTGATTGCATTTGAACCATAAAAAATGCTTTTAGTACAGGTGTATATCGGTAGATATTATACTATGTTAATGGGTAATGCATGGAATATAAATGCGAATATGCAATACTTTCACAAATGGTAATTTTTCCTTTGCGACTGCTGAGTACAGTGTCTTACTGTGATTTTCTCAATCACAAAATTACAATCACTGTTGTTCTGGAATCACAGTAACGTTTTTAGAGGTAGGCCAAAAATCATATTCACATAATACCTAATAACTGAGAAATTAACTGTGAATAATCTTGAAACTAACCGTGAATTGTCTTTGCAAATTGCGATTTGCTAACAAGGATATTTTTTAATCCCACTTTAAAATCTCGCTCTGTTGTGACACATTTACCCAACCCTGTGTGGCTAAGTTAATGAAGATATATTATGGAAATTGTGGACGAGCCTAATGAAGAGGAAAGATAAAGACAAGTGATATATTTTGTTGTTACGCTGCCTTGAGTTTCAAGTTTCGTCAGTCAGTCGGCGAGATTTTTAACTATTATATTATGACTATGTTTTATTGTTGAGTGGAAAAATGATATTCACTCAATGTCAACGATTTCATATAATTTTTGTTTTTTTTTTTACTTTTTTCCAATATCTCATTTATTAGAAGGAACAGAATAACAGAAATAAATCAAAATAAATAAATTTTTTAATTTGACATTTCTCCACAGGGCGAGGCAAAACTCGGATCCATGATTATTTCAATTTATTTTAATGGAACACTGTTCTATATTTTATATCAGCCCTATACAGGTTCTTTATAGTACATATTTTAAGTTTCATTAAGCATTTACCTAAATTCAATTTTCCGAGTATTTCAAGTTTTATTAACAAAAACTTAATTTTCGCACTTCCGGGAATAAAGTAACAACTCACTCCATTTTGATAGGGACTGAAGTATCACATTTAATCCCTCCGGGATCAAATAATGACAGAAATCCCGGAAGAATGAAATTACTAACAAATAATTTTAATATGTATTTTATTGAAAAAAATTAACATTTGCATTCAGTTCCGGAAGTGCGAAAAGTATTTATTGTATATACCTTGGGACTGAAGTAGTATTCTTAATCCCTCAGGTAAATTATGGCCCTCCGGTCGGGCCATAAACTTTACCTTCGGGATTAAAAGTACTACTTCAGTCCCGCGGTATATAATATACTATTCATTAGATTTATTCAAAATTATCAAGTTGCCAAGTGGGTTATGGGAAAAATCAAATATTTTCATTTGTTTTTAAGTTGCACTCATTATCGGTTAAACTAAAAGCCGGGCAGCTAGCTAAGCGAAACGTTTCTTTGGACTCGAATGTTTTTAGCATCGGATGCTCTTTGCTAACCCTGTATAGTATAAACTATACTGACTAATAGATCTGTCTGTCTATCCTATTTATCTATACTTATTTGAATTTCACGTACTTATTTTGGTTTACATCACGCACTTTGAAAAAATTTAGTAATATATTTTTTTGCATACCTACACTTTTGTCGTCTGTCAACCTTCACGCAACGCTATTATCCATTTATTATACCTACAGATGAGTAGTTCGTTTAATTTAGTAGTAGAATATATATGCTACAATTAACATTTATATATTTTTTTAAGTGTCTAATTTTATCTTTGATGTACTTATGTATCCAATAATTATTACAATATTTTATATTCATTGTAGTTAAGTAATATTTCGAGGATTCTGTTGATAACATATTTGTCACTCACAGTTAACTAACGGAAACCTCAAATTAGCTTATTTAGATACGAATATTTAACTAGAATTATGATTGAGTGAAAATATGGTGACTTATTATTATAATAATACTTTTGTTGTTTTATATTATTGCTTCGTCGTTTGGACACGCACATGAGCGGTGGCGGTAGCGTTGGCGGTGGCGGTGGCGTTCAGATTTGACACGTGATATCAAATGCATTGCACACTTGTCATGATCTGCGGACACTGCCACCGCCACCGCTCATGTGTGTCCCACCGGACTTTACATTTGGTCACCCTACTTATCCACAAAATATTTGATATACTCATATTATTGTTATTGATGGGAAAAAGTGATGTCTCGAAGTGTGCTTTGACTCTTTGACAAGCCGGCCTGCCCTACTCGCTATCCACAGAACAGAATATCTTCGTTACCTTTCTCTAGGGTGTTCTTTCTAATTATTTTGGTTCATGGATAAGAAACAAGAGGAAGGTAGCTGCTAAGTTACCGTTTCCTACATGTGTGAGAGAAGTGAAGCAGCTTATCTGGGAATTCAAAGAAAGTGTGGTCAAAGTTTGGTGTGCTTATGTTTACGTCAAAACTTCCTCCAACAACATAGGCGTAGACAATAGTAAAATAAATCAATTATTTACGTTGAATTAAAGTAACTGTCAAAACATATGTAATATAAGATATCATATATTAGATAAAATTATTAATAATAAACTTTAGTATTTAGTATAACTTTTATTAACCGACTTCACATGGATGATCTGATCTTATCATATCATTCTCATATATTGGTCACATCAGATTAAACCTATCAGGTGCTTTTACAATTCTACCTGAAGAAGTAACTGTTTTCTTAGAAGAGAACTCATTTTCATTTCCTGAAGGATTTTGTTCTTCTTCAGTTGACAAATGATAGATTTTCTACATCACTTTCATTTTACACTTCTATACAGTAAGGACATAAAGTCAGTTCCCCCCTGCTAACTTTTTAAGGAATTTTAATACATTGAAATAAATTTAAGGTCATTTTCCCAGACGGTAAAGCAACTTTTTGAACGAAAAACAATTGATCCATTTTCCAAAATGGCTACCGGCTGCCATATTGCTTTTTTCAAGAACGTCCGAGAAGGTCAAGTCGTCCGTCAAATTAAAGGTATTTTCATGCTTAGTCCTTGCCTAGAATTTGGTTATATTTTATTGACGAATAATAAAATGGCAATGATTTAAATATGTGGATACATTTAATAACGATGAAAAATATTATATTTTAATAACTGTAATAATTAAACAAAATAGTTTGCAACATTTATGTACTAATATAATAAATAATACTAACGTCATCATCACTATTTTAAAAATTGTTCGAAGTGACCTCAATTTTGATCAAAAAAACACATTCGATTTGAAAATTCCTCACGAACTTTTAGTAAAATTCACCCATTTATGTGAGATATGACCTCTGTAATATTTTGTTTCAACTCCTCGATATTTTGGGGCTGATTGTGGTATACTTTTAACTTTACGTGCCCCCATAAAAATAATCTAAGGGAATCAAATCCGGTGACCGGGCCGGCCACTCTATGGGGCCCCAACGACCAATCCAAGGTCCGGGAAAAGTGGCATTTAGGTAGTCCCTTACAGGTCTATAAAAATGACGCGCGGCACCATCTTGCTGAAACATGATGTTCTCTTGAAATTCGTCAGGATGGCCTTCAATAATTTCATCTATAAGTGGGAATATTTCTATACGCAGAATATTCAAATATAATGGTCCTGATTACCCTGAACAATTATCGGTCCCACGATATAATTTCCCAAAATACCTGTCTATACATTCACTTTTTGGGGATATTGTATATGCGCTTCTAGAAAAACATGGGGGTTCACGTCGCTCCAGTACCTAGTTTGTTGCTTGTTCATCTTTCCATTGAGAAAAAATGTCGCTTCGTCGGTAAAACAGATATTCTTAATAAAATTAGGCATTCTCTCAATATTTTCTAGAATTCTCATGGAAAATAATCGTATCGTAATGTAACAGTTTGTATTTGTAAAGGGTAAAATGGTTTTTCTTTAAAAATTTTTTAACTGAAGTTTTTGATGTGACAAATATTAGAAAGCTTTCGCGTATTTTCTCTGGGATTTTGTATGACTTCTGCTATTCCTACCTGAATCTGGATTTGAACTGATATTGACGGTCGTGTCGGTCGTCCCGTCTTTCTGGCATTATTTACACTTCCTGTATTAAAAAATTTCCTTACTAACTGTCTTAAATACTGCCTTGAAATTTGGCGTTCAGGAAAGCGATTGGTAAGCTTCATGGTAATTTATGTTAGCTTCTCTAAATATAAGTAGGATTGCTTGCACTTTCTCATTCGCATTACGTGCCATTTTTTTATTCGAATTAATAATAACAAACTTAATTCTTAGACAACAAAATGTCTCAGACACAAATGATGCTTATTACATTATTTATGAATTGAATTCAACAAACCATAATGGCCTACTCGACTTAAAATTACTTTTATTTCATCCCGTCCGGAAAGTACCACAGTACAGTATTCATATGCGGCCGGAAAATGAGACATTACGGTATCAGAGCCGGCAAAGTACCGGAAACCACCGGAAACTTATTACGAACCAATCACAAACTGTTATTATACCTTCTGACAGTTGTTTGACATATAAAAATCAACCGTAAATTAAAAAATGTCAAAAATGTGTCAAATGTCAAATGACATAAGAAAATAACCAAGTGTCAAATTATACAAATATACTAATATACAAGAAATGACAGGATGAAATAAAATATCATTCGACACACGTCCGTAAGGTGGTGTTCCAGCCTCGTTTAGATATTCTAGACTCGGCTCCTGACGTCGCCTCGTCCATAATATCTACTCGACTGTAACAAGTCACCTTCCGGACTTGTGACGAAAATTACTATTATTTCATCCCGTCCGGAAAGTACATTATATGCGGCCGGAAAATGACACATTACGGTATCAGAGCCGGTAAAGTACCGGAAACCACCGGAAACTCACAAACTGTTATTATACCTTTTGACAGTTGTTTGACATATAAAAATCAACCGTAAATTAAAAAATAGTGTCAAATGTCAAATGACAAGAAAATAACCAAGTGTCAAATTATACAAATATACTAATATACAAGAAATGACGGGATGAAATAAAATATCATTCGACACACGTCCGTAAGGTGTTGTTCCAGCCTCGTTTAGATATTCTAGACTCGGCTCCTGACGTCGCCTCGTCCATAATATCTACTCGACTGTAACAAGTCACCTTCCGGACTTGTGACGAAAATTACTATTTCATTATTGCTTTTAAACTCTCCTATCGTAACAAATTATGGCAGTAGGTAATTATTAAAGTCCAGATCCATTAACGAAATACTTTTCTATTTTTTTTAAACTCGGTTATTATGATCTTTAAAATTATTGCCGTTCTGTTATTCGTCAATAAAATGTAACCAAACTCTAGGCAAGTACTAAGCATGAAAATACTTTTAATTTGACGGAGGACACGGCCTTCTAGGACGTTCTTGGAAAAAGCAATATGGCGGTCGGTCGCCATTTTGGAAAAAAGATCAATTGTTTTTCGTTCAAAAAGTTGCTTTACCATCTAGGAAAATGACCTTAAATTTATTTCAATGTATTAAAATTCATTAAAAAGTTAGCAGGGGGGGAACTGACTTTACGTCCTTACTGTATGTACATTACTGTTATTCCTATCATTTTCTAAATCTATATAATACTTATGTGAAATGAAATATATTTGTTAGTCAAATATCGAGTTAAATACACGTTATTAGCATTTATCCCAGCCTAGTCATTGAGTAAATTCAACAAATATGGATACTATTTTAAAAGCTTTGGACGATTTATAAAAAAGTATACCTATTCAATATTCATGTTCAATGTAGTCAAATTTTAATGTCCTGAACATCCTCGGACCAGATATAGGTACGTTAAAAATTAAAAATTATTCCTCAAAAATTATTGGCATTATGGCACTCCACTATACAGGGTGATTCATTGGTAAGTGTACATACTTTACCTGCATATGTAGGTTACTTGGGCGATTTCATATCACCTATGGTTAGTGGATCAATAATCCTTAATTACCAAGATACAGGGTGTTTTATTGATTTTGCGTATTTTTGTCTTAAACACACCACAGAAATTAGACAACCCTCAAATCCAAAGCCAAAGGCGGTCCGAAAGAGGGCTACACATAACTGGACCATAACTTTAGAACCACTAGGTATAATAAAGTAAAATATGGTATGTATGTTTTACTCAATCAGCCATATCGATTTCTCAATTTAGCAGAATCAAAATACATGACCGAACAGAAAAAATAGCCGAATTGTTAAATCTCAAAAACAACACCCTGTATCGAAAGTTTTAAAAATATGTTTTAAGATTCGGAAAGAGCATAGAAAAATAAGGCAAATAAAGTACATTTTCAAATTGCGCGTCTCTTTTTTCCATTTATTTTCTTTGATAAAAGGAAATTTTACAAAACTAAGAACCGACTATCTCATACAAAATAGCGTTTTTTCTCTATAATTGACTACGAATTAATAAAAACTTTCATACTCAATAAGAAACCATTCATACAACGTAAGTTCTGAAAAGTATTCAACCATTCAATTAAAACCAACAGATTTACACATTATTTTAAAAATTTTAAATTCTGATGGGTAGGCCTTGAATACAACAATTAATTTCAAACAATCAAGTGCGTTTCTGACAGATAGTTTCTAAAGGGTTTGTTTAAATGTTCCTCACCTAAATAATAATAAACTTTAAAGTAAAAAATTTTATTAAGTAAAGTTTATTATTATTTAGATGAGGAACATTTAAACAAACCTTTTAGAAAGTATCTGTCAAAAACACTCTTGATTGTTTTAAATTTTAATTGTTGTATTCAAAGCCTACTTATCAGAATTTAAAATTTTTAAAATAATGTGTAAATCTGTTGGTTTTAATTGAATGGTTGAATACTTTTCAGAACTTACGTTGTATGAATGGTTTCTTATTGCATATAAAAGTTTTTATTAATTCGTAGTCTATTATAGAGAAAAAACGCTATTTTGTATGAGATAGTCGGTTTTTAGTTTTGTAAAATTTCCTTTTATCAAAGAAAATAAATAGAAAAAAGAGACGCGCAATTTGAAAATGTACTTTATTTGCCTTATTTTTCTATGCTCTTTCCGAATCTTAAAACATATTTTTAAGACTTTCGATACAGGGTGTTGTTTTTTAGGTTTAACAATTCGGCTATTTTTTTCTGTCCGGTCCTGTATTTTGATTCTGCTAAATTGAGAAATCGATTTGGCTGATTGAGTAAAACATACATACCAAAGTTTACTTTATTATACCTGGTGGTTCTAAAGTTATGGTCCAAGACAAAAATAGGTACGCAAAATCAATAAAACACCCTGTGTCTTGGTAATTAAAGATTATTGACCCACTAACCATAGGTGATATGGAATCGCACAAGTAACCTATTACGCAGGTAAAGTATGTACACTTACCAATGAATCACCCTGTCACTATAACTACGGATCTCCTTCTTTACTTCTAAAAAATTTACTTCTGAACATTTCCTAGACAATCTAAAAAAATCTGGATTATTTTTTAAATAATCTTTACACCTGTGACTTTACGTCAAAGGAACAGTTAAAGGTTGTTTTTTTTTTAAATAAAATATAAATAAAATAAAATAAAAACAATGATGTTTCTCAGACGTTTCGGAAACTTAATCTGTTTCCTTTTTTAATGCTAATAATAATCTTTGGTTTGTGTAATAGATGCGTAAAGTCACAGGCGTAAAGGTAATTTTTTTTAAATCCAGATATTTTTTAGATCGTCTGGGAAATGTTCAGAAGTGTGGTAGTAAATCCCAAATAAGAACAGAAAGAAAACTGAAAGATCCAACAAATAATTTTTAGACAATATTTTATTTGATTTTTACACACTTATTACTTATTACTTATGTAACATTTATAATAAGTTTGTTGTAACTAAAATTTGCATTGAAGAAAATTTAGACGTTCTCACAGACAACTTATAATATTTAAAATAAATAGTAAGACTTTACAAGGACAATATTGATAAAACTGTTACTTTTTTATTTTCAGATTATTCCTTCTATAATATAGATCCAATACATGACAAAACAGAACATTTACTAGCTATACAATTGTTAGGTGATGAAGATGCACATACTTATCATAAGAGGGAAGTTGAACCCGAGCGCAGTGGAAGTACATATGTCTCAAATTCAACTGTGTCACCAAATGTTACTGAAGAAATACCATTACCTCCTCCAAAGAAGGTACACTTAATAATTGTTTCACTTATAAAATAACATACTTAACATACACATATTTATTAGGCAGAACATTTACAGTTTTCTAGGTATACAGAGTGTAAGCTAAACTGTAACAGTAGGTTCCTTGAGTAAAAATAAATAATTTTAGATTTTAGCTGAACATACTTTAGTACCATTTTGTTTTCTTAAAAAGTTGCAGACCGTCGAAAGCAATTTTATTTTTATTTAAATTGCCTTTACTTGCTTAATTTGTTAAAAATAAAATTTCTCTTCTTAAAAACTGCGTTTTATCTATCATACTGGATTATCTATATCTTACTGTCAGTTTTAGTCGTGTACAGGGTGTTCACGCAAGAATCGAACCCCCCCGCCTAGAGCCTTCCCCTTTGACACAATTTGAAAAATAAAAATTCGTTCCTATACGATTTTTTCCGCAGTTTTCAAATATGTCCATCATCCTATATCTCATCATATACAGAGTGTTGCATATTTTTTTATTCAACTTGTGTGACACCCTGTATCTAATTATCGTAGTTGGTGCAGTTTTTCATTCTGAACACAAATAAAAGAAAAAATCTAACGGACTCAAGTCCGGACTTCGAGCTGGCCATGCTATAGGACCGCGGTTACCCATCCATTGACCATAAGTATTACCCTTGTATAAGAATACATATACAAGGGTATTACTTAAATAATTAACCACCGGTAAAGATATTGTGGGGAGTCTTGTTGCCACATCATGTTACCATATTTTCTAGGAAAGCGAATATCTTGCAGTACTGGTGTATCTAATTTCTTAGAAAGTTAAAATAACGATGGCCTGTTAAGGTCGAGACACACATAACCGCACCGAGAGCGAGCCGTGAATCGGCCGTGTCACGGGCATACTACGGTGGTAATTTTGTGTAACCACACTTGACCGCAAGTGGGCCGTGTTGCGGTCCAAGATTCCATATAGTGTTAAGGCCAGGGCCAAATCTCGGAGACCGACTGCCGTAAAAATTCAAACAAGTTATAACGGACACGGCGCGCTCTCGGCTCGGTATCGTCGCTCGGGCGTAAATCGGTCACGTGAAGACTGGCGCATATATTATGTTCAGCACCGAGTACGTCCGTGACACGGCCGATTCACGGCTCGCTCTCAGTGCGGTTATGTGTGTCCCGACCTTTAAAGCGCCATCGTAATATATTGGGCCGATTATTTCATCATTGATAATTCCGCACGGCTGAAAGACTGCCCCAGCTTTAACCAGTGACGTAGATATGGGCACATTTTCTTTGCATAATTTTTTTAATGTTAAATACAATATTTCGCATGACGCATAATTTCAGTACAATATCTACATTTGTTCAAAAGATATTTAGGGAAATAATTGTATTTATTGATAACTACAACGGCCTGTATCTTGAAAACGAAGGCACTCATGACAGATGTTTATATGACAAAATATTCTTAAATTTGTACGAGGAATACGCTCTCTTACTTATGACATTCCATTATGTTACACCCTGTATAGAGGGTGAGTTCACTTTAAATGGGGAAACTTCGAGAATCGATTCTTTATTGAAAAATAAGTGTAGTTTGTTCTATAAACATTTTTCATATGGGACTTGGTTTTCGAGATACAGGACGTTGAACTTTTTTTTATTAAGTTTTTGACGAATAATTTTAAAGTGGTTAGACCGATTTTTATAAAATTTGGGTTTTGTTTATGTTAGATTAAAGTTTATCAAATGGTCTGATATATTTCAAAACGTCGCCCCCGCAGGCGTAGATATGGGGACCCCTTTTTAAAAAAGAACTTCTACGCCTATGGTCGTCTCAAAAAATTTATGTTTTTTTTATTTTCCGATACTTTCTGAACATAAACGGTCTCTAATAAATTTTCGCAGTTTTTGATAGTTTTCCGGTTGATTAAATTATTTATTGTATTGCTCTCTAATGTTTATTTTATTTGCCAATGAGCCGGTGTAGTTTTTTCTTGATTTAATGATAACGATCATTTGATAAAGAAAATAAATGAATGTTAGAAGAGACCAGCACGTAATAATAATAATAATAATTAGGAATGCTTAATTATAATACATATATGAGTTTTAAAGGAGCGAAGAGCTTCAACATAGTTGCTCTTCCAAGCAACCCCCTCTAATTTATTATATTTTTATTACTATTATTTTAAGTACATTTCAAAACTCATATTAAGTGACAAATTTTTTGACTCAAATAAACCTTATGTTGCCCTAAATATGAAAGAAAATTTTATTTAAATATGAAATACCATTCATTTAAAAAAGGTGTATGACGTTATACAGGGTGTTAAGAAAAGTAGGTCAAGCCATTAACCACAGATTCTTTGGACGAAAATAATGCAACTTTTATGGTGTGATTTTTTATTTTGGCACGTAGTTTGAAGTTGAAGTTGAAATGTTGAAGTTTAAATTTTCAAAATTTATTTTTATTAATAATTGTTATCTTTTAAAATTTTTACCTGAAGTTTTGCATTTACTTTTATCATATGCATATAGATACACGTTTTGAGTAATTTTGGTAAAAAAGCCAAAGCGCAAACGGGAAAAAGGGGGTTATGGTACCCATTAACCCCCAACTTTTCCATGCGTACGCCTATGGTCTCTTGATTTTTAGTTTTAGCTTAAATACTCACTTCTCCAACTTTTCTTACTCATATAAAATTTTAATTTAAGACTTGATTAACGAGATATTTCAATAAATTGCAGATTCATTTTCAATACCTATCTTAAGAATGTATTATTTTTTATTGTTGTTTGTGGTAACTATAACCAATGGTTTTCTTTAAATTGATTTATTTTAGGCAAAAAATGCTAGAGAACTATTTTATGGTGCATAGTTAGAATAGTTCGATAAAAAAAAATTATGAAAAAACCAGCGGTGTACAGGGTGATTGATCGAGAATGGACCACCCCTTTATCTCCGGTAATATTTGAAATAGGGATCTGTGTAAAAAATGAGAGTAATTTGCTTATCCTTAATTTTTTAAATGTCATTAATTATACAGGGCGTTAAAAAATGGAGGGTCGGCAACCATAAACTTGTTTTTTTAATGGACCACCCTGTATATTTTTCTAAAAATAAAATCTCCTGCTTTTTCTCCATCCAATGATATAAAACTCTTTAAATTGGGGATATCTTTAACAGTTTTCGAGATATTAGCACTCAGTTTCAGTACTTGCCTACGTTTGATTTTCATAAAATTTATAGTTTGGGGGGATAACGTGGCCGAATTGAAGCAAAACATTTCCAGAATTATAGACCTTAACATGTAAGATATAATTTTGAATTCAAATTTAGCGCCATTATGGGTTGGCTAGTTTATGCCGATGTTGGCAAGACTGGTTTTTTTTTTTAGAATTCATTATGGCGGACGAGACGACAGCTAAATAATGCCGCTCGTTCTTTCGTTTTTATCATTTATGTTTCTGTTTGCTTTGTGCACAACCTTAAATAGTGTCTATGTGAATGTATATGAGAAATTAGCAAAATAAAACCAAGAAACAGAAGTCAGTGTTTCCATTCTAAGGAAGAAAATAACCGAATAACCCCCCTTATAAACAATAGTAACATTTTATTATTTGACGCGCCTGGCGTGAGACTTGACGCGCCACACGCTGTAAGAACGGGCCGGCTCCCGTGGATTAGCGGGTAATTTGCACACTTCCAAAGAAAACACATCAGGCGGCTTGAAACGTGGCAGATCGTGTGTGTTCGTATGCCTCGGTGCGTCACTCCACACTCCAGACGCGTCACTTCACACGCGTGTGATGGAACCTTTAAATTATTGTAATGAATATTATGTTTTTATTTACTATACTAATACTAATATTATGTTTTTATTTACTATACGTAGTGATTATTGCTATACATAGTGATTATTGCTATTCCATTAAATTTAAATTACAGCTTACTTCATTATATTATTTTATTTGATTTTTCAACATTCTACCATGTCTTTAGGTTTAATTCATGGTGAATATTGAAACTTTGAGTGCAAATATCTCGAAAACTGTTAAAGACATCCCCAAAGAATTTTATTGTATTGAGAAAAAGCAGGAGATTTTATTTTTAGAAAAATATTCGGAAAAATTAAGTTCATGGTTGCCGACCCTCCATTTTAAACCCTCTGTATAATTAATGACACTCGAAAATATTGTTAACAAATGCTGCAGAATTTGTTTAAACAAAGCGTCCCCGAAAAGTGTAGTGCAAATTTCAGTATCGGGACATTTTTAAAACTATTACAGATAGATGCATACATCTATGATATGAAATATGCAAAAAAGAATGGAGCAATTTTTAGTCAAAGAATTATCTACATTGCTTTAATGTTATAAAAGATACGAATTTTTTTGCACGGCGGCATTGCGTTGTTGCGCTGAATAATTGTAACATACCTATCTCGCGCGCTCTAACCGAATGAGTACCTGCCTAGACACTAAGGCCACAGTATCTCTAAGGCCGCACTAAGGCGTTGATATATGAAATTTACCACCAACCGAGGATTCTTTTTATCAACAAATTTTAAGAGCCGCGTATCAAATAATTGTTTGGAAAAATGCGACTGAGGTAAATCCAGAAATTCCCAATCCAAATGATTTTGGTTGGGAGTTGAAGAATAATGTATATATCCCTAAAGTAATAACTATAAATGGTCGTCCATAATAGGTTGCTATTGTGAGGGTAAATGTGTTTTTGGTATTTTGACCCATAATATGGTATTCTACTAAATTCAAAATCGTTTAATAAAGTGGCACTTTACCACATGAAAATGTCACTTTACTGTTATAGTAATGTCAGTGTTAATAAAAAACAGTTTGACAGAAAGTATTTCATATACCTTCTCGTATTTTTCCATTTCATTTCATTTATGTTTCTGTTTGCTTTGTGCACAACCTTAAATAGTGTCTATGTGAATGTATATGAGAAATTAGCAAAATAAAACCAAGAAACAGAAGTCAGTGTTTCCATTCTAAGGAAGAAAATAACCGAATAACCCCCCTTATAAACAATAGTAACATTTTATTATTTGACGCGCCTGGCGTGAGACTTGACGCGCCACACGCTGTAAGAACGGGCCGGCTCCCGTGGATTAGCGGGTAATTTGCACACTTCCAAAGAAAACACATCAGGCGGCTTGAAACGTGGCAGATCGTGTGTGTTCGTATGCCTCGGTGCGTCACTCCACACTCCAGACGCGTCACTTCACACGCGTGTGATGGAACCTTTAAATTATTGTAATGAATATTATGTTTTTATTTACTATACTAATACTAATATTATGTTTTTATTTACTATACGTAGTGATTATTGCTATACATAGTGATTATTGCTATTCCATTAAATTTAAATTACAGCTTACTTCATTATATTATTTTATTTGATTTTTCAACATTCTACCATGTCTTTAGGTTTAATTCATGGTGAATATTGAAACTTTGAGTGCAAATATCTCGAAAACTGTTAAAGACATCCCCAAAGAATTTTATTGTATTGAGAAAAAGCAGGAGATTTTATTTTTAGAAAAATATTCGGAAAAATTAAGTTCATGGTTGCCGACCCTCCATTTTAAACCCTCTGTATAATTAATGACACTCGAAAATATTGTTAACAAATGCTGCAGAATTTGTTTAAACAAAGCGTCCCCGAAAAGTGTAGTGCAAATTTCAGTATCGGGACATTTTTAAAACTATTACAGATAGATGCATACATCTATGATATGAAATATGCAAAAAAGAATGGAGCAATTTTTAGTCAAAGAATTATCTACATTGCTTTAATGTTATAAAAGATACGAATTTTTTTGCACGGCGGCATTGCGTTGTTGCGCTGAATAATTGTAACATACCTATCTCGCGCGCTCTAACCGAATGAGTACCTGCCTAGACACTAAGGCCACAGTATCTCTAAGGCCGCACTAAGGCGTTGATATATGAAATTTACCACCAACCGAGGATTCTTTTTATCAACAAATTTTAAGAGCCGCGTATCAAATAATTGTTTGGAAAAATGCGACTGAGGTAAATCCAGAAATTCCCAATCCAAATGATTTTGGTTGGGAGTTGAAGAATAATGTATATATCCCTAAAGTAATAACTATAAATGGTCGTCCATAATAGGTTGCTATTGTGAGGGTAAATGTGTTTTTGGTATTTTGACCCATAATATGGTATTCTACTAAATTCAAAATCGTTTAATAAAGTGGCACTTTACCACATGAAAATGTCACTTTACTGTTATAGTAATGTCAGTGTTAATAAAAAACAGTTTGACAGAAAGTATTTCATATACCTTCTCGTATTTTTCCTTGGATTTTAAAGGAAGTGTGCTCGAAGTTGCTTCTCGAACGGCATTTAAAATGTCTTCTGAATAATTTTCTAAATTGTGTTTCAGTAGCCAGATTCATTATTATAATTAATATACATATAACTTAAAATCAATTCGATTCACAAAAATTATACTTAACTGTTATTATACAGGGTGATTCATAACTAATGGTACACAGACCAACAGCAGATTTCGAACGTAAAAATATTGCGATTTAGCCAAACTTACTTTAGTCCAAAAGTTAATGGTAACCAAGATACAGGGTGTCAATAAAACTTATTTTTTAATTTTCTCTTGCAATTTAATGAATTTTTGTATTTTTCTTGTAAAAATCTATAAGTGGGGTGAGGAATCATAATACACCTTCAATTTTGGTATAACTCCTAGAGGGCGCTACGTACGCTGCGTTTAATGTGTAAAGAAGGTCGTAACTTTTTACCCGCACCCATACGGCAGATTTCGCTTAAAAATTATTCTCGTCTATCATTTCTTAATAAAAAAGGTATACTTGTTTTAAGTCTCTAAATACAACAGATTTTCAGAAAAGCGCAAATCAAAAATTCCATGCAAATTCACTATGAGATGTGAAAAATTATTTTTATTATTTTGGCGGCAAAATGTAGTTTTCTCTTATGTAGTTAATCCCGTTTAAGTGGTTATTGGCGTTAAACAATTTCTCAAAATTTCAGACATTACAACAAAACAATTTTAACTAGTAGGCATAAATAATTTTATTCCATGGTAAACAATGCATCACAAAATATAATAATAACAACAACATATAACAACAAATACTACAATAAATATTCAACTTGATCACTTCTCTCTTATCAGAATTCGAAAAAAATATGTGGCGATCAGTTTTTAGGTATTAAAAAAAATTTAGAAAGAAATAAAAAACACAACACTTCTACAACAATTAATTAATGTTTAAAAGATTGGTTGTTTGACAGGTACTTTTTGTTTTTATGCATGCTTGATAAATATTTATCTTTATTTACTCTGATAATGCTGTATCTCAACGCCTACTTTTAAAAATAATTTTTTACAGTGCATAATGAATACGCACAGAATTTTTGTGTGTATATTACTTCTATATTGTCATTTTTCTAAGCCCACCCAAGTAGTACATTTAAGTTCATTTAGTTGTTTTCTTACATACCTCTTACCTACCTAAATATTTTAAGTTGTTTTAATAATTTTTGTTCCCAAGTAAATTAATCTTTAAATGTCTCTGTTTTATTGTCCATGTTAAAATGATAATATTTACGAAAAAGTAATAGGTACACTAAGAAAGCATTGTAAAGGTTTTGTAAACACAGTGTATATCGTCAATAGTCACTGATCCAGAGCGCGCGCGATGCGCTGACGTGAGTGACTGGATATTGCACAGTAAGTCACACTTAAAACGGTAGCGAAAACAACGGAGCGCTGTACAAAAATAATCATATTTCTTATGAGGATAAAGCAAGGCAGATATTTCTTTGACTAAAAATTGCTCCATTCTTTTCTGCATATTTCGTATCATAGAAGTATGCATCTATCTGTAATAGTTTTCAAAATCACCCAATGCTGAAATTTACATTGCACTTTTCTGACACGCATTGTTTAAACAATTTATGTAGCATTTGTTAATGAAAATTTCGAGAATAACTTATCAACACCTGAATCTAGAAAGAACAAACTTTCAATTGCTTTGAAAATCATTAAGAAATAATAAAAAATAAGCCTGGGAATGCGGTATAAAGACAAAATTAATAAATTTTCAGTAATCTAAAAAATTTCGGAAATTTTTTTTTTACGCCTTTTTGCAATTGCGAACAAAATGGCGCCCTCTATATTTAGATGCGCAAGGTCATTCCGGACAATGTACATATTTTTTCAAAACTATATATTCGAGTGGTGGGTGTGACTTTTTAGGAGCGTCTTTCGAGATGCTAGATTCCTGACTATTAGGAGGATTAATGGGTACCACAACCCTCCTTTGCGCCGTTTGCGCTTTGACTATTTTGACAAAAATTGCACAAAAAGTGTATCTGCATAAGATAAAAGTTCGGATAAAAGTGTGCGTAAAATTTCAAGTAAAAATCTTAAAAAACAGCAGAATTATTAATAAAAATAATTTTCAAAATTTAAAATTTAACACTCTGTATAAGGAAAACTAAAAAATTGTCTTTTTTGTTCTAGATTTTGGGAAAATTTCAGAAGCCTATTTATCCAAACAACTCGACAAAATCCATTTTAAAAGATACATTTCCAAAAAACTTAGGCGAGAATGGAGCTGGGCAAAGAAAAAGTCTAGCATTTGATGTCTCAACCCCGCCTTTGATTCACAATAATTCCATTTTTGCCAAAAATAATCAGACTGGAGGGGATGACTCAGAGATAGCCATATTAAAAACTCCATGTGATGTAGATACAGAAAGCGGGGAACAGGAATTTAATCAAACACTTAAAAACAATAACATTACTACCAAAATAGTAAGTACATACAAATAAAGTACTGACAATTAATTTATTATAATAATACAGGGTGTAACAAAAAAGCATGTCATAACTCAATGGCAGATTCTAGGCAACAAATAGTGACGATATGACTTAACTTACCTCTATGCGAAAATGTTTCAAAAAATTTTTATGGGCCTTTTAAGTTGAAAATAAAAAATAAAAAATTTGCTCGAACTCCGGAGTCTTTGTAGATATCTTCCTTAAATTTGGTACAATATAGCACTATAGTTCAATATTTTAAGTAATTATGATCAGTTTATCTCGATTGAAATGATGAGAAGTGGGGTCATGTGACCCATTTACCCCCCCATTTTTTTTATAGGCACGCCTATGGCAAACAAATTAATTTTTTTTGAAAATAAAATTCAATTTTAAAAGTTTTTTTCTCTCCTTTTTTCCTATGTGATTTAATTTTCAAGGAAAATTAAGATTAAAAATGTAAATCCTGCAATTATTCATGTAATAAAATTGTTTCGATAACTTAATAACTTCAACCATATTATGTGATGAAAATAGATGATGGTATACCAAAATACAATTTCTAATAATTAATTAATAATAATAAATGTCTTATTCACAGACATTTCTTTTGCAAAATCTCAGATTTTTATGTTTATTTTAATCTACGGTCTATTGCCAAAAAAGTACGTCGATCTGGCGTGTGCCTATTCGGGTAGGTACTCTGATAAAATGCCACTCAGCAAACATAAAAAAGTAACGTTATCTGATGAAAAATTTGAATTGACCAGCGCCTAAAGATTTTAAGTTTGTTTGACAACCTTTGTTCGGTACTCTTACACTTCTGGGCTTACACATTTGTCAGTTACACATTCTTATTTATTGATTAATCATTAATGTGGTGTATTTGTGTTCTTATCCAACTTAATGTTTAAAACTGTGAAATGTGAAAATAAGAAACGGAAGAAAATTGTCTGGGCATCAGTGCAGGAAATAACATTTCCAAAGACATGGAGCACTTCTATTGTACAAATAAGAAATAAATCAACATGAATCTCCTAGGATGTTAATTATGCATAAAAAATATAATAAAGTAATGTCGTTATTAGAATAATATAAAAACAATGATCAATGTCAACCAGTTCAAAGGAATTAATTATATTATTGCAATTATTTTCTTATCCTGTTATAAAATATATTTATATTACTTACCTATATAAAAATATTATCGATTTATTTAAGAAAGAAAAAATTATAATTCAGATGACAGTATAATATTTATTAAATTATTCATAAAAATGTAAATTTAACAAACATAATATAAGGAATGTTATTTGTTGCCATTTACATATACTTATAATTTATATAGTGTCTATTTAAATTCTCTTTCCTGTTCTCGCTTTCGAGCGAATTGAGTCAAAAAATTTAAGTAAAATTTACATCGAAACATATTGAATCAATTAACAATTATGGTTAATGATGGATAGGTTTTTGAAAACTCTATTATGAGGATTAATATGATTAATAAATACCTATCATACTCATTATTTCGTTTTTCTTGGTAGGTATTTTATGGAAACTATTTTTTGTTATTCCATGGATTTATACTAATGTTAGATTCAATAACAATAAAACAACTGTCTTTTTATGTTTGTCTTGTTTCTGTTTTCTTTAATGCTTCAGTGCAAGGCTGCAATAACTATGCAGCCAAACTTACAGATTTTTCTTCTCGCAAATTCACCTCATATTCTTAATTACTCAATATTTTCATTGATAGATTAATTTCACCATGAAAAATGTATGAATTTAAAAACCAACTAATGGCGTGGAACTGTGAAACAGAATTTTCAAATCAATTTAATTCGAAAACCATGCATTCTATCGAAGTTAGATAATAGCTCCATTCTTAGGTAGAAAACTTCAAATTTTTATTTCTTGTAAGTAAATTGTGAAAAATTTCACAGCAAAAAAGTTGGGGCTATAAACACCCCTAGCCCCCTCCGATTACTACGTCCCTGAGTAAAATTTTAGAATCATTTTTACATTTTTGATTCGGGAACAAAAAAATTAGCAAACGCAGAAAATTTCATTGCTTTCTCACAAAAGGTTTCCAAAATATTTACATAAAACCAGCATCAGAGGCTCTCCTTTAAAAGTCTCTAGCCCCCGTAGGAGCTATTTCTGGACCCATGTTTATATGAACTTTTTTTACTATTTTTGGACGTAGAAAGTGATGGAAAAATGGCAGATATTCCCGACGTCAAAATAAATCGATTGGACCAAACTTACCTCTATACTACAATGCTTCCTAAGAGAGCTACTGGCCTCTAAATGTGGGCCCCTGAAGACAGTTTTTATTTATTATCTCCGAAACTGTTCAAGATAAAGTGATGAAATTTTGCACATCCACTAAACATTCTAAGCCTAGCAAAATGAGGTAAACATCATCTAAAAATTTTTACCAAGGGTGGGTCAGGGTGTAGGGGTGGGAGGTAAAAATTACCACAACTTTTTTATTTGTAAGTTTTTTTGAGTTTTGACATCAAAATATTATGAATTGTCAGAGTTTTTCACAAAGGAAATGTCCTCTTATGTAACTTCGATCGGAGGCACCGTTTTCGAGATAAATTCTTTTTAATATTCAAATGCATGCTCTAAAATGATTAGGTAAGTGGACTAATTTTTTCCTTTTCTCGTCAAAACAAAATTTAAGCATTTTGAGCAGTTGTTAAAATAAATATTAAAATCTTGGGTGATCTGGTTCTTAAATTTTGCATTTGATTTTATTTGTCGAAGTATTCTATTTTTTATACTCACTCAGTCGTCTCAGTCATACAAAAATAAGTCTTATTTTACTATGTACTATTGGGAGCAAAAAATTTTCAACGATATTTAATCAAGTGATATTGGTTTTTGTAAAATTAGTCTTTGTAAAAAATGGTTTTAAAGTCATATTTGACATTTTATAAAATCATTGACACAATACATTGACGTATCAAAAGAGAAATCTATAAAGGAAACAAGGAAACATTAAATATATTTACACTTGGAGTAGTTTGCAAAAGTGTTTTGGTGTGTGTGGAAAACTACTCCAAGTGTAAGTTCTACACCAAAGGTTCTAACCCCTCTTCAGGAATAAATTTATTTATTAAATCTCTATATAACCATTAAGTAAATAATAATAAAGAGGGGCAACTGTCAAGGTTTCGAGAGTTTAGTGTTGTATCTTCTTGCTAATAACTACATACATACATTATCTACAATATTTAGGGCTATGCAGCCGAATTACAAATACCTTCCAGTAGCACTAAACATAGAATGACAATCCTGAAGCTATTGGCAAAAAAAATACAACACTAAATCTAACATAACATTAGCAATATGTAAAGTTTAAAAGCCAATGTTGCTGAATTCTTCTACGGCCTCTATGGGCAGTTGAATTAGATGCTGGAAAATGTGTTTCTTCCTTAGCCTTTAATGCTGTCGAAAAGAGATGATTTGTGTTATATTCCACCAAAGCAGCATCTTTCACATTAGAAGATGCAGATGACCAGAGCCCGGCATACGAGCTAGATTTTCATTTTGTGTCCACTTGTGCTTTAGGTAAAATATTGTTGTTTTGTGACAATGTAACTCATATGCCACACGTTGCAAGGACTATTCAGCTTTTAATTTGGCCATTATAATCCCTAAATTCGACGTCTGTAAGCTTGTGGTTCGGCATGTTTTAAAATTTAAAAATACTTAATGAGACAATGAATATAAAGTGACACTGACAGTCACTAACAAAATAGAGTGACATCCATCGCCACTGCGTTTTCTCCTATTTACAAAGCTAAAATGAACCGTTGAAAATTTATTGCTCGCAATAGTACATTACCAAAATATTCATCTTGGAAGTTTTCTTAGAAATGTCTAAACAAGAGAAAACCTTTGCACTTGTGACTACATATATCAGGGGAAGATGTGAACTTATGTAATATATAATTAAAACTATAGGTGTATAGATTAGTATAGGTTTTATTTATGTAACAATGAATAATAAAGATCATCATTTAAGTAGTGTTAATTCTTAATTACGTTGATTGTATTATATTTAGGTCTATAAATATGAGTGTTAATTATAATTAGTGTATGATTTTTTTTTACAGGATTATCACCTTTACTATAATAGCTCATTTAATACCAACCCAGAAATTGGCCATTATCACTGGGTGGATATGGATAGTCGGATGGATGTCAAAATCAACGAACTTCTCTCGAAATCACATCGAAGAGCTGCTGTAAGTATTACAATAATTGCATTTGAAATTGTCTATTGATCAGTTACTTTTCTAGACCATCAAACTGTCATTTGAGTTTCCATTTTATGGCCATTTAATAAAAAATGTTACTATAGCTACTGGAGGTTTTTTATACACTGGAGATTATGTTCATTCATGGCTCGCTGCTACTCAGTACATTGCTCCTTTAATGGCCAATTTTGACACTAGTTTATCTAATGACAGTTTTATTAAGTATGTTGATAATGGTACAGCTTTTACCGTGGAATGGGAGAAAGTAACCCTCCAGGAAAAACCAGATGAAGGAGAATTTACCTTTCAAGTCACCTTACACAAAAACGGTGATATAGTATTTGTATACCAAAGTGTGCCATTATTTATTGAGAATATTCAAGATGTTTATCATCCTGTAAAAGTTGGCTTATCAGATGCCTACATTTTGGATCGTACAGTGTTGTGTAAGTACTTACTAAAAAATTAATATTTAAAAAATATGTATATACATATGTATACATCAGGATGTTTCAGGTTTTATTCGGGAAAATTTAATAGGCGATAGATCACAAATAAAAAAAAAAGTTTGTATGAACTTGTATGTTTTAAAGCTTCGTTTTCGAGATAGTGTTAAAGTTAATTTAAAAAACCTTACTTTTTAAAATATTTGGCCGATTTTGATAAAACTTTTTTATTAATAAATAAGGAGTAATTCAAAATATAATTTATTTGTCTCTTGAATTTTTTATTTATATCTCCGGGCGCGGGCGGATAAACAAATTTTATTTTTTTTCTCGGAAAGTAAGCGAGATAGACAAAAAATTCAACAAACCAAAAAAATTGTATTTTAGTTATTTAATCTAAATATAATATGAAATTTGTAACAATTTTGCTTTAAAATAAATAGGATGCCCCAGCACCGCTCCTGGAATTGTTAAATTAAATCTAACTACTATTAAATCAAATTAAGCTCCTTATTTATTGCTATAAACGTGCCAAGTTTTATCAAAATTGCTCTATAATCTGTCTCACCAACAGATATAAATAGACTCCTCCCCAAAAATGCCCGCTAAATTTGAATGGAATTTCTCTATTAGTCGTATTTATAGAACCCGAATTACAAAGCAACTGCTAAATGTGACTGACAAAGGCCGACTCTACAAAGTACTCGCGAACACGTTAAACTTTTAGATCTTTTGCACCAGACCAATCAGCTTATGTTATGGTTGTCGCGAAACGCATAAACGTTAAACGTATTAAAAACGTGAATAAATAGAGAGCCCGCCTAACTGTCAACTAGGGGTGGGCGATATTGAAAAAAATATCGAAAATATCGATATATCGGATATATCGATATATCGAATATATCGATATATCGAATATATCGATATATCGAATATATCGATACATCGAATATATCGATATATCGAATATATCGATATATCGGTATATCGAATATATTGATATATCGATATATCGTTATATTCGATATATCGTTATATCCGATATATCGATATATCGACATTCCGATATATCGATTTTTCGATATATCGATATTTTGATACAGTATGTCTCACTTTTCACCGCTACACCCCCATATCTAGGCCATTTGTTGATCGATTTAGATCCAATTTGGTATACTTCTTTTCTTTCAGATTGTGTTTAAAAAGTTATTAATAAAAAAAATTTTCAAACTTAAATACGCCTACTATGATCAAAAGAAATTGGCAAAAATTAGGAATTTATATTAACGATTGAGACAGGGTTTTTGTTTTTACAGATTCTTGTTCAGCATGACCTAAAACGCCTGTATACCAAATTTCGTTAAAAAAAAGCAAAAAAAAAGTAATAAAAATCTAAATTTCAATAATAATAATAGTGTTTTGGATAAAAAAATGTGTCCTATTGCTTAATTAGCGTCATTATCACCCGACTACCAAGTTATGTAAATATCCGACAACAAATAACTGGAATAGTAGGGTGATTATTATTGAAATCTTGGATTTTTATTTTTTTTTTTTTTTGTTTTTTTTTTAACGAAATTTGGTTTACAGGCGTATTAGGTCATGCTGAACAAGAATCTGTAAAAACAAAAACCCTATCTCAATCGCTAATATAAATTCCTAATTTTTGCCAATTTCTTTTGATCATAGTAGGCGTATTTAAGTTTGAAAACATTTTTTATTTATAACTTTTTAAGATCTAAATCGATCAACAAATGGCCTAGATATTGGGGTGTAGGGGTGAAAAGTGAGACACACTGTATATACCGGGAGTAAATGAAATTAGGCTCACCCCTATAGCTTTTTTGTTTTTTAAGTTAGCTGACTTCACGATTTTAGTTTTCCAATACTCAATGACTCAGAAAGAAAAGTTTTTCAGTAGTCATGGCTCCCTAGATGCCAATTTAAATTATCCTAAAAAAATATTTGAGGTTATGTTTTTTCCTCGAAGTTAATACCATCGTATGCAGAATGAATCCCTGAATCCAAAAATGTAAAAATATACAGGGTGTTCCATTTAAAAAACAGATGTTACAGTCATTTTTGGTGAAACCGGAAGTGTTGGAATCATTTTGTTAACATGCATTAATTCAAATTTACTTGTTATTGCAACTGCCAAAATTTCAAAATGATATCTGAAAAAACAAAAAAGCTATAGGGGTGAGCCTAATTTCATTTACACCCGGTATATATCAAAATATCGATATATCGAAAAATCGATATATCGGAATATCAATATATCGGATATAACGATATATCGATATATCGGATATAACGATATATCGATATATCGGATATATCGATATTTCGATATATTCGATATATCGATATATCCGATATATCGGTAAATCGGTATATCGATATATCGAATATGTCGATATATCGAATATAACGATATATTGATAACTCGATATATCGATATATCGAGTTATCGATATATCGATATTCTAAAAATTTATTATCGTTATTCGATATATCGATATATCGATATTTTTATCGATATATCGAAAAAAATTCCCACCCCTACTGTCAACTGTCATATTCGTTTTTGTGATAATTATTTCTTAATTTATCTCAGCTATTTATGTTAAAGAATTCGTTGAGATTTATCTTATATAAAGATATCTTACTTTGTAAATTAAGGTACGTCTAAGAATTAACCTTATATGTTTTGCGTATTAAGTATTAAAGTATGTAATGCAAACGATTAATATTATGATTAAATGTTAAAAGTGTTAAAACGCTTTTTTTTTACGAATTTTAGATAACAATATTGTATTTATATTCATTTAGAACTATATACAGTGGTTTTCTGGGGCAAACTGTTGAGGTTTGCCTTTGATACTACACTTTTATCTTGACATATTTTAGCAATTTTCTTATTTCTATTTATTTTTTAGAATTTGGCGTGATTCCCAGAATTAAGTTCAATGAATATTAACTATCCGCCACAAATAAACTACAAACAATGCTTTTTTTAAGGTTAGGTTTTCATCGAAATCTGATGGCTATCACAGCTTTCATTAATTTCATTAAGTAAAACTGACTATTGCGCACACCGTTCTGTGCAACCATAAAATTAATGGGGAGGAGTCTATTTATATCTGTTGGTGAGACAGATTATAGTTAGTTTGAAGATATTTGAAAAAATAAGCTTTTTTATAATCAAATTTTGTGAACTTTTTACCTGATTAAAATTTTTCAAATAGAAATAGGTGAATATACATATTTTGTTTTTTTACAATTTACAATGTGTTTACCCAACAAATAATAAGCACAAATCCAAATTAATCAGCACTGTTAGGTACCTATTTTGAGTTTTTAATTAGATATTAATTGGGTCATCAAACTACATATTCTGAAATTTTAAAAAATCATTCAAATTGTATTGTAAAACATCGAAGCAAACCTGAGTCAAATTTTTAATTTTTTCCCTACTTAAATAT
This sequence comes from Rhagium mordax, assembly GCA_963680705.1. Classification (NCBI taxonomy): domain Eukaryota; kingdom Metazoa; phylum Arthropoda; class Insecta; order Coleoptera; family Cerambycidae; genus Rhagium; species Rhagium mordax. Next base: position 61,768,974 of record OY796658.1, read on the forward strand.
TTTCCTTACAAACAATATTGACAAAACGTCAAGTTTGAAACTGTGTAAATTTTTATTTTCTTCATGTTAATACTAAAATTGCAAAAAATGAAAATAATAATAAAACTAGAAAAATTATTATAATTTATTTTTAGGAAATTAACAAATTTACAGTATACCAATCGAATATTTATTAAATATTATTCTATTATTGTTTTGTACCTGAACTCTAATTTGATATCTTAAAATTGAATTCTACAATAATCATAATTTTTAGATGTACGGAGGAAAACAATTTATGAATACCACCGTGTTAATTTCAAAAAGGAAGAAATAAAAAATTGGACAGCTATATATCTGAAAGCTTTACCAACTTGCCTTGATAGTCATGATTGTACCTCATGTTTAACCACGGAGACATCTTTTTCGGTAATATATATTATATTATTTAAACTGGCATTATATTTAAGTTTACGTGAAATTACTTCTATTAAATCTCTTTAGTGCACGTGGTGTCCATCGATGGGTAAATGTTCTAATGGTTTTGACCGCCACCGACAAACCTGGGTAGCACAAGATTGTAGTACTAAACGTATTTTCAATGAAACAATGTGTTCACATCTCAGTAGTTCAGATGATAGGTATATAGGAAATGACTACAATTTATTTGAGAACTTAGGGGATTCCTCTACAGCATCACGAAGATATACAAGTTACAACAATTCCAAAAATCAAGAGAATGTAGGGATTTCTGGAATTGTAGCCATTCTGTTCTTAGTTGCTATGGTTTCAGGATTAGCATTTTGGATATTTTATGCCTATAGAAATCCACATACCACCAGTGGTCAAATTTTAATAAGGGTAAGTCAATTAGAAATTGATAATTTATGTTTTTTATAAATTTGTGACTTCTTATATAAGACCAATCTCTTCTAAAAATTATTCTTAATTTATCACATTTCTAAACTCTACCAAGGTCGTCGCCTCCAAAATTTCCAGGGGGGAGGGGAGTAGAGCAAATTTTTTTAGAAATGTCTTAGCGCTGTTATTGGATAAAAGATACCGAATAGTTTCTTAAATATAAAGAATTTTATTGTACGTTTTGATACAATTGCGATAAAATTTATTTGTGAATATTAATTTAACCAATTTTAACACTATCTTAAAAGCCGGGGGGGGGGGGGGGGCGACCCCCTCGTGGCGACGCCCATGAACTCTACACATATTACGCGACTAAGAACCAATTTCAGAAGGTAGCAGCCAGTGGCGGTTGGTGAAATTAATTATGGAGCATGGGGACCCAAAAAATACTTTGAGGAATAGGACTAACTAAAGAAGTTTTGTAGAAAAAAAGGAGATTGAAATTTGGAAAAAAAAAGTTGGAAAAATGGTGTGCGCACCTGATTTTTTAAAAAAATATTTGTAGAATAATTGCAACACATTTTTTTTCTGATTCGGAAGGAAGATTTATCGACAAGTTAAATCTTCCTTTTTTATATAGGTACAGGGTGTCCCAAAGTTGATGTCTCGGGACTATATCTAGGGAATGAAAAAAGTTATCACAAAACCGTTTACGTGGTTTAATTTGGGATGCACTAAGGTACATTTTACGCTATAATTTTTTTTTTATGAAATCTGGAAAATGGCGAAACTGACGTCATCAGAACTTTTTTCCCAGGAACATACACTTTTTTTGTGCTACCTGGAAAGTGCTATTTTTTCTGAACATTTTCTATTAAAAAAGTTTTTTCGTATCTCTTATATTTAAAAATATACAGGGCAAAATAGTTTGGAAAATACCCTCAATTGCATACGAGTTAGCCATGATGTAATCGAGTGGCCTATGGAAAACAATGAACAAAATCTATTTATATGTTTTATCAAAGATTTGTAACAGTATATTTTAATTTAAAAAAAATATGTTAAAACAACAACAAAATTCTAAATCGTTTATTTTTGGCGTTAGGAAAATTTTTTAAACAAATAATACTTTAAGATCGATCTTGACAAAAACGAAACCATTAAATCCTGAACAAAATTCTAAAAACTGTATTTACAGTATTCCGTGTGAGTGTAATAAACATTTTATGTGGGTGAATCATCTAGACCACTTAATGTAAGTTTGGGCGAACACAAAAGTTATATTAGAAAAGGTAAAATAGAAAAATCTAAAATTTTTAAACATGCTTAGGAAAACGATCACAGGATAAAATGGGATTCAGCAAAAATTGTGACCAAATAAGCAGACAGCAAAAAGAGAAAAATCAAAGAATCTGCAATAATTTTACTTAATGAAGTTAAATGCGTATCAAATTGTTCGGTAGAATTTTGTTCAACTTGGTTACCAATGTTGAGAAAAGAACTCAATAAAATTATTATTATTTAGAATATTTTTCAACATTTCTATGGTAAGTAGGTATCTATGGAAATGATATAAACAATTTTCTTTTATGCCGTGTTATTCTACACGTTACATAAAAAAAAAGAAAAGGAAACAGATATAGTTTCTGAAACGACAGCGCAGTGTTTTTGACATTACGTCAAAGGCGTAGAGGTTATTTCCCAGTTTTAAACTGGCTAATTTGAATATTTTTTAGATACTTACCTAATATAAATTGGATAGGAATTTCAAGAGATCTGGTAATAAATCCCAAAAAGAAAAGGAAGAGAAAAAAAATTGATTAAAATCATGTCAACTTTTTCATTGTTTGTAAACATTTCGGCGCTATTTAAATTAATTGACACCCGTAAACTATTTGACACAAACAATATATTCACTAAACAAACATGTCAACAGCCCTAGTTCATTGTTTTCCATAGGCCACTCGATTACATCATGGCTAACTCGTATGCAATTGAGGGTATTTTCCAAACTATTTTACCCTGTATATTTTTAAATATAAAAGATACGAAAACACTTTTTTAATAGAAAATGTTCAGAAAAAATAGCACTTTCCAGGTAGCACAAAAAAGTGTATGTTCCTGGGAAAAAAGTTCTGATGACGTTGAACCGAAACGTATAACAACCAATGTCCATGACATCCATCGAGATGCCCTGCTTAAGGTAGGCAACCAGTAAAACAATTAATTGGAGGGAAAAAACTGTTAAATTCCTATTCTTTTTGTGGGTGTTTTTTCGGAGTACTGAAAGAACTAAAAGTTCAACCCAGAAAGAGATTTTGTTAGCTTAACTGTGTTAAATAGACAGCCTCAGAGGTTTGTTGTTTGCTAATTAGTTGTGTTAGTTTAATGCCTTGGTGTCAGGTAGGTTGTAAATTTTAAATCATTCTTCACATTTTAATATTGTATGTCAGTTTTAGCACAGACCACAGTCTTAGTATTTATCAAACTGACCTCAAGTTTGGCTCCCCTGGTCTGAATAATAAATGGTCTTGGTGGTTACGTGGCGTATTTATTTCACTTGGAACTCCCCGAAACCCTTCCTTAAAAAGTCTCGGCTCATATTTTGGCGCCCAACGTGGGGCACCGACAGGTGGTTCAGGAGGCAATAAATAACATGGAAAAGTTAGGAATTGTTGAGCGGGCGGCCACCCCTTTTATCTCTCCACTTATGACAACAATGAAAAAAGATGGCACAGTTAGAATATGTCTCGATAGTCGGAAACTGAATTCGTTAACCGAACGTGACTATGAAAGTCCTAAACCCATTGAAGAAATTATGTTAACATTTCAAGGTGCCAAATACTTAAGTAGTTTGGATTTGACCCACGGATATTTTCAAATTCCACTCAAACCCAGTAGCAAAAATATACAGGGTTTAGTTTAGGAAATAAAACTTATCAGTTTAAAGTTTTACCTTTCGGTTTATGTAATGCTGTTGCTAGTTTTTCTCGCGCTATAGATAGGATTTTGGGACCTGAGTTTTCAGACTTTATGATTACTTACGTGGATGATATTTTAGTGGTGTCCAACACGTTCGATGAACATCTCGTTCACTTACAAAAAATATTCTCTCGCTTGAAAAATGCCGGAATTACCCTAAAACTACGAAAGTGTTCGTTTTTTAAAAAAGATAAAGTTTTTGGGATATATTTTTAACCAAGAGGGCATAAAACCGGATGAGTCGCGTATTCAGGCGATAGTTGGATATAAAAAACCCCAAGATGTAAAAAGTTTACAACGCTTCTTGGGCCTTTGCAATTTCGATAGGGTTTTTTGTCCAAATTTATCGGATTTGACGGAACCTCTAACCCATTTATTAAAGAAACGAGTTAAATTTAATTGGACGGAAAAACAAGAACATGCTTTTCATGAGGTAAAAAGAGCATTGAGTGATGCAACCTTATTGTATCACCCTAACCTAAATGAAACTTTCCATGTATGCACGGATGCTCTAATGTCGGATTAGGGGCGCAGCTTTTCCAAATTATTGAGGGGGTTAAGCGAATCGTGGCGTGGGCGAGTCGTATACTGCTTGAGCGGGAGCAGCGTTATAGCTCAAATGAGCTCGAAGTAATGGCCATCGTTTTTGCACTACAAAGATGGCGGATATACCTTCTCGGGAGGCCGTTTGTTATCCACACAGACAACCGTGCCATTACCTACATTAATACGTGTAGCCGTTGGGCACTTGCCCTAAATGAGTTTGACTTCATAGTAAAACATATTCCAGCAGGAGAAAATCTAATTGCTGATGCCTTATCGCGTCATGCCGCGGATCGTTTGGCCACACCATAATAATAATAATAATAATGTTTTTATTGGAAAAACCAATTGGCTATTGACCGAAGTCCTTCTGCCAAAATTTACAAGAAAACTATATGTAAACTATATAACATAAGAGTGGTATAAGTATAAAAAGAACTAATAATAATAAAAAAAAAAAAAAAAAAAAAAAAAAAACTGTATTTTAATGGTTATTCTTCAGTGTTGAATCGGTTGATTATCTCCAATAACGTTTCATGAGGTCTTCTGCATTTCGCCGGCTGTTGTGGATCTCTAGTGATGCAATAGCTATTTAACTTCTCTACGTTGATGGGCGACTTGGAAAACTTTTTTTGAAGTTCGATCAATCTCTCCTGGAATGGCTGAATTTTTGTTTTTTGATATAAAAGGGCATTAGAAGGGTTGTGGAGGGAATTTAAAGGATGGCGCATTCTGGTGATGATTCTAAGTGTTGAGGTTTCTGCGACTCTGAGGTTTTCCATAGTTGATTTTTGACTATTTAAGTAGAGGGTTTGTCCATATTCTATCATTGGTCGGCATATAGATTTATAAATTTTAGATGCTGTCAGTAAGTTGATACCGTTTTGTTTATAAGTTAGCGATCGAAAATATTTTGCTCTGGTTTGAATCTTTTTTTTTATAATAATTGGCCACACCAGTGGATATAGTTTTCCAAATCAACGGTGTTTTGAAACTAAATGTCGACTTTGTTAAAATGTTGGAAAATATTCGAACTTATCAGAGACAAGACCCGAAGTTGACCAAGATCATTGACAACTTAGAGGTCGACGAATCCTTGATTCGGAAATTTGCATTAGTCAACGATATCTTATATTTACACCCTTCCGAAGACGAATATCTACTCTGTGTACCTAATGCGGTTATAAGAGATTTTATTATAGCATACCATGTGGCTCTAGGCCATTTTGGTTCCTATAAATGTTGGTACGCGCTCCGATCGGAAGTATGGTGGTCAAACATGTATAGAGATATAAAACGAACTTTAAAACAGTACGACATATGCCAACGCGCCAAATTTAACGCGTTACCTAAGCCCCCGTTGCACCCAATTATCGTTAAAAATAAAGGCGAGATGGCGGCGTTGGACTTGTATGGCCCTTTGCCTAGAAGTAGGGGTGGCATGTGTTACATACTGGTAGTTGTAGACCTGTTTACCAAATTCGTGGTTCTGTACCCATTACGCCGCGCGACCACCCGTGCTTGTTTGAATAAAGTTACTCTTGATTATTTCGGAAATTATGGTATTCCCCAGAGTATTCTTTCGGATCGCGGAACTCAGTTTTCTTCTTCCATTTGGAAAAGAACTTTGGAAAATTTTGGTGTTCGTGTAATTTATACCTCAATTCGTCACCCCGAAGCAAATCCATCCGAAAGAATCATGAAAGAATTAGGACGCCTATTTAGGGCATATTGCCATGACAAGCACACACGTTGGGCCTGGGAGGTACCAAAGTTTGTGCATTTCTTAAATAATACGGTTCATGAATCCACGGGTTTCTCGGCTAACGAACTGCAATTGGGACGAGACAAAATTAAGCTTTTACCTACTGAGTTGCAGCCTCCCACTACTCCCACGTTGCCTTATTCCCAAAAACTTACTCTGGCGAGAGAAAATTTTGAAAATAGGGCGGCCCGCCGAGCCGCTAGGCGTCCGCAGTTCCCTTATCCGAAATTTGAGCTAGGAGATTTAGTCTTACTGAAAGCGAACCGCATTTCTTCCGCCGAGAACGTAGAGACCAAGAAATTTTTACTTTTGTATGAGGGGCCTTATAGGGTTAAACACAAGATTAGTTTTGACTCGTACCTTTTGGAGTACCCGGATACCGGTGCGGAAAGGGGAACGTTTCACTCTAGCCATATCAAAAAGTATTACGAGCCGCCGTGAAAGTACTTAAAGTAGATATTAAGTTTGTTATGTTTGGATTGGATTATATGTCCAACCATTTCAATATTATTAACTTTTTATTCCACCAGGCACTTGTTGCGATTCAGGTGCTCGCCATAAAAAAGGGAGGGCAAATGAACCGAAACGTATAACAACCAATGTCCATGACATCCATCGAGATGCCCTGCTTAAGGTAGGCAACCAGTAAAACAATTAATTGGAGGGAAAAAACTGTTAAATTCCTATTCTTTTTGTGGGTGTTTTTTCGGAGTACTGAAAGAACTAAAAGTTCTACCCAGAGAGAGATTTTGCTAGCTTAACTGTGTTAAATAGACAGCCTCAGAGGTTTGTTGTTTGCTAATTAGTTGTGTTAGTTTAATGCCTTGGTGTCAGGTAGGTTGTAAATTTTAAATCATTCTTCACATTTTAATATTATATGTCAGTTTTAGCACAGACCACAGTCTTAGTATTTTTCAAACTGACCTCAAATTCGGCTCCCCTGGTCTGAATAATAAATGGTCTTGGTGGTTACGTGGCGTATTTATTTCACTTGGAACTCCCTGAAACCCTTCCTTAAAAAGTCTCGGCTCAACGTCAGTTTCGCCATTTTCCAGATTACGAAAAAAAAAAAATTATAGCGTAAAATGTACCTTAGTGCACCCCAAATTAAACCACGTAAACGGTTTTGTGATAAATTTTTTCATTCTCTAGATATAGTCCCGAGACATCAACTTTGGGACACCCTGTACATTGTTTTGAAATTTGCACAATAAAAAATAAATCTGAAATAAAATTTCAAAAGTCTGTAACTTTATAAAAAAGCAATATTTTCTAACGAAATTTGAAACTTGTCGATAAATCTTCCTCCTAAATCAGAAAAAAATGTGTTGCAAATATTCTACAAATATATTTTTTTTTAAATCAGGTGTGCACACCATTTTTCCAACTTTTTTTCGCAAACTTCAATCTCCATTTTTTTCTACAAAACGTTTTTATTTAGTCCTGATAGTAATGCCTAAATGTATTTTTTGAGTCCCATGCTCCAATACTAAGATATGATATAGTTACCAGCCGCCACTGGTGGCGGCTGGTGACACAAGATAATATATTAAAATGCAATTTAATTTTATTCCAATTTTGATTTTTAATACTTTTGTCGTAAAAAGTCATTATATGTATATAGCGCTTTTTTATGCCATGCTATTTTATAAAACAAGTAAATAGTAATTATTAACAATACTAAAAGTGTAAGTACTGTTCTCGACGGAGCATCTAATCCATTTACTAGGGAATACGTCTTCTTTTTTATGCAGGTCTAGGGTGTACAAGAAAGGTTTTTTGAAAACCTGAAAATGCGAGAAAGCTATTCAATTTCTTTTAATGATACCAACGATATTATAATTTTTTCAATTTTATTATAATTAGCGTTATTTTGATACACGTAAAGAAATCCATTACTTCTTATCTTTTTGGCATTTATTTGATTTTAAAGGCATGAAAAATAGCCAAATTTCTTTATTTCTGTCGTTAATTTCGATCTTATGGAAATTACATTGAGTTGTTGAATTTTATCCTCACACTACCATTCTTACTTACTTACCAAATAATATCTACAGTGCAAGGATTACCAGATATTATGGAAAATGTGTGGTGGTTTCAACAGGATGATTGTTCTGCACATCATTCTGCCCAGGTTGTAAATTATTTACAAGATATATTTCACGAACGCTTAATAAGTAACTGAGGGGAAATAAGGTACGGGGCCGTATATAGCCCACCTTATTTTTGATCACTTGTAATTAAGGCCAATTAAGAAATCGGTTCCAAAAAACTGAAAAACATATTCTTTATTTAATAACTTAACATCTTATCACTTATAAAAACACAACTAAAATTCAACAACAAAATAACTCTATTGTTTAAAAACAGAACACATGGGCCTTATTTTCAACAGGGTTTAAAATAAGGCCCAAGTGGAAATATATATTATATAAAAAAACGTAAAAAACCTCCAAATAAAAAAATAAATAAAGAATTGCATTCTTATAATAAAACAAGATTCTTTTAAAAAAATAACTAAAAAAACTCATTATTCGCATTTGGTGCAACAAAATTCCTCCTCATCTTGCTCTGTCATACTCAAACAATCTTCATGTACAGGGTCATCACGTGGAAATGTTAGATTCTACTGTAACTTTGTTGCCTTTTTATTTATCAAAAAATAAAAATTGTTTTATTGACTAATTTTTTGGCAGGAACTGAAATTTTTATGGAAAAAAACAATCGAGCATCGCATTACCGAGATATAGTTATCGGCATTGTTTTTTCTTATGCAGCACTCTGTATATTATTACATCTTTTGATTCTTTGCTTTTTTCCTAATTTCTTTGATATATATATGTAGCTATTATCTTTTATTTTTTACGAGATATAAGTAATTACATAATTTAAATTACAGCAATTATTATATAATTATTTTTTATAGATATTGTTCAAAAAGGAAGGCATCTTTGCTTTTCTACACATAACCTATAACTTTTTTCCAAATTATCTATATCTCGTAAAAAAAACAATAATAGCTTACATGTTTATATCGATGAAATCAGGAAAAAGAGAAGAATCAAAAAATAATAATAATCAGATGTTACATAAGAAAAAACAAAGTTGATAGCTATATCTCTGTAATGCGATGCTTTCTATAAAAATTTGATTTCCTGGCAAAAAATTAGTCACTAAAGCAGTTTTTACTTTTTCGAAAAATTCAAAAACAACAAAGTTACAGTAGAATCTAACATTTTCACGTGATAACCCTGTACAGAGTTATCCAACGAAAAGGCCCACCCTTATATTTTTTTTATTTTTCGAGTTAGGAAATAATGTTTCGAATAAAAGTTGTAGTGAATCAAATGAACTCATTTAAAACCCCTGCAAAGAATATACAGGGTGTTCCATAAAAGCGGAACAAGCCTAACTTACATTTTTTAAATGGAACACCCTATATTTTTTTACATTTTTCAAATCTGTGTTTTTTTGTGATTTCAAATATATATATATATATATATATGTTGTATCTTAACTTTTACTGTTTTTTATTTATTGCAAATTTCGTGAACAATATTATTTATAAAAGAGTGATGTTTGGCACCACCAGCATCTGCATGCGTATCAATCAGGTTAGCCAAAAATTCGTGAAGTCGCGAGAAGATTTAATGTTAGTCCGTCTGTTGTCTCCAGTGTTTACAATAGGTACGTAGTGACAGGGAGTTTTAGGAGAAAACCCGGACAAGGCCGCAAACGCAAAACTACTGCTGCACAGGATAGATTTTTAATCAGTTGCACTCTTCGGAGGCGTGTATCTACGGCCAAGGACTTCAAGTTTGGACGGAGACGGTGAGAAAAAGGTTGCGGAAAGGGAATTTAAGAGCAAGAAGGCCACTTCGAAAACCACGGTTAACTGTGCAACATAGAAGACGGCGTTTGGTAAACTGTGGTTTGGTATACGCTCAAGAACATGTTGATTGGGGAGTGGGGCAATGGTCACGAGTGCTATTCAGTGATGAGTCGAGGTTTCGATTAACGAACTGTGATGGTCGTCTTAGAGTGTGGGCACGACCAGGTGAAAGATATCGTCAAGACCTAGTCCAGGAATACGATAAATTTGGAAAGGGGTCTGTCATGATATGGGCAGGTATCTCATTTAATACTCGTACCCAACTTGTGCAGGTTCAACAAAGAATGAATGCAGCGCAATATGTTCGGGATATCCTTGAAAATCATGTAGTACCTGCTGCCGCACTTGTGGGTCACAAATTTGTTTTCCAGCAAGACAACGCACGTCCCCACACAGCAGACCAGACAAATATTTCTACGGGATCATGAAATTGCTATAATGGAGTGGCCAGCAATCAGCCCCGATCTCTATCCAATTGAGCACTTGTGGGATCAACTGGATAGAGCGATTAGAAATCGACGGGACCCTCCAGAAACGTTGGCGCAACTCGCTATAGCTCTCGAGGAAGAGTGGGTTAACCTGCCTCAAGAGAACATTCAAAGGTTAATCGAAAGTATGCCACGACGATGCCAAGCTGTTATTCAAGCCCGTGGGGGTCATACTCGATACTGAATATGTTTAATTATAGCGATTTTTCCTTAAAATTATTTACTGCTGGCAAATTGTTTTTTTTTTTAATTGTTTTCGTTGGGATTTTTTTTTAATATTGTCACTTGAATTGCGAAATATTGTTATTGTTTGACAAATAAGATGTTATAGAAGTCATGTAAAAAGTTTTAGTTCATTGCGTTAAGGCAATAAAAAGATATTACAGTTTTTAGTTGTGTTTCACTGGTGTTCCCCTAATTTATTGGTGCAGTATAGTTTTACATCTGTAACCTTATAATCATCATTTTCACCTTTACGTTCCTTTCCTATGGGCCTTATTTATAAAATTTTGAGGTTATGTTTTAAAGAAAAAACAAACGAAGAAACAACATCAATATCAATCAAACATGCTTAGCATTTAAGTAACATATTAATAATAACTCTCCAACTAGTTTTTAAGGAAAACAAATAAATGGTTGTGAAAAAATTGTAGTTACATTGTTAACAAATTTTTACATCAGCGCACATGTGAAAACTAACGACGTTATAAGATGGTATAAACAAACCCAAAAGTTCTGCCACCTCATTAATTTAACTGCAAGCAATAGGGAGAGATGCCACATGTATCCGCAGAGATTACAGAAACCTCGTTTTTTGATTTACGACCTGTGGGCCCTATTTGGGTCCCGTACCTTATTTCTTGATTTGCTAGATCTCCCGATTTGGCCACCAATGATTTTTTCTTTGGAGTTATTTGAAAACACAAATTTATGGCTGTCAGTAAATGAGAGCCAATAGTTTTATTGTATTTAATATAATTTAATAAAACAGTAGTATTTTTAGTTCGCATTCGATATGGTAAATTAAACAATTATTTTTCTTTAAGCCAGTTATACTAATCCCGTTTTTCTAAATAATTTCAGTAAAACTAGGATTTGGCATAACAGATATTTCAAAAAAGTAATCTTTATCAATGAAAAGAACGGTCAAGAGATGTACTATCGCGGCCGAAAAAAAGTAATCGATTTTTTATCAAGTATGTTTTTTCGAAAAATTTTCCTTTGTAAATGGGAGTTTTTACATCAGTTATGTCAATTAAATTATTTTGACAAGAAATCATTGGTGGGGTCGTATTTATTAAAAAAAACTAATAAGAAATAAGTTGTTAATATTTTTTAATTATAAGAAAACAATTAGTATGGTTTTAAGAGAAGCAGAAAAAGGCTACATCATCGCCAAATTTGGAGAAGGGTGGTCTTAACAACGCATAGCAAGTGAAATTAATTGCAGCAAAGGCACAATTCAAAAACTAAACAAAAAGACAGAATACCTTCCGCTATTATCTGTTTTGTGCGAATATTCTTCACCAAACTTATGACCCCTAGGACGGTAAACTCGCAGTTGATCATTGTAGCAGGACTGAAATATCTTTTCGTCGGACCAGTAACGATCGTTTTCATTAATAAAAGTATTTGCAAACTGCATTCTTGCCTCTTTATTAACATCTGTTAGTCGGGGCTTTTTAGCACTGTCACAGTCCTAACAGACGCTGGTAAGTTGGTTTTCTCTTTGGCTTCAATAGAATTAGAAAATGGGTTTAAATTCACATAGTTAACCAGGGTATTGTCGTTTTCTAGGGTACTCTTCCCAGAACCCACTGCCTTGCTCAGATCATGAGTTTCTATCCACTTTTTGTTTAGTTTTCGAATCGTGCTTTTGCTGCAATTAATTTCACTTGCTATGCGTTGTTGAGACCACCCTTCTCCAAGTTTGGCGATGATGTAGCATTTTTCTTCTTCACTCAAAACATGATAAGGCATGATTAATAAAAAAATTATTTTTGCTTAATATGACAATGACGTTGACACTAATAAAAAAAATATTGAGATTGATGCAACACTGAATAGAACCATAGTTACAACGGGAAAATCAGTCGATTACTTTTTTTCGGCCGCGATAGTACATACATCCCAACCTAGTTCTCGCAGTTTACTAACGGCGGTTGACATCTCAACAGAAATAAGTAAAAGTAGAAGGAATCCTTGCACTATATATCTTTCATTCTAACTACATAGTATTTTATTTGTATAACTTTTACTTTCTTTCACATTATGATTTTCCCTATCCACCAGCAGTCTTAGGCATACGGTACATTTAAACCTCGTTTTAAACTATATAATAACTACAAATATTTGAAACACATTTATAACTAAAGCAGATTTGTTAAATTTAACTATTATTACTAATATGACTTATTTTAATAATGGCAAAATAATTTTGAAAATGTAAAATTTCATTTGCCTTTGGGCTACAACATTTATTTAGAAAGAGCATTGGCAAAATATGTTTCCCCATGACTGTTGAATAAAGCCCATTTAATTTTTTGTATCTTTTTTAGTACCGACCAAGTCAGTGGAGATGGAAAAGAGGGGAGGCAAGATATACTGCCGCTACGATACACATGTGATGTGACTAAAAGATAGTGTTTTAGATATCATTCCATTTTACATATCATTTTGAAATTAAAATTTCTGATATGTCTAAATAAAAACTTTTTGAAATGTTTATTTTACGAAGTTAATCTTTAAAAACCCAACGATGAATTCTTAATGGAGAAGAAGGTCTCAAATGCTGAATACCAAATTTAATAGACCGTTAAAGAATTAACTATCTTATGTATACATCGACATAACGTGAAATATAGACGAAAGGGTCTATTACCATTTAATTATGGTGCTTCTGTGATAAAATTTAAAGAAAATAATCGTCCAAATTAAATCAAATCAATTAATTACTGCCTTTAAAGTGCCCAATTTCAGGTTTAAATTTTGTAAATACATATTTTAGATTGTAGTTAAAATGTTAAAATAACCAGTGTTATAAAATTGTAACATTATTCCGTAAAATGAGTATGTTTTATATGTCCATTTATTGTATAATACTTCTGATACATATTTTTGTGTAAGTTATATTAAGCTATGTTTACAAATAATTTTAAATATTAAAGCAAATAATTAAACGTAATTTATTTATTACTGATTTTTAATGACAAAAATATGTTATTTCCTATTTTTGCCTATAATAATTTGTATGTTTTAATAAATTTTATACCAAAAAGAGTCTGAGTTTTTTGTATTTAGCATCATATACTTATATGTATACATTTACGCGAGTAAAATTTACATGTTCGATTTGTACTGAAGTTGAAATAATTTCTGAGAAACTTAAACACTATTTTGCCCTTAATATGCGTATGCGTTTGTGTAAATTATTTTTATCTTTAAAAGCAGTTACCCACCCATCACAAATAGTATATGAACAAATATATAAATAAGATTTTCATTTTTACTACCAGTATATGTCGACGTGTTTAAAATGATGATGTTTTTTCAATTAGAGTATAGTACGCCACTGCCCAAAAGTTCCGGATTCATCATGGCAGAGTGGAAAATACTGCGAGAGATTTTTCCACTATACAAGAATAATAGGTGTACGTACATCCTTATCGGTAAATGTGTAACTAAGGCTCTTCTAGAATCTTCCGGAATAAAGGGAGACATAATCACAAGATTTTATTGTAATGTTACAGTCCAATCCAGCGCTAGTTTATACAACGCATAGCTCATTAGTCTATGCCTGGTTGCCTAGTTATCGTGTTTCCGGAACCGTCTTTCTTAACTTTGCGCGAGGGGAAGACGAAGCAGTCGTTTTGTCAGTGCAGAGTGCTAGAGCGTTTTCCGTTTTGAGAAGCTTCTTTGTAGAAAAATCCAGATTTATTGTAAGATTTGGAGTTTATTTCTCGTCGGAGATAATTTATAGGAGTGTTATCCGTGGATTTTGGTGGCTCCCTATAAAGTTCCTTGTATTCTGCTACTTTCAGCACAGGCGACGTCATTTTGTAAGCCCTCGTGGTTTCGATTCGAAGGTTCACCCAGGGGTTGATTTTAATCCCCCAGGATTCGTATCTAATAATGTACTTTTATAGGAGATATATCTGGTATATCTGGTTCACTCGATCCGACAGGCTGTACTTCGGGCTAGTTCCGTTACATCCCGTAAACTCGCTGTTCAGAGGATTTTTCTCCAGTGGATGGTTTTTATGGATATGCGTCAGGAGGGTTGTCTCAACTATGGTGTAACAGTAAGTTTCTGTCATCACAAAATACACCATGTTTTTTTTGTGGAGGGGGGTTTGGGGCGGCAGGCGGCATCTCCCCATGAGCATGCAGCGAATTCTTTTTGGAAGCTTTGAATCACTTCAAAATTTATACAGGGTGTTCCAAAATTATGCGGCCAAACTCTTACAGCATGTAGAGGGGCTCAAAACAAAATGAAAATGTTCTACAGTGCGCGCCAGCCGACTAGGAACATATGGGACCTCGAAATGAATGGGCAAACGCACCTCGATCGAGCCTCGTCCTTTGTACCATTGTGCGTCCAATCCGATTCTCACCCGTAACGAGGACACTTGATCGAGTGCGGCTGTTCGTTCATTCTCCGTCCCGTGTTAATAGTCGGGTGGCGCGCACTGTATACATATGTAGGTATTTGGTCAATACTGCATATTAAAGGAGTTATGACCTCCAAAGATGAAGAGAATCAATTTTTTTTATGCTATAACTCAGTATCCGAAAAAGGTTATAGGTACATCAAAATTTAGACGTTGCCTTTTATTTAGGTTCTGGACCATATCCTAAATTCATTTTTGAAAAAACTGTTCAGGAGCGGCGCGTATGGATGAGTTTTATAGGTTAGGTATATTAATAAATATTTTTGAATCCGTTCGCGTTATTAAAAGTTTTACTTAAAAAATTTGATTTTTCAATCATTATTACAGATAAATGGCATACCTTTCACATTTTGATAAGATGCGCCGTTTTCGAGAAAATCCACTTTTAAATTTTAATTGCACTTCAAACCTCAAACAGTGAACCAGAATAATATTTATAATAATAATTATAGTAGGTTTCAATCAATCAAATTTTTATCATTTTGTGTAATAATGAATATGAAAAATCAAATTTTAAAGTTAAACTTTTAATAGTGCCAACAGATTTCAAAAATATTTATTAATATATCATATACCCTCGTATATACCTAACTTAAGCCCCAAACGCGCCGCCCCTGAGCAGTTCTTTCAAAATTGAATGTTGGACACGGTTGAGAACCTAAATAAAAAGTAACATCTAAATTTTGATGTGCTTACTTTTTTTGGATTCTACTGGAGTTACAGCCTCGCGGTTACGGCATAAAAAAAATTTATTCTCTTTATCTTTGGAAGGTTAAAACTTCTTTAATATGCACTATATTGACCAAATGTTTATAGGTAATTTTCGTTTTGTTTTTAGAGCCTCTACACGCTCTAAGAGTTTGGCCGCAATACACCCTGTATATCTACTAATACCGGGTGATTGAGGAGACATGTAACACTCTGTAACTTTGCTATTTAAAAAATCAAGACCATTTCGTTTAACCAGTCCATTTTATTAAACATCAGCTACTATCGAAATCCAACACAAACGCTGTCAAGTGTCAAGACTGTCAAAAAACAATCCCAAATATTGGGCGAATGTGTTGTAATAAATAAGTGGTCCTTATTAATTTGTTAAATTTTAATTTGTAAGAATTTGAAACAAATCTTCTAAATGTTTGGGACGCCCTGTAGGTACCGATGAAAACCAATGGTTTAAAATATGAAATTATAAGAGTAACTTATCAAATGAAACGGAAATCTGAGGGAAATGATTTATGTTGTTAATATAAACATCGCATCCGGGGATAGCTGGCCTGGGTACGAAGAATGATCCACGGCCCCACGGTCAAGCCGAACGTTCTAGAAGTTTTAGAAAGAAAAAAAAGGGTTAATACACCTTGGGCGGAAGATTCGTGAGCTAGAGTAGGACAGGGATTAACGCCGTAGCTTCCAAAGTATTGCTGATTTAGCGAAATCAAGAGGCGAGGTAGGACACAGAGTCCGGTGACGGAGTCGACAGCGAGCCGTCGAGTGTTTAGGGCCGTCGAGACCCAGGGCGGAATTAATTTTTTTAAGTGTTGAACGGGAGCATCGCAAGAGAGTCCACAGCGAGCCGTCGAGTGTTTCGGGCCGTCGAGACCCAGGACGGTATTTAATTAATTTTTTTAAGTGTTGAACGGGAGCGTCGCAAGGGAGTTTTTAGAAGGTTCACGGGAACCCTACATCGCGAGAAGAGCGATCTCGATTTGTCTTGTGTTGTGTTACTTGTTGATTGGCAACGTCGGGACGCCGGCGCCTAGTTTCGCTGAGGCGCGGAGTGTGCATTTTAGTGCTATAAGGATTAATACGGAGCCAGCATAAGTAATAAGTGCTTTTAAAATTGTACTTCAAAGTAGGTGCTTATTTTGCGGGTTCGTTTCCGTCTATGCGTTCGAAAGACGTCGAACTAATTTGGGGGTTCGTGCGACAAAGCTCTCAAAGCGCCTCTCCGAGTCTCGCCTAAATTAACAGAAATATCTGCCCATACAGATTGTTTATTAATATTGGTCCCCTTCCTACCAGATCTTACCACACTTTTGCTGCGACGCGATATCGTGGATCGTTTTGTCCCTGTCCTAGACGACGGCCTTCGAAATGTTACTAATCGCACTGAAAGAGAAATGGTATTAATTATATTAACACAAGAAAAGACATTAGTCACGTTTCATATATATTTATTGAGACATTAGTTTTGTACGATTACAATAACCCAGCGAATACCAGCCTGTCCAAGCAGTTACGTGCCTCCCACACAGCGTCCTGCAGCTCCAACGGAGCGCGACCTGGAGGTCGGCGAATAAATATTTGCCTAAAGAAAACACTACGAAAGGTTTTATGGCAACAGAAATGAATTTAATGGGATTTTTGCAGAATAATTGATAATTACGTGTGAAAACACTTCGTTCAAAATTTAGATTAATACACTCCTTTCGTAACGATTATATCATTTGTTAGAGCTTACGCTATATACCCATCAACGGCAGATTACTTTCGAGAAATCGTATTTTTCATCCGTCGTACACATGGGTAATAATACTGAAGTGACTCGGCACCGTATATACGCACCCACCTGTTAATATGTGATTTCTGTTAACTTCCTAATTGACCTTTTCCAGTTCCTGGTCGTAATCTCCGTTTTCGCTTGGGCATACATCAAATTTTTTTTTGATTTAAATTTGATTGATTCTAAAATGACTTAATTTTTTCCACGAGAAATATTTTTTAACCCCAATTTCGATCCCTTGCCTAATTTTACTTTTCCCTGAAATGCTATGGTTGATTGCCTGCAAAACCGGCTCGCCGTCGTTGGTGACGGTGCCATTTTTACGTTAATTTCGATTTTCAATACAGTTCCTGATCCTACTTAAAAATTTTACTTTCTCGATTTTTCCGTCCGTAGCGGCCGATATTTACTGCGTTCGGTTTTAAAAATCCAGAGGCGAGCGAGCAGATACAGATTTATCACACGTGATCACCGAGGCAAATGAGCCTAATTTAATTACCGAACGGATACTAAGGAGGAACATAAAACATAACCCCATAAATTATTATTATTTTTTTATTTTGGTGTATCACTCAGAAAAAACAATGCAGTTTATTTAATCTTATGTGTTCTGTTATGTTGTACTCAAGAAACCTAGAGAACAGTCTTCTTGGTTGTACTTTAGATAGTGTCTGATGCACAGATCACAGAAGAACCCTAAAAAATCTGTTTGCTCGACGTCTTGAAGCCGAGCTAAACGAGATAGCGCTGACCGCTCGTATTTATGCTTACCGAACGCAGAGCAGATCTAAAAGAGCATGCATTGTCTATTACCTAACGGCAAATGAGGTAAACGAGCAAAGCGAGCTTTCAGATATGTAAAAACCGAACGCAGTAATTCAGGTGCCTCACTCCATGAATACCAACATCGCCACGGAGAGACGATTTTTGCGCCGAAAGGGAGCGATGGATCCGTTTTTTCCGTTTTCGATTCAGTTCCTAATTTTTCCAGAGTTCTGATTGGCTGGCTTGAGCTGCCGAATGTGAATGATGGATCCCTTTTTTACGTTCACGTATCAGTTCCTAAATCGAATTCATGGATCGCAGAAGTGTCTTCGAGAAAATAATTTTTTCAATTCAGTTCCTAAATTTTCTACCTTTGTTCAGAGATGAACGCGACATCGCATACTCCCGTCGTCGATCAGATTAGTCCCTCGTAGGCCTTCTGTGAGCAACTCATTGTAACGGAGAGGAAAATAGGATCTTATGTTGATTTTCAACTCAGTTTCCAATTTCGTCGCCTCAGTGGCCTCTTCAGGAATTGTTCTGTTCGGACGAGAGCAAGAGGTGCCGATCCCTCGTGATACGCTGTTAGACTTGAATCTTTGTCTTTTAAAATGGATCTTCTTGCGAAGCGACTAATGGCTTATCAAACAAGAAGAATGTATTGATTCGGGAGGACCCGTTTGAAATGATTGTTCACTACTCCGGAATAGTGAACGTGAATTTCGCACTGCGTCTCTTCTGATGTCGCAGTACGTTGAAAAGAGGACTTATCGAATGAATAGACGTGTTGATTCTATTTAGAAAATATTTTGGAGACTGTATTGAAAATTCACTTTTTGAAATTTTGAACTTAAAATGCCGAAATTGATTTGTGACGAGCAGAGTCTCATACTCTGTCGCCTAAACTGGTACGCAAAATTCGTCTTATTTTTTAGTTTCACTTTGGTTAATTTTGCACTTCATTTCCTAATTAATTTCGTATCTTTCTAACTTCGTTCAAATTTACTTCTCGACTCAGTGTCTATTCATTCGATAAGTTCTCTTATCAACGTACTGCGACATCAGAAGAGACGCAATGCGAAATTCACGTTCACTATTCCGGAGTAGTGAACAATCATTTCAAACGGGTCCTCCCGAATCAATACATTCTTCTTGTTTGATAAGCCATTAGTCGCTTCGCAAGAAGATCCATTTTAAAAGACAAAGATTCAAGTCTAACAGCGTATCACGAGGGATCGGCACCTCTTGCTCTCGTCCGAACAGAACAATTCCTGAAGAGGCCACTGAGGCGACGAAATTGGAAACTGAGTTGAAAATCAACATAAGATCCTATTTTCCTCTCCGTTACAATGAGTTGCTCACAGAAGGCCTACAAGGGACTAATCTGATCGACGACGGGAGTATGTAATGTCGCGTTCATCTCTGAACAAAGGTAGAAATTTTAGGAACTGAATTGAAAAAATTATTTTCTCGAAGACACTTCTGCGATCCATGAATTCGATTTAGGAACTGATACGTGAACGTAAAAACGGGATCCATCGTTCACATTCAGCAGCTCAAGCCAGCCAATCAGAACTCTGGAAAAATTAGGAACTGAATCGAAAACGGAAAAAACGGATCCATCGCTCCCTTTCGGCGCAAAAATCGTCTCTCCGTGGCGATGTTGGTATTCATGGAGTGAGGCACCTGAATATCGGCCGCTACGGACGGGAAAATCGAGAAAGTAAAATTTTTAAGTAGGATCAGGAACTGTATTGAAAATCGAAATTAACGTAAAAATGGCACCGTCACCAACGACGGCGAGCCGTTTTTGCTGGCAATCAAACATAGCATTTCAGGGAAAAGTAAAATTAGGAAAGGGATCGAAATTGGGGTTAAAAAATATTTCTTGTGGAAAAAATTAAGTCATTTTAGAATCAATCAAATTTAAATCAAAAGAAAATTTTATGTATGCCCAAGCGGAAACGGAGATTACGACCAGGAACTGGAAAAGGTCAATTAGGAAGTTAACAGAAATCACATATTAACAGGTGGGTGCGTATATACGGTGCCGAGTCACTTCAGTATTATTACCCATGTGTACGACGGATGAAAAATACGATTTCTCGAAAGTAATCTGCCGTTGATGGGTATATAGCGCAAGCTCTAACGAATGATATATATAATCGTTACGAAAGAAGTGTATTAATCTAAATTTTGAACGAAGTAAGTGTTTTCACACGTAAATATCAATTATTCTGCAAAAATTCCATTAAATTCATTTCTGTTGCCATAAAACCTTTCGTAGTATTTTCTTTAGGCAAATTGGTTGCCGACCTCCAGGTCGCGCTCCGTTGGAGCTGCAGGACGCTGTGTGGGAGGCACGTAACTGCTTGGACAGGCTGGTATTCGCTGGGTTATTGTAATCGTACAAAACTAATGTCTCAATAAATATATATGAAACGTGACTAATGTCTTTTCTTGTGTTAATATAATTAATACCATTTCTCTTTCAGTGCGATATATTAGTAACATTTAGCGACGAAGGCCGTCGTCAAGGACAGAGACAAAACGATCCACGATATCGCGTCGCAGCAAAAGTGTGGTAAGATCTGGTAGGAAGGGGACCAATACTAATAAACAATCTGTATGGGCAGATTTTATTTTATTAAACAACTAGCGAAAACCAACCCAAACGCTGTCAACGGTCAAGACTGTCAAAAAACAATTCCAAACATTGGGCGAATGTGTGTACCGATCGAATGTATGACGCGCGAATCCTTTGATCCGCCTCAATTTACCGACGCGAAGCGGGAATGGCGAACGCCGATAGGCGAGCGTCAGGTGTGTAAGTACACACATGCGGATTTCGTCGAGTGACCGCTCGTCTTTCGCCGAATGCCGCATGTGTGGCGCCGGCTTAACCCAAGAACGATCGTTGGTTGAGAGCACCGTGGTCGTGGTCAGAGCCCAAGAATAATATACTATTCTTGGTCAGAGCCAGCACCCTGGTCAGAGCATTCTGCTATTCTGCTCATCTGCTGTGGTTTGGTATTCTGTGGCACAGTAAACAAAAGTAGGTGGGTCTCGACCAGAGACATAGAGTAGGGAGAATGATCTTGGAACCTTCGCGAATGGCTAATCACAATGGTCGCCATTTTGAACATAAGGGCAGGCAACCTAAATGATATTTGGGGATTTTTTATATGACATTTGAGGATTTTTAGTGCAATACATGGCGGAGGGTTTAAAATAACGGAAACATTCTTAAATATTTCTTTATTATAGTAAAATAATATAGGTATATACATATTAAATTGGATGCTAACATCGATAAAAAAGACAACTGGATATATCGCTTATAATAAAAAACATAAAAAACATTTATTTTAGGAATAAATTTGATACGTAAAATATAATTTAATCTTATTAATATTGCTTTGAGCATAAGCGCCAAGTGCATATCACTTTAAATATTTTCTTGTATTCACATACCTGCAATTGTGTACAGTTTGAATATACTTTACACGTTTCCTCTTTGTGCTGCTATTAGTACTTGCCGAAGTATCTTACCTAGGCGATTCGTTGAAATTATATTTATTTATCAAACTTCAAACAAAACAATTATTATCTCAAGATTTATTTAAAAAAAATATTATTAACAAGTAATATTTATTACCCACGGTGTCGTTTCAGTTTAGCATCTCTTGGCAACTCTATCGTATCATCTGAAGACGACATCGAAGACGTAAATGAGGCCATATTCTGAACTGAAGTTACAGATCTAACTATAAGCTTGTAGATGGGGTGTCTACTACCTCGGTCTCCGCCCGATACATCTCTAATCTTGGTACAGTATTAAGTTTTAGGCGAATTTGATTATAACTTTTTATAAAATCTCTGTTGCTTTAAAATTATTAAAGCAAACAAATTTATTCTCTGACCAAGTGTATTCATCACTCAACTCTCCAACCACTTCTTAAACATGTCACCTCTTGAGAAACTAGAATGTTATACTGTTATAAACGGCTGCAAAAAAAAATCATGAAAAACCTTACTGGTGAAATGTAATTCCTTCAGGCTTAAATCGCATTGCGTTAGAACATCCTCTTACAACACAGGACATAATTAAAAACAAGCATTTTCAGTTGTAAAAGCAATACAATAATGGTAAACAAAAACGTCCACCGCGATAACAAAGTCTAGAAAATAACAATAAAAAAGTTCACACCACAGCGTTAAATGTTAAATTAGTTTATAGAATAAATAGAAACATATATGCAGTCCGTAAGGTTTATAAATAAATATAATTTATCGGTTTCAGGCTATTAATCCTTTGTTTACATATTATGCAAAAGTAGGCTGGTAAATAAGTCATAACTTTAAGTTGTACAGTTATATTTATTGCTTGTACGGTAATATTACAGATACAGATCTGTCAATAACTGTCAACAGATGAAATAATAAATAATGAAACTATAGGGCTATTTATTAATACATACATACAGACAGAAAACTCCAAACAATAATAATTAAATACTGAAATCCAACTGAAATGTATTTTCATGCAATCCAAGGTCCATTTTTATGTAGCCGTTGTGACATTGAAATATGAAAAAAGGCATGATACTAAGGAAAAAAGGTAACAAATAAAAACAAACAAAATATAACTGTAACCATGGCGACAAATCAACCCATACAGACTTGACCAACTAATGAAATGAAAACGTTATTAATAAGAGAATATCAAAAGGTAATATCTATTAATAATGTCTTTATTTTCTGAAACCGATAAACTATTGAACAAATCACGGATGTTATGAATCATAACAGCCTTAGATGTCTTAAAATCCTCGCTCTACGAGCTCGGATTTCAAACCGACATCTGCGGCAGTTATGATAGTCATAACATTCCTTGATATGTTAATAGCTATAAACGCACACCAAAAAATTTAAATAACTGTAACCTCACTTTACTCAACACTGTTTAACAGTGCACGACAACAAACTTGAGCAAACCACGTTATCAAACCACGTGATCATGTTCAAAATGTCTGTCCCCATGGTGTCTTAGGAAAATTGGATGCGCAGAAGGTCGAAGAGCGTTCTCCCCTCTCTATTTCTCTGGTCTCGAGATAGGAAAGTGACGCAAAAATTGTGTTTACTACATTTTTACTGTAATTAGTTTTAAATGTGCCTTAAAAATAATATTAGGTAATAGATAATAAACATTATTGTGAAAATAGTTATATACCTATGCAACAAATGTGTGAAGTGAAATTTTTTCGGAAATGGAACTATCAATATAATGGACTACATAAAATTAAATATGTAACCATATTTAACGTTTTTGAAATACGATATGATTATTATTATAGGCGATTATATGAAATTTTTACTTTAGGCACTACACAGCGTATGTAAAGTTAGTACTTTACGCACGGCAGTAGAATAAATACTTTACTATGATGTTGAAATAAAATAAACTTACTCAGTTCTTTTCTAATATATATGAATGCCCGAAATGGAAAGGTTGTATAAGTACTTCTTAACTACGTTACAAAATCTAATTTTTCAATAATAGTATATGGATGACTTTGGTAAATCCTTATATACGCGCTAAAGTACCCAGTGAGTTAGTCTCCTTTCTTTCTTCGGTACCTGGCTTAGAATGGAAATGCAGCACTTGCAAAGACCTAGATACTAAAATTGAAGACAAGAAGATTCATGACCTGTTCGAGCATAAATGTACCCAACTATTCGTTGATTTGGCTTCAAGTTTTGAGGCTATGAAAATTGAGTTTATGAAGTCAGCTCTTGAAAAACTCTCTGAAATTTCTTTGTCTATTCCTCAACCTACGAGCACATATGCGGAGAAGGTATGCCAAGGTTTATCAGAGAAAATAGCTGTCAAACCAAAAAACCCAAGGCAGGAAAATTCACGTACAAAATCTGATCTACTACAATTGCCGATCCTATCAATATGAATGTGAAAATCAATAGTGTCAAACACATAAAAAATGGCGGAATTCTTCTTGATTGCAAAAAATCCGATGAAGCTACTAAATTCAAAGAAACTGCTGAAAAACAACTGTCTTCGAATTATGAAATTCATGTACTTAAAACTCTGCACCCGCAGCTTAGAATCGTTGGAATTACTGAAAACATTGAGAGCGACACATTACTTCAATATATTCGAAGGCAAAATGGTGACTTATTTAACCCCTCTTGATGTTCCATCACAAAAGTCTACGAAGAAGAACAAGGACTTATTTCAAGCCACGCTGCAGGTAGATATGTCTACTTATAAAAAAATTTTAGATCAAGGTCATTTATTAGTTGTTCCGTTTATGATGCTGTCCAAGTTCCTCGCTGCTTTAAATGTAATAGTTACTTCCATACCAAAAAAACTTGCAAAAACAACGTAAGCTGTCCTATTTGTGCTAAGAATCATGAATTAGATAATTGTCCTGAGGGGAGTGAACGTCAATGCATTAACTGTCTAAATCTCAAACTAAAACAGAATATTGATATTAATGTCAATCATGCAGTCTGGGACTATGAAAATTGCTTTACTCATAAAAAGGCTATGGAGAGATTTAAATTAGATTTATTTGGTCCACCCAATAAATAGCAACTAGATTTAGATTTACACTCGTCTCTCGCAGAGAACAGTAATTCGTTTAAATCAGAGTCGCACACTGTTCTTTCAGATTTCATTTTATATTATCAGAATATGCGAGGAGTAAAATCTAAAGCTACTATTCTATTAAACACTAGCAGTACAGCATCTGTTTATTCTGTAATTGCCATAACTGAGACCTGGTTAGATAATGGCATAAATAATGAAGAAGTTTTTGATTGTAATCGTTATACGGTTTACAGATGCGATCGTGATTTTGAAAATACTCATTACTCTCGTGGAGGAGGTGTAGCCATTGCTATTGACTCAACATTATTCACCTTAGATCTAAAACTGAAATCTTCAACACAATTTAAAGATCTTCACTTTATTGATATACTAGCAGGCGTTAAAGTAAATATGAATTTTTCTGTCTGTTATTTAATAGTAATCTATATTCCCCCGAATATGCCTGTTGACTGTTATAATTCTATATATGAAATTTTATAATCTTTAGTATACTTATATAACAGCGAAGTAATCTTAATCGGTGATTTTAACATAACTGAATATTCTGATTCGTTATCAAACAATGCAAACTCAACGAACTGTACGGAGGCATTAGCTGATTTCTGTAATTTTTTGATTTTCAGCAGTACAACTTCGTAAAAAATTATAATAACAGACTTCTGGATTTGGTTTTGTCTAATAATGTATGTAACGTAGAGAGGGCAACAGATAATTTACTGCCCGAGGATCAGCACCATCCTGCACTTATCTTATCTACTGATGCTTTCGTTAATAAAGGCAACAGTAGGAAATGCTTAAAAGAAAAGAAAATATTTTATAATTACAAAAAAGCTAATTTAGTTGGCCTATATCAATCACTAGCTACCGTTGATTGGAATTTTCTAATGAATGTAACTAATATGAACGAGGCTTATGATTCATTTTATCAAAAAATTTCTGAAGTAATAAATGTCTTCGTTCCTAAAATTACAGTTACATTCAAACGCGATTTTCCTCCTTGGTACAATTCGAATATTTAGGCCAGTCAATAAAACCATCATACATCGCAAACGCGCATGTATCTACGATTCTTTTATATGTTATTAGGACTCCTGAGAGTAGTTTATACCCAAGTTTGCAACCCTGAAAACCCTGTGCTACTCCCGTGGTGCTCGAAAAACTGCGAAATTCTGGCACTTGTTGCATTTGTTTTGAAAGTAATAACTTAAGGAAACGTTTTTCGGGTATCTTTAATATACTTTTATAAAGCAGCAAATTTGCTATAATTTAAGCCCAACCAGAGCTCTCTATACACAGTTCGGTGTCCAAATGGAACTCAACTCCTCCCCAAAAATGCCCGCAACATTTGAATGGAACTTCTCTATTGGTCGACCCAAATTACAAAGCAACCACTAAATTTGACGAAGGCCGACTCTACAATAGTCGCGTCATATATTAAATTTTTACGTATTTTGGCAACAGACCAATCAGCATATGTTATCATTGTCGCGAAACGTATAAACGCTAAACATATGGAAAACGCGAATAAATGGAGAGCCAGCCTCATGTCAACTGCTGTATTATTCTCTATCCTTGGTATTATTCTTTGCCTGTGTTTTGAAATTTCTACAGTTACGATCGTTTTTGTGAAGGTACGTATAAGAATTAAATTAACATTATATGTTTTGTGTATAAAGTATTAAGTTACGTAATGCAAACGATTAAAATGATCATTGATAAAATGTTAAAATCTCGTTTTTTTTTAAGGTTAAATCGGAAATTGGCTGAAGGGGGCCCGGACCCAACTTCTCCACCGAAAAAACGAACGTCCAGACATTTTTCGGTGGAAGACAAGGAAAGCGTGCTGAACATTTTTAAGGCGTACGATGGGAAAAATCGGGAGGAACCAAAGATGGAAGGCATAAAGTTCACTGCAACGGCAGCAGGTGTGAGTGTTGCAAGTGTTTATAATATTCTTGGTGAATACAAACAAACACACCAACTTCAACCACCAAAAGTGTGTGTTTTGGACAATAATGATGAAGGAACTAAAAGTGGTCTCAAGCGTATAATCCATTATTTTTTTGAAGGCGATGAACAGAAATTGGCTTTCAGTGAGTAAACGGACTTTTTATTTCTTCGTGTTGTAATGTAATTGTGTTTGGCATTATAGGTTTTTAACTAAATAGTGCCCAAGGGAAAAAAATAAGATATCGCTTGGAGGCGAAGATTAATAATAATATATAATAATAAATACTGCTGCGAGACATCAGAAAATACCGGGAAGAGCATAAGAAGTTGTACTTTTTAGATGAGACTTAGGCACAGATTAACTACACTAATCTGTGACTTAGGTGAACGCTGGCCATACTGTAAGTAAAGTATGGAAGGACACAACAATCCTGATTCCAAGGCAGGTTTTCATCCAATGTTTAACGATGGGGTTAAAAAATACATCGGACAAGGGAAATCATCTTATAGTCCACCACATAAGATCCGAGGACGGTTTCGTTGAGAATTATATTACTTATCGTTGTTATGTTATTTACAAATTTGTTATATGCAATACGTAGGGCTTTGAAAGTCTATTTTTTCTACTGATTTACCAAATGTATTAAAATGATGAATAAAGCATTCTATTTTATATTATATTTATATCTCTCGTAACTTTCTTAAACGAACTGTAGTAGAACCTTGTGAAAATAAAGACAAAATAGGTAGGTAAACAACACGTTTTATTTATTTGGACATGTGAAAACCGAAAAGTAAACGACTCTTAGCAGATATTGTTAGAAATGTAAACTAATATTATAAGTTGGCATGAATATGTTATATATATAGTCATGACAACAGATAATAAAAAACATTCAATTGAGTTAATAAACCTTTTACAGTCGATTTATTCTTTCCTTAATATTTCACATATTAAAACCTTGCCAATTCCAATAGGTTATGGGCCCAGGTTACGATAAGTAATAATATAAGTGAAATACAGAAAAGAAAAGAAAATGTCAAACAATTTTTTGACGATGTTTGAAAAATTAAAAGGCAGAGAAAATTATAACACCTGGCAGTTTAGTATGAAGACTTATTTGCAACATGAGAATTTATGGTCCTGCGTATTGGGGGACGATTCCACAACAGACGCAACAGGAAGATTAACAAGAGATGTTAAGGCAAAGTCAAAAATTATACTAATGGTAGATCCCATAAATTATATTCACATCCAGAATGCCGAATCAGCAAAAGAAGTATGGGATAAACTTCAGACAACATTCCATGACTCGGGTTTGACACGAAAAATCAATTTAATAAAAATATTGATTAACACAAAAATGGAAAATTGTGATTCAGTCGAAGATTTTGTTAACAAAATAATGAGTACGGCACAGAAGTTAAATGACATAAAATTTGAAATTAACGATGAATGGTTAGCAACATTCTTATTGGCCGGACTGTCTGATGAATATAAACCTATGATTATGGCTATTGAAAACTCCGGAATAAAGTTAACTGCCGATTCAGTTAAAACAAAATTGCTACAGGAAGTAAAACATACGTCATCCACGACAGTTGCGTTGTATAACCAGTATAACCAAAATAGATTTAAGAAGAAATACAATCACAAAGGACCTAGATGTTTTGAGTGCAACAAGTATGGTCATATGGCTAAAAATTGTAAAATGAAGAAAGAATCAAATTCCAGTGCATCGTCGAAAGTCAAAAGCATGTCTATATATAGCAGTTTTAATTCAAACAACAAGTCGAAAATCGAAGCCCAAAATTGGTATATTGACTCTGGTGCATCAGCACACATGACTCTAAACAAAGACTGGTTGACAAATTTAAGATCATCTTCATTAAAAGAAATTACTGTTGCAAACAATCAAACAATATCTGTTGGTGGTGTTGGTGATACAAGAGTGAAATGGAATGGCGAATTAATTAATGTGAAAAATGTCCTGTATGTACCAAATTTAACAACTAATTTATTGTCAGTGAGTCAAATTGTTAAAAATGGCAATAAAGTAAAATTTGATGAAAATGGTTGTAAAATATTTGACAAGGAAAACTGTATCCTAGCAACTGCAAGCTTAGTTGACAATATGTATAAATTAAATTGTACTATGAACGAAAATGCATTATTTTCAAAAATTGACAAATCAGATTTATGGCATCGACGTCTTGGTCATATAAATTACAATTATCTTAATAAATTAAGAGATATAGTTGATGGTATTCAGTTTGCAGAAGTCAACAGGGAGTGTGCAATTTGTATAAAAGGAAAACAATCAGTGCAGCCTTTCAAGAATTCAGGTACACGAGCAACATCAATGTTAGAAATAATTCATTCAGATATATGTGGACCGATGGAAGTAAAGTCATTTGGAGGAGCAAGATATTTTTTAACATTCATCGACGATTTTACTCATAAAGTGTTTGTATATATGCTAAAAACAAAAGATGAAGTCTTCAATCGATTTAAAAGTTTCAAGCAATTGGTTGAAAAACAAACTGACAAGAAAATAAAAGTTTTAAGAACGGATAATGGTGGTGAATATTGTTCTACAGATTTAAAGGAATATTTAAATATAGAAGGTATTCTGCATCAGCTAACAACACCATATACGCCGCAGCAAAACGGATTAGCTGAACGAATGAACAGGTCAATTGTTGAAAAAACTCGTTGTATGTTACTGGATGCAAAATTATCAAAACAATTTTGGGGTGAAGCGGTGGCAACTGCAGTATATTTAATCAATAGAATTCCCACAAAAGGCTTAGAAAACATTACACCAGAAGAAGCATGGTCGAAGAAGAAATTAAATTTAAATCATATCCGAGTGTTCGGTTGTAAAGCATTTATGCATGTTCCAAAACAAAAACGTCAAAAATTAGATTCAAAATCAGTGGAATGCATATTTGTTGGATATAGTTTGGAAACGAAAGGATATCGTTTATATAATCCTGAAAATGGAAACACATATATCAGTCGTGATGTGATTTTTGCCGAAAATCAATCTGAAGTCAACACAGAATTTGTTTCATTGGATTGCGAAGACGATGAACAAAATAAGAAAGAAATATCAGTTGAATCAGAACATATTACCGTCAATAATGATGTCTCTGAAGATTCAAATACATATTTTTCTGAAGAAATTCAAAATGACGAATTTGAGGATGATAAAGATTACGAATGTGTAGCAGAAACTTCAAATCAAATAAATGAAGTACCAGGGACCTTACGACGTTCAATAAGACAACCGAAACCAAAGAAAATGAGTGACTATCATTTATACCATGTTGTGTCAAATTTGAAAGATCCATTAACTGTCAAAGAAGCATTAAATAGAACTGACGCCGAGCAATGGAAAGAAGCTATGCAAGATGAACACAAGTCATTATTAGAAAATCAAACGTGGATTCTGGTAGATTGTCCACCAGATAAAAATATTTTGGACACAAAATGGGTGTTCAAAATAAAGAAAAATGCTGATGGTAAAATTGAACGGTATAAAGCACGCCTAGTAGTTAGAGGCTGTGCACAAATGGAAGGAATTGATTATGAAGAAACTTTCTCTCCAGTTGTCAGATATAGTTCAATCAGATTTTTGCTTGCTTTAGCTGTAAAACTTAATTTGGATATACAACAAATGGATGTAACCACAGCGTATTTACATGGTGAAATTGATGAAGAAATTTACGTTAAACAATCACAGGAACTAGTCATACCAGGTGAAGAATCAAAAGTGTATTTGCTAAAAAAGGCAATGTATGGTTTAAAACAAAGTGGAAGAGCCTGGAACAATAGGTTAAAAGCAACATTAGCAGAAATGAATTTAAATCAATCCAAAGCTGATCAGTGTATATTTTACAAAAATACTGATAATAAGATAATGATAGTAGCTGTTTATGTGGATGATTTATTGTTATTGTCAAATGATAATGAATTAATGAACTATACTAAAGAATATTTGAAGAGGTCATTTAAAACTAAAGATTTGGGAGAAATAAATCACTGTCTTGGTATGAAGATTACAAGAGATCATGAAAACGGAAAATTGTGGGTAAATCAATCAAAATATATAGAAGAAATTTTAGAAAAATTTAACATGGCAGATTGCAAACCGATGACGACACCAGCTGATCCAAATCAAAAATTGACAACGGAAATGTCACCGAAAAATGAAATGGAGCGAGAACAAATGAAAAATATTCCATACAAAGAGGCAGTAGGAAGTCTTTTGCATGCTTGTCAAGGGACAAGACCTGACATTGCATATGCTGTAGGATTAGTTAGTCGTTTTTGTAATAATCCTGGAAAAGCCCACTGGTCCGCTGTTAAACGAATATTCAGATATTTAAAAGGTACGAAAAATTTGAAACTAGAATTTAACAAAGATGGAAATCCGGTTATAGAAGGATTCAGCGACGCGGACTGGGCAAATGAAGTTAATGAGAGACGATCAGTGTCTGGCAGTTTGTTTAAAATGCAAGGTGGTGCTATTTCATGGTTTAGTAAGAAACAGATTACCATTGCGCTTTCAACGACTGAAGCTGAATATATGGCATTATCGTTTACTTGTCAAGAAGCTTTATGGTTACGAAAATTAATGAATGAATTAGATAACGATGGAGTTTTAAAGCCGACTATTTTATATTGTGACAACAAAGGAGCAATTGATTTGGCAAAAACTTCGGGATATAGACCAAGAACAAAGCATATAGATATACGACATCATTTTCTTCGTGAGCGAATTGAGAAGAAAGAAATATTGATAAAATATATCTCAAGTGAAGAAATGATAGCTGATTCATTGACAAAGGCGGTGTTTACTGGGAAACATAGTTATTGTTCAAATAAAATGGGGTTAATTGAATGAAATATTTAGAATTTTTAGTTTAAGTGGTGATGTTAGAAATGTAAACTAATATTATAAGTTGGCATGAATATGTTATATATATAGTCATGACAACAGATAATAAAAAACATTCAATTGAGTTAATAAACCTTTTACAGTCGATTTATTCTTTCCTTAATATTTCACATATTAAAACCTTGCCAATTCCAATAGATATGACTATTTTTGAGTATTTTGCATTGGGGTTTATCATTGAGTATATTACTTTATACTCAATGGGTTTATCCAGTGAAGTAACCTATGTGAAATTGTTATAGTAAATCACAAACTAAACTTTTTTGAATTAAATAACCACGGACGTTCTTTAAAGTATGGGGAAATAACTCGCGAAAGAACCTAACCTAAAAACGAATACAAACGTAAACAAACCAGGCAATCAGCTGG
The DNA here is from genome assembly GCA_963680705.1 of Rhagium mordax. NCBI lineage: Eukaryota > Metazoa > Arthropoda > Insecta > Coleoptera > Cerambycidae > Rhagium > Rhagium mordax. The sequence continues at coordinate 61,801,342 of OY796658.1, forward strand.
CCGAGGCCGAGTAAAAGTGTCTTGAGTTTGCTGAGTTTGCGCAGTGCGGACTAATAAAGGAAACGTCGTTTAAATTTTTGCGGGAATAAAGTATTATTTTTAAAAGTCCAAAATTGAAGATGTATAATAGAAGCTTTAATGGGTATAAACATTATAAAAATTTAGTACAGCTGTAGTAGAAAATGTAACACGTATAATAACAAATTTTGTTGAAGCTATCACAACTTTCATTAATTTCCATCGTGTAAAACTGACTATTGCGTACACCGTTCTGCGCTGCCATAAAATTAATGGGGCGGAGTCGATTTCCGTTTGGACGCCGAACCTAGTATAGGTTCATTGTTCATTGGTTGCGGAGATACAGCCAGTGAAAGATGGGCAATTTTTTCTAAAAAGTGAAAATTTATCGGTAGGGTCATTTTCTAAGACACGTGCCGGCTAAACTAATGGTCCTAGAGAAAAGTCATGACAAAGGAATTTGTAGAAAATTGAATTAGCTTCAATTTAATCCCAAAATGTTGCCTCTAGGCCTCATAGTTTCCTCAGAAACTAAAAAATAGTAAAACATCAGATTTTGGGAAAATGATAAAAACATTGTACTGATTAATGTATTTCTTTAAAAAAACTTGCAAGAACTTGAATTTCACATAACGTAAACATAAAATAAACAACATAAACATAAATGTAAACTATAAAATACTATTTACACAGTCAAGCACAAACACCTCAGTAGTTTAAAACTTCGCCCTTTTGGAAGGTCGGGGTCTCATCCAGTCTGGATTAGTGGGAGTGGGAGGGGGAGGAGAGACGAGGGTTTCCAGAGGTGGAGGCGAGTCGTCATATGTTGTTGGGTCATCCACATCCTCGTCCTCCCCGTCCAGGACGATAGGGGTGGTGTTGCTACAACTTCGACCTTGGCAAAAGGAACATAGGATAGAGCACTTAAGCCCTGCCGTTCTGCAAGTGCATGGCGCTAAGCACCCTTTCTTGCATTTGCAAGCCACCATTATAAGCAGGGTTTTAGGAGCGGGCTCTGCGCACATTGTGACTAGCATGAGACTTTGTTCGCTGGTAGCCCATCCCCAGTCACACGGGTTTTTATCGACTCCCAACCATTTTTGCACCTGGTGGTAGGTCCTCCAAGAATGATATTTTGCAGCTTTTGTGGTGGCGGGGAGGCGGTCGATTTTACAAATGCTGAGTATAGCAGGGTGTTCAGCGTTCCCTCATCTTCTCCGTAGAGGTTCAAGTAGGTCGACGTCCTCTCCAATGATAAAAACTTGGTCGAACGATGAGCTCTTGGAGAGGGCAGTCCTCACTATATCATCAGCATTGGCGTCTTCTTGAGATTGATGTACCTCGATACCCTGCCTCTCAAATTCATGGTGATCAGTCGGCGTTTGCTAGATTTATTTGAGAGCAGTTTTGCTTGGGGCACTTTGATAGGTGTTGATTCTTCAAACAAAATGTCACTGCAGGAGAGAGAAGCAGAGCGTCGCAGGCGTTCAGCTGATTTAGTGCTCCTCATAGCTGCATCTTGTGGCTTGTGGGTACCCATCAAAAACCACAGCTACGTTTTTGCCAAAGCGGTTGACAACGTAGCTGACGTATCCCGCCACAATGGCTCTAGCTGCATCATATATATTCAACATATTTCATTTTAAATAAAACAAGAAAAACGGTATATAATTTTGTTTGTTTAATGAATTTTCGGTATTTGTTTAGTGTATGTTTATTTGAAGCCATATGTTATATCTAAAATGTTAAATTCAAATTCTTGCACGTTTTTTTTAAAGAAATATATACCATCAACATTATTCAGTATAATGTTTTCTCAAAATCCGATGTTATACTATTGTTTCGTTATTGAGGAAACTATGAGGCCTAGAGGCACCATTTTGGGATCAAATTGAGGCTAATTCAATTCTCTACAAATTCATTTTCCTGACTTTTCTCTAGGAATATTAGTTTAGCCGGTACGTGTCATAGAAAATGACCCTACCGATAAATTTTCACTTTTTAGAAAAAATTGTCCATCTTTCACTGGCTGTATCTCCACAACCAATGGACCTAGAGAGCTCTGGTTAGGCTTAAATTGTAGCAAATTTAGTATAATGAAGATACCCAAAAAACGCTTTCTTAAGTTATTATTTTCAAAAAGAATGCAGCAAGTGTCAGAATTTCGCAGTTTTTCGAGCACCACGGGAGTAGCACAGGGTTTTCAGGGTTGCAAACTTGGATATAAACTACTCTCAGGGGTCCTAATAACATATAAAATAATCGTGGATACATGCGCGTTTGCGATGTTTGCCTTTTCTTGTGTCGATATTGACTGGCCTAATTATAAGATGTCTGAGATTAAAGTATAGCGCATGGAAAGACTATAAGAAAAACAATGACCCTTTAGCCTTAGAAGAATTCAAATTATTACGACAGTGTATCAAAAATCAAATTGATGATGCACATAAACAATATTGTAAAAATGTTGAGGCCAACATTAATAATGAACCAAAAAAATTCTGGCAATTTATCAATAACAAAAAGAGGAGTAACAGCATGCCCTAAATTATGTTCCATGGAGATTCGGAACTCGCTGAAACTGAAAATATAGTTAATGCCTTTGCCGAGTATTTTCAATCTGCCTATACTACGCCTGCAAATACTCCTCTCAATGACTATGAAAACATAAATAGCGATGTTCTTCATGTTATGCAGTTCTCTGAGCAGGAAGTCATTAAAGCTCTTAAAAAACTGAAAGCTAAAACAACCATGGGTCCAGATGAAATTCCGTCATTTTTGTTACGTGATTGCGCCATCATATTAGCTAAACCTATTGCCTTTCTTTTTCAACTTTGCATTAAGAGAAAATATATTTCCAGATGTCCTAAAAATATCTAAAGTTGTACCAATATATGTCCCTTGTCTTTAAATGTGTAGCCCTCTCCCGCACAAGGCTCAGCCTTCTGGGATAAAGGGGGTCGTAATTACATGTGGTGTATTATTATATTATTATTATAAAAAAGATGATAAACGCCGAATTGAAAACTATAGGCCAATTACAATCATTAATAACCTATCAAAAGCATTTGAGTTCCTACTGCATGAACCACTTTATGCTTATGTAAAAACGAAACTCACGGAGTATCAGCATGGTTTTGTAAAAGGAAGGTCGACATCAACTAATCTCTGTTGCATAACTCAATATATAACAGATGCTTTTGAGGACAATTCTCACGTTGATGTTATTTATACTGATTTTAGTAAGGCATTCGATAAGATAAGTTATCATGATATAATTTTAAATAAACTTGCTTTCTTGGGATTTTCTAAATATCTGCAAACATTTTTTGCATCTTACTTAAGGAATCGTTCTCTATATGTTGAATGCCTTGGTACAAAGTCGCCTTACTTTACAGCAACATCTGGAGTACCGCAGGGATCAGTTTTGGGTCCGCTTTTCTTTAATTTATTTATTAATGATATTGTATCAGATTTGAATCTGCCTTGTTTGTTATATGCTGATGATCTAAAACTATTCTCAAGGGTTAACAATGCATCTGATTGTTCATCTCTCCAAGCAGCTTTGACTAAAATAGTAATGTGGTGCAAGACAAATAACCTCCAATTAAATATCAACAAGTGTTTTGTAATTACCTACTCTAATAAACGTAACAATTTAGTTTTCAACTACACTTTAAACGACTCTGAATTAACAAGATGCAGCAATATTCGGGATCTGGGCGTCACTTTTGATGCAAAAATGTCATTTTCATTGCACATTCAAAATATATCTAAAGATGCTTTTAAAATTTTAGGCTTTATTATACGTAACTCTCGAGAGTTTAGCAACATAGACTCGCTGAAACTATTGTATGGTGCTTACATTCGAGCTAAACTTGAATATGGGTCAATAGCTTGGTCTCCCTTTTACAATGCTCATAATGCGTTAGAAAAAGTCCAAAGACGGTTCCTGAAATTTCTTGCGTTTAAAGTAGACGGTATTTACCCACGTATAGGCTTTCCACATACTGAACTGCTAGAGAAATTTTCTGTCGATTCACTTGAAAACCGACGACAAATTTCAGATGTAATGTTTGTATATAAAATTATAAATGGTGAAGTAGATTGCAGTGATATATTGATAAGACTTAATTTTCATATTCCCAGATTGGCAACTAGACAGAACGCTACATTTTTTCTTCCTACGTCCCGAACCAATATTCATAACTATTCACCATTAGTGAGAATGTGCAGAAATTGCAATAAAGCAGCGAGTCACATAGACATATTTAGTTGCAGCAAAAGATCTTAAAGAACTTAACTCTTGCTTAACTTTCTTTCTTAACATATTAATTATTTTATCTGTACTGATTAATTTTTAGTTGTACATGCTTTTTAATTATATTGTTAATTATACTATTTAATCTAACAGAACTGTAATGCTATATTGTTGTTGATATTTATATGATATTATTGTTGATATTTATATGATATTTTTCTGTAATTCTACAATTTTACTTGTATTTCCTACCCTATAAATGGATTTATCTGTTGGGTAGTGTATAGCTAAAATAAAATAAAAATAAAATAAAATAAATAAAATAAAATATACACATTTCCGTTTGCTTACAAATGTATTTGATGCCGATAAAAAGTTATTTCAGAGTTAGAAGTTTTTCAACATACTTGTACAGTTGCAGATAAAGGACTAAAAAAAGTAGAAGGTACTTTAGAAATTAAAATTACTCTTAGTTTATCTTTAATTACTAGTTTTTGAAGCCCATAAAATTCTCAAATTAAATATATCTATGTAAAAACTATATAGAGGATATACAACGTACAACGTACAAAACTACTTTCCCCTTCTAAGTACTGTTGTTTCGGATCGTCTCCCAAATGCCAGCTAAAGTCATATTATGCCAAGGCTCGTAAAGTACAAAATCTATAAGCCTTGATATTATGCAACCCTCACAACAAAACAAACTTGATAGCATTTCATTGGTTCAATTTATATGTGTAAAAAAAAAGTATTGAAAAATGGACGGCTCCTGTATTTGCATGCGCCAATGGCTGCGCAGTGCGTTCATAATCAGTCTAATTATTTTAGGTCTGTGAGATGAGGTGACAAACCATAGCCCTCTACAATTTCAAGCCATGAAGTTTGAAATCTGGCAACGCGACAGGTAGGCCACTCTGGTCGTGTTGTTTACCAGAGGTGTTTGTTTAGTAATTACTTTTTAGACTTTGTACTGTTTGTACTTTAGTACTGTGTTATTAAGAATTATTATTAATAATTCATTAACTTCGCTTATTTGAAGTTTTTAAACTGGACAATGGTAAGAAAGCATTATATACGGTCATTTAGTGAAAACGTCACGTGTGACAGATAATGGATGCAAACAATGTTTGAAGTTAGGAAAATGATAATAATTTAATTAAATTAAAATATTTAAGCACTAAAAAGGTATGTATATGATTGACTTACCAGTATTTTATAACCTGTTATAATATAACATAATATAATGATATAAACTTATAAAACAAAAATAAAATAGTATTGTACATACCTAGCAAATTGTTATTTATAACATTGAATATAGGACCTATGTATATTCAATGATTTATAAATGAATACGGCGACATTGTTCCGTGTTTTAAAATTTTATAAAATTAGGAGTCTAAAATCCCCAGATTTAGGACCGAGTATAGAAGAAAACAAACAGGTTTAAGGACTAGTCTATACAAGGGTTCTATTTATATGAATTTGTATAATTGATATACCTATACTTAAGACACTTATTTTAAATTTAAAAAATTCGGAGGTAGAGAAATTGTTTTTGTTTATAATAGAATAACCTGAAATTCTTCTCATATTACAAAAACCAGCTGTTACTGTCGCTTGCGGGTCGCATACATATAACGCACTTTCCAATAAAGACAGGACACAGGTACATAAAGAGATAGAGATCGGTCCCTCATCGAGGTCAAGCCGCAAAAATATTGGAAGTTGGTGAACTTTTCGACGGCAGCGATTTATAAAACCGCCCCTTCAAATTTTTTTGAATAAACCAATCACGAGTAAAGCGGAGAACACATACGCGCGATTGCTACCACGATCGCGATGGCGATGGCGGTGGCGGCTGAAGGAAACAAATGAACCCGCACATATTTGTTTGCAGCGATCACCGCTATCGCCATCGCGATCGTGGTCGAGATCGCGCGTATGTGTTCTCCGCTTTAGTCGGAAATCAGGAGTCGCAAGGGGTGAACTCAAAGATATAGTTTTGAAAAAAATGGTACGTTAATTATCTAGAATAATCTTGCGGATCTAAATGTGAAGGGCGCCATTCTGTCCGCAATTGCAAAAAAGCGTAAAATTTTTTGTATTACTGAATATTGATTAATTTTATGTTTACACCTCGTTTCTGGGCTTATTTTTTAATATTTCTTAATGGTTTTCAAACCAATCAAAAGCTTGTTATTTCTAGATTCATATGCTACCAAACTATATACTCGAAAATGTTGTTAACAAATGCTGCAGAATTTATTTAAATAAAGCGTCCCCGAAAAGTGTAGTGCAAATTTCAGTATCGAAACATTTTTAAAACTATTACAGATACTATATAGATGCATACATCTATGATATGAAATATGCAAAAAAGAATGGAGCAATTTTTAGTGAAATTATTATTTACATTGCTTTAATGTTATAAAAGATACGATGATTTTTTTTGCATGGCGGCATTGCGTTGTTCGCTGAATAATTGTAACATAAGCTGTGTTTGGTAGACCCGTCCGGAACGTTCCGAACTAAAAGTTACAACTTCCCACTGTAGTTTTAAAATAAATATCACTTTGACAACAACTATCAAACGTAAAAATCCCGAGTGTACATGTTTGTACACCGAACAAAATAGTTTTTAAAGTTCTAGCAATTCGGGTTCAGTTCATATAATTCGCTGACTTTAGTCCAGCAGGGCTATTCCACTATTTTTATAGCCCCTTATGTAGTCGGTAAAGCGACTAAGTGTTTCCAAGGTCAAACTTATAGTCATTTTATCAATTTGGTATTCTACTAATTCGTATAGCCCTTATAGGGACTATATACATGACTTAAAATGAGGACGTTCTGAACTGGGCCACCAAACACAGTTAATCATATCTTGCGCGCTCTAACCGAATTGAGTACCTGCTTGGACACTAAGGCCACAGTATCTAAGACCGCACTAAGGCGCTGATATATCAGATTTACCACCAACCGAGGATTCTTTTTATCAACATATTTTAAGAGCCGCGTATCAAATAATTGTTTGGAAAAATGCGACTAAGGTAAATCCAGAAATTCCCAATCCAAATGATTTTGGTTGGGAGTTGAAGAATAATGTATACCTATGTGAGCGTTTGTTTATATTCATGTATGAAGTGGTTTATAGTATATTACGTAATAAGAGTTGTAAATAGCGTATTACGCACGAATGGAAAAATTATGCACGAGACGCGTTAGAGCTTTACCACCTAGGGGGTAATGGTTAGAGTCGAGTGTGATAATTCCATGAGTGCGTAATTGCTTTACAACTCGAATTATGTACTATACTTTACCTACGACCGTATTTATTGAAAGTTTGTATTTCATTTTTATTATTTATCGCTTATGTCAGTTTTGACAGCGTCAGAAAATTAAGTATTGCACTTGTCATTTTTAATAATTTTTAGAGAATAAGTTTGTTTGTATTGACCGTTGCTAGGAAAACTGTACGAACTGTGCGATTTTTTTTCCAAGTTGTGCGATTTTTTTACCGTGCGTAATAGGAATCTTACATTGATCGCTGACGGTGTGTTTTTAAGTACTTACAGTAGTGGTCGTAGGTAAAGTTTATTTTACCTACGATCACTAACGTAAATAGCTGAAAACGCATTCTCCGCCACCTACGTAAACAAATCGCACGCTCAGCCGCTGAGGTGCAATGCAATGTGACCGCACGTGACCTACTTTACACAACACTTGTAGTTCATATTTCTGACACCAGGCTAAAATTATTAAAAATGGCAGGTGCAAAACTTAATTTTCTAGCTCTGTCAAAACTGACATAAGCAACAAATAATACAAAATTGTGTTTTAATTTCAATAAATACGATCGTAGGTAAAGTATAGTACATAATTCGAGTTGTAAAGCAATTACGCACTCATGGAATTGCCACACTCGCCGCTACGCGGCATCGTGCGCAATTTTTCCATTCGTGCGTAATGCTATTTACAACTCTCATTACGTAATATACTATTGTAAAACATAAATTATAGTTAGATAAGTGTTATACTGAGAAGGAATGTATTTTTAAGACACTTGAGAGTCAGCTAAGCTAGGGGCGACTCGACATTCTTATTCTAACATTGGTAACGAATAGTTGTATTTTATTCAATATACGGAGTGTTCTGAAGCCAATTGTTCGTTTTATTTTATTTACAAATTTGGCCTTTCGGCTTATTTGAAGTTATTTGCTAACATCAGAAGTGGGATAGACTCATTAAAAGTATCACGAGTGCAGACATGTTTGTGACCATTACCCAATGGGCACACGTACGTTTAAAAAACGTTAAAAAAAGATCGAAAACCACACGTTGTTATATGGTTTTTAGAAACGAGTTGATTCAACGGAAAAATGTCGCGCGAAAAAACGTTTTTTTTAACCACATGTAAACGTCTATTAAACATTATAATTAACGGCTAAATAACATTGTGCAGAATTATTTAAAAAAACGTGTATTTTCAACGTTTACGAAACGAAAATAAATGTTTAATTTAAACGTTATTTCTAGCATTAATAAACCGACTATTAAACGTAAAATATAAACGTATTATTCAAGGTTTAGATAACGTTAAATATTCATTAATTTTCAACGTTAATTAAACGAAAATTAAGCAAAAAATAAACGTCTTATTTAGATATTATTTTAACGTAAATTATTTACCTAAACTAAACGTTTTCTCTACGATTTAGGTAACGTTAAATATTCACTAGTTATCAACGTTAATAATTAACGTTGATAATTAGTGAATATTTAACGGTACCTAAACCGTAAATAAAACATTTATTTTTGTTTTTACTTTTCGTTTAATTATTAAACGAAAAGTAAAAACAAAAATAAATGTTTTATTAAGTTTTAGGAAATAAATATCTATGAACTAGGTACTGATGAATACTTACCCTCTGCATTGCCAGAAGTCCAGTAGATTAAATGTTGCGATGAAATTGAACTTGAAAAACATATCAACTTCACCGGTGTTTCACAAAATAGAAGATTATTCGCAAATATATGTGATTTTTAGATTATCTTTTTAATAATATCTATGAGTTGGGAATTTCAAATATCATAATATAAAGTAGCCATAGTAAGGAACAGGGATGCTTTACAGAATAAGTCTTTCCTTGGATATTAAAAGTAAAGTTCGTTATAGTATAAATCCAAAAAGAGTGTAACTATAAAATATATTTCATTACTTCTTACTACTACTAAGTACTTTATATTATCAAATGAGAAAAGTGTTAAATGAAAGACAGTTGATCAGATAACAGCATTTATTTTAATGATAAATATTAAAATCATGTTTAAACTTAAAAAATAGAACTTGTACAAACCTGTGCAATTTATTTTGACTGGACACTATAAAATTAAATGGACTCTTTCTTCATATACTATATATTGATGCATCTCATACTGTCTGAAACAAAATATAAATATTATACATATTATGTAATAAAATTGATGACTTGGGTTTATCAAAATTTATATTAAACACACAACAAATAAGAGCTCTGAACTATACCTAAGATAATATGTCAACAAAAACATTTTAAGGGACATGCAGCTTAGGAATCATTTAAAACACATAACAATTTGCAAGAACTTAAGTAACTTTTTTTTATTATATGTTTAATATTATATTTAATATTAACAATATTAACAACTTCGTTGTCTGTTTAAAATTATATTTTAAATAGATTGACAGAATTAAAATAATTATTATTTAATGATAATGAATCTGTTTACCTCAAGAACGTCGTAATAATATGTTCGTGGTTTAGCCCGTTTATAGCTACAGACAATGGGCCACCATGCATTTTTCAGAAACACTCTTCCTATATTATGTTTACTCTTTGCAATAGCTAATATAATAATAAACTTAATAAATATAGTTAGTTACTTACCGGTTGTAAATATGTAACACATACAACACTATGAAATAAACTGTTCAACTTCAGACGAAAAATGCGAAAATATGGCCGTCCCCAAGCCAAGCCAAACGACAGAGGAACAGGAAGAAGGAAGAAGGTAGCACTACGACGTGACGTTTCTTACGGTTCGGCTACGTACGGGACTAGCGCTTACCCGATTCGTCAATTTCAGATCAGGTGACAGAAAGGACTCGTAGGCATTTAAACGCCAAAAGAACGTAATATAAATGTTTTAAAAAAACGTTTGAGGTATCTAGTAAATATACATTAGAAAACGTTTTGCTTTCACGCGTTATATTTAACAGGTCGTTTTAAAACTTCTTACATTTATAATTTTTGTATGTTAATACATTTCTAGTGAGGAACGTTTTGTAAACTCGTTTTATTCCACTATACCGTTTTATCATCAGTCAATAATGGAGGTATCAGCAACGTCTTTTATATGTTTTATTTAAACGTGCTTTAAATGTTTGGTTTGATATAAGTACAATAAGTAAATATAGAGGTACCTACATTAAAAATGGATTAAGTCTTTTACACGTTTCACAAAAGTTATATGTAATGGGCAGTGGCTCATTACAATCTTAACATGTAATATACGTTTACATATATAAGTGAAAAAAACGTCATTAAATCGTTTTATTTCAGTATTCTCTTCCACCTTTGGTTGAAAGTTCATGTAGCAGCAACATATTTTAAACGTTTTATTTAAACGTGTCAAAAATATTACATCTAGGCGTGTTATAAATGTTTATATGAAACGTTTGATATACAACTAAGTGTATACGTTAAAGACATTGTTTACTTTTACGTTGTTTAAACGTTATGTATAACGGATAGTTAAAACTCATTACAATATAAACATGTATTATACGTTTAAATATATCAGTGGAAAAAACGTTATCATTAAAACGTTTTATTTCAGTATTCCTTTTCACCTTTGGTTGAAAGTTCATGTGGCAGCAACATATTGTAAACGTTTTGTTTAAACGTGTCAAAAATATTACATCTAGACGTGTTATAAATGTTTATATGAAACGTTTGATATACAACTAAGTGTATACGTTAAATACATTGTTTACTTTTACGTTGTTTAAACGTTATGTATAACGGACAGTTAAAACTCATTACAATATAAACATGTGTTATACGTTTAAATATATCAGTGGAAAAAACGATATCATTAAAACGTTTTATTTCAGTATTCCTTTTCACCTTTGGTTGAAAGTTCATGTAGCAGCAACATATTTTAAACGTTTTATTTAAATGTGTCAAAAATGTTACATCTAGACGTGTTATAAATGTTTATATAAAACGTTTGATATACAAGTAAATATATACGTCAAAGAAATTGTTTACTTTGACGTTGTTTAAACATTATGTATAACGGACAGTTAAAACTCATTACAATATAAACATGTATTATACGTTTAAATATATCAGTGGAAAAAACGTTATTAAAATGTTTTATTTCAGTATTCCTTTTCACCTTTGGTTGAAAGTTCATGTAGCAGCAACATATTTTAAACGATTTATTTAAACGTGTCAAAAATATTACATCTAGACGTGTTATAAATGTTTATATGAAACGTTTGATATACAACTAAGTGTATACGTTAAAGACATTGTTTACTTTTACGTTGTTTAAACGTTATGTATAACGGATAGTTAAAACTCATTACAATATAAATATGTATTATACGTTTAAATATATCAGTAGAAATAACGTTATCATTAAAACGTTTTATTTCAGTATTCCTTTTCACCTTTGGTTGAAAGTTCATGTAGCAGCAACATATTTTAAACGTTTTATTTAAACGTGTCAAAAATGTTACATCTAGACGTGTTATAAATGTTTATATAAAACATTTGATATACAAGCAAATATACAGGGTGGTCCGGTATCCATGGCGGAAACTTCAGGGGACAATAGAGTACCAAAAAACAATATGACTTTGCTTATAAACATAACCTTCTAAACGTACCGTTTTTGAGATACAGGGTGTTAAAGTTTTGATTTTTTTAAATATATTTTTAAATATCTCTCTAACGAACAACAATATTAAAAAACTATTTGGTGATGTGAAATATCTCGCAGAGCACTAGTATTTCACCATTAGAAAAGTTTGCGAACATCACCAGTGGCGTCGATCTGGGGCATTGTGACCCTTTTTCCTATCAGAACTTCTACGCCACTGGTCCTAGACACCAATTCTATCTTGTTTTATATTTTCTGATGTTTTTTGCACAAAAAGTCACTCTTGTGATTTTTTCGTAAGATGCACCATTTTCGAGTTAATAGCATGTAAAGATATTAATGTTTAAAAAAAAATTATTATTATTAAAAATTTATTAACATTATTACATTTTATTAACAATTTTTGAGCTCTAGTTAGGAAGAAAAACATCACAAAAATAACAACAGATTTAATAGCATCTTACGAAAAACTCAAAGAGTGACTTTTTATGAAAAAAAAATCTTAATTTTTTTTGCACAAAAAGTCACTCTTGTGAGTTTTTCGTAAGATGCTATTAAATCTGTTGTTATTTTTGTGATGTTTTTCTTCCTAACTAGAGCTCAAAAATTGTTAATAAAATGTAATAATGTTAATAAATTTTTAATAATAATAATTTTTTTTTAAACATTAATATCTTTACATGCTATTAACTCGAAAATGGTGCATCTTACGAAAAAATCACAAGAGTGACTTTTTGTGCAAAAAATATCAGAAAATATAAAACAAGATAGAATTGGTGTCTAGGACCAGTGGCGTAGAAGTTCTGATAGGAAAAAGGGTCACAATGCCCCAGATCGACGCCACTGGTGATGTTCGCAAACTTTTCTAATGGTGAAATACTAGTGCTCTGCGAGATATTTCACATCACCAAATAGTTTTTTAATATTGTTGTTCGTTAGAGAGATATTTAAAAATATATTTAAAAAAATCAAAACTTTAACACCCTGTATCTCAAAAACGGTACGTTTAGAAGGTTATGTTTATAAGCAAAGTCATATTGTTTTTTGGTACTCTATTGTCCCCTGAAGTTTCCGCCATGGATACCGGACCACCCTGTATACGTTAAAGAAATTGTTTACTTTTACATTGTTTAAACGTTATATATAACGGACAGTTAAAACTCATTACAATATAAACATGTATTATACGTTTTTATATATATATATCAGTGAAAAAAACGTTGTCATTAAAACGTTTAATTTCAGTATTCCCTTCTACCTCTGGTTGAAAGTACGTGTGGTAATAACGTATTTTATACGTTATATTCAAACGTTGAAATTTTCAACAAAATACAAACGTCTAAAATTTCAACGAAAAACGTTTAATCAACCACTATGGCGTTTTAAAAACGTTTATTAAACGTACGTGTGCCAATTGGGAGTGTGTGAAAGAGAAAATTAAACATGGAAGAATTTGCCAAAATTTTGGTGGACTCTTTGAAATCATAAAGGGTTTTTTGGCGATCCAAACCGCTAACTCCGGTTAGCTGCGGTTTAGCTCGTGATTGGTGTATTTTTAAATAGTAATTTATTTCAACCAATCACAACTCTAACCGCAGTTAACCGGAGTTAGTGGTTTGGGTCGCCAAAAAACCCATATTGAAGGAAATAAAGGACCAGTCAGTGAGGACTGCGACCACCAGTGCAGTGAATATTCCGGTATTTAATCCAAAATTAGAGGATGATGGTGCCGCGAAATGGTGTAGTGAATTAGAAAATTTAGCGACTACTTTCAATTGGACTGACCATGAGGTATTGATGAGAGGTACAGTACAACCGGCCTTGTGGGAGAAGCAAAGGAATGGTTTTTAACATGAAAACCGGACGAAAAAACTTGGGCAAATTTCAAGACTGAAATTTCCAGCTTGTATACCCAGCGAAAAAAAATCTAAGTGAGAAACTCCGCAGAGCCAGTTTGTTTACCAGCGATAAAGCTGATTCTTATTGTGAGTATGCCAGAAAAAAAATTAGTTTACTTGGAGCGTAGCGTACTATGGCTACGCTTAGAGCATTAAGTTTTGCTTTGTCCGAAAATCAATTGTTGGAATTAGTCATTGGAGACATCACTGATATTGATGTTCGGTTCCAAAAAACATGTACAGGGTGTCCCAAATTGCTTGATTTTGGCTGGTTTTCCTATTTCCAGACCAGGTAGAGAAAAACTGACATATGAGTCTAGAGCTCGATTTTTGTGAAACGCCGATTGGTGAAAACCACATTTCGATATCTCTAACCGTTTTCGAGATATCGGAAAAAGTTGACATTTTACAGATTCCGAAAAATTGTCAACTTTTTTATTTTTTCAAACGGTAAAAACTTTTTGACGTAGAATAAGATGCATTTGTCAAAAAAAATATATCGCTTTTCGATTGTTTGATATCAAAGCTAACTTTGTTATTTCAAATGGAAACCATAGTTTTGGCTTTGACTTTAGAAAATAGGAAAAAAAAATAAGCTTTCCAAAAATATATATGCCAAGATATGTCTAGTCATCCTTGCTGCCAATATAACACATTTCTCTTTAAAAATAACATTTTTTAACGTTAAAAAAAGTTTTTCGGAATCTGTAAAATGTCAACTTTTGCCGCGCGATACCTCGGAAACGGTTAGAGATATCGAAATGTGGTTTTCACCAATCGGCGTTTCACAAAAATCGAGCTCTAGACTCATATGTCAGTTTTTCTCTACCTGGTCTGGAAATAAGAAAACCAGCCAAAATCAAGCAATTTGGGACACCCTGTACACGCTATAAAATTTGTTATGTTTCTAACCTTACATTTGCTTTGTGTTTTATTGTTTTGTGCAAGAAAGCGAAGTACGTGTGTTATCGTTATTTAATATTCAGAAAATGGAAATTTCAATGAAGAAAAATAAGCGAGAAACCAGTTTTATGTTGACCATTTATGCGAGACAAAATCTGAACAGATTTTATTCTATCCTGCATGTTGGCAATAGTGTGTCATGTATACAGACAAGAGACAAGTAAAGTGAACTTCATTTGACGCCTATTCGCTATGTGCAAGGGGGCGGAGTTATTACTAAATCCGACGCGAGCGTTTGCGGTGGCCATAATTGTAAATTTTGAACCCCTAATTTTCCGTTTTCCCATTTGTCAAAATCATATGTTTTGTGCTGTCAAAAGTGTCAAATAATAAAAATTATTGTTTGAACGAGAAGAGTAGTAATTTAATAGTGTTTTTCGGTTATAAACGAAAACATGCATGGATAATTTAATAAGCCACCTGCAAAAAAATGTTGTGTTCTAGGCTGTCGTGTTAGTGACACTTTCCGTAAAATAAAGTATTACAGTTTTCCTGTGTGGAAACATAACTTTGGAAAACGAGCGTCATGGATCAAAGCGTTGAAAAGAGTCAATAAGTAAAAGCATTATTTTAATATTTATTCAGAAATTATTGTAGTAAATCTGTAAAAATAATATTTCATTTTTCTTACGGGTTGATGGAAGTCTGTGGGAGCCGAGTTTAAGGTTTAAGGTCACGTATATGTAGCCAGCACTTTGTAGGGGGAGTAAAATCAGAGCATCCTCACAGCACAGCCCTGCATATCGACAATATTTCCGGAAAAATGTTACGGCAAACAAATTCTATAGGTATGTTTCACATTTCAAAATTCCAATTTTCTTCCTTTCTCTAATAAACTTCTGGTAAATTTAATGGAATGCGTAATTTGTTTAAATCCGGTACGCAAAACTATACTCGAGGTTATTTTGGATATGTTCCGTTAATCACCTTGGTTGTTTTGGTTAGCATTTTTGCGTTCCGTTAATGCGTAATTATGAAATATAAGTTTAGTTATGGAACATGGTTCCTGAAAAATCGGTAGATTATCTGTCACCGAAACGACCCATGTATTTAACTGGTGAATGCGGTAAATAGTTGATGGGGGTCTGTCAAACGTGGTAAATGGTAAATGTCATATTCAAAAATCGACGAAAAAAACGGTTGTGCAAGCAAAAATTATAAGTTTAAGTGCAGCTTCATTATCCATAGGCCAAGGTTGCAATATATAAATATTCTGCGGTTACAATGCGCTGGCACAGCAGTTGTTGAACGTTGAAGATTTTTAGGTTATGTAAAGTCTCCATCGAGCTTTTCGATTAGCACAGAGATTATATATTATACTCTCTGATTAACATCATAGCGTCCCGTTAAAAAAAGTATAACGGAGTTACCAGAAGAACCGTTGTCAAATTTTCAGTTACCGTTTCGGTTGTTAAGGTTTGTTAACGGAACATATCCTTTATGTTATGCTGTGATTTCTTGACATTGACAATCATATGTTTCGTGACATTGTCAAATTAGGGGTCCAAAGATTTAAACTATTGACCGCGAGCGGCGCTACTAGAAACCTTGCATTTAGCGAATAGTTCGAACTCACTTAGATCGAACTAACGCGTGCATGTTTACTAGGTAATTGTCAAAATTATCATTATTAGTTTTCTAGCACGATACAGAGAAGTTTTCTAGGTTATGTTTGCGCTTTGTCCAGTGGCGTCTCTAAATTAGAATTTTTTTATTATTATTATTAAAAGTTCTTTAAACTATTTGAAGGTTTGTTGAATATTTCTTGTTTATTTATATTAAGATCCGGATGCTTAAATTTGTGATTTAGAAAATTTTTATCTGAATTTTTAAATATGTATATTTTAAATTGAAAACATTTTATTTTTATCCTTTAATTTACCTACTTGCACGCCACTGACTCGTTGTCACCTGTTTTCTTTAATCCGAAGATAGTCTCACACTAAACTATGCATGCGAAGATAGTCTCACACCAAGTGAAGGTCACGAAAAAATACCTCGGCAATTCATTCATAAATACCGGGAGGCATATTAACATTATTTACAGTCGTACGGAAATGGCAGTATTCGGCGCAATCTCATTGGCCGTTTCAAGGCCAAATGTCACATTTAACCAAACCTAACTGAACTTATTCCTTCTTTACTCGCATTTTGTTAGTGGTGTTAATGGCCTAGCGGAAACTAGCTCGGCTTGGCAAGCAGAAGGTTCCGGGTTCAAATCCCGCACGTTCTTGTTTTTTTTTTATTAAATGCATCAGGCATGACGAGGTCTATTGCGAGTTAGAAGCCGGAGGCAGGTTAGATATGTGTGTTATTCCCCTGATAAAGGAATTTTTTTTATTAGATTAAAGCCAAATTTGTTTTTAAATGTGACATTTTGCGTCCGCGCCAAGTCGTGGCCTTGAAACGGCCAATGAGATTGCGCCAAATACTGCCATTTCCGTGAAAAATACAAAGCGTCCCTGACTGTACTAAAATTACATTCCCCCGTCCCCTAATGTCCTTACCGGATTTTTGTCTTTTGAGACGTTCTGTACCAGCAAGCGCAGTAGCGCCAAGTGCGAAATTTGATTGTTTTGTTTGTGTCGGGTTGTCACGTAATAAAGGTTAGGTTATGCGTTGTGATTATTTTCGTCGGTAGTACTACTTTTATAAAAATATGGAAAATAATTGTTCATCAACAGTAAACTTGCGTCGAGTGTGTGTTCCTTTTGACCAGATCGAAGTACAGTAACGTACAGTATAGAATGGTACAGTATGAACAATTAGAATTACAAATGGAAAGCAGCTATGGATGTGAATATGCTACCGGGAGTGAGGTTACTCTATATCTACTCTGTGGTTTGATTTGAGCATTGATTTACTGCGTTCGGTTTTTATATCTGAAAGCTCGCTTTGCTCGTTTACCTCATTTGCCGTTCAGTAATAGACAATGCATGCTCTATTAGATCTGCTCTGCGTTCGGTAAGCATTAATACGAGCGGTCAGCGCTACCTCGTTTAGCTCGGCTTCAAGACGTCGAGCAAACAGATTTTTTAGGGTTCTTCTGTGATCTGTGTATCAGACACTATCTAAGTACTATCGCGGCCGAAAAAAAGTAATCGATTTTTTATCAAGTAGTATGTTTTTTCGAAAAATTTTCCTTTGTAAATGGGAGTTTTTACATCAGTTATGTCAAATAAATTATTTTGACAAGAAATCATTGGTGCGGGGTCGTATTTATTAAAAAAAAACTAATAAGAAATAAGTTGTGAATATTTTTTAATTATAAGAAAACAATTAATTAGTATGGTTATGAGAGAAGCAGAAAAAGGTTACATCATCGCCAAACTTGGAGAAGGCTGGTCTTAACAACGCGCATAGCAAGTGAAATTAATTGCAGCAAAAGCACTTTTCAAAAACTAAACTAAAAGATAGAATACCTTCCGCTATTATCTGTTTTGTGTAAATATTCTTCTTCAACAAACTTAATCCTGAGACAACTCGCAGTTGACCATATTGTAGCAGGACTGAGATATCTTTTCGTCGGAAAATACCACTCGCTCCCAGTAACGATCGTTTTCATTAATAAAAGTATTTGCAAACTGCATTCTTGCCTCTTTATTAACATCTGTTAGTCGGGGCTTTTTAGCACTGGCACAGTTAAATAGACCTTGCTCTCGCAACCGTTTTCTTGCGGTCCTAACAGACGCCGGAAAGTTAGTTTGCTCTTTGGCTTCAATAGAATTAGAAAATGGGTTTAAATTCACATATAGTTATCCAGGGTATTGTCATTTTCTAAAGTACTCTTTCGAGAACCCCCTGCCCTGCTCAGATCATGAGTTTCTATCCACTTTTTGTTTAGTTTTTGATCGTGCTTTTGCTGCAATTAATTTCACTTGCTATGCGTTGTTGAGACCACCCTTCTCCAAGTTTGGCGATGATGTAGCCTTTTTCTTCTTCACTCAAAACATGATAAGGCATGATTAAGTAATAAAAAAATTATTTTTGCTTAATATGACAATGACGTTGACACTAATAAAAAAAATATTGAGATTGATGCGACACTGAATAGAACCATAGTTACAACGGGAAAATCAGTCGATTACTTTTTTTCGGCCGCGATAGTACAACCAAGAAGCAAGAAGACTGTTCTCTATAGGTTTCTTGAGTGCAACATAACAGAACACATAGATTAAATAAACTGCATTGTTTTTTCAGAGTGATACACCAAAATAAAAAAATAATAATAATTTATGGGGTTATGTTTTATGTTCCTCCTTGCTATCCGTTCGGTAATTAAATTAGGCTCATTTGCCTCGGTGATCACGTGTGATAAATCTGTATCTGCTCGCTCGCCTCTGGATTTTTAAAACCGAACGCAGTAAATATAGGAGTTTCCTATATTCAATGATTTGAGTTTGTTTGGTTCGATTTTTATATATCTGTGGTTTGATTGACTCGTTTCCGTTTGAGTTGTTTGTCAGTTATAGAAAAATTGAAATGAATAGGTATATTATTATTATTTACAATTTTTTTGAATTAATGTTGTAGATTTTACGACTGTGATAAAATACTGTATTTGCAATGGAAGAATCTTTTGAATTATTAAGTTCTATGTCTCCGAAAGTAAAAGGTCGGCAGAAACATTTTAGGAAAGGTAAGAATTCGATGAATTTTGGATGCAGATTCGTACACGAATTTTTTAGGTGCAACATTGTTGGCATTAAAAAAACACTTACGGAGGTCTTCAGTGTACGACAAATCAGTTCATACAATAAACAATGGAGAGTTAGTTATTATTGAAGGCAACAGTACAGATTCAAATTCCTCCAACACTTCGAAGCAAAAACTCTTTAATAAAAGTATCATTATTATATCTGACACAGACTTTTCTGATACTGATACTGCTTCTGATTTAACATTATCTAAAAAGGGAAATAGGAAAGTACAAAAACAAGACAGATTGAAGAAAGATAAAACATCTACAAGTAAAAAGCAGTCACCGGTGAAGAATTGTTCACTTTCGAAAGTAAAGTTAAATGACATTAAGCAGTGGATCCACACTGTTAATATGGAACATAAAAGTAAGCAGGATATTACAACTTATAGTGAGTTGTCTACGATTTATGGTAATGAAATTGGTGGAAATTTTAATCCTGAAGGATTTGGATGTGCTATGAATTCTACATTGATGAAATCGGATTGTAAGCGTTTTGATGAGATGTTTGAAAATGTAAAACGAAGTAACGTAAAGACTAATGAAGAGACTGAATTAAAAATAAATGACGAATTGAAAGATATAAATAATTCTTTTAATGATCTTATAATTGTCGAAGAATCTTTTGTAGATTTAAATGAAAGTCTAAATACTAGATTAAAATATAGGAAAGATCCTAACAAAGAAATTAACAATATGAAATCGGTGGACAAGAAGTTAATAACCAGTATTATTGATCAAACAAGTATTGGTAAATTGGTATACTTAAACTAAATAATTATCGTATATTGATATTGGTGTTTTCCTTTTTTAGCTGATGAGATTAGGGAAGATAATGATTTAGTGTCTATGTTAGATGATCTCTATGGAGATAAGTGGAGAGAAAAAGAAGAATCTGTATTACCTAAAACAGAACCCCGGAAAAAATTGCCTAGGCCACATGATATTCATATTACGTACACAGACCGGTGAGAGTTGTTGAAATAAATAGCCGTTACTTAAACATTTAGTGTGCCTTTTTTTTATAAAGTTTTATTTTTTTCAAATGAAATTAAAAAAAGTTGCATTTTATGTATATGTACAGGGTGTCAACTCTAATTTTGCCCCCCCTTCTATTTCCTTATTTGTGAAGATATTTACAAATTTTAAAATGCAGCCTTATCAGACATTTTCCGAATTTTTCAAATATAATATTCAAAATTACCTAGCGCCAATACATACAGGGTGGTAAAAAAAAGTGTTTTTTTTTAAATGGAATACCCTGGTATATTTCTCGACAGGTTTGTAGTACTTTTTGAGCTGATTTTAAAAATGTATAACTCCCTTGAGTTTAGATCAAAATCCGTCGAGATATTCAAGGATAAACATGAGAAATATTTGTTTTTTTACATCGTTCATATTATATACAGTCGAACTTGGATATAACGAACACGGGATATAACGAACACTCGGTTATAACGAACGAATCGAAAAGTCCCGTCCGAAGTCCCTATTAAGCGCATGTATTTTTGTTCGGTTATAACGAACTCGGATATAACGAACACTCGGTTATAACATACCGCATTTTTGGCCCAGCGGACCTCTAAACTCGGTTATAACGAACTAACAAGTGGTTTGTTGACTCAATGTCGAACGAAGGGCGCGCGACGAATTTGCAAACAAGTCTCTGGAAGTTACCTACAATCCATATTTTGTTTGAGTGGGTGCTAAATTGCGTGTTGAATTTGCATTTGAACAATGGCTAATGTTGAAAGCAAATAGAAAATCTATTTCTTTGTCGGATAAGTTAAATATAATTCGCAAGCTGGAAAATGGCTGTGCAAATGCACAAATTTGCCACGATCACGGGCTCTCTAAGTTGAAGCTGTTTTTTTGTCGGTCTTTTATAACGAACGTTCGCATATAACGAACAGTTTTACGGGTCCCTTGGAGGTTCGCTATAGCCGAGTTCGACTGTATATGTATAATGTTTTGTTGTATTTAACTTGTATATAATTAACGGGCAAAATGGGATATTCTGTAGAAGAAAGATGTGCAATGGTCGAAAATTATCTTTTGTGTAATAAAAATCAAGCTGCAGCATATAGGGAATGTGTTAGATGACTCCCCAGACTTCGGGTCCCTGCAAAACATACTTTCAAAAATGTGTATAATAAATTTCGAGTAAATCACGGTGGTTTTTGTTTTGTATTTTGTTAAATTATGTGAAGTTTATTTTTCTGTTAATTGTTATTTTTATATTTTCTTAAAAATCTTTTCTTTGTTAATAAAATACATGTTTGATCTTAGAGAGATCTTTAAATTATTTGATATTTATTGCTAAAGAACATTATTTTGACAGCTAAAAGTCGACAATTAAGTCAGAATGCCAAGCCACCTCGAAAGTGTAAAAACAAATATTTCTCATGTTTGTCCTTGAATATCTCGACCGATTTTGATCTAAACTCAAGGGAGTTATACATTTTTAAAATCAGCTCAAAGAGTGCTACAAACCTGTCAAGAAATATACAGGGTATTCCATTTAATAAAATCAAATTTCTTTTCACCACCCTGTATGTATTGGCGCTAGGTAATTTTGAATATTATATTTGAAAAATTCGGTAAATGCTTGCGTCTAACCCACTTCAGCGCTTAAAGCCGCTGTATATTTTTTACTTAGACGGTAGCGCTTCTTGCATCCGCTTCACACAGCCGCTTTGCTAAAATTTAGCCAAATAAATTTGGGCTTAAAAGCTGGATACATTTTCAGCGAATTCAATTTTGAGGTTATGTTAACTGCAAATTATGTCGGAAACGACGTTCGTTGTCTGATAAAATGGAAGACATGCACATCGAAGTTTTCACAGGCTAAAGTGCAGTGCAATCTGATCATTAATGTCATTTGCGTCACAAACATAAAAAAACTCAAGATTGAGGTTAGTATTATTTGCAGCCATTCAAATACCCATCTAACAACATAACCATATTTTTGCGCTAGCGCTGAAACAGCTTTCGCTGACAGGCTGGAATGGGTTGGACACGAGCAATGTCTGATAAGGCTACATTTTAAAATTTTAAAATATCTTCACAAATAAGAAAATAGAGGGGGGGGGGGGCAAAATTAGAGTTGACACCCTGTACACTATGTGTGGTAAACTGTTACATAGATTCCACGATGTTTCGTTTCGTCTGTACAAGGAAGTTCTCCACACTAATATTTGTAGCATGCAAAAACAAGGTATTAGATGATGTATACTTGATACAAAACAAAATCCGTTGCACGTCATCATGCACAAGAGCTGTATTTTGTTATTCAGCGTCTTACAACTGCTGCAAGACATTTTTGTTCTTCTCCAACTGATGACGGTCATCAGTTGGTGAAGGACAAAAAATGTCTTGTAGCAGCTGTAAGACGCTGAATAACAAAATACTCTTGTGTGTGATGACGTGCAACGGATTTTATTTTATATTAGGTATACCTACCTGTCATCTTATGATATTTGGATTTTAACAAGAGACATGAAATTCAAAATGCCTGTGATAAGATCATGAAAAATTCTGTGCTAATATCCACAATCAACATTTTGATTAGAGAGTATGTTCAAAACATACTATTATTAACCTTTTCGTGATGGGAGGCCACCTGAGTGGCAAAAAATGTTCATGCTCGTCTAACGGGAAGCGTCTAAAGACGCAATGGTGGAGGCGTAGTTTAGGACGGGAATCATCCGGAGTTTCATAGCGGGGATGTTTCAACAGTGTCCTAGATATGTTTAACCCAGCCCACAATTCATCTCTATTGGCGTCTTGACTCCTCACCCTATTACTACCTAATTTAATCTATTTGTGTTGTTAGTTCTGTATGAGAACTTTTAAAATGAGTTCACTTAAATATTTTTTTATAATATAATAGATTTTTACTATACCGGGTGACCACGAAATGAGGCTCGCCCTTATATCTTCTTTGTTTTACAGGATATAAATTTCAAAATTGGACACATCAAATAACGGTTAAATATGCATTATTTCAACCATTTTATCATTTTCTGTCGCTTCCGGTTTCACCGGAAATGACACTAACTTTCGTTTTTTAAATGGAACACCCTGTATATTTTTACATTTTTGGATTCAGGAGGTCATTTTGATTACAATTAAGGTAAATTGAGATAAAAATATTATTGACAGACATTTTTATGAGCAAATTTAATTTTTGATCTAGGCGGCCGTGACCCCAAAAAAATGTTTTATTTTGCTTCAATAATTAATCAAAAAATACAATTATGATATTATGTCATATGACATTTGTGTTATAAGATCTTAAACATTTCGGAAATCGTTTTTCCAGAATAACTCATTTTTTTTAAATGGCACCATGGTGACTCACTATGTTATTTTAATAAAGCATTTCATTACCGATAATTTGGTACCAAACACTTCATTATTTGTTCATATTATAATACATAAAAATTACATTCCACAAGATAGAAATGAAAATAAACTCATAATATTTAACACTGAATTTCTATCAAATAGGTGCCTTTGAAATGTAACGAAAGAAACAAATGAATAGTTTGACAGCTCAAATAATATTTAAATCTGTGAAAATCAGGTATTATTTTGTTGCGTATTAAAAAATTATGGTTTATTCACAAAGTGACAAAGTGGATATGCTGTTGATATGCAGAACGCTATCCACTAACAAAGTGTATAACGGGAGCTGAGACAAGAGAGACAAGAACACCACTTTGTCACTTTGTGAATAAACCATAATTTTTTAATACGCAGCATAATAATACCTGATTCTCATAGATTTAAATATCATTTGACATTTGAGCTATGAAACTATTCATTTGTATCTTCTTTCGTTACATTTCAAAGGCACCTATTTGATAGAAATTTAGTGTTAAATATTTTTATTTTCATTTATATCTTGTTGATTGTAATTTTTATGTATTATAATATGAACAAATAATGAAGTGTTTGGTACCAAATTATAGGTAATGAAATGCTTTATTAAAATAACATAGTGAGTCACCATGGTGCCATTTAAAAAAAATTAGTTATTCTAGAAAAACGATTTCCGAAATGTTTAAGATCTTATAACACAAATGTCATATGACATAATATCATAATTGTATTTTTTGATTAATTATTGAAGCAAAACAAAACATTTTTTTGGGGTCACGGCCGCCTAGATCAAAAATTAAATTTGCTCGTAAAATGTCTGTCAATAATATTTTTATCTCAATATGCCTTAACTGCATTTAAAATGACCTCCTGAATCCAAAAATGTAAAAATATACAGGGTGTTCCATTTAAAAAACGAAAGTTAGTGTCATTTCCGGTGAAACCGGAAGCGACGGAAAGTGATAAAACCGTTGAAATAATGCATATTTAACCGTTACTTGACGTGCCCAAATTTGAAATTAATATCTTGTAAAACAAAGAAGATATAAGGGCGAGCGTCATTTCGTGGTCACCCGGTATAAAACAAAAAAAAAAAAAATTCTATAAACCATGCGCTTCAGGACGGGAAACCATCAGAGCGGCAAGCGCTTCCCTCTGCCGTCTAGTCGACACGGGTCGTCCGAAGGGGTGCCGTCCTGAAAGGATTAATAACCTACTTTTTATAAGGAAATATATTTTTAAACTAAAATAACCATTTATTTTACATGCACATATCCCCAAAAAATGTGGATCCATTTCCTTATTTTGCTTTAAAATTAATTCATCCAAATTACTTTTCAGTCGCATTTCAGTTAATATCAAATTTTTATTTACAGGAAACCAAAGCTTTCGATTCTATATAAAAATCCTTATGTAGAAACTGAAAAAACAAGGTCTTATAACTTACTACATAACCTTCATAAAACGAGAGCAAAAGTGTATCTAGAATCTCCTTTGCCGAAAACATTAAATGATTTATGTGATTCTGAAACAAATTCTGAATCTTCTGAAAAGATACTAAAACCCAGAATGAGACTAAATTTTGAAAACGACTCAGACAGTGAATTTGATGGCCGTTCGAACTTACTTAGTGCAGGAAAGACATGCAAGTATTTTAAAAAGATGCCTGCAAATTTAAATGAACTATCGCCTAAAGATGAATTAAATAAAGAAAATTTATTTGGAGTTTTCTGTTCAGGAGTATCTCCTAAAGAAATAGTACAAAAAAAGAATAGTAAAAATACTGCACTTGAAGAAAATGAAAATAACACAGAAAAAAGTACAAGTACCCCTAATGAAAATCGAGCGAAAGAAAAATTAAATAATGCACAGGAATCTCGAAAAAAGAAAATTTCAAAGAGAACAAATGCCATTAGCCTGAGTGAAAAAACTAAACCAACACAAAAAACTGATGAGCAGTTCCATAGCACTAGTAGTTCTCCCGTATCTAGTGAAGATGAATGGGAAAGAGAAATTAGTAAAATTATACCTGAAAAAAAAGTTATTGATGGAAAATATAGTTTTTTAGCGTCTTTATCAGGTAAGATTTTATGTTTTATGTTTTCTCTTGTGCGCAACTGGAGAAAGTTAAAAAAGAAAACGAAGTAGAAATCCTTTGGTATTTTAGTATTCAACAAATTAAAATATTTTCTAAAAATAAATGCTACAATAGCCAAGCTTTTAGATACATCGATTTTTCTAATGCAATGATCTTCATGGTAGTAAATATACACATAAACAACGTGTCACAATTGCAGCCATTTGAGAAAACTACTATTCTGTAAAATTAATGCGTCTCAAAATTCATGGAAAATAGGGTTGCAATCTTTTCAAACCATAATATTGGAGTAGTGTCATGTTCCTAGGTAGAGATACAGATATTTTATACTTTCTTTTTAACAATTACAAAATAAAATATCATTTCCTTCTTCCTTTACTTGTGGCTCAGATACCTATATAACTTGTCCACCTCATCTGTGGCTGAGCTTTCATTTTATCAAATAAATGTCAGGGTTTATTATATTAAACCCTGACATATTTGATAAAATGAAAGCTCAGCTGAGCTGGTAAATGTGTATCATGAGTGAGTACTCATTACTGTCACACTTCAACGATTCTAAACTAGATGTACCTATTTGTCTTAGTATCTACTCTTAGTTATGTTCATTCACTCACTTAGTATTATTTATCATCATATTTTATGTCTAAAAAAGTACGTAAGTAACATATTAAATATTTTTATTAGTACTGCTAGTACATTAGTAACTGCCGCCTATAAATTATTACTATAAAACTGTTAACTACATCGGTAAACACGAGTTTTCTATAACTCAGTTATCGATTAGAGGACATTATAATTAGGCAACATGTAATGTAACGTATTTTTACAATAAAATTTATTATTATTATTATCTGTTGCTTCTTTGCTGTGTGTAAATTGAGCATCTGCACAGTATTATGTATATTAATAAATAAAAAACTATTCTATTTTTAGCAAATGTACCAATTTTACAATGTGATATGTTAGCTCGAATACATAGGAATAATTTCAAAAACACCAAAGACCAGTTACTAAAAAAGTTATTTCAATTATATAATGAGAGTGTCTTTGACAATGCTATTCCTAATGATACAGAGATAGAGTGGAATGATAGAATGAGAGGCACTGCTGGATATTGCTATTGCAAGAAAATTACTAGAAGGACGGGTGCCGTAGAACGAACCGCTAGAATAGTTTTGTCAACAAAAGTTATAGATGCAGCATATAGACTCAGAGACACTTTAATCCATGAAATGTGTCATGCTGCCACCTGGATAGTTAATTGTATTTCTGATGGACATGGCCCATATTGGAAAGCATGGTAAGACTTTTAAAATAAATCTTTTCATTGTCGTGATTGCAGCAATTATCAATATTTCTAAATTTAATCTGGTAGGAGCTCCAAGTGATAATCGGTGGATTCAGACGTGTAAAGCCTATGCTGCTCTCGGTACTACCATCAACTGGTTGGAGCTATAAATACAGAAAGCAGTAATTTTATGTCCCTCCGTTTATTTAGGGCATACGATTCTCATATCTAGTCACTAACCGTAAAGGATATAGAAAGTGATTATAGCTGTGGTTATATTCGGCGGCTATGGAAAGGATTGCGCAGTACAGGGAAATTAAAAAAGTAAAAACAGTGACAGTAGGGACTGTGCAACATTAGTTTCTGGAAATGATTTATGTAATAATATTTTTGCTATTTAATAAACTTTTTTCTGTGCTTGCTTATAAGGGATTATTAGGTTTATTTTTGTTATTTAAACAACCACTAGTGATACACAATACCTTTAAGTTATATTAGCAGATCGAAAATATACAACAGAATTATGAAATGATTTGTGTTGTTAACATTTTCAAAAAATTAGCATTTTTGTTATAGGGCTTATAAGGCAATGAAAACTTTTCCAGAACTACCTCCAATAAAAAGATGTCATGAATATACAATAAATACTAAGTATACCTACAGATGTACTGGATGTGGATATAGGTATGTATTTGTTATTTTTAAACACGGCAGGTAGTTTACTTATTAGTACAGGGGTCGGCAACCTTTTTTATTATGAGGGCATATTTCAGAAATGCGGGAGTTCGGTGGGCACTGTGGGATGGAGAGGAAGGAGAGGTAATATTTAAACATGAAAATATTAACTTGAGAAATTTTTTTCTTTTTATATCAGAGTTATTGGAAAATCTGTATTAAAATTTTTATGAGTAGTGAAGAAATGGCTCTCCACGTTACATTTTTTAGGAATTGCTATACTTAAATCACACAATAAGCATACACTTCTTTCTTTATAATAAACGAAACAAAATTCTTCTTCCCACTTCCATTCTTATTTCTTTTTTCTATGGCAGCTACAATAATAATAAAAATAAATAAGCGGCTGGCACTTTAAAATAGCGTCACAGGCAACACGTTGGTAAACCCTTAGTAAGTAGTATAATAGACGGAATAGATATAGTAAAATTCACATGCCAAACTTAATGCGTAATGAGTAGGGAAAATATTTTTTATTATGTATTTTATGTAAAAGCTAAATAATAATAATAATAATAAATGAGACTTATTGAAAATACTTCAAAGGGCAATTGCCCGAGGTCCTTCAGCCCGTGTTGATATACATTAAAGCTAAATAATTGTTCAATATCTACTGAATATATAGAGGAAAAATGTTTTAAATAAATGTCTATAATTATTGCTATTTATTAATAACTTTCTTATATTTCAAATAAAAATATTATACGCTATACTCTGTTTGACCAAAGATAGAAATAGACTCCGCCCCATTAATTTTATGGCAGCGCAGAACGGTGCACGCAATAGTCAGTTTAACACGATGGAATTAATAGAAGCTGTGATAGCTTCAATAAAATTTGTTTATTATACGTGTTACATTGTATACTGCAGTGATGCTATATTTTTATAATGATTATTCCCATTAAAGTTTCTATTATGCATTTTCAATTTTGGTCCTTTAAAAATAATACTTATTCCCGTGAAAATTTAAACGACGTTTCTTTTATTAAGTCCGCACTGCGCAAACTCACGATACTTTGTTTATTTCCGGCCATCTAGACGTCACGACCAGCCGATTGCTGGTTTGTTTACGTTTGTATTCGTTTTTAGGTTAGGTGCTTTCGCGAGTAATTTCCACATACTTAAGAGAACGTATGTGGTTATTTCAGGCAAAAAAGTTTAGTTTGTGATTTACTGTAACAATTTCACATAGGTTACTCTACTGGATAAACTCCAATGACCCCAATGTACACTATTAAAAAATAGCCAAATCTGAGTCGTTTAGTTTTCGGTTTCCACCACTGTACATTTTTATTTATTAATATCTATCGTATGTACGAATACTCATGGTCTCAAGTACCTACATCTTGTTTTATTTTTATTGTGAAAATGTTTTAAAAACCCCATCATTTGCTAGAAGGCGAGAACTTAATTATAAGTTTTAACATGTCCAAATAAATAAAACGTGTTGTTTACCTACCTATTTTTTTCTTATTTTCACAAGGTTCTATTACAGCTCGTAAGAAAGTTATGAGAGATATTAATATAATATAATAATAGAATATGCTTTATTCATCATTTCAGTACATTTGGTAAGGTATAGTCTTTCTATTTCCAATTGAAACAATCAGTCTGATGAGTATATATCAGGCTCATTTCATTACAAAGCGCTGTTTAAGCTGAAATAACATCGAAATTGTTCTTGAATAAACTTACCGTATGTATATTGCAGTCGACCACATGAGTAACCAGCATACATAAGACGATATTTACTGACAGTGGCGGCTCGTGGGTTCAAGAATGCGTGAAGAGCTGAGAGGAGGCTCAGAGCTAAAAAGCTGTGTACACGGGGCAAGAGCTGCAGGGGGTGCGGGGGGGGGGGGGAGTTAAAGCGCCGCAGGCGAAAATTATTCAGGAATTTCAAGGTCATTGTGTTTTTACAAGTACCCCAAAATTTGTATTAAACTCTACATTGACATTAATAAACGTGGCTTTTTTAATGCCTGTTCATTGCGCGAGATAAATTTTTAAGATCGTCATATCCAGATTTTGACCAAACATCTCGATTTGAAAATAATACACAGGGCCAACAAAATAATTTTTTTAAAGTTAAACTACCAGTTAACCAATTGCATTTATCCGAGCATTTATCATACCATGCATCAATGAAACCACAAGATTGTTTACCTTGATTAATTAAAGTTTTACTTAGATCTGGTCGTGGTACTCCACATGTTTATGTAACGCCCGCGTAATATTTAATAAATCCGTGAATCCATCCCTATTCCAAACTAAGTGTTTATTAGAAAAGAGCAAGCAGGGCCAGCAAAACATTTTTTGCAAAATGTCTGGTACATTACCATTTATACTCCGAAAACCAAGAAGTGTTAAAATTAATATTATAAGACATGCCACTTTTTTTTAATTCTTTTTTGGCAAAAACCGACAGAATAACCGTAGGTCGTCCGTTACTTAAAATGTCTCGTTTGTTTTCGACCTTCCAACGACTGAATGGTGTTTTCAACAAATTGCAAACAATATCGTTAATTGGATTCATTAATGCCACCACACAACACACACTACGTTTAATGTCTAAACACACAATACACATCAAGTTAACATTTAAAAATTCGTAAACTAAGATATAATAATAAAAAGGTACGATGCACAATGCACATATATCGCCAACGGCGTGTGCGAAATCAAAATTGCATAAGCTTATGACAACTTATGAGATAACCCGAAGCACACTACCACATGACCGAACTCTTCACTTGTGCATGCAAGAAGTGGGGAGTTCGTCCCTTCTGTGAAATCGTTGCCATGACAACGCACTGTGCTGATGCAGATTTAGCGGTTTTGACTCGACGCTCTTCACCACAAACAAAGTCGGCTATGTACGTACGTCGTACAGGTCTTATTCTTTTTATATTTCGTAACGTTTACATGTGTGTAACGTATGATAAATATATTAATAAATTAAATATACAAATATGCTTATTATTATTATATTACATTAGTAATTAAGAAAATGTATTTTGATAATATCTTCGATTAAAAAAATAACAATAATATTTTTGGTGAAGAGGTACTTCACCTACTTCACCTGAATAGCCGCCACTGTTTACTGATGCGTTTTAATTGGAAATAGAAAGACTATAAGTCAGTAGAAACATAGAGTTGCATATAACATAAATTTTTTAATAATATTAAAACGATAAGTAATAAGATAAACGTATAAAATATAATTGAAAAAAAATGTATGTATGGTATTACTTTTATTTTCTACAATGAACTGTCGGAACCGACGTGTGGTTCCTATTTCTCCATCAAAAAAAAAACGACCGGCCAGACACTTTTCGGTGGAGGGTAACGAAAAGGCGCTAAACATCTTTAAGGTCTACGATGGGGAGAATCCGGAGAACCAAAGATGGAATGGATAGAATTCACTGCAAAGGCAGCGACTGTGAGTGTTGCAAGTGTTTACAATATTCTTCGTGAATACAAACACCATAACTTCAACCACCAAAAGTCTACCACCGACAAAGGGCAATTTTGGACAATATCGATGAAGGAACTAAAAGTGCTCTCAAGCGTATAATCTATTTTTTGAAAGAAATGAACCACCAACTATAAACAAAATTTTAGCAATGGTTCATGAAGATGATTATTTACCTCATCTTAAACGGAGTAGTTTGAGGCTATTAATAAGATAAATTGGCATTCAGCGAGTAAATGGTAAAGGTCACGTAATATTGCCTTAAGGGAAAAAAATGAGATTAT
Organism: Rhagium mordax; assembly: GCA_963680705.1. Classification (NCBI taxonomy): domain Eukaryota; kingdom Metazoa; phylum Arthropoda; class Insecta; order Coleoptera; family Cerambycidae; genus Rhagium; species Rhagium mordax. The sequence goes on from OY796658.1 coordinate 61,833,385, forward strand.
TACTTGGAGGCGAAATTTCCTGCGAGACATCAGAAAATGCCGGGAACATAAGAAGTTGTACTTTTTAGATGAGATTTGGGTGAACGCTGACCATACTGTAAGTAAAGTATGGAAGGACACGACAATTCTGACTCCAAGGCAGGCTTTCATCCAAGGTTAACGACAGGGTTAAAAGATCCATCTGGCAAGGGAAGTCGCCTTATAGTCCTCCACATAGGATCCGAGGACGGTTGAGAATGGTATGCTATGCTTCGAATCAAAGAAACTGGAGACTACCATGAAGAAATAACTGGTGAGGTTTTCGAGAACTGGTCGAACAAATTCTTAGAAGCTTAGGAGAAAACTGTGTGCTTGTGATAGATAATGCTTCCTATCATAGCCGAAAAACTGAAAAGATGCCAAATACTGGCACGAAGAAGACTGAGACACAAGCTTGGTTGACAAGTAAGTCGATTGTTTATGAAGCAGACATGGTGAAAGCCGAACTCCTGCACATCTGGTCAAACAGGCTGCTGTTACCCCAAAATATGTGGGCTGCTGTTACCCCAAAATATGTGGTCGATGAGATGGCAAAAGAACATAATGTTATGGTTTTGCGAATACCCCCATATCATTGAAAATTCAATCCTATTCATCTAATATGGGGGCAAATAAAAGGGGAAGTTGCGAGGAAAAATACTATATGCAAAATGAGAGACCTTCACCCATTATTTGAGCAAGCCATCTCAAATGTTTCTACTGAAAATTGGAAGAACGCCTTTCGTTACGCGCAAGGCAAAGAGGAAAAATTGTGGCAGATTGACATTACAATGAACACTAGTGGAACCCCTGGTCATTTATGTTGGGAATGACTCTTCTTCGTCTGAATTAGAATCAGACTAAGGGCTGCTTGTATGGCATCCACGATGGGATCAATTGAACTGCAGGTTCCTAGTTAACGTAGTTCATATGGCACCAGTGTAATTTGAACTCAGTTCACTTGAACCTCCATTGAACCACTAGTATATGAATTGTTTCTGAAATAAAAAAAAAATTATGTTTAAAATAAAAATTTTACATCAAAAATAAAATTCTAATCAAATTTATAATACCCGCTGCAGCATCATCGTTGTCCAATTAGTTCAATTCCAAATTAAGGTCTGTCAATTGTATTCCAATTGCAATAACAATATGTTTTTCTGGACCACCTCCAGTCAACGAAAAATAAACAAGCGGCCCTTAGTCTGATTCTGATTCAGACGAAGAAGATTGATATATGTGCGTGGTTGCTTGAAGGGTATAGACGTATCTGACTTCGATCTAAATATACAGTGTGTGTGATTACAATTAAATAGGTAAAATTATAAAAATGGGTGAAAAAGACCTATCAAATAGTGAACTACTAGAAAAAATTGTCCAAACAATGGAAAAAAACAATGAGCAGCTAAGAAACGATATAACGAATTCTCTAGCGGAAAAGATAAACTGCAATAACGTACTCATTGAAGAGCTAAAAAGTGACAATGCAGTTCTACATCAACGTGTGAATTTCTTAGAAAGCATTATGCGATCGAAGAATATAGTAATATTTGGGTTAATGGAATCCGACCATGAAATTGTCGAGTAAAAAACGATAAGTACACTAAATAATTTGTTATCATTAAACATAAATACAACTAATATTGATATCGCACATAGAATTGGCAAACAGCAGGCAAATAAAAACCGACCAGTTTTAGTTAAATTTATCTCGCAAAAACTGAAACTAAACAAGAAATTTTCAAAAATGTCCACAAATTGAGGAACACAGGTATCATTATAGATCACGATATGCCCCTAGAAGAAAGAAAAAACAAGAAAATATTATTGTTTCATAAATATGAAGCTACCAGGCAGGGCTATAAAGTAGTCCTTCACAAAGACAGCGTAGTGATAAATAATACTAACTATACTATAAAGGACCTAGAAAATTTAAGAAAGAGTGATACTAATTCCGAGATCGATCGATAATTTTCAAAAAAAAAAATTTAATATAGAAAGAATATTTTACAAATTTTTACTCATATATACTGTAAAACTATATTAATATAGTAAGGAAGTTAACATATAAAAAAAATAAACAAAATTATTAAATCAGCAATAATCAGCTAATAATAGTTAAGTTTTAAGTTAGGTATATAAAATAAAAACTAAAAACGCATTAATAGTAAAGTTATAAAGTAAATTCTAATCTTTTACACTCCTTAGCAAATCTATCAATCACCCTTTCAATTTCAATGTCCCTATGTTGAGGGGGGGCGAAACCCCCTTTGCCCCACTAAATCCGCGCCTGGGAAAACTATAGTATTATATCTAATTTCTGTAGAACCACAAATCAACGTGGAGGCACATGTATCTATGTAAAAAACAACCTTATTAAATACGCAAAATCATTTAATAAATTTAATGTGATAAGTGATAAGTGAAATAAATTTTGAATTTAGTATAATAATTATTGATAATGTCACAATAATCTGCATATACAGATTGCGAAAGTTCTCATCTTGACATAGGCAACCTCAAAATATATACGACGTGAAGTGCCGCCGCCTTAGAAACAAGAGCTTTACTGCTCGTACATGTCCGTCCTTGGTCGTCGTATAATCATTTGTGGAGATATAAATATTGATTTCTTAAAGGAAACAAATGAAAAGAAAGCGCTTGTGTCCTTATTGTCATCTTACAATATAAATCAAACAGCATTTGAGCCTACTCGCATACACAATTTATCTAGTACCTGTTTTGACAATATTTTTGTTACTAACAATTTTTTAAATTACACCACCATAGAGGACAACAGATTGTCTGACCACTTTCCACAAGAAATCGATATTTACTTGCCTACAAAAATTAACAAAGATGAATTTTTCCATTGCAGATTTTTCTCTGAACAAAATGTAGCTAAATTTCGCGCTAGTATTAGAAATGATCTAAGTTCTCTTTCTTATACAAGAATTCCATACACAAGTTTAGAGAATAAATTTGTATGCTTCATAGATATCATGCGCGAAAATTATGAGCTTTGCTTCCCCCTAAAAAAAGGATAAGCTAAAAAATAAAAAATGGTGGGTTACAAAAGGTATAAGAATTTCGTGCATGCACAAGAGACAACTAATAAACTTAACTCGTAGTTATAGAAACGACATACAGTAGAACCCCGATTATCCGGACCCCGCTTATGCGGAACTCCGTATTATCAGAAACAGATTAAGTAGAGTCTCCATTTTATCCGCAATCGCACTGTGTCGCGCTCCGTTTTATCTAGAAATAACAGATTTTGACTGATTTTTGTAAACTTATAAACATGTAAAGTTTAAATAAAAATTTAAAATATAAAAATATTGTGTTTTTATTTTAACCTACCTACATTTTAAATACTTTCGATTATCCGGAAATTGCGGTTATCCACACTGGTGCCGGTCGTACTTATTCCGGATAATCGGGGTTCTACTGTACTTGAAACGTATAAAAAGAACTATTGTAAATTCTTAAAAAAAGTGCTAATCCAAGCAAAAACCACGGATATTGAACGTGATATAGTCAATAGCGAAAACATAAAAAAAATATGGGAAATAATTAACCAGGAAAAAAATAACCATAATAAATCTAATGAAATAAAAATTGTGCAGGAAGATGGGAAATTGCAGTCCAATTCGGACATTTTAGTGGAATTATTTAACAATTCTTAAGTATTGCTGACGATTCAATATTGAAATTCAGGGAGGCCAATGTAATAACTGATTATTTACAAAACTACACGCAAGCAAACAATAGAACCTATTTTATAAGGACCACCGATAAGAATGAAATTCTGTCTGTTGCAAAAAAATTATTAAATAAAAAATCATCAGGATATGACATTAAAAAAAAATTATTAACGATTTAGTTGATGAACTCGAAAGCCTCTTTTATGAATCGTTCGCTCATGGTATCTTTCCAACTGCACTGAAGAAATCGCACGTTATACCACTATTCAAAAAAGGTAAACCACATATCATAGTAAATTATCGCCCTATTTCTTTATTAGTTACTATTTCGAAAATTCTAGAAAAACGTATGAATAAGAGACTGTTGAATTTTTTAAACAACTGCAATCTAATAAATCCAAATCAGCATGGATTTTTAAGTGGAAAATCAACAACAACCGCATCATATGGCATAGCAAAAACTATAGTTGAAAATTTTGATTCTAATTATCAAACAGTAGGTATAGCGTGTGATTTCTCCAAAACTTTTGATAGTGTAAATTTGGACATAATTCTTCTAAAATTAGAATATTTTGGAGTACGAGGATTATCACTAAACTGGTTCAAAAGTTATTTACTAAATAGAGAATGCACTCTTCTAAAAAAAAATTTCCCAGATAATGATTTCTCTCATTCAAAATGGAGTAGAAGTAGTAGTGGAGTACCACAGGGATCAGTTCTGGGCCGACTACTATTTCTAATCTATATAAATGATCTACCCTCAAACGTGATCCACTCATCAGTAACACTTTTGGCTGATGACTCACTTTTCATTGTAAAAGGTGATTTTCTCAATATTCTGAGCAGTTAACGAATGTCTAAGGAATATATGATTGGTGTAATGCAAATAAAATTAAAATAAACTTTTAGAAAACCCATTGTATACATTTTAATCAAAGACAAATATTAAATATCAATTCAGAAAAATTTAATGTGACTTTCACAGACGAAATAAATTCCCTTGGTATTACTCTTGACAGTCAAATGAATTGGAAAAAACATATTTTAGCACTAAATAAAAAGTTAAACAAAACCTATGTAAACACTTTATCTTTTATATATTACGAAAAAAAAAAAAAAAAATTGTGGACCTTAATTATTAAAGTTGTTCAAATAAAAAATTACTTATAACAAATAGTGCAGGCTACTGTTTGAGAGCGATGTCACAGATTACTACAGATTGCCCACTCGAGTCGGAAGCTTTGATATATTTCTTATCTTTGTATGACCTTGATTCAGTCGCCGCTTTAAACGGGTTAATAACATCGACGCCACGCGCAACATTATTACACCAGCATCAACGATAATGCGCTGTTGCCAAAGCAATTAGTTAATTTCTGTAACCGCAATATTCTCGTTTATTTAGGGAAAGGTGTAACAGAATTTTCGTGTTAATGAAGGACTGTTTATTTTACACCAATAACTTTTTTCAGTTTTTTCTAATGCATATGAAAAGAATTAAAATACTTGTTGAGAATTTTAGGCCTGCGAGCAAGAGAAATTAAATCCAATTTAAGGGTTTCTAAACCTTTATTGCAATAAATAATAAAAAAATTATAAATTCATTAATATATGCAATGCATAGTTTTCTTTTCTCTTTTAGGTTGGTTTGGTTTTAAAATTAGCATTCGTTTTCATAAAATAAATTCTTATAGAGTAAACAACTTTAATAAATAAACAAAAGGGAAATTTTCACATGGATGTTCGAGGCCTTAAATTATTTTTAATTGTAGATAAATACTTTTGCCAGGATGCCTAACAGCAGATTTCTCAATTTTCAAAAAATATCGTTTCCATTTCCATACGCCATACAGTATATAAAATTATAAAAAATGTCATGAAGGGATCGCAGACTTCTAAATAGGGCTGTGTATTTTTACACAATAAGGCTTTAAAGGAGAAATAAATGCGATTCATCAAAATTTTCATTAGCATGGGAAAATTCCTCAGAAATAGGTATTTTTTGTATTACTCCAGGAAACGTAGGCTCAAGGTGGAAAACTATATAGGATTTAATTTTAATTTTTTTTTACACTGATCTTCGGATGCTCATTTTGGGTCTGAGTTTGCGGGACACAGCTGTCCCCAGAACATCCCCATCCACCCCCCCAAAGGGTCTTTTTTTTGCATTTTGCTTTATATCGAGCTTCCGGTGCATGCTATCGCAAAAGTACTTATATTGAAAATTAAAGAGGAATAAACAGTGCACAATATGAGCCATGTTTGGTTGTTCTACGTCAAACCGTTTCTTTGAACGGGCACCTCAAAGCTGGCCCTCTCTTTGAAATAGACACTTCGTAATTTTTTTATTGTGGCATACAGACAATACTAATTAAAAATAAAACATGGCAGTTTATCACCGATAAATACCTGAATTTTTGGTATATATCTGTTCTTTCTGATATTGCTCTTTTTCGAGATACAGGGGCGTCCATCCTAAAATTCACTCCATCGTATCACCGGGGTTGTTCATATAGGATTGTTCAAAATTTATGGTATTATAGACTTCAACGTGCTGTTTGAAAATTCGTATCAGACGACCAAATTTTATCGCCGGAACTACCCCTTAACCTAAAAAAAGTGTTTTTAGGTTAGGTTTTTCTTTAATATTCGCTCTTCAGGGCACTCTATGAGAAATCGTCGCGTATTGTTTTATGCTCGCTTATATGATTTATGTATAAGTTTCATAATAATTTTTTTTTACAACACCCTGTATTCGAAATTTTTTTTTTAGAGGGTTCTAAAAAAAAAAAATATTTTTTTAACGTTTTCTAATACGCATATGTTTTTACTATATGCCATGTACTTTGTATATCTCTATATGGTTTGTTAATTAGACTATGCCCCTTCACCCCATAATCGATACCGCGTAACAGTTTATCAGAAAATTACATTATTCATGTTATGCCCATATTCAATACGCATGTATGTATTGCAAACGTTTTCCTCAAATAAGTATTTTTTCTGAGGGTTATTAAAAACAAATATTCCTTTACTGCCTTTTAATACGCATATGTAACTACTATTTACAGTATTCTTCTGTTCTAAGTGTATTTTTGCTTATGCTGACTGTACTCCTTTCCGCACCACCTGAGAGGTAGAGTATTTGGCGCATTTTTTTTTATTGTGGTATCCCATTAGGCCTATTCCACAGCGATAAATCGTCCCCGTTAATAAACCTTATGTCGCTTAATTCCGGAAGGACCCCATTGCGCTACTTCCTCTTCGAAATCAACGAAGTTCGTCCACATCTTCTGTAGTGTCCGCATTGCCGATCAATTCATCGTCGTCGTCCTTTTCCACATTAATTACGACTTCTGGCATGTTCGTACAGCCTTTGTTGCAATTTGTGCAGATACTTGAGTAGTTTAAGCCTGCTTTACGACACCAGCAAGCGTGGCGATAGTCCTTTTTACATTTGCAGGAAATAAGTCTCAGCAATTGTTCAGGAGCTTGTGACTGTAGTGTAGACACTGACAGTACCCGTCTTTTCCTCTTTTCCAACCGAAATGCTGTGGATCCTTTTCTAATCAACACCATTGTTGGACTTGTAGGTACGCCCTGAGGAAACTTCGACCGTATGTTGCAAATTTTTGCTTTGCCGTGATGAAAAAGGCAGAGGTAGTATCACAACCACTGAAGGCATGCAGGAAAAGGATGTTCTCTGCTATAGTGCGGTCTTTTAAACTGTCGACGGAATACATCTGTTGCGTGGTGCTGTTTCTGCCAGGCTACAGCAAATAGATATTCGCGGAGGGGGCATGCGCTGTCAGCAACACCAGAAGATCTACATCTTCGCCGACAATTACTACCTATTCGAACTGCTCAAGTATCTGCACAAATTGCAACGAAGGCTGTACGAACATGCCAGAAGTCAAAATTATTGTGGAAGAGGACGACAACGATGAATTGATCGGCGATGCGGACGTTACAGAAGATGTGGACGAAATTGACGTTGATTTCTAAGAGGAAGTAGCGCAACGGGGTCCTTCCGGAATTAAGCGACACAAGGTTTATTAACGGGGACGATTTATCGCTGTGGAGTAGGCCTAATGGGATACCACAATAAAAAAAAACGCGCCAAATACTCTACCTCTCAGGTGGTGCGGAAAGGAGTACAGTCAGCATAAGCAAAAACACACTAGAACAGAAGAATACTGTAAATAGTAGCTACATATGCGTATTAAAAGGCAGTAAAGGAATATTTGTTTTTAATAACCCTCAGAAAAAATACTTATTTGAGGAAAACGTTTGCAATACATACATGCGTATTGAATATGTGCATAACATGAATAATGTAAGTAGTAAGAGATAAGTGCATCCCTCTGGTGGTCAGTTGCTACTACCAGTCGAGACATCGACGATGTCTCTGTGACCGATAGCGGCTTGCCAAGCAAGCACCAAGAGCGGCGACCTCTAGCCCTGATGGACTAAAACGTGCACAATAAATAGGATTATAGGAAACAACTACTGGACGGGCAAAGGCCCCTACTCCCATTGAATTATACCTATAAATCCAAATTTGTTATTTGTCTTTTCTCCACCAGACACAGACCGGTTTCGAACTCTTTATGTTCTCATCAGTGTGCCACAGGTAGCTGAAAAGACAAATAACAAAGGCAAACCAAACTAGTCTATGGCAGACCCAGCACAAGTAAGTAGTGAGAGATAAGTGCATCCCTCTGGTGGTCAGTTGCTACTACCAGTCGAGACATCGACGATGTCTCTGTGACCGATAGCGGCTTGCCAAGCAAGCACCAAGAGCGGCGACCTCTAGCCCTGATGGACTAAAACGTGCACAATAAATAGGATTATAGGAAACAACTACTGGACGGGCAAAGGCCCCTACTCCCATTGAATTATACCTATAAATCCAAATTGGTAGCCAAATTTGTTATTTGTCTTTTCTCCACCAGACACAGACCGGTTTCGAACTCTTTATGTTCTCATCAGTGTGCCACAGGTAGCTGAAAGGACAAATAACAAAGGCAAACCAAACTAGTCTATGGCAGACCCAGCACAAGTAAGTAGTGAGAGATAAGTGCATCCCTCTGGTGGTCAGTTGCTACTACCAGTCGAGACATCGACGATGTCTCTGTGACCGATATCGGTCACAGAGACATCGTCGATGTCTCGACTGGTAGTAGCAACTGACTGAGTAGCAACTGACTGAGAAAAGACAAATAACAAATTTGGCTACCAATTTGGATTTATAGGTATAATTCAATGGGAGTAGGGGCCTTTGCCCGTCCAGTAGTTGTTTCCTATAATCCTATTTATTATGAATAATGTAATTTTCTGATAAACTGTTACGCGGTATCGATTATGGGGTGAAGGGGTATAGTCTAATTAACAAACCATGTAGAGATATACAAAGTACATGGCATATAGTAAAAACATATGCGTATTAGAAAACGTTAAAAAAATATTTTTTTTAGAACCCTCTAAAAAAAAAAATTTCGAATATAGGGTGTTGTAAAAAAAAATTATTATGAAACTTATACATAAATCATATAAGCGAGCATAAAACAATACGCGACGATTTCTCATAGAGTGCCCTGAAGAGCGAATATTAAAGAAAAACCTAACCTAAAAACACTTTTTTTAGGTTAAGGGGTAGTTCCGGCGATAAAATTTGGTCGTCTGATACTAATTTTCAAACAGCACGTTGAAGTCTATAATACCATAAATTTTGAACAATCCTATATGAACAACCCCGTGATACGATGGAGTGAATTTTAGGATGGACGCCCCTGTATCTCGAAAAAGAGCAATGTCACAAAGAACAGATATATACCAAAAATTCAGGTATTTATCGGTGATAAACTGCCATATGTTTTATTTTTAATTAGTATTGTCTGTATGCCACAATAAAAAAATTACGAAGTATCTTATTTCAAAGAGAGGGCCAACTTTGAGGTTCCCGTTCAAAGAAACGGTTTGACATAGAACAACCAAACATGGCTCATATTGTGCACTGTTTATTCCTCTTTAATTTTCATCGCAAGAAAACATTTTTTGTGTTAGTTAGACCAGTGAACACATATTAAATTAACTTATAATGAAGTACTTACATTATTATTTTGTTTGTTTGATCTTAAATTAAACTGTACTAAACATTTTTTTTAATGTGATGCTTTTTTGAGTGTTAAAGGCAACTAAAATATTTTATTGTATATTTTACATTCTGATTATATGTGCAAGTGAGAGTTTGTTTGTTTATGTCACAGACAAGATAAGGGCTAGAGCAGGTGTCTTTAAACTTACGCTGATTATACGTCAGCAAAGTTTACTTTGACGTCAGCGAGACATTTAACTGGGCTAATATTCTATCTCTTGCTAATTCTTGCTTTCTTTTCTAAGTGTCCAATCTGTAGTAATCTGTGGTGATGTCTAATAAAGACTTAAATATTAATATTCTAAAAACTCTTTACCACGCAATATTTGGTTCTCTAATTTCCTATGGGATCATTTTTTTAGGGCATTTCTACCAATTGGAAAACGACATTTACAATTAAAAAACGAGCAATATGTATTATTTCGCACAAAAGTCGTTATGAATCATGTAAATCTCACTTTATGGAATTAAATATTTTAACGCTCCCTTCACTATATATTTTAGACATTACTATTTATACACAAAAATAAATCGGCGTACACTTTCAGTAGTTCTGACACTCGTCAATAATAATTATTTTCGGAAAGAAATTAAGGAAAAATCCTTAAAATCGTTTGAAACACAAATAAAAAATATACTGTTAAAAAAAGCGTATTACTCTGTTGATAATTTTTTGGAGGATAACCTCACTGCCTCAAAACAAAAAATTTGCTATGTATATAAATAATTCTCCAGAGCTAGTTTAGATAGTATTAATTATATTGAATTGCTAATGTTTGATAAGAAATTTAACCTGTATTTAATATATGTTTATATTGTTTAAATGTTTATGTATTATAAAATAAGTGCCACCATTTACAACCATACATGTAGTCATGTTTTTAAAATAAAGTATTCTATTCTATTCATTCCCAACATGAATGATCAGGGGCTCCACTACAGTGTCCATTGCAATGTTAATCTGTCACAATTTTTCCTCTTCGCCTTGCGCATGACGGATGGCGTTCTTCCAATTTTCGGCAGAAACATTTGAGAGGCTTGCTCAAATAATGGGTAAAAGTCTTTGATTTTGAAAAGGGCTTGACCGATACATCGGCATCGGTATCGGCGCTGATGGACCAAAAATTCAAACATCGGCATTGACATCGGCCATCGGCAAAATATACGCCGATGTTAGTGCCGGTGTTATTCTAATAGGGATAGGCGAAACTCGACCTTACAATCTTTTGTTATTACTACGTGGTACTAATATTTAATAAGGCACGATTTCTCATATATCGCTTATAATTCTTATGGGAGCATTCGAAAATCAACTTTATAAATATGTCATTCATTTGCGTTTTAAATTTTATTGGCCGTTAGTTTGTCTATGCGCGATCTAGTGGTCAAATTGCTGACTGTAGTGACTTAGTACCTATAGTTGTTTAAAATTAAAAAGTAAAGATGTTCAGTCTCCTTGCTGTGTTTTTAATTATTTATTATAATATTTATTTTCTAACATGACGTTTTTAATTTATGTATGATGCCATGATGCCTAACTTCAAATATCATACATCGGCCATCGGCATCGGTCCATCGGCAAAATTCTGCCATCGGTCGAGCCCTAATTTTGAATGTAGTATTATTTCTCACAACTTCCTTTTTTATTTGCCCCCATATTACTTCAATAGGATTGAATTCGCAATGATATGGGGGCAATCGCAAAACCGTAACATTCCGTTCTTTTGCCATCTCATCGACTACATAATCAGCCTGTTTGACCAGTTGCAGGAGTTCGGCTTTCACCATGTCTAGTTCATAAATAATCGACTTATTTGTCAACCATGCTTGTACCTCGGCCTTCTTTGTGCCAGTATTTGGTATCTTTTTGGTTTTTCGGCTATGATAGGAAGCATTATCCATCACAACCATACAGTTTTCTTCTTAGCTTCCAAGAATTTGTTCGAACCAGTTTTGGAAAACCTTTTCCTTATTCTCCACCGAAATATGTCTAGCTTTTCGTTTTTTCGATGGAGGAATTGCACCCCCTTCAGCCATCAGTAATTATTTAGATTTAACCTTAAAGAAAACCGTTTTAACATTTAATCCATATTCGTTTCATTACATACCTTAAACTAAATACAGAAAACATAATTTAAGGTTAATTCTTATACGTACCTTCACAAAAACGAATACAGAAATAATTATTTCCAGTATTTCCAGCAGTTATGCAGTTAACTCCAAATTTCAAAACTTTTTCATAAATACTAACATGACAGTTGACAGTTAGTGAGAGTGAAGGCCAGCCCCCATTTATTCGCGTTTTTCTTACGTTTAGCGTTTATGCGTTTCACGACAATGCATAACATAAGCTGATTGATGATTGGTCTGTTGCAAAATACGTAAAAGTTTAATGTGTGACACGAGTTCTTGTAGAGGCGGCCTTTCAGTCAAATTAGGGGTTGCTAATTTGGGTTCTATGTTCTACTCCTATAAATGCGACCAATAGAGAAATTCCTTTCAAATTTAGCGGGCATTTTTGGGACGAAGTGTATTTCCATCTTTTGGCCAGACAGAAGAATAATAAATTGTACAATATTTTCTATACCCCGAAATTTATATACCTAGCTGAGGCATAATTATGTTACTTATAGGGAGAAAGAATTTAATTTATTTATTACATTGAATTGTAAAGCGATAATTTCATCTCTGTTAATAAGCTTGAATTTTAAAATATTGGGTTTTTAATGTCACTAATGTGAATAACTTGTCCGACCTTGAGACGACTATAATTGTCTACATTCATTAATTAATTATTTTATATTTCTGCTATATCTCTTTGATCTATTTAGTAAAAAATTGCATTATATTGGAATCGGTCCATAGGTAGTGAGTCATGATACAATAAAAATAAGAGATAAGATATCGCGCAGCTCGTGACGTCACTCAGTGAGCTAGGACGCCATTAAACGCCCGGCTGTCAGGAGTCAAGGCTGGTAAACTCTAAAGGTTACCCAATCTGAACCTGACCTATCTCAATATATCATACGTCACTTGGCGACCGTCGGTATATCCATCTCTGTTGACTGTTCTACAACAACAGAGCAGTGTTTAATGTCTCTTTTTAGTATGTAAAATAAATGACAGACCGCGGTCGCCAGCCCTGCCTCAACCCGCATTTTCCTCGCCCTAATGCTGCCATTGATGTAACCTGTACGTCTACAAGCCTGTGTCGGGAGTGTCAGGCAGAATTGTCAAGTTGTTGCGGATATTTTTGTGTTTAAAAGTTAAAAAATCGTCGAAAATGAGATGTGCTGTGTACGTTTGTGATGTTGATAATTAATCTACGCACGATATAATAATAAGTTTTTTAGTTCCCTGAAATAAAAAAAATGGAAACGCGGTTTCAGAAAAAATAGTATGTGTATCATCGTAGTAAAAGCATATTTCCGAACTCCGTGTTACTTGTGCCTCGATAAGCAATCTGCACGGTCGTCCGGGAATGTTAAGTTTTTCTTACTAGGCGCACAATGTACTATTTAGCATCAATTCTCTTAGTAAGTAACTAGAAAATTTTTAGAGAAAGTTTACATTTTTTACCTTAATTATTAACATTTTTATATTTTTTTAACTTCCTACATATTAAAGGTAAAATTTGACGTCAAAACTGGTTTTTCTTAGTATAGGTACTTAACTTTCGGCAAGAAACAATTTTTGAGAAATTAATTATTATAAATAAGTTTTCTATTATGCTGCATACCAGCGACTTAAGTCGTTGCCGCATACTGTGTCTGGTGATCGCATTGTATTTTTACGTAAAAACATTCTTCAAAATTCTTAAATATCAAATATATTGAATGTATACATATATGGTTAATTTATCCTTTTTTACATTGCCATTTTGTAATTTCGAAAACTTCGAATAACAAGAACCCCAAAATTATGAATTTGTAGGGCCAGACATATTCAACAATTACAAATCGAAATACATGCATACGAAAAATATAAATTGGGAGTTAATTTCGTATTATACTTATATTCACGTATAATATAGAAATATCTGCATAAAATAAATCACATGTAATAATTAGTGTTATTTCTGGGCTCTAATAAATTTTATTAATTTCATCAAAAATGTAATAATTTAAATAGCCGTCATTAACTTAGTAGGTATTACACTATAAGCAGTGAAACCATATTATGAATAAAAGCCATAAAACAGAGTTCCTAATTAACAGAATTTGATATTAAATTCGAAAACGCGACCTAGATTTTAAAAATTACTCACTGTGTGACGTCATGCGCAAACCGGACGAAATTTGAACGCTTTCATGGTTGAGATAAAATATATATGCTATTCACATTTTATTTACATGAGGGGAGGATGATATGTTTTTCTTAGGTTGTCTCAGGGTTGTCTACTATTGACAAAATATTGAAGTATTAGATTTAATTGATCGTCACTGTCACTTATTTTTGGCTGAATTGCCAAATTTTTTATTGATAACATTGCTGTGCTTTCTTTAGGCTTTAGGGTCTCACTCTGGCAACTATGTAGAACCAATTTGAATTTGTGGTTATGTTTTTGACTTTTCAACATAACCTCAGTATATAAAACAGTCATTCATACCAACAGAATTCAGATTTTCCAAGGCCTCCCCTCATGTAAATAAAATGTGAATAGCATAGTTTTATCTCGGCTCGATTTTCGTACTGAACTGCGCAAGTAGAAAAACTTGTTGAGTGCCACTGAGTAGCTATACATATGTTTTGTGTTTTGTGCTAAGTAGCAACTGTCAACTGTCAAATAACAAATTGTCAAATCTGCTACATTTAAGAGTTCAATTTTGGTTATTTGAATTTATTAATTTAGTCTGGTGGTATCAGTTTTAATTGAAAATTGCACAAAGGTGATAAAGGATTCTTTTAACCGTTTCCACGGCGAGAAATGATTTGAAGAGGATCAAATCTTTGACAAGGTAGCAAAAGATGCTGGCCAGTTATGCTATTCATTGTCTCGTTCGGACAAGAAGTTACATTCGTCTACGAGAAATCAACAGAAAAATACAAGATAACTCTAGAAAAACAAACAAGATCACAAAATTTACAGGATTAAAAAATTATGATAATGCTTTATTATGTAATTAAATATGTTGCTCTATGTCCTTTTTAATAAGTAGATTTCAACTTCGTTGAATATCCCTTCATTACTTTAAACTATATATATTCTTTCGTTAAATATTATGAACAATTATGTAAACATTTTCTAACATTCATAATATTCAATGAGATAATAAATTATTATTTTCAATTAAAGTCGTCTACAAATGTGAAATTGTGACAACTTTTATTTATTAGAAATCATATGATTAATTTCAAAGTTTATTTCATATTATGTCAAACACGTTCTAATTAAAAGTGCAGGTAAACACCACGATAATAAGCACGAGCTATATATAAATCGTAGATTTTCAATTGGTGGTACTTGATTTCAAGATTAGATGTTATTTAGAAACAGCAAAATCTATCCAATTAATCTACTTTATATTTAAAATTCGTGCCAAGATTTCTACTTGATGACGTAGTCCTAGCGGTAGTCAAAATGTGCGCCGTGACAAACCATCTTATATCTCAACATGGAACGCTTTGATATCATATCTTGTGTTGTTGTATCATGGTAGTGAGCAGCGACTTTTATAAGTCGTTGGTAATGAGTATAGATCGGATATCGGCCAGTCATGGCTAGGGCTGGGAATTTTTATCGGTATATCGATAACTATCGATAGTTATCGATATATCGAATAACGATATTTGCGATTGGAATTATCGATATATCGATAAATATTACCGCCTGGGCCGATGGCAACGATTATTAACGTCATTTAGAATAGTATATTTATCCCTTGGATACTCCTTTGTTGGTTCGGTACCGCTGAGCGAAAGGATAGGTTTACAATCTTCAAGCACGCTTTTGAAATATGCCATCTGGATTGTTACCGACCGACCCTTTGGGGTAACCACGAGCGTCCTTTGGTGATAATTCGGTGGCATACCGTAATGTATTTATGGCCACAGTAACTGTGCATTTTCATTATGTGTCGCTGTGTTTTACATACAAATATCTCAATCTACGATTATGAGACAGTTGTCTCAGCGTAATTCAGAGTTCTGTTTACGCCCACATAGAACAAAAAGAAACTTATAAAAGAAACAAATAGAGGGCAGTTGCCTCGCTACGGCAAGGAGCGTAATTCAGAGTTCTGTTTACGCCCACATAGAACAAAAAGAAACTTATAAAAGAAACAAATAGAGGGCAGTTGCCTCGCTACGGCAAGGTTTTGTCGTAAGCACATTGTTCAACGTATTTTATGTAACATAGCGATTTCATATTGAGACTGTCGGCGACAATGGTCCGGTAATTATGAAGCGAGAATTGTATTACCTATCAATCGTTTGGTGGACACTGAGCACACAGCGGAATACCAGGGGATGTTTCTCCTTGCAGGTAGCATAGTTTTGCCCAGCGACTTAAAGTCGTTGGTTTTGCCCTTGCACGTCTGCCCAGGCCATTACATTAATTAATTGTGACAGTTGTCTTAAAATAAAATATAAACAAGTTTAACCATTTCGAGAGTATTCTTTTACTAATCGTTTTCTTTCAGAAGGTCAAGTAACGGAAACTTAAATATCAGATTTAAGTTTACCAGTGCTTAAATTTAGTAAATCAAAATAGTTCACAATAGTTAAATAATATCAAACTTTATAAAAAGAATCGTAAAAGCTACAAACACAACGCATTTTGGGTCCTACCACTTTAAAACTAGACGATCACATCAAAAGGCCAAAGGTGTATGTTTCTCTTTCTCTGGAAAAAGATTAATAAACATACGAAGGGGGTATGGGGTGTCACACCAAATACATTCTTGACTACATCCACTAGTCATTTTTACACAAGGTAAGCACTGAGAATATATTAGTTTGCATTAATAGCTTAAACAATATTTGATTAAAAAATTAATAACAAATATTTTCTCACGCCCACCCTGGTTTTGACGCCATGCCATGCCATGGCTATGGGTGGGCGATATTGAAAATTTGTTTTGAAAATTTGTTATTGAATATCGATAACTGAAAACATATCGATAAATTTGATATATCGATGTTTCCAATCCCAAATATCGTTATTCGATATATCGATATTTATCGATATATCGATAAAAATTTCTAGTCCTAATCGCTACATATATTTTACAAATTATATTGCACTTTTAAACATCACAGAATTCACACAAGCGTCATGGGTAAAGTAATTGGAAATAATAACACGTACTAAATACCAATCACCTTATTCTGCGAGTTCAGTGATTGAATAGCATTTTATTTTATTGTGCGCGCTCGGACATTTAATAGCCTAGAAACTTTATTTGTAAAATTAGGTGACATTCATATGTCAGTTTTCTTAGTAATTACTTTGCCCATGACGCTTGTGTGAATTCTGTGATGTTTAAAAGTGCAATATAATTTGTAAAATATGTGTAGCGATTAGGACTGAAAATTTTTATCGATATATCGAATAACGATATTTGCGATTGGAAATATCGATATATTATCGATATATCGATAACATCGATAGTTATCGATATATCGATAAATATCGATAGATATACCGATAAATATCGATATATCGATAACTTCCGCTATATCGATAACTATCGATATATCGATAACTATCGATATATCGATATATCGAATTTATCGATGTTTTCAGTTATCGATATTCGATAACAAATTTTCAATATCGTCCACCCCTAGTCATGGCATGGCATGGCGTCAAAACCAGAGTGGGCGTGAAAAAATATTTGTTATTAATTTTTTAATCAAATATTGTTTAAGCTATTAATGCAAACTAATATATTCTCAGTGCTTACCTTGTGTAAAAATGACTAGTGGATGTAGTCAAGTAGGTATGTATTTGGTGTAACACCCCATACCCCCTTCGTATGTTTATTAATCTTTTTCCAGAGAAAGAGAAACATACACCTTTGGCCTTTTGATGTGATCGTCTAGTTTTAAAGTGGTAGGACCCAAAATGCGTTGTGTTTGTAGCTTTTACTTAGATTCTTTTTATAAAGTTTGATATTATTTAACTATTGTGAACTATTTTGATTTACTAGATTTATGCACTGGTAAACTTAATTCTGATATTTAAGTTTCCGTTACTTGACCTTCTGATAGAAAACGATTAGTAAAAGAATACTCTCGAAATGGTTAAACTTGTTTATTTTATTTTAAGACAACTGTCACAATTAATGAATGTAATGGCCTGGGCAAACGTGCAAGGGCAAAACTTTGCTACCTGCAAGGAGAAACATCCCCTGGTATTCCGCTGTATGCTCAGTGTCCACCAAACGAATACAATTCTCGCTTCATAATTACCGGACCATTGTCGCCGACAGTCTCAGACAGTCTCAATATGAAATCGCTATGTTACATAAAATACGTTGAACAATGTGCTTACGACAAAACCTTGCCGTAGCGAGGCAACTGCCCCTTTATTTGTTTGTTTTATAAGTTTCTTTTTGTTCTATGTGGGCGTAAACAGAACTCTGAATTACGCTGAGACAACTGTCTCATAATCGTAGATTGAGATATTTGTATGTAAAACACAGCGACACATAATGAAAATGTACAGTTACTGTGGCCATAAATACATTACGGTATGCCACCGAATTATCACCAAAGGACGCTCGTGGTTACCCCAAAGGGTCGGTCGGTAACAATCCAGATGGCATATTTCAAAAGCGTGCTTGAAGATTGTAAACCTATCCTTTCGCTCAGCGGTACCGAACCAACAAAGGAGTATCCAAGGGATAAATATATTATTCTAAATGACGTTAATAATCGTTGCCATCGGCCCAGGCGGTCATAAAATTCCTTAAAACTGGGTTACTCGGTTATAATCCAAATACAAAAGATATTTACAATTTGTTATGCACAATACAATTAATAAAATATAGTACCACAGCGACACAGGGATGAGCGTTCTGCCCCGATTTATAAAGTCGTAATTTGTTATTTGTAGTTCGGAAAGTTAAATATTGGTAAAGCGTGCTACTTGCTATTCTCACCTAGTCTTGGGACGACGGTGAGATTCGGAATACTCTCTCCCTCGGTTTCCCTACTCGGCTCGTCGTCGGGACCCATGTAGCTGGACGCGAAGACGTCCACCTCTCCGCCACTTCGTAGTAACATACAATAAGCGTGTATGTGTGTCGGAGAAATGTATTTTCCGCGGTTACGTAGATGTTGAACCGTATCGAGGGGAGTGTGGCATGAGGCAATCCAGGACTGGGGTGTCCCATTGGCACTAGCAGTTTATACCAATAAATTTTTTTTCCGATGTACTGCAGTTATTGCTAGATACCTACCTTTCAAGAGAAGTCTAGTATCAAAAGTTGTTCTGGTTCTGTTGTTAATAGCCTTCATTTGCCTATAAAAATCTATTTATTATAATAATATGTTGAAAGCTTGTGTGTATAAATTCTAAATAATAGCTTCTAAGACATTTGCAATAGCAACTGCTTCTTTAGCATCCAATTGTAGTAGAACTTTTTTTACCATCAAAATTTCTTTAGTAATACAATGTTGCTTTCAGCAAATTACCCCATTTTGTCGTAAAAGTTGTGACGTACCCATCGTGAATACTAGAGGCCTCCAACAAGGAATCGTGACGTCACGATACCCGTCCGCGCGATAGAACAGTGTATATGGACATTTCCATGTTTTTACAAGTAAAAATGAGTAACACCTATTATTTTCACTTACTTACGATAAACTAAATGGAAGGAGGTTTCCACACCACCCATGGAGGTACTATAATCGATGCGTTGGCTCTTATAGGAGGCCTCGCCAGTAGCCCTATCTCCATTAAAATAGATATAAATTGATTAATGCTTTACTAGGCATGAAATTTCATTAATTTTCTATTTGATTTGGCTTTATTTTGAGTATCAATTTCATTATTCATTAATTTTGAGTAGTTATTAAGAAATATATTTGAAAGAATATGACTGGTTTTAAATAGTATTGATCTTAATGTTTTGTTACATGTAATACATTTTTCGTTTATGTCCCCTATATATTTTTCTAGTTTTAAAATTATCAACTCTCGCAAAATAATTCTTTGTTTACCCCTCTTTAAAAACTCAGCTTCATACTTATCTGATACCCACAAAAACATTTCTGTTGAATATTGTGGACGACGTGTAAATACTAAATTTAACTGATCTTTAATAAATACAATTTTTTTAAAGGAATCGTTTCATCATTCACATCACTATCTAACAAACTATTAATTGATTTTTCTAATGCTTTGCATGCTAATTTTACATCCTCAACTTTGTCAAAAACTTTACTTATGTCATTTGAATTTATATGGCTTAATAAACAATCAAATTGTGACCATTTTGAACAAATTGACTCATTTCCTAATATCCACGAAAATTTTGTCGAAGGAATAACTTTATTATTACAAAAGAATACAACCTTTAAGTCCCTAAATATTTTAAAACCAAGAGCAATGGTAGGATATGCATTTGAATCGCAATCGACTTTAAAAAAAGTAATAAAATCCTCAGATATTTTAAACAGGAAGTCGAATCAATTTTTCTCTTTAAATTTAAGTAAAAAATTGTCGAAATTTAAAACGTCATTCTCCCGGGTCCATCCTTCAAAAATGGCATCATCCCGCTTTTCTAACTCATGTCGCCTTTGATCTGGATGTTTACGTTTAATTGGTGACTTTTTAGTCATATAGGATGGTTGATTTGGAAATATTGTAGGTACAGCGTTTTTGGTAAGTTTTGGTCTCTTTCTAGGTACCTCTAAAATGGACCCATCATCCTTTGCCATTTTATCAATTTTTACAACGCATGACTCTGAAAAATGGTTTATGCAGACAACCGAATATTTTGAAGGGTTAAATGACTCCCTGTGAATGGCCTTAATCCATTTCTGTTTATTTTCCTCATCTTTAGGAAATGAAAATACGGATACGTAACCGGTATCTTTGGTATTGTCGTAATTGCTTGAAAAAAAATACACAACATTTATCGGGCATAATGAAATATAAATTAAAAGAAATTATGATTTAAGCTACCTAGTTTTTAACACTTACCTAGTATTGACTGATAAATAATATCCTTCTAAAATATTACCTTAGTTATGACACCTATACAAATTTTTAACTATAACAGCTCTTTTTTCAAGTTTTTATTTATTATAAAACAAGGAAACACGCCGTAATCGTAAGACACAAATAAAACAATGGCGGTGCACTGTAACCTGTAACACTCATTTACCTATTCCGTTTTCACTAATATATTACGTATTAAATATGAAATTGGATACACAGAAGGATTTCTTCACATTAAGATATGATATTAACTACTTATTAACTACTTCAAACACATAAATTAAACACTTTTCTTAAAAAATATGATGTAAAAATGCACTAACAAACGCCTATTTGCACCACGGTCAGTTAACTGAATCGAACCACGCGTAGATCGGATTGTGTCGGTTCACGTAGCCACGATATGATGCTTTGAAAACAACCAATAGGAATTGAATATTTTCAAATACTTCATTTCCATTGGTGCTTTTCTGATAATTTCGCTTTCGGCCGTGATTGACGCAAGTCGGTTTCGACACTGCTACTTGTTGCAGGGCGTAGCCTCCCTTAGAGGTGGCACTGTGGCAGCTAGTCTCCAATTAGGCGCTAGCCGGGTAAAGTGACGTCACGTCAAGGTCATATTCGATTTTAGGGGCCTGTATTGCGATGGCTACGGTTGTGAGGGTAGTGACGTACAGGGTAAAAGTTCATCAAAAAGGTGTTGGCATTCTGGCGCTTTTGAAACATTTTTCGACACTGGCTACCACTTTACCAATATTTGGAAAACACTCCCTTCCCTGATAGTCTTACCAACCCTATGGAGATTATGTGCTAAGCAAGTAACATGCAATGAATTAGTGTATGTCATTTGCAAAAGAATTTCCGCCAATTTCATATACGAACCTGCTTCTGTTATAAAAACTAAAAGTTTATCTTTATTGTCTTCATTTTATCTCCGCATCTATCTATCAGGATTGTGGTTTCAGGCCTACTACATTGAAGTTCAATTGGCTTATTGTGCCTCCTTTGTGTTTCCACTCTATTAGACGAGTGTCTAATACTTCCGATGGGTGCATTTGCAATTTCTTCAGGTTACAGAAATGGCTCCTCAAAGTGCCGATGCCTTTTTGCACATAAGGCCGGACACTGGCATAGAATATGGTGAGGAATTTCGTCTTCGCTTCACATACCCTACTATTAAGGTTGTCTAATACCATCATGGCATTGAGGCGTTTCCTCATGACAGTGTCCGATTAGGATATCACCATTCTTAATTGTTTCCTGCTCAATTGCAGGTATTCCTTGGCTCTTGTACTGATTATGGTGCCTCGAGAAATAACCTCGATTGCCGCATTCCTGGGAGCCCCATCCAGTGAGTGTCATGTTGCAAACTTAGTTCACCCTTTACTGCACCCTTTATCTCCCGATAGTATGTGTATGCACTAGGTTGACTACACTCTGCACATTTGTATGCATTAGGCTCCTTTGATGCAATTAGATGTCCTTTCATGAACACGTTCTCTTCCATACCAACCACTAACTCAGAGGCACCATTTGATTTAATAGTGTCGCAACTACGTTTTAAATAGTTTTTTCTTAGCGTGGAATCATCAGGCACTTCTACATTTTTATATTCACCACACTTTTGAATACATTGTTTGAACATCGAATTGTCTCATTCGTTCCATGGTATATTGCATACCACTTATCATTTGGAGTAAGTCTAAATTAATATTTTTTTGTCTCACGAATACTTTCAGATTCTCCACTGTCACCAACAATACACTTTTTGTGAGAAATGTGTCTTAACACATTTGATCAACACTAAATAAAAAAAATACTAGACTGAACACCTGATATTTGAGTCAGATAAATATGTACGCAGCGCAATAACTGTGGGTAAGCTTGCATAACATTGTGGTAGAAAGAATAATGTAAATACTATTTCACAATTTGTATTCGGTAGGTATATGATTTTTGAGAAAATATTCATAGGTCTACAACGAGGTCTACAACTACACAATTCTAAAATTGTGTATATCATTAATAGAAATTTGATGCATAATCAAACTAATTCTTTAAGATATATATAAAAGATTTTTCAATTATTCAATGATTAAATGCATAAACGAATTATTGTTTATATTTGTATAAGAACTATACAAATGTAAACAAATTCACATGACATAAACTTTCATGTTTTGTGGAGGTTCCTTCAGTCGATACTGGAATGATTCGATGATATCCGAATCCGAGTCCAAAAACAATATATACACCTTTTTGAAATTTCGTTTTATAGTGATTCTTGATAAAGTTTCTTATATCAACAACTGTTTTATTTTCATTAAGAAAATGTATTAGTTAATTGTGTCTCCATATGAATTTTTAATAATCTGGTGTTTTTTTATTTTAGTATTGGAAGGCACTCCAAGTCCTTAGATATAGAACGAAAACGATGTGGTTATTGTTTGGGGAAATTTGAAGTATTATTAAATAAAATTAGTAAGAAAGGTGAAATTAAATCAGTCCCAGCAACACCAAAAAAAGAAGCAACAGGTTTTGCTTTATTTGTAAAAGAAAATTATGGTATTTATAAAAATGCCCATTATAAACATGGTGATGTTATGAAAATATTAGGACAAAAATTTCAAGAAATGAAAGCAAATAAGATTTAGACCTTAAATAAGGTTTAGAAGGACAAAGCATAATTTTAAGTACAAAATTTGTATTTTTTTATGTGCGTGTTTGTATGAAATTATTTATTATGTATCACTAAAATATGATTTATATTGCCAATAAATAAATATTTTAGTTTTTGACATTTCACTTTGTTAAAACCACCACACTATCACTATAAACTTTTGGCTGACCCAAACTGCCCAATGGTTTCATTGATATTCCACAATGCGATTCCTAACTTATGTGGTGGACGGCTCAAAATACTGGTAAGCTTCAACTGCCCGTAATAACGGTCAGAATGATTTTATAATTTTTTCTTTCGTTTTGATCGATCTAAGTGGACTTTCAATCTGACGTTTGTGAAGAAGATATAGTGTATTTTAATGGCTGATAGATTTTTGGTAATTTTTCAGTTTATCGTATATGTGTAGCTCTCAGTCGATTTTGTTGCATTTCATTACCACATCCTCTGGCAACAAGGCACTTTTTACTTTCGGTTCAATCTCTTTAAACAGACTACAAAACTACAAAATCCGTTCCGATAGTAATGAAGATTGATTATTACAGTGCAAGAAGAAGAATAAACACAAATACCATATAATAGGATTTCCAACGTATGCTCAGACGATGCCATGTTACAAAAAAAAATCAAGACAGTATTAAATTGGTGTAAACTTAAAAAAATACATTCAAATTAGAAAATTTATTCGCTCATTTAGTTTTGTATTTATCATGACATTTATAAACAAATTTCTACTTTTCATACGTTTCCTTATTGTTAAAATCAAATAATAATTATTTGGGGTGTTAACTTAACAATACCATAAACAGTAGTACGAAACACACGCCTTTCGAGCTTTTGTACGGATATAAAGGAAATTTACTTAACAACCTGGAAGAACCCTCGAACTCTGTTAATTTTCATGACAGACGGGAAAAAGCTAGTCAAAATCTTAAAAATGTAGCAGTAAAAATGAAAACCCAGTACGATAAAAACAAAAAGCCATCTCGAAAATACAGAAAGGGCGATTTAGTTTTATGGAAAGGAGGTATCTCTTGTGGTGAAAAAGGGGTTAACAGAAAATTAGACCAAAAGTATTCTGGTCCCTACAATGTAGAGAAAATATTCGATAATGATCGATATAAAATACGAGGTGTTAAGGGCATGCGAGGTTATAAAAATTGTACTACTCTGGTTGCCGCCGACTCCCTGAGACCCTACAGCAGTTGCGGGAAGGACACTGATGTGTCTAGTAGTGATTCTGAAAATGATATAAGAGATAGGGAGGATTTAATTGATCTTTTAGAAAGTTAAATGGTATTGTAATGGTCGGGTAGGATGACCTTAAAGGAAACCTGAGAGTATTGTTAAAGTACTGTTGAGATTTGATTTTGATCCAGCTGCGATTGAAGTCGGACGGGGACTGTAAAGGTTACCCGTGAAGCGAATTTTATTCGTTACCCGGAGGGGGGCCGTACAAGGGCGGCTAAGAATGGACCTGTGTCAGAGCAATTTTGAGTTCTGAGGTTGTTTTGAAATGCCTTAGTATCCTGGTTGTTGGGTGCTCTGGCCAAGCATCCTTCATTGTGATACATATGGGTATGAATTAAAAATAATCAATTTCTTTGTTTTCTCTAAAAACGAAATACCTACCAACTAAACTGGCTGTGAGATTGGGTCAAATCTAAAACAGTACAACTTGTAAACCAAACACTGCCGTTGATTTTCTGTTTGCAGACAACAAGTTACTGAAAGATGGGACAGCTTCTACCCAAACAGTTCCCGAGGACGGGAATATACAGGATGGCCGAATGTTAGCGCCGTCACACCGGCGTACGTGACGATGGATTCAATTTCTATGTTTATGTTTATATAAGTTCTAAAAGAAACATTACATTTGAGATATGTAGTTTTTAGTTTAAGCCTTGAATATTATAGTAGAAGCGCATGTGTCATGGCGTGGGAAATAACTCATTAACCCTTTCAGTATATTTGTCCCATCCCAGGGACACTGTTTTAGGTAACCCTGAAGTATACATTTGCTATTTTGCTTTAAATAATTTTTTTTTTCCATTATATCCCACTATTTACTACCCAGCAAGTCATTTCTTGTTTAAAAATATTAGTATCACCCCCCTTTCCTGTTTTTTGGGATGTCCCTTACAAGGGACATTGCGACTTCGTGTGGTAAAAAATTTTACAAGAAAAAGCAACAAAGATATATTTTTATTAAAATAAAAGAAGAAAATAATATATAATATTAAAATTTAAAAGAATAAAAATCATTTGGAATGAAATTTTCTTCTTCCACTACTTCATATGCATTTGGTGTTTCCACATGCATTTCATCCTGATCTAACTGAATGGGTTCTTCTTCACCCTAGGTCCTCTTCATCAGATAATAAAGGAATATCAGAATCATTATCATTTTCTAAATAATGAAGAAGCTGGTCGTTAGTTAGGGCTTTTTTGTTTTTCAACATTATCTGAAATGAACGAGAAAAAAAACATAAATAAAGAAACCCTAAAAAAAGGAAAACAAATATTCATGCACCTATTCCCCATTCAGTTATCCAGTGAATCAATATAACACAAAATCTAAAAAAGGTCAAAATATTAGAATAACCTGGAATTCTTCCAATTTATAAAAAACGACATATTATTATGTAGTTCAAATGCATAAAGTACGTTTGTCCCTACTGAGGGACTTAAAAATTACCCCCACTGTATCCCTCTTCACAAATTGCAGAAACAGAAAAATACACATTACAATAGCAAGTCTAATACTTGTACTTACCTAATATTAAATATAATTAATAATAATAACACGTTCACAAGGCAAATATTAAAACACTGACATACGATGCCTCAACACTTGTCAGAACAGCTGATTGAATTTTAACATTTGACAAACTTCAGAATGTTTCCATGGGCGTGCGCACATTTTTTAACTGTTAAAATAAGATGTACTTTGGCGGGTACAAAATGTGTTGAAACACTAAACCAGCAGAATCCGTTCATTTAATTCTATGTAAAACTATGTCCCTGGGGAGGGACAAGTATACTGAGAGGGTAATATTTTTGTGCCGAAAGTGATACTGAAAGGGTTAAAGTTAGAAACATAATTTTTCTGTTGAGTTACATTGTTTTATTGAAGATAACTCATGTTTCCACCCGCGGACGAGCGGGCTTTGACCTTCACCCCCCCATAAGGGGTGTTTTCTTCAATCTTTCATATCTCGTAAACGGTATGAGATAGCGACTTGATTTTTTTTTTGAAATGATTGTATTTTTGTATAGAAAGAAAAAGGTCGGATAAACTTTTGTCATATTTCGAATAGTTAGGGAGGTAATTTGGAAAATTATGTTGTTTTGTCGCACTTGAATTGAAACATGCTTCCAAAACAATTGTAGGTGATGGTGCAAGCTTCAAAATGGTATGGATACCTACATGTCATTAATTTACTTTATTTATGCAATAGAACACTCAACAGGATAAGGAGATGTGAGGTATCTACGTTGCTTTGGTGGAAACTATACAAATTGAGATTTGAACTAAAATGATGCATTATTTCAAAATGTTCTGTCCTAAATAGATGAATTGCATTTATATATCGTTTGCCACAATTATGAATATATTCGTAGGTAGTTTCAAGAGAACTTTTTCATATAATATATACCAGTGATTATTGTTGCATTGAAACTATTCGACCTGAATGTTATAATAAAAGTCGGTCTATTAAAATGTTATATTTTTAATCCTGTACAGAAATTTGAGAAATCGAACCTAATGAAATAAACGTAATTAACTAATACATAAATAAATGAACAGCAAGTTCAAGACATTCTACAAATCTTCCTCGCTGAGGTCAGTTATTGACGTTTCTTCTTGATCCTCGTCACTACTGAACTCTACTGAATACTCCCGTTGTGTCGCATCCCGATTCCCGATAATGCATGCTTTGCTAGCAGGGCCTCCATTTGTACTTTGTTTAGCACAGATTATTGAGTAAAAAATAATAAAGAGGTGCAACTGTCAAGGTTTCGAGATTTTAGTATTGTATTTCTTTGCCTATAACTTCATGATTGTCATCAATTTTTAGTGCTACAGAAAGGTATTTGTAATGTGGCTGTATAGCCCTTAGAATAGAAGACAATCATGAAGCTATTGGTAAAAAAATAAAACAGTAAAATCTCGAAACCTTGACACTTGCGCTTCTTTATTATTTTTTACGCAATGCACAGATGCTACGGATGAAACTGTTACACCTCTTCTCTTGGATCCACTTCCTGTTTAAAATGTGATATGGCAGGAGAAGTCGTCATAATACTTCAATAAGAGAAAAAATACATCAGAATCTGGAGAGCATACGGTAACAGTAAATAGTAAGCGATTCTCTTGATGTTGAATGTAACTTGGTCGCTGCTAGAGAATGCAATATAAGTTTTGTGTCCACTTCCTCTTGCGTACTTGCTAAATGTTCCAAATGACCTTTTTTATTAGAAAAGCAGATGCCACGATACTATCAGATTTTTAGATTCAAACGTAGCCGATTTCATTAACTTCACTGAAAGGTACTCAGTTAGGTCGTTCTTCGTATTATTATGAGACAGCAAATATTTCGTAGATATATTCTGATATATGAAATTGTTTAGATAACGGTTTGATCTTGTAGCTTCTTTAAATTAATTATAAATAAATCTTATTATTATTATTATTATTATTATTATTATTTACTATTGGGAGTGTCATTCTGGATGAGAGATTCAACTTCCATCAAGAGCAAACAATGACCGAGGAACTGCTGAAAGTTCATAATCTCCTAGTATTTGTTTCAGGTTTAGGTCGGGTCTTGAACGGCACAGTATTAAAAGTCTTGAGAATAATAATCGGTCAGCTATTAATTCCGTGATAGCGTTATCTTTTTTGGTAACTATTTTTTTATTGCTTGGCCTCGGCTGCGCCTCGGCCGCAAACCTCAGATTCGGCCGAGAAAGATCATTTGGCCGAGGTGCACACAACATTTTTTAGGCAGCTATCTCAAAAAATTAAATAAAAATATTTTTTAAATTATTTCGTACAAACTACTGCAGACATGGACAAAATTTCGCGAGAAACCTAGTAGGCTGACATTTTTAATTCGTTTGACAAATGAAAACGTCACTGGATAGTTTATTGACAAGCCGTGTCGTTTCTGTCATTAGTAAAAATGAGTGATAGTGATAGCGATAATCCACCGGAAATTTATAAATCTGCAAATGCAAGGTTGGAAATCTACTTCTGTTTTAGTTTTTCTTTAAGCCTAAATCCATTTCAAATATTATTATTAATGATCAATTAATACATGAGACCGTAAAGAAAATGCGGACGTGAAGTAAAAGCGGACGTGAAGTAAAAGCGGCCAAAAAAACATAAAATTGACAAATGAGTACAAAGAGATGACACTTTAGGAACGCTGTCAGATCCGTGAAACGTCACTTTTTGTGACAGCTGCCTAAAAAGGTTTTTTAATAGATCTATGTCAAAATTGAATACATATTAAATATAATAAGTATGCAATAAATTCCAATAATATAACATTCTTACAGTTGCTTTAAATATTAATAAGTTGTATCAATTTCAAAAGTCCCGCCAGTTTTCCATTAATGACGTCAAAAACGGACGGTCTTCCGATTGATTAAACTCCAAACAAATTCGTTTGTGCACGTGATGTCATAATACTAACCTCAAAAATATGCATTTATTACGATTTTCGAATATCATATCGCTTTTATTAAAATATCTGCTTGGTTCCTGTACTATCAACTAAAACCTTGTTCAGCGCATTATTATAATGAAGTATTAATTGCCTTGATCATTGGTTAAGGAATGAATAAGATACGCGACTTCAATGGTAAAGTGCGAGGCCTTTTTTGGCAGCGAGATCTCGATAAGTTGCGGGCATTCCTGTGATTTACGTAGTATGCTTTTGACAAACCTGTGTCGTGTCTGGCTTTATATCATTAATAATCTAGTGGTAATAAAAATTTATTGTCCAGATTAATTTTAGTTTAAAATTATTAATGTAGTATGTTCTCTCTGCCAGCTATTTCTCAACATTTGTTTGACTTTTAACCGTCGCATAATTTTAAACTAAAATCAATCTGAACATTCAATTTTTGTTTTCACTAGATTATAAATTATATAAAACCAGACACGACACAGGTTTATTAAAAGCATACTACATGAATCGCAGGAATGCTCGCAACTTACCGAGATTCTCGCTGCCAAAATTAGCCTCGCAGTTTACATTGGAGTCGCGTATCTTATTCATTCCTTAATCAATGCCTTGATCTAATAAAATAAGATTATTTTTGTTGGTTGAAAATTCAACCTACAATTAGCCGCCTATTTTCAAAAATTTACAATATTAAAACTTTATATATCTTCTGTCTGCGAGAGTTTCTAAATCTTATAATGATTTATCATGTTAAAACTACAAAAATTAAAATTAAAATTGAAAATAAATTTACAAAAACAAAATATTTAAGCTTATGTGAGTACAAGACCTATACGAATGACTATCCGTTTTTGACGTCACAAAAATTTTATAGATTAATTACTTGGGTTTGAAAATGTTTTTTTGGCCTTTTTTTCGTGGGGGTCGAAAAAATAAATTACCAAATAAGCACGACGTAAGAATTTTCAGAAGGATGAAAAAAAAGTTTTTTAATTGCCCACGTCCCTGGAATAGAAAATAATTTTGGAAAATCGCTTCTTGGTTTTCTATCCACAAAAAAATAATTTGTTAATATTTAAAAAAATTTTACACCCACTCCTAAAAAAATCATCTTTTATTTTTTTGATTTTTTATCAAAATAAGTATCAAGCTCACAGGGCATGAAAATCCTCACTCCCATAAAGCGTGCTGTGCCGTGCGAAGCGGTATAGAGCGGAGTCAGCTTGTAATCGAATTTACATGCATTCATAGGGGGAGTGGACGGTCCGTCCACTCGTGCTGGGCGGTGCGTTTTTGACAAGCTGTGTGTTGCTGACCCAGCTTCGTTTCGCTCCTTGACCGATTGAAGCTGTTGCTGAACGGTGTTTATGTGCTGTGTAGAGTAGGAAAATGGAAGAATTTATAGAAGTAGTGCGTAGTTATCCTTGTTTGTGGAAAATTGACGATAAAAATTACAAAAATCAAGACCTCCGGGAAGGCACTTGGGATAAAATAGCGAAACAGTTAGAATATTGGCGATTGGTTAGAATATTGGCCTCAAATTCATTATCAGAATCATCTTCATCTGAACTCAGATCTAAAAGATGCTTCTGAATTTCGATGTTTGAAATCCGGGTTGAAATCATTTTTATTTAACAATCTGCTAGTAGCACTGCGAAGTGCGAAGCAATACTACCGCACGCACAGCACCAGTGAACGGTCACGCCACCGGTTTTCAGGTGTATTCTGTAAATTTTCCGTTAAAAATAACCTGCCTGTTAAAATATTAATTTTAACGGTCCGCTAAAAATAATAACCAATTTTGCTATTCTGTATGCATCATTTTAACGGCCTTTTGTTAACATTGGGTTATCGGGTTATTTTCAAATTTCTATTGTAATATAAAATTATTACGTATAATATAGACATATAATAATATATGTTTATTATATATATTTATACATTTGCTCTAATCGTTCGGCCTCTTCAATTAACACATTGATTTGTAACGCCATTTTTATTAATTTTTAACACTACTGTTACGGCTAGTCCGAGGGTGCCGCTAATTTTAACAGATTTTGGTTAAATTTAACAATCAAGAAAGTATAGAGAATACATCTTTGGTTAACTTTGGCCTGTTAAAATATTTTAGCGGTGACCTTGCAGTTAAAAGTTAACAAAAAAGTTACAGAATACACCTGAAAGTCAGCTTAGCACAGAGACATCTCTGGCTTAGCATAGCACGGCGCAGCTCAGGAGTGCGTTCGAAAAAAAATATAAAGCTTTGGATAAGAGTAGGTATAGGTATAAGATCAGCTGATCTTATACCTATACCTATCCTATCCAAAAAAATGAACGGTTTGGGTGCGACGAGTTGGTTGTTTCCATTATTATTATTAACAAAAAACAACAAACCTATCGTTAGAAAACTAATCACAATCCTGAATACAAACAAAAATGTGCACGAGCATGGCAAACAAAACAGCCGTTTTTAGTGTTTTTGTTTTGTTTACTATTGCGCATGTTATGGACACTTTTAAACCAACTCAATACTTGGTTAATAAGGAGTACACTCTTGTATATTATACCAGTAATTTCGAACGTGTGTAGTATATCACTAGAGTGGTATATATACACGTTATTGAACGAAACAGGATAATCACTAGTTTAAAACTTATACCGATTATACACTTTTTCGAACGCACTCCAGCTCAGCACAACACCGCATCCGGTGGACTCATAGACAATATATGTATTTGTCTATGGGTGGACTACAGGTACTCCCTTCCCAAGAACGGTAAACTGCGTTCTTGCTCCCTTCCTACATCTAGCCCCAGACTGCTGTCGGATTCTACTCCTCTCCCGAATTTTTAAACCCGATGTGATTATAACTAAATAACCCCAACAAATTTCTATAGGTAGGTACATGTAAGAAACAGAAAAAGATTTGTTTTACTTTTAACAAATCGATTATCACGAACAAAAAAAAATATGAGGATCAAAGAACTTAATACTGTTTATATTTTTCTATATTTAGTGATACGTTGTAGTCGTTATACATTAATTATATGAAGTGCGAAGATCGACGGGTTATCTATGAATTATAAAAAAATGTCGCTTATAATTATATCCTGGTATAAAATTATAAACTGCTATAGCAAACAGTGAATATATGTGTTAACGGCGGCGGTCCCCGTCGCTAACCTTATAAATTCCAACAGATGGAACTATATGTAGCTTTTGCCAATATAATCGTATTGACGTATTGTAATTTATCTACTATGAGATAGGTGGAGTGATGTGTTATAATTTATCTACCCTTTAATAGATGGGGTCATTATACTCACGTCTTTTACATTATTATGACGCGCAATCTAAATTAATTCGTTTTTATAACTACATTTACAAATGTTCATACATATCTAATTACTAGTGACTTTTGTTCTGATAATGTTTTTAAATTTGACAGCTTGTTTTATCTAGTTATAAATATTTACATTATTTTGTGATTTGGATATTTGTAGATTTTTTTGCGTACTATTGTAACTGTTTGGACTTATAATTACAAATATTTATTTGTGCCTTGGACAATTGTGTTTTTTATGGGTAGTGTTGTGTATTGTAGTCTAATGTCTAACTGTTTGAGCAATATCATTTTTCTTACTACGACCATATGATTAACATAACCATAAATTTTTAGTTTTTGCAAATTAATTTTCAATTTTAATTTTAATTTTTGTAGTTCTAGCTTAGATCCACTATACAATTTAAAAGCTCATTCAGATAATAGATATATAAAGTTTCAATATTGTAGATTATTAAAAATAGACTGCAAATTATAGGTTGGATTTCCAACCAACAAAAAACATCTTATTTTATTAGATCAAGCTGTTAAAACTTTAATAATTATGCACTGAACAAGATTTTAGTTGATAGTACAAGAACCCAGCAGAAATTTTTTGATAAAAGCGACATAATATTCCAAAAACTTAAAAAATGCATAATTTTGAGGTTATTTGTGTTACCCCGGAACAGCTGTTTGTATACTTTTCTTGGCGTACCTGCCATACCTACCATTTTCCTGAGAAACAGAAATCATTTTCTTTCGGATATATTTAAGGTAGGAGTAATGAAACATAAAACAGAAAGACATTATTTAATGATATATTTATTATATTTAATAGAATGATTGCATTATTAAAAATAATAAGAATTGTTTTACAATCGCATATCAAACTAGTGCTATAGGATCCTAACCGTAGCCATTGCGATGGCTACGTCCTAACATATTCTGAACAACTTGCTGTAGAAATCTGTTTCAATTTGGGTGGTACCTTTTCTAATACAGCTGAAATACACACATTTTACTTTTTCCCACTTTTGCCAAACAGCTCATTTCCAGTAACATACCATATAGATTATAAAGATTTGTCCCTTTGTTGGTGCAGTCATGTTTAGGTGTTATGAACTTCGGCACTTAAAAATTTCACGTTCGCAATAAAAAAAATCGTTTACCATATCGTTGTCTACAACTCGTAAATGTCAAATTCCTTTTCAATTTTACTCATCTTTTTAAATAAAACTAATAATAAATAACACATTTCCAATGTTCACAGTCGTTAACACATTTTCTTCTGTCAGCTGTCACTACTTGTCATTCACGTGCGCTTATGCGCAGCCTCTAAATTCGGCAACATGAAAATACATTCTCAACCAAGCGTTAACTCTTTACGAGATTCTATTGGTGGTGCCTCATAAATGTACTTCAGGCACCAATAGGAATGTTAGGTACGGAAAGCAAAATGCAAACGAAAATGTTTGGGAATGCCCCTTTATATCAAACTGCTGCTGCGATTATATTCATCCTGAAATTGATTTCAATATTTTTACGACCTTCAATAAATTAAAAGATTGACAGAATATTCAATTTATAATTTTGATTTTGCTGCCATCTACGAGACAGTAGTCAAAGTTCTATATGTCATTCTTTAGTATAATTTCGAACCAAAAAACTTGTATCCTGCATTATATAACGTTTTTATATCCAGTGATATTGGTTTAGTAGTTCGACATTTTTTCAATAATTACTTAATAAAAAATCAAAATTTAAACATGTATGTGTTTAATATAGCGTAGCGGATTGGACCAGTACTATTTTATTGAGATCACGACTTTTTTAATTATTTCAAAATTAGGTTAAAAGTTTACGAAGTTTAACAGCTTGGTAAGAAAAGAATCGTAATTTTCTCGAGTTTTTTAATAGTCCAGTACTATTCTACCGAGTTTTTTCTAAAAACCAGTGAAAAAATATTTTGAATCGGTTCAGGGATACGGCAGAAATTGTCGAACTACGAAGTGCTTATTTTAGTCAAATCTAACCTATTTTTCCGCCCACCTTAATAAGAGCATTTTGTATTTTCATATTACTACAATTAGAGATATTTTAGAGCGGCGCCGGCGACGCCCGAGAAACGAACCCGATAATTTTTGGCGGGAGCCCAATGTGTTTTCCTCTCGACTCTAAGTGGATTACTTTATATCTTCTTAGTTTCCTCGAATAATTTCTCTTAAAAAGGAGTTACATTATACATTATACTCTTTCTCACCAACAGATGCAAATAGACTCCACCCCAAAAATGCCCGCTAAATTTAAATGGAATTTCTCAATTAGTCGTATTTATAGAACCCGAATTACAAAGCAACCGCTAGATTTGACTGACAAAGGCCAGCTCGGTTTTACAGACGGTTAGACCAGTTAGAACGCATAAACGCTAAACTTTCTTATACGAGTTGTAATAGAACTTTGTGAAAATAAAGAAAAAATAGGTGTGTATGTGTTGTTTTATTTATTTGGACATGCTAAAACTTATAGTTAAGTTCTCGCCTTCTAGCAAATGATAGGGTTTTTAAAGATTTTTATCAATATAAATAAAACAAGATGTAGGTATATAGTTGGTATAGTTTTTATTGCACGACTATTCGTAAAAAGAACCGAAAGTAATCTTACGATAGATATTAATAAATAAACATGTACATTTCATAGTGTAAAACTGACTGTTGCATACATCGCTCTGCGCTACTATAAAATTAATGGGGCGGAGTCTATTTGCATCTGTTGCACAGACCTAAAATAATTAGACTGATTATGAACGCTCTGCGCAACCATTGGCGCATGCAAATACAGGAGCCCTCCATTTTTACACACTTTTTGTTTACACATATAAATTGAACCAATGAAATGCTATCAAGTTTGTTTTGTTGTGAGGGTTGCATAATATAACTTTGGCTGGTATTTGGGAGACGATCCGAAACAACAGTAGGTACTTAGAAGGGAAAGTAGTTTTGTACATTGTATGTCCTCTATGTAGTTTTTACATAGATATATTAATTTGAGAATTTTATGGGCTTCAAAAACAAGTAATTAAATATAAACTAAGAGTAATTTTAATTTCTAAAGTACCTTCTACTTTTTTTAGTCCTTTATCTGCAACTGTAAGTATGTTGAAAAACTTCTAACTCCGAAATAACTTTTCATCGGCATGAAATACATTTGTAAGCAAACGGAAATGTGTATATAAGGATTTACCAAAGTCATCCATATACTATTATTGAAAAATTAGATTTTGCAACGTAGTTAAGAAGTACTTATACAACCTTTCTATTTCGGGAATTCATATTAGAAAAGAACTGAGTAAGTTTATTTTATTTCAACATCATAATAAAGTATTTATTCTACTGCCGTGCGTAAAGTACTAATTTTACAAACGCTGGTAGTGCCTAAAGTAAAAATTGCATGTAATCGCCTATAATAATAATCATCATATTTCAAAAACGTTAAATATTTAATTTTATGTACAGTCCATTATATTATTATAAAGTTCCATTTCCCAAAAAAGTTCACTTTACACACTTTTTGCATAGGTATATAACTATTTCACAATAATGTGTTATTACCTATTACCTAATATTATTTTTAAGGCACATTAAATACTAATTACAGTAAAATATTAGTTATACTTTCAATAACATCCTTGACTCAAAACTACTTTCCGTTACGATTACGATGTTATTTTTAAAAATTCCCGCTTCCAAGTATGTAAAAATGGCGGTCTCAATATTTGCAAGTAGCTAGAGGCTTGAAAGAACCTTCTCCTATTTTAAGTTCTGTGATCTGTTGGTGAGACAGATTACAGATGCAAATTATCGTAATAAAATTGACAGAAAATTTCGAATGCATTTCGATCGACATCGACGACGACGATCGATGATTATTTGTGAACATATTCTGTTTCAACAAGTTTCTGATAGTTTGTGAGCCTGCTCCGAATTTCATTGCCTATGTCAAATCCACAATGTTACAGTTATCATATAAATTATGGCATTGGCGATTTTATGGGATAAGAAGATAAGGACTGTTAAGTGAGTTATTTGCTGCAATTTAACAAGTATCTATGGTACCAGTCAGTTTCTTGACTTCTAATACTAATTTTTCTAATCAAGTAGGTACCTAGTACATATGTATTTTAAAGTTACATCTAACCGCCATTATTGGGATGTTCGACGTGTGTTTAAGTTAGCGGGTTATTCTATAGGAAGTTGTTATAATTTATTCGGAAAATCAATGTATTCTATATGTCACACCAGACGTACAGTCGGCGCCACCCAAATCTGAACGGCAAAATTGTATAGTGTAATTTACACTTTAATAAAAGTATTATACAGGGCAGATTAGAAGTAACTTTCCTTAAATGACTTATAAAAGTGGTCGAAAGTATTTTTTTAAATTTAAAAATTTAAATTTAAATGGTATATTGTTACTGATTTAGAAAGCGGTCGCGTTTTGCTATTTATTAAGCTATACACAGATAAGTCCAGGATGCTTCGAACACGACAGGGATTGGGACGAATATACGAGTAGCCGACAACTCGCCTCAGTTCGAAATTTGTACATTACTACATTAGGAGAAGGGCGCTGTGGCCACTCACTGCTCGCTCAGCAGTCAGCATTGTTGTTAGTATCTCATTAAAGGCTTAAACACAATGAAAAAAATAAGAGATAAGAATATGGAATAAGAAATAAGTAAATAATTATTCCAAGTTTTAAATACACAATGCTCGGGGCGATAATATATTGGTTCTTATTCGATTTAAAATTTAACTGTTCAAATTGTTCCTTGTTTTTCGGATATCATTACTTGTTGATTATATTCCATATTTTTTATTTCTTATTTCTTATCTCTTATTTTTTCATTGTGTTGAAGCCTTAACCGTGTTGGGATGTAGAACTCATGTCTGAAAGAAATTTGATTTACGTTTCGAAATTTTTCTAACTTCAATAATTCATCCTAGATAGGAATAATTATTGTAATTATAAAAAAATCTCAAAACACATTTAAATATTTCCATTGTTTGTCTTTTCACAACAAAAATGTGATTCTACAACATAAAATTAAAATTAATTGTCGCTGCACCTCGAGTGTTGCAGGTGTAATAAAATTTATTATAAAAGAATCCAAACAAGGAATAGTAGACGCGAGAGCCATCGGCTACAGCGCGGAGATCCACGATTCCCACCATCGTGTCCGCTTGCCTACAACCGGCACAAGTAAATCGCGCAAACTAATACCCATGTTCGAACCTCCTCGGTCTTTACTGTATGTACCTATGGTGTACCTGTCGACGTTTCCGTCATAGAGTTCAAAAGACGACAACTAATTATGCTCTCGCTAATACATTCAAAACTACAGAAACTCCTGCCCATACAGGTTTAGATTACTTTGGTTAACCTTCCTCCAAATTACGTTTCTATTTCACTGCTAGACTCCGGCCGCTATAAGAACAAGCCAACTACGTCATCAAAGAATATCTTCGCGGTCGTCCATCGAAGTCCCGCGCTCTAGCATAAGCGTATCATCATAATATTTTTAAAATCTGTTATTCGCAGCGTTGAGTTTGATAAATGGAAGTCACTATTTACTTTGTAGAAGCATGGTATCGCCAAAGCTAGCGCAGCCGTTGCAATGCCCCTGACTTTTTCTTATAGCGGCCGGACTCTACACACCGCAAGAATAGACGAACCTTTCTCAGCCGATGATTAAGGCTTCACTGACTCCTTGTATCGAACAGAAATTAGGGTTATTGATAATAACTCATTAAAAGACTGGCGTCAATTTAATACATATGTTGAGACAATTATGTAAGATGACAATCGTTCAGTTAAAGCCACGGTGTAAGACAATTAGGTGATGCCACGAGCTGGCCGGCCGCGTCGTCAATTTGTTAACGCTGGGAATAGAGAAAGATGGTTTCTACAGGGCCACATATTTTACCGTGAATCGGGCTCATTGTATGGATGTAGCTGTTTAAAATCTAAAGCAATTCTTTTTAAATGTTCTAGTATTATATATCTAAATAATTAACTTCACTCATTAAAAACGAAACAATATTTTTACACTATACCTATAGAATTTAATTAAAACAGCTGTAGTAAGTAATGATTTTTATATTATGTCAATGATCGCATTGATCGAAAGAATCATTTATTGCTTGCAATAAGGTATTTATTTAAAGATGATATTTTTAATATTGTAAATAAAGTAAAAATAGTAGTATATTTTGATGTGATAACGAATAAATAATAAGGGATACGTGAGTGAAATAAATAATGTATACGAAAAAATGTTTATTTATTTATTCAAAAATTAAATAACTATTCAAGTTAAGTAAACATAAAGCATTATTACTTAGATATTTTTATTGACCAAAATCAAAAAAAAGAGAAAAAACTATTAATCACATTTGATATTGATTCTTAAATTTTAATTTAAATCTCTTGTAATGTGCTCAGAAATTTAATGTGGTAAATTGAATCAACTATAATAGAGTATCAGGTTAATTGCAATCTAGATTCCTTCTTTTTGTTGGAAAAAGACTTTGTTTTTGTCTGGGATTCTCTTTTAAAAAACTGTTTTTTTTAAAATCGGCATTAAAGTACCTCAAAATCGTCATTAAAGTGATCAGACTTGACATTTAAAAATAATTATGACATTTCCTAATGTCACTTAAAATTTTAAATAATTATGACATGTCACTGAAAATTATTTAAAAAATAGAGTTAATTAATCTTAATTTCATAGTTTTTGGATTAAAAAAAAAATGTAATATGCACCTCGGCATTAAAGTTCCTTTTTATCACTCATGTGGTTTATTTGCCTCGGCCCTACGGGCCTCGGCAACTAAACTCCACATTCATGATAAAAAGATTAACTTTAATGCCTTGATACATAAATAACTATTTTTTTAAATCGGCATTAAAGTATCCCAAAATCGGCATTAAAGTGATAGAAATAGTCATTAAAGTAATCCATATTATTGTACGATTTTTGTAGTTGGCCGAGGTGACATAAATGTAAACATAAATTTTTCATTGCTTGTGACAATAATTGTGTTGTAATAAAAGGTAAATAAATAATAAATACAGTTTTTTACATTCAGAATTGTATTATCACTATTATAATTGCTAAAAATAATGATTTTCGTACAAAAAATTATTCCGATTTGACACTTTAAAAATAATTGTAACATTTCCCAATGTCACTTAAAATTTTAAATAAATATGACGTTTCTTAATGTCACTGAAAATTATTTAAAATATAGAGTTAATTAATCTTAATTTCACAGTTTCTGGATTTAAAAAAAATTAATATGCACCTCGGCATTAAAGGTCCTCTTTATCATTTATGTGGTTTATTTACTCCACCTTCATGATAAAAAGTTAAACTTTAATGCCTTGATACATAAATAACTATTACCCGCATTGTTATGTAAAATAAAATTAGTTTTGTAATTATGTCTTGAGACTGGGATTCACAGGCAGGGAAATTCTAGTGTTTTGCTCTGATTAATACATAAGAATTCGTCAATGGTCTCTTCAAATACGTCAATACGTTGAATATAGTTCCATTTGAATAATTTAGACCTCCCCTAGATTTCACACTTACAAATTCGGCTATAGCTGGTAAAATTATATATTATGCACACACTGTTTACCTAATTTACAAATATTACTCGGTTTCCGGGTTTCCCGGTAAATGAGTGCATACCTACCACAGTTTCGGTACATGCGAGGCGCAGCCCGCGCGGGTAGCGGACAAAGAGAGGGAGTACAGGGCCTGTACTCCCTCTCTTTGTCTCTTGCGTTTGGCGACACTCTAACCATACGATACATTGAGGCGTTTCATCACCTAATTGTCTTACACCGTGGTTAAAGCTAAACCTATCTTACTAAGCAACTACATGTCCATCCGCGCGACGATACGCAGCTCCATAGGAGCGCGACCCGGAGGTGGTGACCAATTATGCCGAAAGAGAATTTACTACGAAAGGTTTACGGCAAAAGAAATGAATTTTAATGGGATTTTTATTTAAATAGAGATAATTGTGTGAAAACACTTACTTCGATGAGAATTTAGACTAATGCACCCTTTCGTAACGATTATATCACTCGTCAGAGCTTGTATATA
Organism: Rhagium mordax; assembly: GCA_963680705.1. NCBI lineage: Eukaryota > Metazoa > Arthropoda > Insecta > Coleoptera > Cerambycidae > Rhagium > Rhagium mordax. The sequence continues at coordinate 61,874,320 of OY796658.1, forward strand.
CCCATCAACGGCAGATTACTTTTCGTTCACTCTTATTTCATCCGTCGTACACATGGATACTTATACCGGAGTACTCCGGGACCGCTTCCGGACGCCCATCTGGTATTTAAGCTTTTAGACTCAGTTCCTATTTGCACTTATTTTTTACGGGTGGCTCTTTTCCTATCCTCGAGGTCCGACATAGCTTTTGTTTTACCTTTCTTTTTTATCTAGGTTAATAGGAATTACCTTTTCCAGGTGCTTATATTTATTATGATGGTTGTGATTCAGTTTCTATTTGATAATTACTAAAATTTTCTTGTTAAATTTTTGAGATTAGGGGACTTTTTCCTATCTGTTTAGTTGATTCAAGACGAATTTTGATACAGTTCCAATGTGATCTTTAAAATAATTATTTATAATATTCTGTTCATTCGCGCTTACCATGCTTCGATGCCTCAAATCTTCCTCATGAATACCGCTATGACCAGATAATTCAGTGATTTTTCAATATAACAGACTTTTCAATTCAGTTTCTAAAGACATACAAAAATTTTAATTCAGTTTCTAAATTTGCCTCTCGCCGAGAGGGAACGATGGATCCTTCGATTTCGTCGCAATGTCAAACATGACTATTTCCTGGCTTCTGATTGGTCCAATCAGGCAGCCGAAAGGAACGATGGATCCCAAAATTTCGTTTTCGATTCAGTTTCCTTTTGCTGATTGATGCATTTTTAAAACTATCCTCGTGCGAAGCATCCAACTGCTTTCCAAACATCCAACTGCTTTCCAAACACGACTTATTATTGCCTTAGGAATGATTCCCTTATTACTAAAGTAACAACACTGTTGTTATTACTAATTAAAAACATTATTTCTCCTGTGATCCATAATGTAAAGATAAGAGGACTTATCTATTGATTGATTGAGTTTTTTCATCATTGACAGCATATTACATTGAAAAATCACTACTATAAATTTTGGAACTGGAAAATAACACTGATACGATCAAAGTCTCATACTTCGTCGTTTTAAGACTACCGCTTCTATTTACTTTCTGCCATTTCTCTGCATCGTCATCTGGAACTGTTCACTACACTTTCTATTGGCACTTTATCTTAAAACTAGATATTTCTTTTGCTGCAAACCCTGAGGTTCTATAACATACCCTACACCTAACTCGTAGCATTTACGATTAATATAGGCGTCTATTTATAATAAATATGATAATATTAGATTCACACTTACTGCCACAAATCAAAAATATTACACTAATCCATCAATAAATAAAGCAAATAAATAGCGTTTTCGCCGAAACAAAATATTTCATAGCTTCATGCTATACGAGGACAAGGCATATTGTATATACGTACTTTTAAGGCAAATTTATAAATAGATGCTTTTATAAATCGAAAACGCTACGAGTTAGGTATAGGCATACCATACATAGCTTAAGAGCAAAATGTGTCAGCTTTCTGAATCAGTAATAATATACAGGGCGTTTCATTTAAAAAAAAATAACTTTTGACCACTTTTATTTTTAATCTACCCTGTATAACACTACTAAGGTTAGGCTACAGCATGAAAATAAGTCCTCCAGGTCTTGCCTAATGCGGTAACCGTTAAATCAGCTTATGTTTGTTTTTTGTTAGGCAGATAACACGATTTATTAGAAATCGTGGTGTGAGTATAATGGTGAAGCGGTGCATCTCGTGACGTCACGCTCGGGAGACCGACTATACTCTCTGTTGGTTTCAATGATATTTGGGTATAATAATTTTATTAGTTATTTGGAATGGACTTGAATTTAAATTGTTTTATAAGTCATACTACTTACCTGGCATAGCTAATGAAAAATAATAGTAAAATCACTAAAGAGTGATGTTTGCAGGGTTAATTAATACAAGAAAAATGAATAGTGCCGTTGTTTAAGCTAAAATTTTATTAAAAAAATGGCAACGACGATACGACGCCTCATTCTCATTCAAACCTAGAGGCCGAACTTCGGAGTATAATGTCATGCGCAGAAATCGTCAAAAATATGACCCCTTACTACCGCCACACCATTATACTCACACCACGTTAGAAGCCAGATTTTGCTCAATAAATCTGGAAATTAATAAATATCTCTGAAACGGCTTGAGATAAGAATAGGAATACTTATTTTAACAAAATTTATTCAGAATTAGATGTGTATTCTAAAAATTGAAAAATATACAGGATGTTTCATTTAAAATAACGAAGATGTTGCCAGTTTTACCTACAATTGGCAACGACGCGCTGTCGATAATATTTTAGGCTGACAGAACATACTCTGTTACCATGGTATCTAAATTTTCAAAAGGATATGTTTACCCGTTCTCCATATACTTCTAATATATTCCATCCACCATGAATCACCCTGTAGGTAGGTATATATATATATATTTTTGATAAAAATAAATTGAAAAATATATAAAAATGTAGAATATTCTGGTGTTTACATTGATGTTTATGTTTACGCAAGACGATACTTACAGCATAAATAATTATGATTGGTATTATCATATTGTTCAATTATATGCAGGATATGAATAATAACAACTCTAGAAGCATTCTAGTATTACAAATCTGCAGGTCAATTTTTTTATTAAGCTTATTTAGAAAATTACTCAAGCTAGAAAATTCCCGACTTTTTTAAACAGCGGAATTTTTATAAGGCATTTATTAATCATGAATTTGCTTATTGTTTATTAAATTAGTAAAAATTAGTAAAAATGTATTCAAGAAATTCTTCATCATATTTTTTTCCATGGCCCTACCTTAATAAGCCTTGGAAACACGGAAGGATTATCCAAAAATAAATAATTAAATTGCTTGTAACTTAATCTGATATGAACAAATACCAGTATACAGTAAATTTTTGATAGTGATACTTTCTTTTAACACTATACCGTGCTTTCATCTCGCAATACTACACAAGGGGAGCATTCGGTCAAGCTCGTGAGTGAGTGGGGCTACAGAACGCCAAAAGTCGACTAAGACCCCCATCCGAATAGGCCACACAGCACCGGCTATGATCTCCCCTCTACTTCGAATATGTACGATCGTCGTGTCTCGATGTAGCTGTGAGATCTGAAAGCACGGTATACATACTAGGTATTTAATCATCAATCATAAAATTAATCTGTTTCAAATGAGATTTTTTTTAATGAATGAGACTTCACGTAAAGTAGGTGGCGTTGTTAATAAAGCAAGTTTAGATAAGACCTATTTACTCTGATTTTGAGGAAAATAGAAATAATAGAATTCATGGAAGATACACTGAGGAAAAATATTTGTAACCAGAACAAAAAATCTCATAACCACAACAAAATTTCTTAATAAAATAGAGGACAGGAAGGTAGATTTATACCCACAACTAAATACAACTTTCTGGAAATTCTTAGTTGTCTTTAATAAAACATTTTGGTTAAAATTAACTAGTTACACGTAATAAATAATACTAGTAGCCCTAACTAAAAACTAAAACTTTTTTTTTGCAAAGGCAACTACATTTGTTTATTTACTACCGCAATAATATTATTTGTGATAATTAATTTAGGTAATTATGGTAAGTAAGTCACTTCGTTGCCACTATTAGTAAGAAATAGTAAAAAGGTAGCATAAAAGATTGGATTCTATACGTTTTTCTGATTTTAACCATATAAATATGTCATATGTTTGCTCCGGTAGTTTATTTTAAATAATATTTTACTATCCCTTTCACATCTTGAATATAACAAACTGCAACTACGCTGCCCATCATGTTAGCCTGGAAAAACTAAATTTGAGAAAGCACGTCAATTACACCATTAACAAACATTGACGTGCTTTCTCAAATTTTGTTTTTCCAGGCTATCATGATGCGCAGCGTAGAAAGAAAACGTATAGAGGAGCGGATTCATTTAAAAAGAAAGAAAAAGTGAATCATGAAGTAGAACTTATTGAGACCCCTACCATCCTTTTCAGCACTTAATTTTACATATGTTTTCGAAATTGACGACTCTCTCCGTTGGTCGAGACAAAAGTTTTGGGGGAAAAACTAAGAAAAAAACATTTTTCACAGTAATTTAAAGTGCTTCCTTCTCTTACTTTTACTTGAAAACCGCAATAGATATTGAGATGATTCTTCCGCTATTATTTAGTGTAGAATGTCTTCTTTCGAACGACATATAATAGATTATGCTCAATAAATTCTTTCCAACCCTAATTTAGTGTTATATCAGCGCGTGCAATATGGGTGAAATTAACTGGGTGAAAATTGAGATTCATCATCGAATAACTTTCTTGTACAATAAAAATGCAAAAATCGGTACACGTGACGAGATGCAGAATTTTATAAGGACCATTTGACCCGATTAGTATATGCACTTATTTTCAAAAACAAAGACAGGAGAACACAAAAACCGAGGCCGCTACACCTTACTTCGCATGCCTTCCCCTCACCGCACTACCCGTTGCGAAGACAATATTCGCTACCTCGGTTGCGTAAATTCATTACTATTGGACTCTATTAATTTTGTTAATGATTTATAAGACTTTTGATTTTTAGATAATTAAACAATAATTAAATTTATTCAATTAATTATAATTTTTTTTTTATAAAACTTAACTTGAAGGAGTGAAAATAGGTAATTGTAGTCCATTATAATAATGTAATAATATTATTTAAGTATATAATAGTAAGTTATAAAGAAGTTAAACTAAAAATTTGCATCGCCACTTTCTTCGTCGAATCTTTGACTTTGAATATTAATATTTTGGCATAAATCAGAACATTTACACACGCTGGAGAACAAAAAATTCCCTCCTTGACACAAAAACATTTTAAACTATTGCATTTTTTTTCACTATAAAACAAATCAAGAACATCTCGTAACTCGTTAGGAATAAGTTCTTGAGTGGCTGTTATTGGTAAAAGTACTCCTTTTTTTTTTCCCACCCATATTCAAAAAGGTCCAAAACCCTCATCATAGAATAATGGCTACTGATCCAAATATGACACTGGTAATAACATCTGCAAAAATGTATGTGTAGATCTACTTATAATATAAAGTATTAATAGGTACATTTACCTTAAGATATGTTGATTAAAGGCATCTTCCGTGGGGGGTAATTCATTGGCAGTTTTTCTCGAACCCATTGTTAGTCTCAGCCTAATCTTGTTCAGAGACTCTTCTGTCTCGCAGTCGTATAGTTTTGCAATAAACTTCTTAGCTATTTGTATTGATTCCTCAATTGGGGTTCTTCTAAAATTTGACAGATTAAAATTTTTATTTTTGATCAGCAAATTAAAAGGTTACTTTGCCAAGTTGAAAAAAGCATATGCCAGGTTTGAGGCACCTCCAAATAAAGAAATCATTATTGCCGGTGGCTACGAGAATAAGGAAAATTGTTATTCTATTACATGTGAGGGCGTTGGGGAACTACCAAAATTAAACTGTAATCATGAGGAAGCAGACAAAATGTTAATATTACATTTAATAGACAGAGCCGAAAAAATGGATAAAAGAGTACTTTAAAAGCGGATGATACGGATGTCCTTATACTCATTTTGTATATACTATTTTTGGGAAAACGACCAGATTCGTAACTGCAGTTGCACAGTATTACCGGATGCGATACAACGAGTGCTTTTTTCCAAACTTGGCAAAGTAACGCCTTTTAATTTGCTGATCAAAAATAAAAATTTCAATCTGTCAAATTTTGGAAGAACCCCAATTGAGGATTCAATACAAATAAGTAGCTAAGAAGTTTATTGCAGAACTATACGACTGCGAGACAAAAGAGTCTTTGGACAAGATTAGACTAACAATGGGTTCGAGAAAAACTGCCAATGAATTACCCCCCACGGAAGATGCCTTTAATCAACATATCTTAAGGTAAATGTACCTATTAATACTTTATATTATAAGTAGATCTACAGGGCATACATTTTTGCATTTGTTATGTAGTGAAAAAAAATGCGATAGTTTAAAATGTTCGTGTGTCAAGGAGGGAATTTTTTGTTCTCCATCAGCGTGTGTAAATGTTCTGATTTATGCCAAAATATTAATATTCAAAGTCAAAGATTCGACGAAGAAAGTGGCGATGAAAATTTTTAATTTAGCTTCTTTATAACTTACTATTATATACTTAAATATATTATTACATATTATAATGGACTACAATTACCTATTTCCACTCCTTCAAGTTAAGTTTTATAAAAAAAATTATAATTAATTGAATAAATTGAATTATTGTTTAATTATCTAAAAATCAAAAGTCTTATTAATCATTAACAAAATTAATAGAGTTCAATAGTAATGAATTCACGGAACCGAGGTAGCGAATATTGTCTTCGCAACGGGTAGTGCGGTGAGGGGAAGGCATGCGAAGTAAGATGTAGCGGCCTCGGTTTTTGTGTTCTCCTGCCTTTGTTTTTGAAAATAAGTGCATATACTAATCGGGTCAAATAGTCCTTATAAAATTCTGCATCTCGTCACGTGTACCGATTTTTGCATTTTTATTGTACAAGAAAGTTATTCGATGATGAATCGCAATTTTCACCCAGTTAATTTCACCCATATTGCACGCGCTGATATAACACTAAATTAGGGTTGGAAAGAATTTATTGAGCATAATCTATTATATGAAGACATTCTACACTAAATAATAACGAAAGAATCATATCAATATCTATAGCGGTTTTCAAATAAAAGCAAGAGAAGGAAGCACTTTAAATTACTGCAAAAAATGTTGTTTTTTTTTAGTTTTTCCCCCAAAACTTTTGTCTCGACCAACGGAGGATGTCATATCTTTTATTTCCATATTCAGGGTTTTAAATACGAACATTTTGACATATCACTCATTAAGTTCTACGCCAAGATTGGGTTGATGAACGTTTTCACCGATCATCCGCTCGTCTAGTAAGGCCAATTACCAGTTTAATTTTCGACACACATTTAAGACTCACCCTGTATATATATAATCGTAATTTGTTAATAATAATTATTACTAACAAGAAAATTAAGTTTTATTATACACAAGGCAATACTATACGCTTAATGCAGCGGGATTGCACCGAGAGATAACGAAACGTACATTCAGAAATGCCGACAGCCGCCTACCTCAACTGGTACACGCGTCGACTTTTTACACTCTAGAAAGTTTATTATTAACTTGCGTGAGATAATGTTTTAACAAAAAATGTTCTATATACAATTCTGCAGTTTTTAAAACCATTTACTTTAATTTCAAAATTGTTCATAAACCATTTATGATGAGAAATATTAAAATGTTATCTGTCAAATTTGCGCGGCCAATGTTTTAAACAATATTTGTCATACCTTTCGTTAAGACAATTGTACAAAATTATACATAGATGAAAGTTTGATGTTTAAGCTATAAAATAAAAAAAAAATCATCACTATACCGTTCTTGGTTTTTGAGTTATGACCCATTGTATTTTAAATAGTTCCCTTGTAACTTTTTTAAGTTTTCACCCTGTAGATTCTTTCACGACCAACGGAGAGAGTCGTAAGTTTTGAAAATATATGTAAAATAATATGCTGAAAAAGATGGATAGGGTCTCAATAAGTTCTACTTCATGATTGGGTAGGTGAACGATTTGGACAGGTCCCCGCTCCACTAGTATGACAGTCTTAATCATACGTTGTAAGTGAGCAATAGAAAATAATAAAAATAAAAACAGATTACTATATATCGTATGGATACAGTTATAAATACCCAAAAATGGACAGAACATATATAAACAATATGTTTTACAATAACAAATTCTATTATAGTAAGATATTCTAGTACTTTGTTTTGAAAAAGCTGATAATCGTCAGCGAAACGTTAACAATTTTATTGTTCCTGTGTTTTAATATAAATTATGTATTAAAACAGAATATTTTATTTCGAACCTATAAACCCAAGAAATATTGAAATTTATAAACAAAAAGGTTCAAGAAAACAAAAATTCATAAGTTTACGATTTGAATTACCAATAGGTGGAGACAATGTGATCTCATAGATATCAAAATCTGTTGTTAGAAAGATAATAGTATATTTGCAAAATGGGTGCGTTCAGGAATCACAGTGGGCTTCTCAATCAATTGAGACAAATTATTGCTGCAATTTCTCTAACCTCACTGTCAGTTTTATTGGAAGGCATGAGCCAATGGAGCCAAAAATCAAAAAAATACATGGCGAAGAAGTAAAACCTTACTTCTGCACCATGTATTTTTTTATTTCTACTGCATCTTAATTAATATATTCCGGAATAAATAATTATCTGTTCCATTACCTCATTTTCGAGAACATCCTGTTATTACAATTCGAATATGTTGCTAATCCTGCAAGGGAGATTTATTTAAAAACCGATATGCCAGCACCGCAAGGAAATATTTAACTTTATTTTATTTAACTACTATTTTAATTATTTAATGGAAACTTTCATAATAACATTTAATTTTTTTTAACTCAAATCCACTTTAGTATATTGTCCAACTGTGTACTGTGGCAAGGTTTAGATCGTTAGTTAAAAAAAAATCATTACCTTAATATTATTTGAAATTTATTTTTAATTATTAGTCGTAAAATAATTATTGGATATTAATGGTTTGATAATAAACAAGTAAATTATCTTTCTAGAAAATTCAGCAAACATCGAGACGTCACAGAATTTAAATTAAATATTCCATATGTTTATTTCTACTTCGCCTTCTACTTCTAGTAAAATAATATACTATTACGCCTGTACCTTTACGTCAAAGGAGCCGTTAAAGGTTGGTTTTTTGACAAAATTAAAATATAAATAAATTAAAATAAAGGTTATTTTTCTTTAAATCCATATTGTCTGGGAAATGCTCAGGAGAGTGGTAGTAAATCCATAATAAGAAAAGAAAAAATTGAACGAGGCTACAAATAACTATTAGACAATATTTGGTTGTTAGTTATTTATCATTGTTATTGTTATTTGTTAAAATTTATTTATTGTGCCTTTACTTGTGTTCCTACTAGTAATCCTACTTGTAATTTCATTTTTATTGTGTCATTGTTAATATTTATTAATTATAAAACTTAATAAAATAACGTTAAATTGAAAAAAATGTGATTTTTTCATTGATGATGGTTTACAGCTACCAAAAGTACCAAACGTGTAGCATCATAAAATTTTACTACATCAGTGAAGTCTGAGGTACAAATGCTACAAAAGAATGCAATAAAAATGCAGTTCCGTATTTAAAATAACCTCGAAAATAACGTACTTACCTACTTGATGGTGGTCGCGAATAGACGAAACGTCTTATAAAAAACCGTTAGAGAGTAAAAAACACCAATGAAAAAGTGTTTTTAGTTTTCCGATATCTCTTCTACGAAGGCGTATAGGGGCCAACAACTTAATTTTTTTACAAACATATGGAATTGCCAATTCAAAGTGACAATTGTCACTTCAAAGTGACAATTGTCACTTCAAAGTGACAATTGTCACATCAAAGTGACAATTGTCACATCAAAGTGACAATTGTCACTTCAAAGTGACAATTCAAACTGATCATAGGGTATGCGCATAATATGCTAGATTTTTAAGCAACATTGGTTATAAAAGATAGTTAATGCTGTAAAAAAATGAATAACAATAAAATTTTATCAATAATATACCCTAAATTTATGTATTTGTTAATTAAAATTTATATTATTTTTAAGTTTACGACCACTGACCGAGAACAAACGATGAAATTCGCATCTCACCGTGCTGGGCGTGACGTCAATCACTGTTTTTTTTTTTTACAGAACTTTAGAATCTTTTATGTTCGCCGTTGTGCATATATCATACTATTTAGGTGTAGATTCAATGTGCGATTTCGGTGTTAAATATTAACATTTTTCACGGAAAAGTGAGTGGAACAGATTTTGTAAAGGCCCAGATAGTTAATTTGGCCAATGTTGCTCTCCTTGTTGCTGTACTACGTTTAGGTGGAAGGCGCCTTTTTCTAACAGCTTGACAATCAAAATACATGAACTTTTAAATGTATGTAACTACCCATTCATTTAAACATCATATAGAAATAGAAATAGAAATAAATTTATTCACCTTTTTTGCCATACAGAGATATGAATAAGGTAAGTCATTTGTTTTTTGAATAAGTACAAAAAACAAACAAAAAAAAAACGAAATACAAATACACACACAAATACAGCTTACAATACGGGGTGTACATGTACATGTGTACACCTATATAAATTTTTTGTAAAAAAAAAACACATCGTACAATAATGACTGGTAAATTACAAGTCGCACCGATATCAGATTAAAATTATTACAGCACAAAAAATTTTATGTGCTATTTCTAGAGAAATTTCGACAGTAAGTGGTAAATTCTTCCAAGGTATAAAAACAACTCCCCACTAAAACTGATTTTAAATTTCTCTTAAACTGAGCAAAGCTACTAGTTTCTTTTAAAGCATAAGGCAAAATGTTAAAAAGACTACAACCGGCGTATAAAGGAGATTTCTTATATTTCTCATGGGTACACTTGCCAAGACAGAAATTTCCCTTCTTTCTTGTAGGATAATCATGAAAATCTATATTTTTTTTTAATTTGCTAGTGTTTAAATAAATAAAGCATAACAGTTTCAATATATAAATTGATGTAAATGTTAGTAAGCCTTTTGATTTAAATGTTTCACGGCATGACTCCCTATATTTCAAGTTAAACATTACTCTTATTATACGTTTCTGTATGATAAGAACACGAGTTGCCTCTGTAGATTGACCCCAGACTATTATGTTATAACACATTGCTGAATAAACTTGGGCATAGTATACTGACAGTAATGACTCCTCATTTATATCGTTTTTTAAAGACGACAACGCAAAAAGAGACCTGTTTAGCTTCGAACAGACTTGACTAACTTGGTCAGTAAAAAATAGATTTTCATCAACCTGCAGTCCCAAAAATTTTGTTTTTTTTGTAAGTTTAATTTTGGTATTATCTAAGGAGAAATTTATGTCTGGTACAAAGCGGTTCCCATATGAAAATCTCATACATTCAGTTTTATTTAGATTAATAATTAAATTGTTTCTATTGCACCAACCTTTGAATACTTCTAATATTAGGTTGACTTTTTCGATAGCATCTAATACATTACCAGCTGATACAACAACAGACGTATCATCAGCATACATAAATAATCCTCCAAGTTCTAAAATATACTCCGGTAAATCATTTATGAACAACAAAAATAATAAGGGGCCCAATATGCTACCCTGTGGTGTTCCAAGATTTGTATTAAAATTTTGAGAAACAGCCTCTCCCATTCTAACAGTAAAAGTCCTATTTGTCATGTATGAATTTAACCACTCATTTATGGGTCCTCTAATACCCAGTGCTGTCAGTTTACTTGATAAGAAAAATGGGTTTACTGTGTCAAAGGCCCGGGAGAGGTCAAAAAACACACAGAACACATATTCACCATGATCTAACTTATCATTGATAAATTGTATAAAGTCAATCGAAGCTGTCTCAGTCGATCGTCCAGTTCTAAAACCATGCTGACAAGTAGTAATTATGTTACCAACATTTAAAAAAGAATGCAAACTATTATAAACTGCCCTCTCAATTACCTTTGAAAAATTACTTAAAATAGATATGGCTCTATAGTTAGAGATTTCGAGGCAATCATCCTTTTTAAACACTGGTACAACTTTAGCTACTTTTAGTAAACTAGGAAACTGACCTAGCTCAATTGACCGATTTATTATTAAAGTTAAATAATAAGCAAACTCGTAACAACACTCTTTTAATAATTTAGTAGGAACTTCATCCACCCCTGCAGATTTTTTATTGGGTAGCTTATTTATCAGCTCAACTACCGAATGTTCCAAGACAGGCCTAAAGTACATAGAGTTTACGTTAACTTTTTTTGATATTGTACAGTTATTATTCAAAAGTGGAAAATTTTGTTCAATCAGAGTAGTTACTGAGTTTGCAAAAAATTCACCAAACGCATTTGAAATTTCCTGGGGATCATTTACTATTTCACCATTTAGTGTTACATCTTTGGGGATGGTTTGCTTTACCGCCTTTCCCAATTTTTTATTTATTAAATTCCACATAGTTTTTGTTTGGTTTGTTGAGTTTTCAATAATTTGAGAATAGTGATTTCTCTTCTCAGTCTTTACTGCATTATTTACAAATTTTTTTAATTGCTTATACTGCAAATCAATTTGAGGATCATTTGACATTTTCTTAAGCCAGTTTAATGATTTTAGATCATCAGCACTCTTTTTTAATTCTGGCGTAAATATAATTTTTTTTTTTACATTTTTATTTATTTCACGAACTGCTCTTTTTTTTGGAAAAGCTGCGTTAAAACACCATTCAAAATGATCCCAGAAGACCTCAAATGCTTTATCAATATCATTATGACTAGCTATATCTAGGTGGACAGAGTTAAATAGGACTTTAAATTCAGATATTGCTGCATCGTTAAAAATTCTCTTAAAGCTTTGTATAGGTAGGACATTATCAGAACAGGGGCGCATTTTCCATGTGATAATCTGAGCTGTATGATCGGATAGACCGGGGTCAAAAACCTCCCACGTTAACATTTTTACGGGTAAATTTGTTATTAAATGATCAATAGCTTTACTCGTAGTACGGTTAATTTGGTTGGATATACGGGTTGGTACATTTATTATGGATGTCACCTGAAAAGATTCAAGCACATCATTTAACTTATTTAGCTCCATGCTGTTTTTTAGGTTGTCTACATTTAGATCCCCACAGATTATAGTCTTTTTAAAATTTTTGTTTATAAATGCCAGGAGATTAGTTAATTGATCTAATAGAACATCGTAATTTCCATTAGTCGATCTATATATCACTGCTAAGCAGATGTCATTATTAAAATTTACAGCAGAGCACTCAAAATCAAATTCAGAACAGAAATTGTCTACATAAGTCAAATTTTTACAATTACTAGAGAACTCATTTTTAACATACATTACAGCGCCTCCATGTATATGAACTTTTCTAGAAAAGTCAGCTACTTTGGTGTAGCCCAGTAGATATGTTGTATTTAGTTTTTCCTGGCACATCCAGTGTTCAGTTAAGCACAAGAAAATTGGTCGAATTTCGTCACACAAAATATCAATAAGGTTTATCTTGTTTGATAGACACTGTATATTAATATGACATAAACTGTATTTACACATGTCTGGTAAAGTTTGTTCTTCCTTTGTAGTGTCCTCGAGAGCCTCGAAAGGGCCGTTTATTTCGCATTATAAATTCCGAAACCTCGATCCCCTTGGGCCATATAACAGGATCAAGTAAGGTATCATACAAATCTTCGTCAACTGCAATCTTAAAAGACCTGAAAATTCCCCAATTGTTGATTATTTGAGAGCAGACAAAATTACGGTTAGGAAATTTATTTTTTAAAGACTCTTCCAAATTTTCCACGGTGTACGTAGGCTTGTACTTGGATACGAATAACCATAATTTTTTACCAGCTGCAACATCTGAATCAGGGTCGGTTCCAACAATTTTTTTATTACCTTTGTTTTTTACTTTTAAATCTTCAATATTTTGGTTGGAAAGTTTATGAATATCGTCCATTTTACACTTACTTTGAGCTTGCAATACGGCCGTTGCCACGTTTTCCTTAGTAATCATCGTTTTTTTCGAAGCGTTTGTAGGCAGCCTGTCTTCCTTTAAACTGTCGTCCTTTCGAGCGTTGATTTGTTTTGTTGCTTTGGCATAAGAACGTGATGTTGTTTCCGTGTTTTTTGCTGGTCGGCGGTCTATGCTTTGATTAATTGGTACATTGCTAGATTCCGTACCACTAACCGATGGTATGAGGTTTCTAAATCTTCTTCTAATTGAAAAAAAAGTAAAATACATAACCTAAAATTGTACGATTTTAAAAAGGTACAAAATCGCACTTACGTTGAAATGATCCCCACGTACAACCCCTTTAGTGTTTTCTGATATATCAATTTCACTCCTTCTCATGGTACGTAACCATAATTTTCGTTTTTAGCGCTTGATCGTATATTGGTAATGAGACAAATCATTTTTCTGGTGTTTTTCTTGTGGACGACTGGCATTGATTTATTTAACAGTACCTTGGATGCTTAATATCAATAATATCCTTCTTTTCCACTGCAAAATACTGCATTAAATGCTATTTTAACGAGTTTTACACGACATCAAACATTAAATGAAAATGCCAGTGTCTGACGTCACACCACGACAGCAACCATTTGCATAAGGTCACCGTCATTTTTGCGACTCTTTAAAAATAATCATTTTTTGTTAATTTTTTTGGATAATGGGTTACATTTTAGCCGTTTTTTATTATTGCGATAGCCATTTATAATCTGTCTCACCAACAGATGCAAATAGACTCCTCCCCAAAAATGCCCGCTAAATTTGAATGGAATTTCTCTATTAGTCGTAATTATAGAACACGAATTACAAAGCAATCGCTAGATTTGACCGACTAAGACCGACTCTACAAGTACTCGCGCAAAGCATTAAACTTTTATACATTTTGCAACAGACCAATTAGAACACATAAAGGCGAAACGTATGAAAAACGCGAATAAATGGGAAGCCGGCGTCAGACGGCGTGACTCTCAACTGTGTTATTAGTTTTTGTGACATTTCATCTGGGAGTTAAATAAGGTACGTAAATGCAAACGATTAATATGGATTAAATGTTAAAACGGTTTTTCTTAAGGTTTATGATGGCTGAAGAAGGTATAATTTCTTCACCCAGAAAACGATTATCCAGACATTTTTCGGTGGAAGATAAGGAAAAGGTGCTGAACATTTGTAAGGCCTACGATAGGGAGAATCCGGAGAAATCAAAGATGGAATGCATGGAGTTCACTGCAAAGACAGCAGGTGTGAGTGTTCCAAGTGCTTGTAATATTCTTCGTGAATACAAACAAGCACACCAACTTCAGTCACCAAAAGTGTACCATCGACAAAGGGTAGTTTTCTTTGATTCGAAGCATAACAAACCATTCTCAACGAAACCGTCCTCGGATCCTATGTGGAGGACTACAAGATGACTTCCCTTGCTCGATGGATCTTTTAAACGTCCTTCCATACTTTACTTACAGCATGGCCAGCGTTCACACAAATCTCATCTAAAAAGTGCAACTTCTTATGTTCTTCCCGGCATTTCCTGATGTCTCGCAGGAATCTTCGCCTCCAAACAATAAACTCATTTTTTTCCCTTAGGGCACTATTACGTGACCTTTTTGAGAACCTATAAAGCCAAATACAATAATTACATTACAACACGAAGAAATAGAGTCCGTTCACTCACCGAAAGCCAATTTTTCTTATTAATCGCCACAAAGTACTCCGTTTAAGATGATGTAAATAATCACCCTCATGCACCGCTGCTAAATTTTTGTTTACAGTTGGTGGTTCATTTCTTTCAAAAAAGGAATGGATTATACGCTTGAGACAACATTTAGTTCCTTCATCGATATTGTCCAAAACTGCCCTTTGTCGGTGACACACTGTTGGTGGCTGAAGTTGGTGTGCTTGTTTGTATTCATGAAGAATATTAGAAACACTTCGAACACTCACACCTACTGCCTTTGCAGTAAACTCCATGCATTCCATCTTTGGTTTCTCCGGATTCTCCCTATCGTAGGCCTTAAAAATGTTCAGCACCTTTTCCTTATCTTCCACCGAAAAATGTCTGGATTATCGTTTGCATTTACGTAAGTACCAATGACAAATGTAAACTATAAAGACATGGAGCGACATTGTTGTAATTGAAGCAAGAAAATGTATAAAATGCGGTTGGACACTGCCAGAGGGCGACATTAAATTTTTCTTCTTACTCTGTTAATAGTATCCATAAAACATATATTACAAATATTACAATATTGCATTAAAGTTATTTCAAAAAAACGTATTAAATATTTTTATCGGTTTCAGGATATTAATCCCTTGTTTACATATGCAAAAGTAGGCTGGTAAACAAGTCATAACTAAAGTTGTACAGTTATATTTAAAACTTACGGTACGGTAATAATATTACAAATACAGATCTGTCAACAACCGTCAACAGATGAAATAATAAATAATGAAACTATAATATAGGGCTATTTATTAATACAAAGAGACTGAAAACTCCAAACAATAATAATTAAGTACTGAAATCCAACTGAAATGTATTTTCAGGCAATCCAAGGTCCATTTTTATGTAGCCGTTGTGACATTAAAAATGTAAACATTTATGTAATATGAAAAAAGGTAACAAATAAAAACAAACAAAATATAACTATAACCATGGCGACAAATCAACCCATACAGACTTGACCAACTAATGAAATGAAAACGTTATTAATAAGAGAATATCAAAAGGTAATATCTATTAATAATGTCTTTATTTTCTGAAACCGATAAACTATTGAACAAATCACGGATGTTATGAATCATAACAGCCTTAGATGTCTTAAAATCCTCGCTCTACGAGCTCGGATTTCAAACCGACATCTGCGGCAGTTATGATAGTCATAACATTCCTACATATGTTAATAGCTAAAAACCAGTAGTATCAGTAAAGCAACAGAGAAAGAACAGTATCGCCCTCTGGCAGTGTCCAACCACATTTTGTACATTTTCTTGCTTCAATTACAACAATGCCGTTCCATGTCTTTATAGTTTACATCTGTCATTGATAGTACCTTATTTAACTCCCAGATGAAATGTCACAAAAACTAATAACACAGTTGACAGTCACGCCGTCTGACACCGGCTCCCCATTTATTCGCGTTTTTCATACGTTTCGCCTTTATGCATTCTGATTGGTATGTTGCAAAAATGCAAAATGTATCAAAGTTTAATGCGCACGCGAGTACTCGGTCAAATCTAGCGGTTACTTTGTAATTCGGGTTCTATAAATACGACCAATAGAGAAATTCCATTCAAATTTAGCGGGCATTTTTGGGGAGGAGTCTATTTGCATCTGTTGGTGAGAGAGATTATAAATGGCTATCGCAATAGCAAAAAACGGCTAAAATGTATCCAAAAAAAATTAACAAAAAATGATTATTTTAATGAGTCGCAAAAATGACGGTGACGTTATGCAAATGGCTGCTGTCGTGTTGTGACGTCAGACACTGGCATTTTCATTTAATGTCTGATGTTTGATTTTGTGTAAATACCTCAGTGCCAGTCGTCCACAAGAAAAACACCAGAAAAAAGATTTGTCTCATTACCAATATAAGTACGATCAAGCGCTTAAAGAAAAAAAGAAAATTATGGTTACGTACCATGAGAAGAAGTGAAATTGATATATCAGAAAACACTAAAGGGGTTGTACGTGGGGATCATTTCAACGTAAGTGCGATTATGTATCTTTTTAAAATCATACAATTTTAGGTTATGTATTTTACTTTTTTTTAGAAAACTATATGATGTTTAAATTAATCGGTAGTTACATACATTTAAAAGTTCATGTATTTTGATTGTCAAGCTGGTAGAAAAAGGCGCCTTCCACCTAAACGTAGTACAGCAACAAGGAGAGCAACATTGGCCAAATTTTCTATCTGGGCCTTTACAAAATCTGTTCCACTCACTTTTCCGTGAAAAATGTTAATATTTAACACCGAAATCGCACATTGAATCTACACCTAAATAGTATGATATATGCACAACGGCGAACATAAAAGATTCTAAAGTTCTGTAAAAAAAAAAAAACAGTGATTGACGTCACGCCCAGCACGGTGAGATGCGAATTTCATCGTTTGTTCTCGGTCAGTGGTCGTAAACTTAAAAATAATATAAATTTTAATTAACAAATACATAAATTTAGGGTATATTATTGATAAAATTTTATTGTTATTCATTTTTTTACAGCATTAACTATCTTTTATAACCAATGTTGCTTAAAAATCTAGCATATTATGCGCATACCCTATGATCAGTTTGAATTGTCACTTTGACAATTGTCACATCAAAGTGACAATTGTCACATCAAAGTGACAATTGTCACTTCGATGTGACAATTGTCACTTTGAATTGGCAATTCCATATGTTTGTAAAAAAATAAAGTTGTTGGCCCCTATACGCCTTCGTACTCTTCAACTAACGCCGGGAAAAATTAAAAACAAAAATTTAAAATTTTACTTTTCTTCAAAAATCTCGAGAAAAGAGATATTTTCGATTTTTCATCGGAATATTCTTGATCGCTAAATTTTGCAACTTTGTCCTAATTTAACCGATGCTGTATCTCTTACCGTTTACAAGATCCTGAGATCCCTGTAGTGAGAAACGAATTTGTAACAGCCTGTATAATGTCATCTATGAATTCATTCAAACGTTGAATCATAGCCCTAATACATAAAAAAAAATTGGATTATCTATCATGTATATAAAGCAAGAAAGATTACTAAAACAGAAGCCCAACATAACACAGAGAATATTTTCAAAATTAATATAAAACGTTTCACGATAATATATGCTATTATATTACATTATTTTTATTTTTTTTTTACTTTATTTTTGGTTAATTTTTTCCTTTGGGTCGAGAAACTATAAAGCATTGCTAAACCCATATACTCAGCAGCTCTGGTTGGAGAAATCCAGTGTCAATAAAACTTAAAAAAGGAAAATAATAATATGTATTATCAAAAATAATCAGCGTTTAACCTAAATTGCATTTGCGTAAAATAAAAAACATTGCATGTCCTCAATTTTATCAGTTTTAGGACAAACCAAAATTCTTAAAGTAACTTTCTGACTTAAGATTAATAGGTAGGTACTGCAAATAAGTAAAATGCACAGAGTTGCACAGTATCTCGCACAGTATCCAGAGATCCGACGACTTTCATCTTCTCGGTTTCTGATCCGATTCGTGGCTGATATGAGTCACGCTTCTAGGATTAATACAGGGTGACTGTATAAATCTATGCGAAATAATAATTTGATATGAACTAAGCAAAATATGTTTACCCATCTCTTTATTAAACGTCAAATTTCATTTAGTAACAGTTCTACATTATGTTTTATATTTGCTGTAATTATTATAAATAATATATATACATGATATCGTTTTTTCTTAAGGTAATTCTCCTGGTTATATGTCACTGTCGATCAAAGCACTGCAGCGAATAAAAGGATGATAATAACAAAAGTTCATCTAGATGACTTATCAATGCTATATAAATGCGAGTCATTTTTAAGATGTGATAATTAGGTACATACGTTGTGTTTGTAAGGCATCACGGCTAACAATAATGTAGTACATTATTATAAATAATTTAGAAAATTAGCATTAATACTATTCCCTCCCAAAAAACACATTTATAGAAAATTAGGAAACTTCAAATACAAGCGAAAGAATCATCTTCATCGGGCATTGGTTCGATTCCTTCATGGTTAATAAAACATCTTAACATCATGAAACATAAACCATCAAGATTCACATAAAAAACAAAACTATTTAAAAGCACCAAAGCACCACAAGTCACAACCAACAACCTTCATATCCCTAAATTGGTATGCCTCCCCCGAAATCAATAGGTAAATCATATAGGTATACATGCATATTTATGTAATAAATAAGTCGGTATCTGGGGTTTGGAAAAATATTAAACAACACTTATATCTATAGTACTCTAGAATATATCTATAATTATACTTTTTTTTTTGCCTTATTTACAAATTAAAATAAATCTATATTTGTCATTAGTTATCTGTTAGTATAAATAAAATATTTCTATATTATTTTGCAGAATGGAAGATGAATTTCCCAAACTCTGCCTTGTGGTAATATTAACGTCTGTCTAGTCTATAGGTACCTACTTTTCTTTGCTTTAATATTTTGCTAAAGAAAGTGCAAATTGTTTACTTTCGGAACTTACTGAGAAATAAATTGAAATTTGTTAGATGTATACAGATAGCAAATTCATACTTATTCTAAAAGAGAAATACTTAAATATAGATTCGGTGTTGATAGTTAAATTATCACAGGGAGTATGACCGACGGCGATGGATTTCCCTTATATAAAAAAAATCGCGAAATATCTAATGGCAAATAACGACATATAAACTTCAATACTTTAAAAAAGAGTATATTGCGGTTTCATTGTTTCAATGATATTACTTTGCGGTGCGTCAATAATTTTAAAACAATTCTTACAATATGTACATTCTTACACCTATACGCATACGGTGTTATAAAGGTACGGGAACAGCAGAATAACTGAAAAAATTTGAGTTCTAGAAAAAATGCCAAGTATGAACTAGATTGTTAGAATTCCTGCCTGGCTAACTGATGGTGACCTTGGATTTGACCTTGATAATGACTTTCAAGGTCAAAGAGTTAGGTAATCAGTTTTCTTTGATACCTGAATTCTACCTCACGGAAAATACGGTTTCTCATAAATATTTTGAATTTTCATCGATTAACAAGTTTTGATTTCACATTCAAGTTCTTTCGAATTATTATCACATTCTTAGTTGACAATCAGTGGTTTCATGTTTGACCTTTATGTGACCTTCAGAGGTCAAATTTGGCAGCCTTGAAGGTCATTGGCAAGGTTAACTCCAAGGCCACAGCCAGGGAAAAATCCTTATAACCTAGTACTTACTTACTTAGTATTTTTTCTAGGATCCATTTTTCGAGTTATTCTGCTTATTTTTATAACACCCTCTTACATACACTTTATATACTTCTTATTTAAATTCTATTTCTAGACCAAAAAAGTCTACCCATACCCTGTTTACTTGTGACCTGTGTAAAACAACTTTTGTTATATACACCAATAAATATTATTGTTATTATTATTACCTATATTATTATAATTATTATTATTATTGCCCTCCAGCTTGGATTACTAACACCCATTCTAAATAGATAAATAGATCAACAGGCATCGACATCATAATATAAGACGTGAGTTACAACTAGACCCAATCAGGTTAATGAGTGCTCATTCAATTTATTATGATTGAAATTTAACTTTCATAATAATTTAAAATTTAACCAATGTATTTTGACAGTTATATTTGTTTTTGATAACTAGTTTTACTTAGACAACACAAAATATATATGATAGAGTAAAAATGCACTATTTTATCGATTATAAGAAAAGAGTTGAATAAAACAAATATATTCCACAAATATAGCTCAGGGAAAAAAGTTGTTGGTGCATCGTTTTGTTCAGACGCAAATATCTCGAAAACTAATGCCTCAGTCAAAATTTACATGAGCAACTTTTTTTAGAAAATTAACCGTAAACTATGAAAATCTGATCAGAATTGCGAAAAAAATTAGTGCACATACTTTTTTCCTTAAAATTATGTCGACGTGACCACACCGCACGCCACTGGCGCGCCTCAGTTCAACTCTGAACCATAGCAAAGATGGACCCTCACAACCTAACTATGTGTACCAAGTTTGGTTTCCCTATCTTTAATATTGTAGAAGTTATTAAAGAAAAACAAAAAATAAATTGAATTTTCAACACCCTGTATCTCCGTTAGGAGGCTCGATAGAGAAGAAATGTTAGAAGGGGTATGTCATAATTTCATGTGAACTTTCTGTACCCGAAGTTTGTCGGTTTAAAATCGGGACACCCTGTATAAGAGATTACTGCCTGTAGTTTCAAAATATTTTAACCTGTATGTAAAATATTTGATAATACAATTCAGTAAAGGAAAATATATTTCCTCAATGAGATTACTGATTTATGGAGCTACATAAGTTATCTATATGCCTACGTATTATACCAAATTCTAATAAATTTAAGACAGTTTATGAAAATCTGAGATCTGATTAATGTTTAACGTAATCACAAGAACTGCAGAACGGTTAAAAATAACGTTTGTCTCTTTATTGAATAGTTATTTATTCTATCTTAACTTTAATAATATTCCGGTATTAAGTAACTTTCTAAAGGTTTACTAACCTCGACAGACTAAAGCAAATCTAAATTAAATGATATATTTAATAAAATACCTACATAAATTGTATCAAGTTCAACTCTAAATGGTATGTATGTATATTCGAGAACACTTATCGATTCGAGTGTTTCAATTGTTTTAAGAAATGCGTCCATTTCTATAAAAATAACCCGTTATAAATTTGCCTTTCTACACGACATTCGTTATACCTAGATCTATAGACTTACAAATGTATTTCTTGAGCTATTCAGTTTTTTTTTGTTCACCCTATAAAGAAAAAAAAAAAAAGATAAACAAAGTAGAAGAAGCTGACCTAACGGTGTTATCTTCAGCCGTGGTGATGAGCGACCCCACCAAACCGGCTGTTTATATATTGAGGCGATCAGAAGAATGGTAGTGTAGTCGAACAAAAAGTTGCAGAGCGAGTAACAAAGTGATACGAGTGCGACTGCGAAAAAATATCCAGCCATGCTTTTCAAAGCATTTGTTCTAAGTGGTTTCCTAATTTTGGGAGCACACTGTGATTTATACAGGTAGGATCATTATTGTTATAATTAGGCAATTTTTACGATATAGGTATGATATTTATTATTCTTAATGTAATAGCATACCCAATATTTTTAAATCGTTTTGTCCAGTTTGCCATAAGACATAAGAGGATACGTGGATACCAGCAATAATATAGTTAATATAAAATTGGTTTTATTGATTTCCTCTTTATAACTAAATAAAAAAAATATGGCCAAGTTCACCAGACTAGTATTTATTAGATTCTATAATAGAATAATAAATATAGCAGAGTACAAGTTCAAATTTTATTGCTGAATTTGATAATTTGATATGTGAGGTGATAGTAAATGAACCACATCAATAAGGAAACAGTGGAACTACTAGAGTCAAAATTTTATATTTTTTAAGTTATAAACAGAAGAACAATTTGAAAGTTTAGAAATGTATATGTATAAATATAAAATCTGTAACTTGATAATAATTGCCTTCGGACGTTGTCGAATGCGAATGTATATTTGATAAATACTTTACTGTAATCCTTCACCTTACTTAGATTCAGATCAGTTCCATTTCGTATTCCCAAATAAAATACAATTAATTGCATGGAAAAGTACTTACGTATATTATCTTAAACAAAGGTAGAGGAAATGCCCATTAAAATCTCCTATCGGTTTTAAAGAAGTGCTACCTTTAGGGATTAAAAAAAAGGAAATGAACGAATAGTTCTGATATAATACGAAAATATCTTAAATTTTGCAGTTTAATACAGGGCACTATTTAAAATCATCGACAAACTGAAAGTATAGAAACTGAACCCAAGTAAGATGAAAAACTTTGGTAAGCTATTTTTAGAAAATACTTCTTTTCGAAGACACAGGATGTTATTTTGCTAAATTTTGACATAGTTCCCGAATTTCTTAAAAGAGAGTACAGTTTCAGTGTATGTATGTACCTCGTTTAACGACACTGCAGTTTTAAAATAAATATGCTAATAATTGTGCCAAACTACAATACTTTTGAACTTTTAACCCACTTTCATGCATTTGAATTGCATTTACTTCAGTCACTCGATAAATTTCACCACAACAAAATTAAATACTATGATATATAGGCATCTTTACAACATATGAATATAAATATTTGCCGTACTCAAAAATAATCAGATAATTTGTTTTGAATGCGAGTTATTTTAAGCTCCAGAAGTTGAGGAGTACATTATTTTTTTCTAGATACATATCAAATGCGGTTAATTATCTTGAAAGTGTATTACATTATCTTTCATTTTATTCGAAATTTTACCTGAATAGAATTGGCCATGTAATCGTAAAGAATAATTCTTGTGCGACATATACAATGTGTCCCACTTTTCATGGAGCCACCCTCATATCTCGCTTATCTGATATCCGAATATTTTGAAATTTTGGTGGTGAATATATACCTATAAAGTGAGTTTTTAGACGTAACCACATTTGATTTTAGTCAGTGGCGTCCGATTCTATGATGGGAAAAGGGGGTCTATTTTAAAAAAAAAAGTATTAGCGATTTTTTTAGAAAATAACTAGTAAGATATTCTTAATCAGCACCTTTAGAAACCCCTTTGTACAAGATTACATCGTTGTGGGTTCAAAGGTGTTTGAGATATGGTCAAAAAACAATAATTTTCAACTTAAAATAATTTTTATCCGTAAAACGGATTGTCATATGAAAAAAATGTATTCTTAATTTTTTGTTTAGAATAATGCGAGGAATAATGTATTGCACTCGTATGAAATGATTCTACAACAAAATTATGAATTTTTTAGTAAGGCAAAAATTCTAATTTGTACACCTACTGTTACCTACCATTAGAATTTTTGTCTTATTAAAAAATTCATAATTTTGTTGTAGAATAATTTCATACTAGTGCAATACATTATTCTAAACAAAAAAATAAGAATACATTTTTTTCATATGACAATCCGTTTTACAGATAAAAATTATTTTAAGTTGAAAATAATAGTTTTTTGACGGCCCATATCTCAAACACCTTTGAACCCACAACGATGTAATCTTGTACAAAGGGTTTCTAAAGGTGCCGATTAAGAATATCTTACTAGTTTTTTTTTTAAAAAATCGCTCGCTAATACTTTTTTTTCAAAAATAGACCCCCTTTTTCCATCATAGAGTTGGACGCCACTGACTAAAATTAAATGTGGTTACGTCTAAAGACTCACTTTATAGGTATATATTCACCACCAAAATTTCAAAATATTCGGATATCAGATAAGCGAGATATGAGGGTGGCTCCATGAAAAGTGGGACACATTGTATGTGCTGACAAATTGTCAACTGATAAGAATATTGATTATTTTTCAAATCATAGTGATAATCATATTAATAATAATAAATGTCTTTATTTTCTACAAAAAAAAATTAACAGTGGCTAACAATATCAAAGGAAATTACCGAAAAAGGACGAAGTTCACAAAGAGATGTGCTCTACTTACCATTTAACTCAATTAAATAATAATAATAATAATAACTAAATTTATAAAATTTTAACGACTATTAATCATTTAATTAATTTCCTTAAATGATAGAAAATACGTAAGTATAACACATACAAATACATAATACAATTGATGTAAATAATAATAAATTAATTAATTAAATTTCACAATTAAATTTAAGAACATTATGAACATTTTTATTTATATTTGATTGGGCTTTCAATCAGTCTTGATTCCCATGAGACACCCGTTATGAAATCGAAATAACATGTTTCTAATATACATTTTTGCTCTCTATTATAAACTTTTCAGATTTGAATCGGACATGCCATTCGTGAAATATTTTACAATCAAATATGGTCATAAAAAGGTCACTTCCAATCGATCCAATCCAACGTCCAACAATAATAATAATAATAATAAGATTCATCTAAATTGAAAAATACTTTCGAAAATTGTTGTGTTACGCCAAAAAAGTCATTCTTTGAATTTTTCGAAATGGACTTCATTGTCTTTCTTACAGAATTAATCAAGCAGCATGTTATGGTCGACTTCAGATTTGTAAGACACATAAAAAACCGGTGGCTTGTTAGATGCCCATAAAAACTTCAAACAAGCCGGCTCTTTTTATGTGCTGTATAGATATGACACAGACTTTATTATTGCATCTCAGCATTGAGTAAATATATTATGTATATTATTCCTTCACTCAATGATCTCGGTCAGTTGGCTGTCTTTAAATGAAAACGGTTTTAGCGAAAATTTTCAAATACTAGCATCTCCACTTCTGGTTGGCTGACAACTTCGTGTCTCCAGAGTTAACGTTTCTTTGTGAGTATCTTTCAGTAGTGGGAATTTGATAAATATTAGACAAAGGAATCGCGTATGTTTTTATGAATGTTTTGGGAAATCTAGAAATACCCATTTAGCGGACTATTATTTAAAATTGCAGGAGTAAACTACCCTTAATGGGGATGCGACTTAAATTCGTGGGTGGTAGCAAGTAGATATTTGAATAAGAGGTCAAAATATAAAATATGAACGTTTTGGGAAATCTAGAAATACCCCGTCGGCAGACTTTTATTTATAATTGCAAGGGTAAACTACCCCTTATACACCACATGTAATTACGACCCCCTTTATCCCAGAAGGCTGAGCCTTGTGCGGGAGGGGGCTACACATTTAAAGACAAGGGACACACTCCAATATCCGTGTATAATGGAAAAATCTCTCTCACAGTATTTTCCATTGCCACGACCGGGATTCGAACCCGGGACTTTTGGGTGAGAGGCAGGTACTCTACCATCTCGACCGTCATTCATATAAGGGTGCTAATTGAATTATATTACTGGTAGCAGCAGTGCAAACCGATTTACTAATAAAATCCAAAATATGGATGCGGCACCTTCAAGGGATATGCCTCAGCAAAATGGTCAGCTGGTCAGCAAATTATTTTCTTCCCTAATTTACCGAAAAAGAAAGGAAGAATACTTTTTTAAATAATAATAGTAAATTTATTCCGCCATTTATAGCGGCTTGTAAGTTCCGAAAAGTCGTTTCTTGCAGAAGTAGATACAAAAAAGAAGCGGGTACACGGAGCATAATCTGTAGGAGTTTCAGAGGCAGTAGGGTGAAGCGCCTATGTTTCTTTTTATTGAACACCCTCTATATTTTTATGATGTTAGATTTGCAGTTCTTTTCTGATTACAATGATATAGCACTTCAATAGTTTTTGAGTTATTATTTAAAAATAAAAATATTGTAGGTCAGTATTTCTGCTAATGCTAAAAGTTACTGGAAATACCTAAAATCCTTTTATTTTTGACTAATAAAATAAACTAATAAAACCGCCGATAGAACTGTTAAGTGTGCCATAACCATTGTAATCTGAAAAAATAATTGCAAATTTAGCTAGAGAAAAATATGTAGATTGTTAAAAATGTTGTTATATTGACTTCTAGGAAACCATTTTTTCTAATTTTTGCAATAAACTCAGTAACTCAGATCAAAATATGTAGTAAACAAAATACTCTGTACATATGCTTTTCAATGTAGGAAGCGTTAGAATTGAAGAAAATAGGTGGTATAGTTTTTGAAATACTGAATGGTAATTTAAAAAAGGGATCACAAAATTGATTGGACTTGACTTATTAAATGGGTTTGCCTCTATTTTGTTTCAGTATAAAAAAATTCTCTAAATGATATTTTAATAATTATCAATAATTTTCATATAAATAACAAAATAATATTTGCAACAAATAGCGAAGCTATAAATTAATGATAGTTCTTTTTTAAAAAAGTAAGGAAACATAACAAATAAATAAATAAATGCAAAGGGACAAATTCAGCCGTTTTCGTGATGGAACAAGGAAAGGCAACGATAGGTTTATGATAAGCTATTTTGAGACGGTGTTGTTATATTTTACGAATATTAATAATTTAAATAGATAAAAAATAAGCGGTAATAAACTGGTCAACAAAGAGTTCGGCAAAGGCAATTTTTAGCAACATTTTCAATTAGCTTTTTTAAAAGTTGACTTCTTTTGTGCGGTTTGCACCGTGCAAAGTATCATTTGTTCCAGATTAAATAAAAGTATAATTTTTTTTGAAAAAGTTTAAATACTCTTATTATATAGGGTGTAAAACAACGTAGTGCAAAAATTGCAAAATTTTGATGGTCTGCCATTTTGTTAAAACAACAATTTTCACTTCCCATTATGTATGGCAAATGAATTAATATCAATATCTCCAGACGTTTTCGCCACTTTTTTTATTAAGGCCGGAGTTAAGGCCCTTTGGCATGTTATACAGAGCGAAACAAGGTAAGTGTCAAAATCTTTGTGGCGATATTTTAAAAGCATCGCAATTTGGAAACATATGTTGATGAATAAAAAAGATTAAAGATTATCTGTGCATCTTCACGGCCTCCTCAGACGATATTGCTGATATGAGACAACAGTATACATTATAAACCTATTGAATTCTTGGCCTGGTTATACAAAGTGAAAACCTCACTTGTAGCAAATATGATCTGATGAAGAAAAATCTACAGAAAATGAGCTTTTAATCTACGCAAGATTCAAATCTTTTAATCTTTTTTATCCATCACCATGTGTTTCCAAATTGCGATGCTTTTAAAATATCGCCACCAAGATTTTGACACTTACCTTGTTTGGCTCTGTATAACATGCCAAAGTGCTTTAATAAAAAAAACTAGCGAAAACATCTGGAGATATTGATATTAACTTATTTACCATCCATAATGGGAAATGAAAAATGTTTTAACAAAATGGCAGACCATCAAAATTTTGCAATTTTTGCACTACTTTGTTTACACCCTATATAAGAGTATTTAAACTTTTTCAAAAAAATTTATTTTTTTATGTAATCTGGAGCAATTGATATTTTGCACGATGCAAACCGTACAAAAAAGTCAACTTTTAAAAAAAGTTACAGCTAATTGAAAATGGTGCTAAAAATTGCCTTTGCCAAACTTTTTGTTGACCAGTTTATTTCTTATACTGTTATAATAATAATTATTATTTTTATTAATAATGGAAATAAAAACCAAAGAGCTGTTTCAATAATGCGGCTACGTTAATTAATTAAAAACAAAGGAGTTAAGGGGTGGTTCAATATATACATGAATACTCTGTACATACTTATACCATATTTCCTTTTTTATATTTTATAATTTATGGTTTGTAACCTTATCCTGTAATTGGCCCCTGGCGTCTTGGATATTGTAATTAAATAAATAAATAAACACCCCCAATTTCGTTCGAATATCTTGATAATTCATGTTATAATTTAGGTTATATATAATTAAACATTAACTTGATCAGATCAGAGATAGTCCAAAAAACAATAATTCCTAATTTTGTGGAAATGTTCACTTTTTGCAATTCGTATTCAGAGGGATCTTGAAAGTAAGCATGTAAGGCTACTTTCGATTACTCTGTAAGCATTTATATTATCGAAGGTTGATTATGATTGCAGATTTATTAACAAAAATATTAACAGGGCTCGTTACTGCGTACGGTTAAGGGGTAAGGGACTCTTGTTAAATTCTAATTTTTTCGCAAATCGAATAACCTTTCAGTTTCAATTTCCAAAAGTATTTATAAAGAGTTCCCTGACGTCAGAGCGTTTAAGACCGGCCCTGAATATAGACAATAGGAAAACTAACGTTCCAAGATGTAACTTTGGTGTTCTTAAAATAAAGACAGACTCAACAGTTACCTTGGTGTTAGATTAAGTGAAATAATTGCGTTCCCTAGAAAATTTATAAACAAATAAAAATGTTAGTCATGCATTATTGTCGAGTTAACTTCTACCGTTTAAGCAAGTTGTAAATTTTTTATTGCTAGAGTATTGCACCTTCACAGTATTAGCAGTACTTAAAGCATAATCTCTGGTAAGATAAACAGTCCTGAGTTGGATATAAAATTGTATTGCCAGATTAAGTTTACGTTCGTCCTGAAATACATATAAATATTTTATATTACTGAAAAATACGGGTTCTCAGATGATAAGTAAAGGTTTTTTTTTTTAATAATAACAAAGAAGGTGACTTCGCCAAAATTAACCAACATTTTCTTTAGAAACGTGTTATGTTGTTCCATAAAACTTAAAAATTCAGGGTAATGTATAATAATAATAATAATAATAATAATAATAATAATAATAATAATAATAAATGTCTTTATTTCCCAGGAACAATAATTATAAATTGATAAATACACATCTACATAATACCATTAAATACATAGAACAAGACACAATGGGAAACGCAAGGGGAGTTCACTCAAGTGAGTGCTCTGCCACTTTACCCTTGTTACTAGTGGGATATTGATAGCGTGTCCAAAACATACTTTTGAAGTCACCTGTCATATGTATCATGCACAAAATACTCATCCTTGCTCCTCTAAAGTTGTTTTCTTTTACTGAGTCCTTAAACCGATTTTTTTTATATATTAAAAACAGGTTTATAAATTATAGAATTAAAATGGATTTTTCCTAGAGATGTGCTGAGCTTGTTCTGCAATTTTTTAGATGTTTAGATGTGGGACGCAAAAATTAAAAAAAATTAGAAAGCTTCGCGATTGTGTACTGAAAACAATGTCCACGGTTTACTCAAAAGAGGAAAAAGACCTAGATTCCACAATTCTGCTTTACGTTCCGGTAGATAAGCCTTCTTTTGTTCTACTTCTTGGTATCAATACAAATTTTAACATTATTTGATACAATGCGACCCATTTTGAATGGAAACACCCCTGTAAAAAATGTGTCTATCCGATTTTAATGGGACTTTTTTAAAAAAACCAGGAAAACTACTTTATGACAAAAATTTAGAGATTAATTTCAATTTTCATGGGTAAATCCAAAATTTCGGGAAAAAAAATTTGAAAAATGGTAGTTTTAGGAATAAAATTTGAGTTTCCAGAAATATACAGAGGTGGAGTCGAAAGTTAATAAGTGTTAAAGAAGCATCTTTTCAGTTTCTTACTTAAAACATTTTAACAAAGGAATAGGATTAACGTTAAATTGAAAGAATCCCTATTTGTATTAAATTACAAGTAAAATTAACTTGAATGCACTTCTCGACCATAAATAGAAGCAGAGGTATAGCAACGAATTTGATTCAAGAATAAACAAAAACACCCCAAAAAAGTTTATGTTTACATATTTTGCTCTTTTCTTCCCGGGGCATCTACGAATTGAAATAGACTACTTATATAAGGAGAAAAATATTCCACATTCATTAGTTGTATCATATATTAATTAATTGTATTAATTTAATATAACTGATGGTCGAGAGGCAAACGCACTTGAATTTCACTAAAAAGTTCCGGGTTCGATTCACAGTCGTAGCAGTAGAATTAACTGTAAGAAATTTCTATTACATATGGATATATGGTACTGGTACTGGTTTTATAGTAGTAATAATAATTGTATTTGCAAAAATTACCACATGTTTTGGATAGTAATTACTCAGCTCGCGGCTCTCAAATACTCAAATAATGATAATAATATCAAACGGTTCCAAAGAAATCATGATTATTATTCAACACGTTTGTTAACGATGTTCTATTTAACTTTTTAATTAATTAATGAATCAAATTGAAGTGTTGAAATTTTTTGTATGCGCATACATTAAAATATTTAGCAATTTCGTAATTTTTAACAAAGTTGAGAGATTTATAACATTATTATTGCGTGTAAAAAGAATTGTCTTAAAAAATGCGTAATTTTACAGAATTATATGGAATATCCGGTTACGATAATTTTATAATTAAAATTAACTAACTACATCATCTTCCAATATTGCCTTGGTTGTAGTCTCACTATTTCCAGGACCGTTTATTTTGTAAAAATTGTTCATAACTTTTTATTTCCTTTTGCCAAAAAAAATAGCGTTCATCTTTTAGTTAATACGTAATTACGTATTACATTAATTAATTAATTACATAGTTCAAATTTCAATATGATCGAACTTTCGCATTAAGCTATCGTGACGGAGGGACAGACGGGCGGACATTTTGGGCTTTGTTCATAATCCGATGACTAACATAATGGTGCAAAAATATTTAACCTACATCTGATATAAACGATTTTAGAAATTCGCTAATAAATTGCATGTAGTGTAATGAAAAGATCACGTAATCTCGAACTAGATTACCATCTCACTACAAATATTGCATGTTGTACAGAACTTCTAACATTATTTGTAGTACGTATATGTATGGCTATAACAGAAGATATTAAGAAATCACTGAAATACTTTGGATGGCATTGAATATTTGGATGCGAAAATTTTCCTACTCAGGTGATTAAAGAATGTTCTAAATTATATAACATTTATGTGGGTGTGTATGTATCATTTTAAAATAATGCATAAAATATGCCGTATATATAGATGTAAATTTACATATGTAAATTAAAACCCAGTTGTCGTCAATTGATGATTAGAAGACAATGCATGTCACTTTTTTTTAAACAGTCAAACTTCCCAATAATTATAATATTGGTACCAAAAAAATATATGAGTCAATGATAGTTTTTATAAAGAATAATAAATATATATTAACGTATAAAAAGCAACATATGATTCATTTAGGAAAATAATATATGTTTATCTCCTTTATTTATGTTATTGTTAATAATAGGTGACTTACATCTTTAATATATGTAGCAAGGCCAAGGTTACATTGCTTTATTCATCATTTCGTCTATGAATTATGTAATAATCGATTATTTTGAATTTTAAATATTTTCTGTCTGTAGCATTTTTAGTATTTGATTTAAAATGGTGCCATGAATTTTGTTATCTATAGTAAAAACAGTTAATGGCTCAGGTCCTCAGCTTTCGGGTAATATTTTGGTGCTTAGAAAAGTCGATTAAGATATAACTAATTGTGAAAGGCGCCAGACATAACCTGGCTGTTGTTGTTGACCTATTATTTATGAAAGTATTTTTAGAGAAAACATTTGTTTTCAAATATTTGAAAGAGCGTTTCTCCGTTGATTTTGAGCACTAAACAAAGGGGGCAAAATTTTGTATTTATTATTTTGGTTTAAAATGGCAAAGACTAATTTTCTCCTTTACTCACACGTAGGTATAGCTAGAAATTTTTTTTATAGCATTGAATGAAATTTGCCCAAGTCTGTGTATTTTACATTCACATATAAAATTTATTTCAGTTACATTTGAATGCTGGTCTAAAATATCGAATTTCTAAAATTATCTATTTTATTATGTGTTATTATTATTATTAATAATGTTTTAATATCCTGTTTCTGGGCATTGTCTGACCCTTTTAGAACACTCACGTGAGAGCATCAACAAATTAACCACAGTTTGTTGATATTCTACCTGAAGGGATATTTTTACTATATCACTATCAATTTTTAGAATGCAGTCAGTGACTCTGTCCATAATGAATAGCGAAATCTGTGGAATATATAGGTTGTAGAATAATCCTACTACAACTTGTTAACCTGTTGTTGCCCTTTATAAAGTGAAACATTTCATATTAAAGTATTCTAGCGGGCGCCTATACATCCAAGCTAATTAATAAATATTTAAGAATAGTAAATTAATATTAGATGTAAGAAATTCGAGGATAATTAACCTAATATTTGTCTATAGGGAGTTGTCTAACAAAATAAAATTATTTTCCAATTCCAATTATTTATGATATGCATATCTAGGTATATTATCAAAACAAAAAGAAATCAGAAGTCGCAGTAGACAAAAATAATTTATCTTATCCTAGGTACCATGGTAGATGATTTAAAAATTGAGTTGATTACATAAATATAAAGCCATTATTAGTCAATAATATCAAAAAGAAATAAATCAATAAAAATCTAATCTCCAAATTTTAAAAATTAATCAACCCAGGGAGATTTCAATGATACGTGAGACGACGAATTTATCTGTGCAGATGTTTATGAAATATTTATTTAATAAATACAGCAGTAACTGATTATATTACATATATTAACTACTGAACGTTCACGATGCGAATCAACCTAACTAATTAACTAATTAAATTGTTGAATTAAATTCGTCTCTAAAACAATTTACAAAAATGATAGAAAATAATAATTAGGAGCACTTTGATAATGCTTGATAATGCTATGCTTGAGTTGAATATCTGTGAAGTAGTTAAAAAAAGGACTTGTGTCAGAGCATTGATTAAGGAATGAATAAGATACGCGACTTCAATGGTAAAGTGCGAGGCCCTTTTTGGCAGCGAAATCTCGGCAAGTTGCGGGCATTCCTGTGATTTACGTAGTATGTTTTTGATAAACCTGTGTTGCGTCTGGTTTTATATAATTTATAATCTAGTGAAAACAAAAATTGAATGTTCAGATTGATTTTAGTTTAAAATTATGTGACGGTTAAAAGTCAAACAAACGTTGAGAAATAGCTGGCAGAGAGAACATACTACGTTAATAATTTTAAACTAAAATTAATCTGGACATTAAATTTTTATTACCACTAGATTATTAATGATATAAAACCAGACACGACACAGGTTTGTCAAAAGCATACTACGTAAATCACAGGAATGCCCGCAACTTGCCGAGATCTCGCTGCCAAAAAAGGCCTCGCACTTTACCATTGAAGTCGCGTATCTTATTCATTCCTTAATCAATGGTCAGAGTTAAATGTCATCCACAACAATTATTAGGTTTACCGGGTGTAAATGAAATTAGGCTCACCCCTATAACTTTTTTATTTTTTCAGATATCATTTTGAAATTTTGGCAGTTGCAATAACAAGTAAATTTGAATTAATGCATGTTAATAAAATGAGTCTAGCACTTCCGGTTTCATCGGAAATGATCGTAACATCTATTTTTTAAATGGAACACCCTGTATATTTTTACATTTTTGGATTCAGGGATTCATTCTGCATACGACGGTATCAACTTTGAGGAAGAAACATAACCTCAAACATTTTTTTAGGATAATTTATGTTGGCATCTAGGGAGCCATGACTGCTGAAAAACTTTTCTTTCTAAGTCATTGAGTATTGGAAAAATAAAATCAGGATATTAAGTGAGCTAACTTTGCTTTCATAGCCATTTAAACATCTCGGAAATGGTTTTTTCGATATAAGTATTTTTTTTTAAATGGCATCATTATACCTCATTATGCTATTTTAATAAAGATTTTCTTTACCTACATTTCGATACTAAACATTTCACCATTAGTTCATAAATAACTTACAAAAGATACTTTATGACCTTAGTTCAAATTTATTTTAGTAAGCTCTGACCAAGTTAAACATTTGATATAAAAATAATCGTGAATGCCTTGAAAAAAAAACAAATTTATTAAACTAAAATAAATTTGAACCAAGGTAAAGTATCTTTTGTAAGTTATTTATGAACTAATGGTGAAGTGTTTGTTATAGAAATGTAGGTAAAGAAAATCTCTATTAAACTAATAGAATGAGATATAATGGTTCCATTTAAAAAAAATTTCTTAAATCGAAAAAACCATTTCCGAGATGTTTAAATGGCTATAAAAGCAAAGTTAGCTCACTTAATATCACGATTTTATTTTTCCAATACTCAACGGCTCAGAAAGAAAAGTTTTTCAGCAGTCATGGCTCCATAGATGCCAACTTAAATTATCCTAAAAAAATGTTTGAGGTTATGTTTCTTCCTCGAAGTTGACACCATCGTATGCAGAATAAATCCCTGAATCCAAAAATGTAAAAATATACAGGGTTTCCATTTAAAAAACAGTTACGGTCATTTCCGGTGAAACCGGAAGTGTTAGAATTATTTTATTAACATACATTAATTCAAATTTACTTGTTATTGCAACTACCAAAATTTCAAAATGATATCTGAAAAAACAAAAAAGTTATAGGGGTGAGGCTAATTTCATTTACACCCGGTATAAAACATAAAGAGTCATATTAAAATAATGGGAAATGGCTCCAGATAAAAAATTTCGAATTTGTAATAAGTATGTTTTAGTTTTTAAAATACTGGTGAAATGTTTCACAATTGCTGAAAGTGAACAGATCTGAAAGTGTATAATATCCATTGCAGTAAAGACGTACATATATTACAAGGTATCTCCTTTCGGTATCTCCCCTGTATATAAAAACCCGTCCCATACACAAACCATCTCAATATGTATCTACATTATCAAGAGTAGAGTTTACGTCTTGTGGCGATATGCTCAGTAGAAGTAACGTTGGTGATCATACCACTACTCTTACTAAAGAATAAGCAACATCTCCATTAGCTTATAAATAGATCCATAAGTTAATAAAAAATTACAACATTTTTGTCTATTGTTAATTTTTGCAAGACTTTGGCCACCACGAAATTTGAATTTAAAATTTTAAGTTCAATAGAACAAAGGTCGTCGTCCTTATGCTGTATAGTGTATAGCTTAACCCCTGAAACTTTTTTTGATATTCGAGTTCCCAATTTTTACTTAAGTCGTGATTATTAAAAATATTTATCCGACTAAATCAAATAGGTACAATAATATAAGAATGAATGTGATGCATTCAGAACAAGATAAATCTTAATAACTGTTCGCTGAAAGCGTGTCAACGATTTACCACAAGATGAGAGGTCATTGTAACAGGCCATAGTTATTATTTATTTATAAAACAATGTCTTACTGTTCCCGTTTGAAATACTGCTTCTTTCACCTTGGGAAATTAATAAACGGGATATTCAGGCGAGTGCTGACGAGTGATGTAAGAATAATTAGAGGACTACAGATCCATTTTATTTGTAATGACCAATCTTCGTTGAAACTTTGTATTCAAGTTAATTGATTGTAAATATTTAATAGGATTAAAAAAATATATATATTTTAAGCAATTCTATCAGAGGAAATAAAAATTTTTCATTGAAAAAAGAACAAATCAAAGAAGAAATCAGTAGTTAGAGAAAGGAAGAAAGTTCTATCGACACATACTTACACAATAATATTAGTAGCAATGTATGTAATAAGTATGTATAGCACAGAAAGCTGAAAATTGTTTTGGAAACCAAAAGGACATTCCTTCTGTTGCAAAGAAACTGAAATTAGAAATCTCTAAATATTCCACGTGTTATCACCTGCGCATTTTTAAGACATTTATAAAAAAAGTATAGTTTAAAAATATTTAAAATCTGCCATTTTAAATTATGAAGTTCAAGTAACATGTTGCTTAGAGCAACTCTACATTTGGGTCATATTACCTTAAATGATCCACATACCTATACCATAGACTTTTTGGCTACGATAATGCTTATGTAATAAATTATAAATTAAATTTGTTTTGTTCAAGAGAGGAACTATTTAATCATTTATATCGTCATCATAATCATCATGATGACTTAAAAGGAATTCTAGAAATTAATCACCCTCACCATCAGACTCTAATAAATTAATGAACAGTTCCATTATAAGATCGCACATCACGTGTCTTACACAATTGTTCAATTCAACATTTTTTACCACTTGTCCAAGTCTTGTTTGTCTTTTAAACCAACTTTGTCAATATACAGACCATGTTCGCAAATGCCCGAAAAGAACTCTAACGGATTATATTGGTACAGTATCAATCTTAGTACTTGATGGCCATGTTCTTGGAGCAATTCATCTCTGGCATATCTTGGCTTTGATTTAGCAAAGTATCAGTTTTTTCAAAGCTTATTTTTAAAACAATTTTGGTTCATTGAAAATGACTTCGTGAACACGAACAATGAGCCATTTTGGACGACACCCCATCTTCTTCTGACAACTAAAATTTACTCATTTGCTGTATGGCCAATTTTTCACATTGTCATTTTGCCTCGATCGTTCCAGTTTCATTTGGCAAAGACCCACGTTTCATAAAAGTACACAAATTGATTCAGATGTTGACGTGTGATATTTCTTTGTACTTAGTTTCTGAAGCAGAATATTAATGGGCGTTGTCTTTATTAACAACCCTACATTATAAACAAGTTATGATGCATTGAGTTGTTAACAGAAAATGCTTATTATTTTCCTAGTAGTGGTACGAACAATACAACTCTGGCTGATCTATCTTCATGGAAATAGAAATCAAGTCTTGAAAATATCACGTCTCTGTTTGAGTGTGTGTGAATTTTCCGTGCTGTGAAATTAATTTAAAAGATATAAAATCGTAGTTGGCTTTCGGTCGCCTCACCTCCTAGATTTGAGCAGTGTCAAAAACTTAACCAGTGCGAAGCGAGCTGTTAAGTAGGGTTGTTAACAAAGAAATTTATTTTTTGTTTGAAGGAAAATCCTATATTCTAAAAATATGCCACAAGCCCTTATTCCCCCGACAAAGTCGATTACAAATTGATGGTCCTGTTTTTGGATGGCACACGTGGACGTAGGTATATGGTAGATACAAAACATTGACGATACAAAAACTGTCAATTTCAATTTAACTTTGTCATTGAAAACAATAAATTACGTCAAACCATATTTACTTCCACTGATAAACTATATCATGTTTTCATTGTTTTTTAAAAATAAATTATAGACATTCATTATTCGTAAAAACATATATTATAATATATGTATAATAAATGGTAAAAACGAGGGAACTGACGCTATTATAATAATAACTCCACATGTAATTACGACCCGCTTTATCCCGAAATGCTCTAGAGCCTTGTGTGGAAGGGGGGAAGGGGGGAAGGGGGGGGGGGGGGCTACACATTTACAGACAAGGGACAAACACCCAATGCATAGTGGAAAAATCCCTCTCACAGTATTTTCCACTGTCACGACCGGGATTCGAACCCGGAATTTTTGGGTGAGAGGCAGAGGCTACCTCTCGACCATCAGTCATATCAATAGTTCAATAAGGGCGAGTTGCTTTATTCACCGGTGGATCCATCAGATGTGTTTTATCTCTTTCTATCTCCGAGGTTAGAACGAGATAAAACACATCTGGTGAATCAACCGGTAAATAAAGCAACTCGCCCTAATACGTGCATTAAGACAAGTTGAGGGCTGATGCCGTTGGAATATGAACGAAAACAACAAACATTAGGCGTACATTGTGCAATGTGCATACAGACCAAGATAGCTGAAAATAACTAGGTATATAAAGGATGAGACGATCTATTAACGTAGTCACCCACCAAAATGGATATAAAACTCTGATGTCGATGACTGGCCATATGAAAATTGGCTGATAAACCATACTTATTTATAAAGTGGCGATGACTCTAAAAAATGATCGGAAATGCCTACTTTCTAGCGATTTCAAAGGAAGACTTGCTGAATTTTTTACTTATTCTTGTTAATATTAGGAACCTACAATCTATTCATTGTTTTGTAAGAGATCATATTGCAAATTTTCTTAAACTAATTGGCTGGATACAAATTATAATTTAATTTGACGTCAATGAAATGAACAAATTTACGACATGAAAGACTATAAAACTATTTTAGTCCAATATGGAGTGATTGCATTCAAGGTTAATGATTTAATTCGCCAGAAAAACATAAAAGCAGTTTTCAAAATTCAATTATCCTCTTGATTAATTAAAGCACAATAATAAAATTAAGTACCCTTCTAAAAAATACACTCATTGTTTTAAAATGATTCAAATCTATTAGTGATAATAAAGTATGTGGCTGTAATTAGTTAGATCCATAGAACATTTAAATTTCAATACAAACGTTCTAATCTGTAACTAATGTTGTCATGGTGATTTTTAATCCATGTAGTTAACCTTTGTTAACCTTCACCTGAAACTTAAGTTCTTTCCGTACCTCCGCTCTACGGTAGTAAATTGAAATTGCGTTTAAAGGATATTGAATGGTTGATTATATAACTTTACTCAACTAACTACCTACTTCACACAATATGTCATTTTTTTTACCTTAAACAAACGTAAATATTGTTAAACATACCAAGTGACATAGAAAATAAATACACACAATTGTTACAATATTTTAGTGATTTTTGCCAAACAATTGGGATTATTCAATTATAACAATTAATTAAATTTTAATTATAATTAGACAATGATAATCAATCTCAAAATTCTTTAACTCGCGAGGCTTTGATTTAGTTGGTCGATGCCTTTTTGGTGTTCTATTTTATTCCAAACTTGGTAAAGTATAGTACATAATTCGAGTTGTAAAGCAATTACGCACTCATGGAATTGCCACACTCGCCGCTACGCGGCATCGTGCGCAATTTTTCCATTCGTGCGTAATATGCTATTTACAACTCTCATTACGTAATATACTTTTTCCGCCTCTGTAAATTGGCACTATGCTCGATCTGTTCGAAACATAGAGCTCGACTCCGCCCCATTAATTTTATGGCAGCGCAGAACGGTGTACGCAATAGTCAGTTTTACACGATAGAATTAATGAAAGCTGTGATAGCTTCAACAAAATTTGTTTATTATACGTGTTACATTGTATACTGCAGCGATGCTATATTTTTATAATGTTTATTCCCATTAAAATTTTTATTATACATTTGCAATTTTGGACTTTTAAAAATAATACTTATTGCCGCGAAAATTTAAACGACGTTTTTTTTATTAAGTCCGCACTGCGCAAACTCACGATACTTTGTTTATTTCGCCGTCTAGACGTAACGAAACGACCAGTCGCCGATTGCTGGCTGGTTTGTTTACGTTTGTATTCGTTTTTAGGTTAGGTGCTTTTGCGAGTAATTTCCACATACTTTAAAAGAACGTATGTGGTTATTTCAGGCAAAAAAGTTTAGTTTGTGATTTACTGTAAGGCCCTCCGCACATTAAGCTACTACAAACTAGTTACAAAGTATGAATCGCACACGACGCTACTTTATAAAATCAAGTCACTTCTCGATTGTTGCGGCTTTGTTACATTGTGTTTAAATAATTATTCTATTACTGTGATTAAAGCTATTCGCGAAAATCAAACAGTTGAATAACTCAGTGATTTACCTTAGATACAAACAAATTCACGTGTAGTGAAAAGTTCAATTGGTCATCGTTGACATTTTTGCCCATCATATCCTTTGTTATCGTTTTCACATATCAATGAATTTTGTAGCTTCCCCGAGTTATTCATCTGTTTGATTTTTGCGAATTGTTGTTATCGTGTTAAAAAATGTCTAGTGATAGTAGTGCTTCAAGTGATGAAGGTATTATCCTTTATTTTATTAATCGTATAAGAAAGTTATGAGAGATATCAATATAATATAATAATATAATATATGCTTTATTCATCATTTCATAACCTGTGTAAATATGAACATGACAGTTGACAGTGCAGGCCGGATCCGCATTTATTCGCGTTTTTCGTAAGTTTAGCGTTTATGCGTTTTGCCACAATCCATAACATAAGCTGACTGCTGATTGGTCTGTTGCAAAATACGTAAAAGTTTAATGTGTGACGCAAGTTCTTGTAGAGGCGGCCTTTCAGTCAAATCTAGAAGTTGCATTGTAATTTGGGTTCTATAAATACGACCAATAGAGAAATTCCATTCAAATTTAGCGGACATTTTTGGGGCGGAGTGTAATTCTATCTTTTGGACAGACAGAGTATAATAATTCATGATTTCCAAAATAGAATCGGGGATCATCATTTAGCACAATTCCAATATGCTTCGTTCTACTGTGTAAGTTCTTGGTACCAACCATTCAAGCTTACCTACTTGGTCGAAGGCTAATGTACTTCTTCTTTGATAAGTGAACCCATTGGCTTGTTGACCCATAGCAATTAACCATTAATCTCAACTTTTGTATTGATACGGAAGGAACCACCCCTAAGAAGTATTGTTCACAATCTGGAGCTTCCTGAATAGCTACCTTTATGCTTCTATTCTTTATTTTATCAGCATTCCTCGACTCTAAGCCTTTCAAACTTATTTCACTGCATTCAAAATTCATATGCTCCAAGACAGTTTTTGATTTCATGGTGATAGCTCAGCAAGAGTTGCGTCGCCCGTACCACTATGAGCAACTTATCCCCACCCCATTATTTTATCTTATTACTTATTTGACTTTGTTAAAAAGTTTCACAAGGTTATTTTGTCTTTTTTGATGAACATTTAAAATAAAAAGTTAGTAAATATTCTACTTAAAAATAATCGTTTATCGTAATTGAATTGACATTATAACTTATTTTAACCTAGATCTAGACAGCAACAAAAATTAGAAAACCAAGGTCCCAAAAATGTATTTTGCTATTCTTGTATCGACCCGTGCAATTGACCCTAGATATAACATTGTCAACATATTAATAATGTAAATATCAATTTTATGGTCACTTACCTCTAGTTAAATTTTGTGTCGAAAATAATTATAATTATTAAGTATTTTTAATTTCAAATTTAATAGATTTGTAGCTCATACTTATGTTCTTATAGGTACGGAATATAATATCAATTCGGTCATTTTCTATTCCGCTGCACTATAGATTCAGTAGCACAGAGTGCGGCGACCATCCTTGGTCATACTACAGCCACAATAGATTCTCAGCTCCATCACTAGTAATGATTGTGGGTAATGGATGTGTGTCTCCACTTTCAAATATGTAACTCCTTCCGGAACAACTTTAATTTTAGATTTGGACACAACCCTATTTTTCTCATAAAATAATCAGTAGCACCACCGTTTTGTAAAAAAAATTATTGATTTCCAAAAATTAAAACCATGAAATAATGGAAACTTATAAAATATTTTGAATGTTTCTTAACCTATGCCTCGACCTATACGCATAAACTTAGGGAACGATAGCATATAATAATAAATAAATACACCACATGTAATTACGACCCCCTTTATCCCAGAAGGCTGAGCCTTGTGCGGGAGGGGGCTACACATTTAAAGACAAGGGACACACATCCAATATCCGTGTATAATGGAAAAATCCCTCTCACATTATTTTCCATTGCCACGACCGGGATTTGAACCCGGGACTTTTGGGTGAGAGGCAGGTACTCTACCATCTCGACCATCAGTCATATAAATATGATGAATATAATGTCTAATTATGAAAAAAATTGTAGTAGAAGTAGTCAAGACTGCCCGAGAGAG
Organism: Rhagium mordax; assembly: GCA_963680705.1. Classification (NCBI taxonomy): domain Eukaryota; kingdom Metazoa; phylum Arthropoda; class Insecta; order Coleoptera; family Cerambycidae; genus Rhagium; species Rhagium mordax. The sequence goes on from OY796658.1 coordinate 61,916,803, forward strand.
GGTTACATATTTGAAAAATGAAGACCTACATTCATTAATCACCGATATTGTCGATATCGGAGCTGGGAATCAAACCCAGTCCTTCGATAGAGTCATGACGATGCTCGCCATGACACGAGTTGATAGCGCATAGGGCTAAAGGTTTTGTCTGATTTCTCTAATAATATGTATTTTACGGATTGTGTGTGATTTTTTTTTGCCTTGATCTATGGGACATCAATTTTTCAGTGTAAAAGTTTTGGCTTAATGTTAAATAATAATATATTTGTTGCACAAAATTCTATCTAAAACGATTCACCTATTAAATTTATGCAAAATATACATATTTTTACGTTGGATGGGTAATTATTATAATACTATACATAAAACTACTCGTTGCAAGACAATTACTATTACATAAGTACATATATTTATTAAATTTTAAACAAGTTTCGCACTTTAATTGTATAATTGAATAGAATATGTGTCATGAAAACTTTTGCCTTCATAATTTTTAATTGAGACTAATTATAATTATTTGTTGAATGCAATATTAGATTAGATTAATATTATTTCCTATTATTTTGTTCTAATTAAGTATCTACAAACTACAATATCAGTCTCCCACGTTAAGATTTGTTTTTTTGACAAATTTTGTTTTTGCGTTTGGGTAAATAATTGTTGGCACAAATAAATCTCAGTGTTGCTCGACCTCTTGAATTTGCGATTTTTATTCCAATAATTATATCAATAAAATTCCTATATAAAGAATTAGCTACTTATACGAGCTATAAGTTTTGTTAGGAATTCTTTATAACTCTTAGCACCTGGTCTATGAAACACAATAAAGTATGAATTAGATTTACTAGTGCATGAGGATTAAATAATTTAAAAAAATTTAAACTGTGTATAATTTTTGATTACATAGATTGCCAGCAAATAATAAACTTTACAGAAGAGTATGTAACTGTCAATAAATTGACCGAATTTGAAGGTGAATAAACTAATATTTAATAGTGACAATTTAAATTTGTTCTTATAATGCAATGTTTATAAACCATGAAATAGCTGCAAAATTTTGATTGAAAATTTTTTCAAAACAAGCCTTTAAATGTAATTCTTATTATTTTCTAACTGGCTTTTATTAACTTAATTTCTTCTGCTAAAATTTTATTAATGAAGTAGAAGAGAATATTTTAGTATTTTTACCTATTCGGCTCAGGAAAGAAAATATTCTAGCATGATACATTTTTATTGTTAATACCTTATCATTAAAATATGTTTAATTTATTGTATTTTGTTGCAGTGACTTTAACCTCTTCGGTAATCCAGATCCATTCTCTCAAACATGGGGATGGGAAACTCCACATTATCAATCCAGAAGTGGAGTCCAGTCCGTCGCTGCTGGCGATCCTGCCACTTCTAGTTCTGACCAGAAACCTGTTTTTCAGCCAAAACCTCAGGACGCGACTACTACTAAGGGTCCAGCAATAAATCCTGTTATACCTGGAGGAGTTATTGATGTCGACGCTGCCGCTTTTCCCCCTCTAACGAGTCCTTTTGGACCTGAATTTGACTTTTCCACATCATTTGGAATAAACACAAAACCGTTTGGTATTGGGGATATTTTTGGAGGTTTTGGAACCTCACAGTGGTGGAAAGGGTAAGTAACTTTTGTATCATATGTAATATTAAGATCAGGAAATATTAATAATATTTAAAGAAATTCAACTAATGTCATAGATTCCACTAAAATATTTTTTTATTGATAATATTTCTGCATTACCAAATGCATAGGGGACAATTGTGCTCTATCTACATGGTAATAATTCAAAACCAATCAGATTTGGCCATAAAATATTTGTGTAATGACCAATGAATTCATATTCGGATTGTGTATAATTCAATATTGAAGTTAAAGTTTCGGCCCTAAAAGATATGTTTATTATTATGTCTAGGTTATATAACCATAGTACTTTGCAGGTTCTTGGACAACTTGTCTTGTTATATTGGGCATATTGAATTGTTTTTCTGTTATTTGGCACTTTTACGTCTTTAACAAGAAAATTAAACGGGACCTACCTAAATCTATTTTAATAATGGTAATAATAAAAACTCAAATAAAACTGCTAAAAGCAGAGTACCATCACCAAGCAAGTAAACAAAAAGGTTTTAAGAAGAATTAAAAAATTAGTCGCTTTCCAGACTGAAGAGACTCGGTATTTAAAAAAATGTAACTTACCTTGATGAGCATTTTCTTAAATTTAAAATTTGTAGCAATTTTGTAAAATTTTTAATGTGAACATTAGAATCCTATTTTAAGATACGTAAAAAAGTCCGAAAATAAATATTACAGATAATTGCATGCATGTTCCCAAAATTATGTCAGAAAAACAATTCCGGAGATATGAAACAAACTTGTTTCTTTTTTTAAATCACACAGTATTTTTGTTTTAATGGAACGCATTTTTCTATTTTTGAATTATAATTTTTTTGTTTGGTTGGCTTGGATTTTTGGTTATTGATGTAATGGCATTGCCGAGTTATTCGAAATAATTTGAACGATTTGATTGGGATAAGATTTCTAATGTTCGCGTACCACCTGGTACATCTTACAACAACTATAATGTTACCTTCTATAGTTTTCATGAGATTAATTAATACTTTATCTTTTTAAATTTTTCTGTTTTTTACTTAAGTGAAAACAATGTGTGTTTCCATCAGTACTGCTTTTCCTTATTTTTACTTCACATTTAATACAGGTTACCCACAATTTATGTTTATTTTTCATTTAACTCAAATTACATTTATTATTTTACATAATATAAATTATATTATGTTCACACATTTTGACAATATATTTCATTTTTTTCTCCTATTTTTTAATTCTGTCTTTTTTGTGAATATAATAATATCAGAAAGTAAAAGACAGAAGACAGAAAATTTACATATTTTACCGTTACGAGAAAAATATGGTTTGTTGGCTTAGAAAGTTGGACGTTTTATTTTCCTGGGGACGAAAGTTAATAAGAAAGTGATATCAATCAAAATTAATTTTACTGATTTATTTTGTTTATTTCGTAATTGATCAGGTTATACTTTATTTTCTGATAATTTGTGAATTTCAACGTGTAATAATGTTTTATAATTTACTAAATGTTTACTCTAGATTTATGGAATAATAATAAGAAAACACTCGCCATAGAAACAGTTAAACAACTAACAAAGCGGAATGTAACATTACTAAATAACGGAAACTACTCAGTTGCACAATTTTGCTTTGTATCGTACGTGTGAAAAATGTAGGTTTATTGTGCAAAGACTGATTGAGCACTTGGTAATTATTTAAAAATATATCATGTTTACGTAATGTGTAAACTATAGATTTGCAAATTATTATACAGAATGCTGCTGATAAGCTATAAGCTGCTGACAGTTTAATGAAAAAATAAAAATAAATTTAAAGAGGGCATTCATAAAGACAAGAAGATAAAATATGATATATACAATTTAATTTTGAATTAAAATAATTAGTACCTATACGTTATTATTACGTTACGTTTTACGTTACTATTACGTTATTATTTTGTAACCAGAAAATTACAGTTTTGTCGTCATTACTGGATGGAAGTTTATTTTATAAGTTATTATGGGATTAACCGTTTTCGAGAAATATTTATTTAAAACTGTTATTGTTATTATGGAAATTTCAAAAATACTGTTTCTATGAAAAGTTTCAATGTTGCTGCATTGAGTAAAAAATAACCGAAACCTATATTTATTCCTTTACTCACTAATTGCTGTTAATAATTGAAATTGACGAAATCAATTTTTGTCTCCCACTTTTGACGCCACATTCAGAGTGCTACTGCGTTCTAGCCATTGAAATTGATCGCAGACGGAACCAGTCTAGATGAGAAATAAAAAATTGGGAGCTCATTCGTCTATCGTATTTGTAGAAATTCGAGTCATTCTAAATGACCTAAAAATTGCAAACACACCGAGAAAACGTCCAAATTGAAACCTTTCTGGACTCGTAAGTCGGGATTTGACGATGCTTTCCTCTACAAAAAATGTATGTACAGTTTGTTACCCTATCTTGTTTAGTTTTCGCATTCTTTGTTTATTTTATACCTATAATAATTTCTCTGTTTAACTCTTTCAAAATTTGACCATCTTTGATAATAATGAGAGAAAGCAACAAGTTTATATTCGGAGCAGTTCTTTGCAATTCGGCCAACAGAGGAATATCTCATGTTTGTTTATATTCGTAAACATCAACAATGTTTTTGGTCGATAATTTACTTGAGAAATTTTCAATTTTCCGGCGTTTCTGTAAAGAGAAGAGCAGAAGTTAACAAATTTTATACTACATTAGCTAAAGAAACTTTTTTATTCATAATTTATAAAAGCATCGCAATTATGCATTATGAGCAATTAAATAGGTAGATAATGATGCTGTAAATTATGCAACGTCATTAATGCCCATTTATGATGATTATCATTTATAGAAAGCCGCATGATGGCAGAGAATATAGATTAGACAGTGGCTGTTCCTCGTTCTTCTAGAACCTCATTAATATTATAAATGATTTCAAGTGACTCATCCGCCGGTAGCAACAAAATAGTTGTTGTGCGTTATTTATGTAGCAAAGCTGATTGTTTACATACAGTGGCGTACCAAAGTAAAAATAATACTTTTGGTTATTTATTACTTATTTAACATCGGATTATTTTTGTTACTAACAATTTAACGATGCCAACACAAAGTTATCGCTGTTTGTGTAAGCAGTGACACCCCTAACCTATAAATTTTGCCGGTATTCCACAACACGTGATCTTATAGAATTTATAGTATAATATCTATTGCATTTGATTGAATTCGCGCGATATTTTGATTTTTATAATCAAAAGTATTTTTTTAAACAAAAGTGTTTGACGTCTTATAATAAAAATGAATAGGAACCATAAGAACTTTTGAACTTATTTAATTGTATTTCAGGGAATTATCTACTGTTCAATTACTAGGCACAAAGTATTAATATTGAAGTTAGTCCAAAAAAATATTCATTTTTGTATACTTGGATTTAAATTTGTAGTTCCTCCCACATAAGGAATGCAGGAGATTGCTTTACGTACCTAAGAGGTGTAATGGTAATATTAATGTTGATATTAGTTATTAGACGGACAAAAATATAACAAGACCCTCCAACTGATCGACTGATAGACAGGCAATATTATTGCGATAAAATCTTTTAGGTGTAGAAGTCTCAGGTGTAGAAGCCTCAGCACGGTTATACTAACTACTGCGAGATCAACAAAAAACAACAAATACCAGTTTTCGAACTCATGTATTGATTAGATTACTACTGTTGTTTTTATTGTTATGTAAGATCAAAATGATCAAATGTTAAAGTAAGAAAAGAAATACGGAAATAATGTTCAATAACGAATATATTATTTGTGTTCATTTAATAACGCAAACTTTAAACAAGTGATAACAATTACTTGGAATGCTGCCCTTCTTTTGCAGATTTACTCGGTTTCTCAAATTGAAGTAAAATTTATCTCGATTTCTTCAGAAATTGTATACCTATCACAGTTCTTCAAGATTTTGTTGTTTGCTTCAATCAATCTCATAAATCTGATTTGACACTGAGATATCGGGAGAACAAAATGGTTATAAATTTTGTTTCATTGCTATATATTCGTAAAAAGTATTTTGGTAATATTTGATGTTGATGCAAACTAGTTCTGTAGTTAAGTAAATTAACATTACATATTCATTATTTAATAAGTAGGTAGGTATTATAAGACAAATTCGTCTGTTGGCTCGTTCTCCATCTTGTCTCTAATATTGTCATCCAAAATTTTTCTTCGATAGTAGATAGGTACCTAATTTTTGGAAATTCTTTGTTCTCTCAGAGGTGGTTTTAAAATTCGCAGTAAAGTCATGAAAACGCGCTCGTAACAATCACCATTTTCAATTTTGGACTGATTTTTTCAAGTATAATTCTATTAAAAATGTTCTTTGTTCCAAAGAAAGTATTTTAAACTAAAAACAACTTTGATGACCTGACATTTCAATATGATGTTACTTAGAAGTTATAATCTATTCAAGGATATGTGCAATGTGCATTGTGCATTAGAAAATTCATAAATGCGCTTACTCGTGTTTTTTTGTACTAGCATCAAATAATAGATTTAGGTAACCTAATATTCAAAGACACAAAGTTAAGTTGTTTCTGCTCTGATATATTTCACATACACGTCACTGTATTCGCGTTCTAGAAAGTACTATGTATTATATGATAAAACCGTGTTAAGTTCAAAATGTAGGAACTTGACCTCATAATTATATATGATTTATTTTTTATTTGTTTATCTATATTTTGTTTTAGTTGAATTAGAAAGCTATTAATTATAACTTAAAATAAAATCATGTTTATATATTAACGAAAAAAATATTAAAACGACTGTATAATTTTAATTATAGATATTTATCTAAAAAGATATATTCGATATTTAGCCATCACTGTGAATTTCTTACACTTTTACCAACAACAGACAATTGTTTCGACCTGTTAGGTCTCATCAGTGTTGTGCATGTTTGGTACGGGTATATCAGCTGGGGCAATGTAATCCTTAAGAAATACCTATATTATAGATATTAACAATTAGAAGGTTGGAATACATTTTTGCGGTTTCGTCTAGACAAGATTTATTTCAGTTACGTTAATTTTTCGGGTAATACATATGTTGTGTTGAACGTTAACTTCATTATTATTGGAGCTGCAAAGTGGGTTAAATTAGCAAGTTTGTGGAAATGTTTCTGCTGATTAAAACCATGAAAACACAAAAGCACAAAAATAACATTTTTTTTTAATGAAACCTGTATATTTTTACAAAACATGTTATGTACCTATAGTAAAAAAGTTTTGCAAAATAATTGATTATATATTTCTCATTATTACTTTTTTATATTTAAGTAAACAGTTTTTTACTTAGGATTAAATTTTATTTTGAAGTATGTTATTATACAAATATAAATATACAGAATGCGAAAGTCCTCATCTTGATATAGGACCTAAATTTGCTGCTTAGTTTTGTTTAGGACGGACATGTACGAGCAGTAAAGCACTTGTTTCTAGGCAGCGGCACATCACGTCGTATATATTTTGAGGTTGGCTATGTCAAGATGTATGTAGTTTCATAATTCAGTATTAGAATTTAAAAATAACGTACACAGGGTGAATATTTTCATAGGAGCCCTAAAAATAAAAATTAGTTGAGCCGGCCCTGGAATTTTCTGTCTTTGATTATCCATGGTCAAGATTTTTTTGTAAAGTTAGAAATAGAAATGTTGGGGTCCGGCAGACCCCATTCCAGTGGACCGATTTTGCTCATCAACGAACTCAATCTTTTCCTTGACCTCTAGAACGTGTGTACCAAATTTGAAAGCTTTATTTCAAAAAAAGAAAATTTTTGTTTATCGTCATAATTCGCCGAGAATAGTCCAGAAATGCAATAAAAATTTTCAAAATTTTTTCACAGTACATCAATAAACAGAACATTAATAAACCTGTCGTTATTAGGAAAGCCGTAGGAAATTTTACGACAAAGAAAATGTAGGGAGGCAGAAGGCTTTCATTTTGAAAATAAGTTATAAGGTTTTATGTTCTGTGAATTTGTTGTTTATAATGTTCTGTTTATTGATGTATTGTGATAAAAAATAAATAATTTCGTTAATTTTTAAATGTAGTTCCACAATTTATTATCAGAATTTGAGAAAAATGTATACAGACTGATTTTTCACAAAAACCTCAGAAATAAAAATTACATAATCTGATGTTGAAATTATTTATTTTTGATTATTTATTTCATATTAACCATGCATGAAATTACAAAATTTTGGATAACAAATATTTTAGTTTGAATAAGAGAGGAAAATGTAATTTTATAAATTTATTTTGTGCAGACCTTCGATTTTGGCGAAAATTGATCCGATCGTTTATTTAAAATTCGCCCAAAGTGTGGCAAAACAACAAAATACATGTTTTCGGTCACTTTTGTATGTAGTTTCATAATTCAGTATTAGAATTTAAAAATAACGTACACAGGGTGAATATTTTCATAGGAGCCCTAAAAATAAAAATTAGTTGAGCCGGCCCTGAAATTTTCTGTCTTTGATTATGCATGTAAATGGACAATTAATAGTATACTATATACCCACAATACGAGCTGATTCTAGTGATTAGTTTAAAAGATATTACCTTAAGAAGTATTGGGCAAAACTCATAAATCACCCTGTAGATCAATAAAAAAAAGGCTCAGGCTTTTTTTAATAGTCATTTCTAGTTCACCTAAGTGAACTCTATCTACCATAACATTTTGTCCCTTTCCTCATGAATCACCCTGTATAGCCTATATGATGCTGATATATGTTAGTTTTTCGCACAGAAATTCGTTTTCGTCTCAGGTAAATTATCAATAATAATTGACAGAGAAGACATAATAACGTCACTGGCTAGAAAAAAGATATTTGGAGAAATGACTTGTAGAAAATAAATAAACTGTTACCTTTAACCGTTATATAGTTTTTGGAAAAAATAACTTGTTTCTTTGGTGACTGCAATTTTAGGTTTAGAAGTTGCCGATTTGCTTTTTAATGTGCAATATAAACATGATTTTGATAGAACATAATAAGCAGGATCGTTATTCTCGAAACGAACAAATTGATATGATATTAATATACGGGGAATGTTACAAAAATGCTATTAATGCAAGTGAGTTGTACGCTGTCCGTTTTTCTTTAAGGTGGAATCCACCAAAAACTTATCTTAGAAAATTGCAAATAATAGTAAGAAAAGAACCAGATAATCAAAACAACGAGTTTATCGTCAATGATGAGGCAGAAATTAACGTATTGGTATGTTTAATTTTCTCCATTGACCTCACTGCAAGAATTAGAAAACGAATGCAACGTGAACAAGGCAAGTGTCAAAAAGATATTTAAAAAAAACCCGTAAATATCTCTCTTATACAATAACCCGCAGTCAACTACGGACACAGCGTTGGGTTTAGATACGAAATAAATGGACAACCGACTTGCACTGCAATCTTAGCTAGGGATAGACTAGCGAGAAATCTCGCGCGAGTTTTGTCGGACAGTGCTGTCAGTGTCACAAGTGTAAACATCGTTGTGAGTCAACTTTTTAGAACGTTCGCAATGATGTGACAGCACTGTAAATCCCTAGCTTAAAATAATCATTACTTATAATAGGTATATCCTAGCACACTGCTACGAATCGGTAACGAAACTAAGTGCGGACCTGAACTGTCACGAAACTCCGCCTTGGCGCGTGTTAACAATCATCTTTCTCGCTTTAATGCATGCGGTAGAAAAGGCAGGAGATAGACGTTTACTTCCTTCTGATCGCTCCCCGTCCCTCACCTTCCGTCACTATACCACCGACTTCTATACCGAGTAGGAAAAACTATGTTTTCCAATAAATGCACGGTACTTATTACATGAAAGTAAGAACTTTACAAATAATAAATATCTTTCAGTTTTAGACAAAGCAAAGTGGTGCATGCTGGATATCGTTAGATTGGTAATAAATTTGCTATTTAGTGGCATTTTGGAGCTTAAGGTGCGATTAAAAAAAAATTACTTTTTCATAAAAGACACATTTGGCAAATTTTATTATTTTATGAGGCATGTTATTGATTTAATTGATGAAATTGCTATTATTATGAGTTACTAGAGTCAACTGGAACAATTTTTTTCTCAATCAAGGCCTTCTACGGTAAAAAATAAATTTGAAAAAATAAAAAATCCTTGAGAAGAGTATAAATTTGGCAACACTGTTCTATGTAATTTGAGTTGTAGATTCCGAAAAACATAAAACATACTGGATGATGCATTTAAAAAATCAAAGTTAAACGCACTACCGGTGAAATCGGAAGTCGGCTATTTCGACTATATCTGCATGACGCATGTCCATTCGAAATTAGTTCTAATATCCTTGTACCCAATTTCGTCTAAATTGGTTCGTAATTGAAAGAGATATAAGCATGGCCCTAGTCTCCTGGCCACCCGCTGTAATATAGAAGAGAGTATACAGGCTATAAGTTTAATATCTTATAAAATATAAAATTAAATATTTTGTAATCGTTACAGATCGTGCAATAAAATACGACCATTACTTACCATTAATTTATTCATTTTATTTTATTATACATGATATTTAACATTAAATAGAAAAATAAAATTTTGGATAGACAATATCCAGATAAATATTCATATTATGCCCTTTGTGTACGAATAAAATTGCATTGAGTTTTAGGTTTAGCTCATAATAAGAAATTTGAGAGTTCAAATTATGTGGCCGTTTTCATTTAAATAAGTACTTTGTTTAATAAAAAACTTTGTCATTTAAAATAACTAAAATTTAATCCAGCTAACGCGAAATTGGTAGTCACTTACGATATTGAGGAAGAATAGCAGAATATTTAATGTCAGTTCTCTTGAACTTGAAAATTATAGATTTATTTGCTTAATAAATAATAAATATAAATAATAAATTTATAACTAGAACTCAGATATCAGGTTGTTACTCCTAAGGACGAATTTTACATACAACATGAAGAGTTGGGTTTTTTTTTTTTAGTATATAAAACCGAAAATATGTGTCGAAACAGTTTTGTATTAACTAATTTTACGACACTCTTTAATAGAGAGCAAAGGCACAATCGTCTATCATATACAATGTAATGCCATTCACTCTTTTTTTCGTATGGGTATCCGTATAAAACATCAGAAAATAATAAATAATTTCATTTATATGATAAAAAATGATAATGGAATTTCCCATCAAATTAAAAGTAATAATTAAATAAACACCATAATCAAGTTAAGTTGGTAATACGTTAAATTGTGTAAAAAATTGCACCGTGTAAAAAACCCCAGTATCGGCAATATTTTGCACAATTTATTACGTCGGCGTCGCGTCGCGTCGTCTAAAAGTAATAACATGTCCTAAATCCAAAACGCCGTTAAATAGCATCATCATATTGACAGGCTATGAATGCTTTTGACATTGTCTTGATAATAATGGTCAGCAATTTTAACGTCCATATTTTTAATTTTATCAAATTTAATGATTGGAAGACAGAAATATACTGTACTTAGTACAACATTGTTGCAGTATGTAATGTTTTGGTTTATTTTGTAAGTCTCGAGCTACGTAGCTAGCATTTGTCGATATTTCCTACCGCAGGAAAAAACTTCTAGCGCCAGGTCTTCTGATTTTTTTATGTTAGATTCAGGAATAAAAATGATCGTTTTTGCTTTTTATTCACAAGCCGGTTTTTTGAAAAATAGGAGCAATGATCGATTGTGTTATAATATGTCTTCCGTTTTGGTGTACGTTTCTTGCGTTACTTCATCGTCAATCCGCTACGACATGCGTGTTTTTACACTACATAACTAAAAATTACTCTCGGAATTACCCACTATTTTAGCAATCTTTCTTCCGCTTTAATTAATATTAATGATTTTATAGCTATTTTTTACCAAGATATGAAAACGTGCATTTAAGAAATGTACGAACTATTATACGTTTTACAATATTTTTGGTGTAAAAATATTTCACACAATTTTGTCGAAAATCTTCTGACAGAGACCAGTAGCCGTTATTGACTCCTCAAAATATCAAGTTATTTTAGTTCCACAATAAGAAAGTTATTGAGAATATAAATCACTTTTTTGAAGCAATAGTTTATTACCTATTAGGAAACTTTAAGTAGCTTAACATGTTTTTATATGACCGTGAACATGATCTAGACAAAATGTTCTTTAGGGAACGAAAATTTACCGTACGATGATTTGTAGTTTTGACTCACTGTTTGTTATTATAATATAATACACGATGCCTATTCGTTTTTAACACCTCAAAATAACGTTAATTAGCACTATTTCATAGTTCACTGAACTTATCATAGTATATATGAAGAAAGCAAGACATTTGCACTAGTGCATATCATATTTTGTATCTATTGTCATTGTACAAGTAGCGCATACAAAAGCAAACTAATAGTTAATTAGGGGAAATTAAAGTTCTAGCACTACTTTATTGTTTTAGAAGTTATACTATAAAGCTTCTTAATAAATATGTAGTAGAAAGTTAGAAAATTTAATACATAGGTAGCGAATTTATTAGCGTAAAATTTAAGTATATATGATTCAATATACACACATTATCTTAAACAGAATGGTGTACTATTAATACTTTAAAACATATTATATTGTAATTTTTCTTTTTCATTTTCGTGTTCAAAGTGCGAGCCAAAAATATATTATCTGTTACTTGTGTAATCATTTTCATTGTAGGTGTGATGATTATCAAAAAATAATTTTTAAAAAGCGAAGCGAATATATTAAATACTTTACATATACTGTTATATATTGTGATCTCCAAATTTGATTAAATCAAGAAAAGAGGCTTTACTGCACCCTGATAGTTACAATTTTGCAATTTATTATACAATATAATATAATGTTACACACAAGATCAACAACTGGATGGAATAGAATGGCGTCACACTGTTGGATAAAAAACATTAGTTAATAGTAATAGTTAATTCTACAGCATCAAATATATTAGACCTAATTTTTAATAATATTAAGTTGGCATAAGTCAGTGTTGTTGTTAACGTCAATAAAAACAGTTACTCTAATTAATTAAATTTATTCTAATATTGCAAAATTCAATAACTAGCTAACACACACTGGTTATTGTATAGATTTATATCGCTGTAAAACTGTCAAAAATGTGTGGATTTGTGCCTGGTTTTTAGCGTTTCATGGAAAATTTAATTGGCTCTTATCTTACCTATGTAACTTTAAGATAAAGATACAAAAAAATGCTTATACAGGGTGTTAAATAAATGCCTGTTAATCAAACACCTTGTATATTAGAATTTTATAAAATTTGTTTGTCTTGTGTGTCTGCTTTAAAACACTTTTTGAATTTTGCCCCTATCTTTTTTGTAGAAAAAGACACAATGGTTTTAGTAAAATGTTACATTTTCATAATAAAATAACGGATGGATTTGATTACTAAAATTTGCATATATCGTAACTGTCCACACAGAGCACGTACTGTAAACGAGTTTTTTGACCAAGAGGGTATAAACCGCATATGGTGGCCTGCATTATCATCAGATTTAAACCTCATAGAGCAAATTTGGGATGTTTTACAGAGACGAATATCTAGTAGAAACCATCAACCTGATACATTGCGGGAACTTAGAGAAGCTCTTGTAAAAAAGTGGAAACAAATTCCAAACGAGATATTAAATAATTTGGTTCAGAACGTGCCACAACGTCGCAGGTCGCAGATAAATAATAACATCCAGAGATGGCCCACCTCATTGCTATAATTACGGTTAAGTTTTAATATTTAATATTGTTAAATAAAAGATATTAATGTTAATGTGATGTCCTTATGATTATAAAAGATTGAGAGTTTTGTTAATTTATTGGGAAAATATAACATTTTACTAAAACCTTTGTATCTCTTTCTACAAAGAAGATAGAAACAGAATTCAAATAATATTTTAAAGCAGACACATAAGACAAATTTTATAAAATTCTAATATACAGTAGTTAACGCTGTGCACAAGATAAAAATTCACTGAAAAAAACAGGAATTTGTTTAACCTGTATAAGCATTTTTTGTAACTTTATCTTAAAGTTAAATAGGTAAGATGCCAATTAAACCCTTGAAATGCTAAAAAACTGGCACAAATCCATACATTCGTTACAGTTTTTTCTAGCCACGCTACCATTTTGATGAAATAAATCCAGACTATGGTTTATTAAGCACTAAAGGGTTTCATACTGAAAAATATATTAGTGAACTATTCCTGAAGCTTCTCTAAATAGACTGGGATTGAATGTCATCAACTTTTGCCAATTTCGAAAATAAGATTCTACAATTTTGTTGTTCTTGTTATTATTAGTATTGTTATTATATTATTCTTTGTTTGTTAGATAATAGGAAAAAAAAATGGACCAATATATTCGAGAGTACGATTATCAACCTATAAACACTTTTGAGGTAGAAAATGTTTTACAATATAATAATGAGGTTATTAGTAAAGATGTAAATACATATAATTTCTGTTTATTCCAGCAAAATATTAGGAGTATATCAAAAAATGTTGACCAGCTGAAGGTTTACTTATCTGATTTTATTTGTCAAGTTCAGTGTATTATTTTAACTGAAACTTGGAGAGTACATGATATAACTTTATTCAATATGGATGGATATGATATTATTTATAATGAAGGAAACATTAATAAAAATGACGGGGTAATATTATATACATATAAAAAAAAAACACTAAATTATGAATACAAAATAATATTTATTGACCTATGTCGAGCTATAGAAATAAAACTCAAAATAAATGATAAAATTATTTGTATAACAGCTCTCTATAGACCGCCATCCACAAATCCGGAAAATTTTAATATAAAATTAAAGGAATATCTACAAAATACAGCTCCTTTAAATGCAGACTACCATATTATTGCAGGAGATATAAATTTTAACATATTGGAGGACAATAATGATCAAATTATGGAATACTTGAATAATTTTAGCGAATTTAATTTTCATTCAGTAATAAACGTAAATACGAGAGTTCAGGAAAATAGTCACTCATGCATTGACCATATATTTTTAAAAAATAAGTCAGACAATTTAGATTGCTTACCGTTTGTACTCAAGTGACATTTAACAGACCATTACGCTACAATATTAAATTTACCACTAAATGTTAAAAAAGAATCGCAGGGATCAGACAGAAACTATAGTAAATTTATTAATTATAATAATTTAAAAATTGATTTAGAAAATTATGATTGGAATAACAATTATTTTAATTTAGAAGGAGTGGATGAAATTGCCGCAAAATTAATACAAATTTTAAATGAAAAATTAAACACCGTAACAAAAAAAATTAAACATAGAGAAATCAAGAGAAAAAGCTGGATAACCAAGGGTATAGTTAAATCAATAAACACACGAGATGAGTTATATAAAAAATATCAAAATGATTTAAACAATATTGTATTAAAGAATCAGTTTATCGACTATAGAAATAAATTAAACCGTTTAATTAAAAATTCTAAAATCAATTATTACAAAAATCAAATTTATACTAACCAAAATAATAGTAAAAGTTTATGGAACACAATAAAAAATATAAATGGAACAAAAAAAGAAAACTTAGTAAAAGAAATAAAAACACCTGATAATAATCTACTTAAAGATGATATTGACATACCTAATGCATTTGTTAATCATTATATAAATTTAGGAAAAAATTTAGCAGAACAAATACAAAGACCGCTAACTCGACCCCCGAAACGAAAATCGGTCCCATACTCTATTTATCTACAGCCTACAAATGAGGAAGAAATCATTAAAATCATCGATTCATTAAAATCTAAAAAAGCCCCTGGAATTGACTCAATTAAGGTAGAATCGTTAAAAGAAATTAAGAAACAGATAGCATCCCCGTTACAATTTCTTATTAATAAAATAATTGAGACTGGACGATGCCCCACTGATTTCAAAGTAGCAGTAATAAAACTCTTGTATAAAAAAGGAGATCAAAGTAATGTCTTGAATTATCGACCAATTTCGTTAATTACAAATTTAACAAAAATATTTGAAAAAATAATAAAAATTACAATTGCAAGTTATTTAAATAAGTTCAACTAATTTCAGAAAAACAATATGGTTTCAGGGAGGGCATGTCCACTCAAGATGCTATCTGTTTCCTAACTACAAAAATATATAAGGCACTTGATAACGGTGATCCAGCATTGTGCGTATTCTTAGATCTTGCAAAGGCCTTCGACACGGTAAATCATTCACAATTGCTGGAGGCATTGCATGATATAGGATTTAGAGGTAATGCGTACCAGGCCAGCTAATGAGTAGCTATTTAACTAATAGGGTACAATCTGTTAATATTAATTCGCAGTTAAGTGAGACGAAAGTTATAGAGTATGGTGTACCTCAAGGAACTGTTCTTGGCCCAATTCTTTTCACAATATATATAAATAGTCTGCTTGAATTAAATAGGGAAGGGGCCATCGCTAGTTTTGCCGATGACACTATAATCTTCTATACTGCTGACTCATGGGAGAACTTAAAACAAAAAGCGGAACGGAACATAAAACCAATTATTTAACATTTACCTGTTATAACAATAACTTACCAAATTACAATAGTTTGCGTATAAATAATAATGGTAGTCCTATTGAAATTAAAGCAGCAGAATATGTTAAATATCTTGGAGTAACTATTGATAGGCATTTGAGATGGAACATTCACATAAATAATGTTGTACTAACGTTAAGAAGTATTTTGTACAAATATAAATACTTAAAAAATTTTTTAGAGATTCCACAATTAAAAATTATATATCACGGTCTAATTCATTCTCGACTTTCCTATGGCATTCTAGGATGGGGAGGTGCAGCTAAATCTTATATTAAAAAACTGGAAATCATGCAAAAAAGATTTTTAAAAATATTACTTAATAAAGAAAGCACTTATCCAACTAGTCAATTATATTGCGAAGCTCGGCTACTAGATATCAGACAAACATTTTTCTTTAAAGTAGCGTTAGAAAATTACAAACACAGAAATAATATCATTCCTGTAGATCATGTATATAATACACGCATAAGAAAGAATGCTCAAAGTAAGACTTCAGCAGCAGTCAAAACAATTGGTCAACGAAGTTATATTTATCTCTCGGCTAGAATATATAATTTAATCCCACAAAATATAAGAGAATTACCAACAATCACAACTTTTAAAAAGCATGTAAAATTATATATTCTGAATGAGAGAGACATGATTCAAAATTTCTTTTAGTTAGAATACCGATTATTTACTCGAATTTTAAATATATACCTATAAAGGATGTATGTGTGTATGTGTGTATGTGTGTATATGTATATATGTGTATATATATGTAGATATGTGCGCATATAGGTGTATATAAAAGATATATACCTAATCATGTATAAAGGGAAAAAAATTTTTATATTGTTACTTTTATTTAAAAATATTATTATATTATTAGGTACTTTACATATATACCTGTGAATATATTTATTTATGTTTGTATTTATCTATGTTTATATTTATTTATATTTATATTTGCCTTTATTTATAACTATTTATATTTATTTATATTACATTTAATTGTTGGTTTTCTAGTAGGTAGGAGCACAATTGTTATATTTGTCAATGTACAATGGGCAAACCCCACGTCCTGGCCTCGCCTTAGTGGGTATCTTTTTTTTTTTTTGTTTTTTGTGGCATTAGACGTGATCTATTAGCCAGTCGCAATTTTTTAGATTTAAAAAATCTAAACTAACCTAACAAATTCTTACCCAAACATAACTAAAAAACGATAGGGAGAATACAAGGGCACACTCTTCCCGCCCAGGGGCCCTTCAGGGCATTTCTATTACTAACACATACAGGTTAAAGGCCACGGTTAGAAGGTTCATAGTACAAAAGGAAAAACACATAAGGGTTCGAGTCTAACCTATCTAGCTTTGAAAATTATAAAAATTGGTTTGTATTATTCAGAAAACTAACTAATTCTTTGTATATGGCTTCAGGGACAAGAGATGTAACAGATTAGTGGGAAGAGAGATCTTCAATTTTGAGAGTTGATTTAATAGGTTATTAGTAGCTCTAGTGTGGGCCGAACAGCCGAAAAATATATGATCTAAATCACCAGTAATTCCACATGTCGAACAATTATCAGATTCAAAAACTCCTATTCTCTTTAAATGTTGTGGAGAACACGTATGTTCAAATCTTAGTCTGGAAATGGATGTTATAAATTTCCTACTAGTTGCTAAATCTTTGAACCAGGTGTTTTTAGCAACACTGTTTTCTATCTGAGCATATCGATTACTTGGATTATCAACTTTGAACTGGTTATAAATTTCGCTCCACTTATTAAACATTGCACTTTTGGAGGAGTTAAGTAGATCAGATAGACATATTTTGAAAAATAGGTCACTACCAGAAAGGGCTGCTTCCTTGGCAAGTTTATCTACATACTCATTATGAGTAATTCCTACATGAGCTTTTACCCAAATAAATTCTATATCTATATTAGTGGGTATCCTTGTTTATTTTATGTTGTGAAATATGTGTAATAGTTTTTTGTATACTACTTATTGAAATATAAACATTATTATTATTATTATTATTATTATTATTATAAACATTTTTTGTTGCAATTGCATTGCACCGTTCAGAATAATTATGTTTTTCTTATGTCAAAAGCATTATTAATATTTAAGTTACAAACAAGCATAATAAACGTTTTGACAAGCATTTAGGTACCCAAACTGAATTATTGCGTCTATACTCGTTACATTACTTACTTTGTAGCAGTTAAAAAAATAGAAAAATTCAAGGTTATACGTTGAACATTAATATTAATAAAGAAAATAGGATCTCTAGAAACTAATCATTTAATATATTAAAACGTTGCATAAATAATGCATAAGGTATCTAATTTATGGAATGAGATGAATTTGTTTGTGACAACGTGACATTAATTTTAAACACCCACATGTACTTGTTTGTCGTCAACAAACAAATTTATGACTATGACTTGTGTATCAAACGACATATTGTCGCGATAAGCTCATGTTAATTTTTTTGTTTTGGCGGAGGAACCGGGTACATTATTACAAATTTATAGTTATTGATAAATATTACGTATTTTCGATATTTCAAATTTTTTTTTTTTTAGACTGCCCTCAAATTCATAAGAGCTACTAATACTGTGTATGTATCATGATATCACTTTATATTGAAAAGATCTTTAAAAAACCGATTAGTAAAATTTAAATTATTTATATAAATTCAGAGGTTTTCTTGAAAGTTAAAGAAAATATTTTCTATATTATGGTGAATGATTTATTTTTATACTCTTCATATTCTTTATGCCCCATACATTTAGTTTAATCTAGTATTGTATAAAACCCAAACAAAAATCTATAATAATACGAGTTTCTTATTTAACAGTTTGTAAATACGCAGATTACTGGTTTTCCACATTATGGTTTCATTCGTCTTAAAAAATTATGGCTATCCGGATTATTCCACTACAAAGTTTGCATTGACATTCGATATTTACTTTTGCGGTTTCAGATTATACTAGGATCAGCGTAAATTTAGCACATAACGCCAAGTTTCATTCATTAAACATTTGTTATGCAAATCAAGTTTCATGCTAGATTTCTTTTGTTACTTTGGAAAACTATATTAAAAAACTAAATTGTTATAATTTGTTCAACGCAATATTTAAAAAAATTATTGTAAAAAATATAATACATTTGAAGGCCATTTTCTTGCTCTAGAAGTCCCCTTCACTTAAGAAAATTAAAGCTTTGAGAAATGTACAAAATAATTTCTCGTCGAAACTGCTTCAATCCCTTACCAGAAATATAGTACAGCTTAATCCCTTATTTAATTTATTACGTTGATATACCTATTAGTTGTTAATATCCTAACAATGTGACGTTATTGATGAGGTTACTTATATATAATTTTTGTTTTAGAGAACATGTTTGTATTGAACGAGAAGAAAGTACAGATGATGACGAAGATGATGGAGAAGAAGTAGACGGAAAGAAAAATGTGACAGAAAAGCCAGAAAGGGTAGTACCCGATCTTTTCTCTACGTCCATAAGGCTATCTAATTGCTTTGAAACATCTAATAAATACGAATGTGTGACAAAGTAAGTATTAGCTTTCATTATTTTCTTAATAATAAAAATAAAAATAAAAAATCATTGGTGAAAAAATTTATAAGAATTTATATTATTATATTTATAAGAATCAAAAGTAATTTTGCTTTAATTTTAACGTTTTCGTGCGAATTGTGAAAAAATTAGAAACTACACAGTTACTATACAGAGTGTAATATAACGACTTGCCATGAATAAAGAGGCGTGTTATTCCAAATTTATATCTAATATTGTGTTGCATTAACACATAACATATTTTTTGAACAAATGAAGGTATTAAAATGGAATTTTGTATGATAGATTCTGAAAATCAGCCCCCCTTGAAGAAAAACGAGAAAGTATATAGGATCTTCCATCTAAAATACCACTTAACCTTACACTTAAAATATCATATTATAAATTAATTGCTATACCACTGCTCAACTGCTCTGAGATTGGAGAAGAACGCTTCCCATTCCTGGAAAAAGTTTGTAAGAATGGAATTTATCTCTTTTTAATACGTTAATATACGGAATATTCCTGATTTTTTACTCACTCTGTATAATTATTGAATTAGAGTACTTACCGAATAATTTTTACTGTTACAATTTGTAAGTGTAAATAAATATTATAAATTAACACCGAGGTGCTAATAATAATTATATTGTTCACCATAAAATAACAGTAATAATTATTTAATTAAATCATTAGTTTCATTGAATTTAGGATAAAAAATCACAATTATTTAAGAAACCTTCACAGCCCGTTAAACATAGATATTATCTAACAATGCTATTCAAATTAGGAAGGTGTGTTATTATTTTTTTGTTTGAAAACTCTAGACAACGTTTTTAAATGCGGGAGGAAGTGTTACGATTATCAAATATATACAACAATTACCTAAATATTCTTGTGAACACCTCACAGGATTTATTGAAATTAATATATCATAAATCCAATTTTAATGACCAGGTTACACTAGTTGCCGTTCTACTAAAATTGAGAATGTGTTCCGTAAAATGGGTGTGAACAAAGGGTATACTTATTAATAATAAAAAAATATACCCAATTACGAACAAAGTAAATAACAAATTTGAAACGGAACAAGCAACTGGTTGTTTTTAACGCTATTATAAACAATTTGTTGTAAAATAAAGTGCGTATCAAATATAAACTGGCTAACAACAACATTTTTATTAATAAAAGTTACCTATTACTTACATTTCTATTTAGCTATTTTTGTAGAAAATATTCAATAAATCAGAACATTAAAAAATTTCGAAGCTGCAAGCTTGTTTAAATAAAGAATGTCGTGGAATCTTGTATATTTTTGTCCGATTTTTTACGGAATATTTAAATGTCACTCTGATTCAAATATTGTTGGAAAATCAGTGATTTTACGTGATATTTAAATTTAAATAGATAAAATGAGCTAATTTCTTCCCCAATCGAAGTAGGTGAATTAAATTTTCTACGTGATTTTATTTACCCCATACTTTACTTGCTATTGTATTATTTATTTATTTTGAAAAATAAGCATTATTATTATTACTATAAATGATTAGTGATTAAAGTAAGTCAACTGTTTCTCATGAGCTACTACGATTTTACACTTGCGTACGCTTATAATAAGACGCTAGTCATTTTTACACCACTTTGTGTAGTATTAATTATTGGTAGCAATGAACCACCGATATGCATTAATGGTAATTCCAATTAAGTGAGTTTTAAAATAAGTACCTAATTACTGTTATTGTCTCATATGACTAAGGTTTAAGTTTATAGAAAGAATAATCATTATCTGGTCGTTTATTTCAGGATAAACAATCATGGCGTAGTAAAAACTTTCACTGTGCGCTATAAATGCTGTTATGGGTACGCACGAACTTCTGGAAAGGGCTGTGTCAAACAGGGTGACCTCAAACCGCTCTTGGATACTCTTGAAGATATTAAAGCAGATGAATTTAAAAATTTGATCAAAACCACCAGTTTGGAAGGAATGTTTACTGATGGCAACTTTTCCCTGTTTGCTCCTAGCGATAACGCTCTTAATATATATAACGAAAAATTGTCCGACATGGTAAGTTTTCAGTGAATATTTATTCTGATTCGAAGTATGTAGAGCTGCAGCCGAAGACTGACTGATGATCACGTTACTTGAATATTTTTACATTTTTAGAGCAAATTAATTTCAATACCACTGCTTATTAGGTATCTTTAGTGTCTGTTCTTCTTCCGCACTAGGTCATTGTAGTACGCAGAAAACTATATAATTACTAATATTACATTTGATGCTCTTTGAGCTATTCCTATGGTAAAAGAACATATTTTACAATGGATATACCTATTGCGTTCTAATTGATTTTGTACAATACATCCTCGATATCTTAATATGTTTGAATCTTGCAATAAAGGTATATTTCCGATGGCAAACTAATACTTCTAAAGACATCTTCTGGTGTTTTCTTTTTCATATTTGTATCAAATTAATTATAATAACGTTAGTTGCTGTAACTTAACACGTCTTGATTTAACTTCTTCATTCTTTGTTTTTCTTTTGCAACTTTGCTTCAGAGAAGTATTTTTTGATAACAATGTTTTTGGTCAATCATTGCAGTTTATGACAAAATAACAAATAAATTAAAATTTATTATTATTTTTTGTAACTCTAGAACAAGGTTGACTTATTTCGTCGTCGTCGTGCACTTAAGAACGCTCTCTCATCGAAAGACTTAGTTCTAAGTCATGCAGTTGAAGGATTTGTTGATCTAACTGATCTATCCAACGAAGAAATCATAAGAAGGTAAAAAATCGTTACCGGAATTTATAATTTTGTGACTGACATCAATATATTTCTTTTAGCGAAAATAATAATAGCACAATCCGAATTAATATTTATCCCACCACCACCGAAGAAAAGTTGGTTACAGCAAACTGCGCAAGAATTAAGAAACCTAATGTCCTGGCCCAAAATGGAATTATTCACGTAGCGGATGGTGTTGTTATCCCAGCCACTGATGATGTTGGGACTATTATTCGTCAGCATCCGCAACTTACTAACTTTAAAAAAGGTAGGAATATATTTAAAATATATTGTACGATGTTTTGTATTTCTTGTTCATGTTTTAGCTCTTGAAAATACCGACATTTACACACATATTAAAGTAGATGGTCATTACACCGTTTTTGCACCTACTGACGAAGCCTTCAATAAACTCGATGAAATCCAGAAACAGAAAATCCTAAATGGCGGTGGATGTTCTGACAGTATGTATTTACTATATATTTGTATATCGTCTTTAACAGCTTCGTTTATAACTCTAAATAAGAAAGTTTAAGTAAAATTTAGTAAGTCATTGAGTTGGCATATGTTTAAACGATTCGGAGACAAAGTTTAGTTTAATTACTCAATAAAGGATACTAGTAACAATAAAAGCAAGGTTAAGGTTTTTCAAGACCAATGTAAGTTGAGCATATAATATGTACTACGACTAATGACTTTAAAAATTGTGATTCTATTTTAAAAGATTATATTTATATGGGCTTAGGGCTTATATATTATGCGGTCAAGAATAACGTTTGAAAATATGTTTAAATAATGCTAATTTTGATAGTATTGATTGATTGTCAACTAGAAAATTCTGTGAAAATACATTATAAGTACTCTTTTAGGTATATTAAAATTCCATTTTACCGCCCATACGGTGTGTTCCTCGGCCATTATTGGTAATGCTACTACGCACAACGTCGAGGGTGATGTACTAAATTTGGAAAGAACCGTCGATGACGAACTTATTTTAGAGGGAAAGGCTAAACTCATTGAAACTGATATTATGGCAACAAATGGTGTAATTCATTTACTCGACAACATAATTATTCCGGATTCAGGTAAAGCTGCCTTATAATTTTTTAAAATTATTTAATTTGAATAATTGTTATAATTTTAGGACTATATATTGGAAGTGTATTAAAGAATCAAAACTTCACTAAGTTCCAAGAAATTGTGGAAAAAGCTGGACTCGCAGACGAAATTAATGGAATGAATAATGCCACGGTCTTTGTACCAACAGACAAAGCTTTTGAGACGCCAGAGGCTCAAAAACTGCTCGAAGATGCTAAAGACGACCCAGAGAAATTAAAAGAAATTGTTAGGTACCACACCGTACAAGGCCAGATGCAATCTAGTGACATGAACAATAATCTTAAATTGGCTACTAACGACGATGGGAAACAATTGAGAATCAATCTTTACTCAACGGTAAATAATCTAACAGACATTTACTTCCATTAGTTGTATCGCATTATTGACACTTTTTTACCTTTTATATTATATTTTTTTTGCAGTTGCCTTTATTTACAAATATAGTAAATCGTGCTACAGTAAACTGTGCTCGATTAGTCGGATTTGACGAAAAGGCCTGTGGTTCCATTATCCATGAGGTGAATAAAGTTTTGGTACCACCAACTCAGACTATCTATGAAATCATCCAGACCAATGAAAAATATACCACATTACGTGATATTCTTAAAGATACCGAAGTTGAAAAGGTTTTACAGGAGAATAATAGATCTTTAACATTCTTAGCACCCACAGACGAAACCTTTGCAGCATTGGAAGAAAAGGAGAGAAAAGTTCTTTTGGAAGACAAAGAAAAGGCGAATATTATTTTGAGAAACCACGTGTTAACAGGTAATCCGAATGTGTATATTATGTATATCATATTTAACAATTTCGTTTGCTTTTAAACAACTAATAGCAACTATAGATCCTATTCAAAAATGCACAAACATAATGAATTTGCTCAATCGTTCATAATTTACATAATATATTTCTTATTTACAGAGGTTTTATGTTGCGCTGGTGTGGGCCCGCAGTCATGGGGTTTCAGTAGTTTTGTATCTACTTTGGGTAGCAGCAACGTTGAAGTAGGAAGATCTGGAAGCCAGATTCGTATCAACAAAGGTGTAGTTACAAGTTGTGATAACTTGGCTACAAATGGCGTCGTCCACACTATCAACAAAGTATTATTACCACGCCGGCCACAGGTGTCTACTATCGGAGGCGGTTTTTTCTTATTTGATATTTAAATGCAGTGATATTTTTATATATTATTAATATGTATGACTGAAATATGTACTTTTTGATGATTCTGTGTTTAACTTTATCTCCAGACTACCTAATTATTATTTATTGAATTTTATAAGAGTGGAAGGTTTTGTAATTTAGTAAAAAATATTTAATAAAGTTTTAAAATAAAGAGAGTTGTAGTATTTGTTTATCGTTAAATTAGCATATATTCGCCATTCAACTTTTACAGATTATGATTATTACTAGTGGAAGTACTAATCATATTATAAAAAGAAAGGTATGTTCACGCGCACGTCGTCGGTCGTGGAGAGATTAACATTAGGGAGTAATGATACTCCGGGAGTATTAGGGTCTGACCACTAGTGAACGCTGAACACTTAACCGAGGGTTATATGAATTTGCCAATGAGTGAAGCATCCAAAGCTACGATAATATATTGAGTATTAAGGTCAGTAAGTGTCCTTTACTGGATGAGGATGTTTGGAGATTGAGACGAAGTCGAGATCCCCAAAACATCCGAAACCAGTAAGACACTTAATGACCGCAGTGCTTATGACGTTTTTTTGCACGCTCAAATATTGAATAAATTAAATTAAAACTAAAAAATTATATAAAACAAACAAGTCGTACCTGAAAAAGTTTTCGCTTTGGTTACCTACTATGAGATCGAATATTGTGACATCTGCTGTCATTAGAAATTTCTCCAAGATAAGATTTTTGCCACAACTTAAGGTTCTTGTAAGTATGAATTCTATTGCTCCAATAAATTTTAATAATTGTTCAAATTGTAATTCTAATTTTGACTTCAATAAAAATTGATTTTTAAATTTCAATTTTTATCAGTTTACTTACCGCCTTCTGATCGGTAAGTAATTCACTTACCGATCGCTAATTTGTAAACGTCACTTACAAATGTCTCGAACAATTCAGTAAAGGTGTCAAATTACCCGAGCGTGCAAAAATAGAGTTGCAAGAGGTATTGGGTATGCGCAAAATTTAACAGTATGCACCGTCGAGTGAGCGTAGCTTTCTTATGCTGTATAAGCTATGCTACGCTATTCAAACCATATTTTAGATGTTCTTACACTCTTTAGAATTTTATTAAGAGTTGCCAAGACGTCAATATGGACAATAATGAAGGTTGCTGTATTTTTAATAATACCTCTTCGAAGGTTTTAGGTTTGGTTTAATTAAAACGCGCACTAACTTTTTGTTTCGCGATACAAAAGGCATGATGAGCAAGTTTTTCTGTTTCAATTTCATCAGTTTCAAGTGCAGAACACTTTACATTACACGCCAATGCCAATACTGTTCCCAAACAAGTAGACTGAAATAAAGTTTCATGTTTTTTATGTGAACAGTTTTGCTTTAGCAGGACTGGTAAAGTTCTTGCGTAACATATTAGGTTTGAAATAGTAATTTCAGATTGATTCTATTCCGAGATATGCGTTATATGCTGTATATGTCTGCTTCAGTACCCTTTAACAGATCTCAAGTTTATGATGGGGCCACCTTTTATATGGTGAAAAAACGAATTTTCTACAACGAATAGTCGTTGAGATATTTCTGTTAAAACATCCCAATAAATGTTTCAATTAGCAGTGGCTATTAGTTTGAGACACCCCAGCCCTGGGCTGCCTCATTACGCGCATTTTTCTTAAATTTATAATATTTTATTCCATTTTCAGTAAATGTTATGAGATTAAGAGCGTATAAATACGGAATCCAAAACCCCGATCGTGGAGACTTCCCAAGACTCCATAGTGATTAGTTAAGTCGTGAATCGACACCTGTCACGCTTCTTTATAAAATTCCTATCGAGGAAACGGACTTAAAACCCCGTTGTGGCAAGCTGGTATCGTGAATCGACACCGCACCCACTTTTCCCTCGATACGACGCATCGTATTTAAGTAAAACCGAATTTACCGTACGCGACAACGTTTCCATACCCGTATAATCTGTATGCATCTGAGAAGTGGTGTCCGCGGGGCGCCAACAGATGTCGCGACGCCGCTATCAAATATGAGTTCCAGCGAAGAACCGGTTGGGGAATCCGGGGGAGAGGTTATCTCTAACTTCACCATAGTTCCGAGAGTAGGTGAGGAGACATACCTACCCGTTTACGTATTCAATATTAACTTCACGAAGTAAAAATGACAAATTACGACTCTATCCATTTATCGGCGCTGTGGTACTATTTTACGATTTTACTAGTTATGTCTGTTCATTTAAATCATATTTAAGGGAATTTATTACCTACTTAACCATTTGCTCTCTGGGCAGTTATGCTAAATGTTGCATAGTTTTAACACCACTTATCCCTTGTACCTTCATTGCATGTACGAGTGATGATGGTCGATCTGTCCAACACGCTTTTGAAATATGCTATCTGGATTATTGCTGACGGACCCTTTTGGGGTTAACCATAAGCGTCCTTTAGCGGTAATCTCAGTGGTACTCCGTCTAATGTATTTATGGACACAGTATCTGTACACTTTCACTGTGTTCCTTCATGTCTACATACACTATATAAATCTACGATTGACAATAAGTGTTTACCTTGGTTTCCTACTGATGGGGGGTATTCACAACGTCAATAAACGAGAGACAATTGTCTTTCACAATAAATACAGAAACAGTTGTTTCGTATTTGCGACGAGTTATGTAACCTAAAGGATCATAGTGAGACTGTCAGCGACAAAGGCTCGGTAATAAAAAGCGAGACTTGTTTTACCTATCAGGCGATTGTGTCACTGGTCATCCAATGAAATCGTACGAGAGGGGTCCCTCTCCGCCAATGGCGAAGTTTTGTCATTGGCACATCTGCCCATAGTAACTGTGAGAGATAAGTACATCCCTCTGGTGGTCAGTTGCCCAGATCATATACAGGGTGTCCCGAAACTCCCGCCTTCCCCTCTAGGTGCTAATTCTCCATGCAAAAATAGTAAGAAAAGTTCCTATAAACATGTGTCCGGAAATGCTTCCTAAGGGAGCTACGGCCCTCTAAAGATGGCGCAAAAATAGGTGTTTTTATTAATTATCTCGGAAATAACAACAACAACTTTATGAAATTTGGTTAACTATTTTCGATCATTAAAGGTTATTGTTTTACAGTATTAGCCAAAATTAATTTTATCTAGGGGCGGAGAAACGAGGGGTCCGTAACCTTCGTTTTTACATATTAATGTTTCAAGTTAACATTTTTAGTATTTTAATCCGTGTTTATGATTCCCTGGTTAATTCTGCATAAAAAAGGTCCTTTTTACAATTACCCATATGGCAAGCCGTTTTCGAGTAAAAGCGGTCTAAACGAAATATTACGTAAAATGTCAACTTGAAACATTAATATGTAGAAACAAATGACACGGACCCCTCGTTTCTCCGCCCCTGGATAAAATTAATTTTGGCTAAAAAAAGTTAACCAAGTTTCATAAAGTTGTCCCAAATTATTGCCGAGATTAGTAAAAACACCTAATCCTTAGAGGGCCGTAGCTCCCTTAGGAAGCATTTCCGGACACATGTTTATAGGAACTTTTCTTACTGTTTTTGCATGGAGAATTAGCACCTAGAGGGGAAGGCGGGAGTTTCGGGACACCCTGTATATCATTTGTGACAGTTGTCTCTAAATGCAAATAAATTGTTTTAACTATTTCGAGAGTATTCATTCACTAATCGTTTTTCTTTCAGAAGGTAAATTAAAGGGTACTTAAATATCAGATTTAAATTTACCTGTGTTTTAACTCAAGTGAATTATATAGTAATTAAATAATATCAAACTTTATAAAAAGAATCTAAGTAAAAGCTACCAACACAACGTAGTTTGGGTTCTACCACTTTAAAACTAGACGATCACATTAAAAGGCCAAATTTGTATGTTCTCTTTCTCCGGAAAGAGATTAATAAACATACGAGGGGGGTATGGGGTGTCACAAGTTTTATAGTGGTATACAGGGGGCATATTAAGTCTAAGTACCTTTTAACAGGTGATTCCTTGGCCTAAAAGGAACAAAAAAGCCTTATACAGTAGGTATATTTTCCCAAAAGAAAAATAATATAACTTTGATTTTCGAAAGTTAATTACATGGAAAACAATAGAAAATAAGTTGAGAAAATTTAAGAGAAGGTGCAGATCGAATATGAAAATAGAAAATTGTAATAAGAATTTTTTGTCCAGTGGGGGGTTTTGGCGAAATAATTTAGATCAATTTAATACATTTTTAAAGAGCGCTCTTTAAAAATTTATTAAATTACTGTAAGGGGATGGCGTGAGTCGGGTTTCTTTTTTCCATTTTTGTGTGCTTACATAAGCGATTATAACATAGACGGCCTTGTTTTTATTAGAACAAAGGATTTTTATTTTATTCGCTTATTTAACGTCTGTATATTTCCGCTACGGAGGCCAATCACCGACTCTAGGGAATTTTTACTTGCCTTAACATTTAATTGACAAGGGACTGACTGCTTTACATCCCTCCAAAGGATGGTATATCCTCAATATACCTCTCGCCTATAGATGTATTGCTTCTGCGATATAGCTGATATACAAGCAGCTAGAATTAAAGTAGGGAAACGAGACCGCGTCTTTCCGTGGACGTACGTACTGACCGCGGCAACTGTCGCTTAATTTTTCGTAGCGATACGAAGTGTGTCAAGTCAGTCCTCCACTCGCTGCCCGTAGAAAAAAGAAGATGTATGGAATAATTTCATATTGGGCTTTTTGTTCGAAGAAGGTGTACAGGCGACAGACGAGTCAGTTGTAGACCATTTGCTGAACTAAGCGGACGTGTCCTAGTGCAGTTATAACAAAGTAGTTTTAGTAGTGAACCTCGAAGCCAGTGGCAGTGGCGTAGCAAGGGTTGACGGGGCCTCGGTGCAAAATACTTGCTGGGGCCCTGCCCTGGATGCCGTATCCCTCCAGCCCTCCCCCTCCCCCTCAAAAGAAAGAAAACGTATATATTTTCTTTCATAGACATTAACTTAAAAACATACCTTTCTTATAAAAAATAAACAATAAGACTAAACAACAATGACTGAAGATATAAAGAGAAAAAAACTATAAAATGGAAGAAAACTATATTCAGCTCAGCCTTTATAAATAGGTATACAGTATATTTCAATGTTTGAATATATCGATTTTTGCAAAAAACGCAAAAACACGTCAAAAATAAATAAGAGGGAACACACTTTCTTATGAATAGATCTCAGATTAGCTCTACCCCCTCACACCTGAGCCACCCTTACATTTTTTTTAATGAAACATACTTTTTTAGTTCCTTAGTTTCCCCTCAAAGAGCTTATTACAAATATGTATAAAATGTAAAGTCTAAAGTGAATAGTTTTGGGAGCTACACATTGTTTTATATTAAAAAAGGTTTGTAGTAATAAACGATTCAATACCAAAAATTACTTTAATAGGTACTCAAACTGACTTCCACTGACATCCACGCAATGATATAATCTCGTTTCAAACGCTTGTCTGACGTTACATAAAACTTGTGGCGTTAACTGAACAATTCTTTGTCGTATATTATCTAGTTACTCTGGTTGAGTTACGTAGACTTTCGTTTTTAAATAACCCCACAAAAGAAGTTTAAAGAAGCAAATCCGGTGACTGAGGTGGCCACTTCAGCATCGAACCTCTTTTACCTATCCAAAGACCAGGGGATATGTAAGAAATTGACTGACAGTCACAACACAGCAGTAATTCTTATTGAAAGAGTCACCACATTTTATACATTTTTGTTATATTAAGCTCTTTGAGGGGAAACTAAAGATTTAAAAAATATGTATAGTGTTCCATTTAACAAAATTGTAAGGGTGGCTCTAGGGGTGAGGGGTCGAACTAATCCTAGATCTATTAATAAGAATAAAGTGTGTTTACTTTGTTGCAAAAATCAATATATCCAAACTTATTTAGGGTGGATAGTTTTCATTGCAATGCACTGAATGTACTTATTAATAATTTTATTAAGGTTGAAATATGGGCCCCTGCGGGGCCCCAAACCTTCGGGGCCCCTGTGCGCCGCACCGAACTGCCCTACCATAGCTACGCCAGTGGGTGTATTAAGGAACAGTTGCTGATAAGAGGAGTGCACTGTTAGCGGATGCCAGTTTATTTATTTATATTGTGCTGAGAGTGAAGCCTATGGCCACTCGCCTGTTTATTTTTTTTTTAGATGTGACCTGGCCCCCTGAGTTTGAGAGTGTTGAGATCAAGAGATAACCTCACCATGTGGGCATTGACACCTCATATCTTGGTTAGCCATAGCCGCCACATGTTTGACCTCTAGCCGCCGGTGTTCATCCAGTTACCGTTTGATTAAGCTATATATGTGTATATATGTATATTGTATATATACTAAAGCCAAAAAGAGTAGTCAGTAGAGCAAAAATTCACCGGAAATTCTTCAAAGTATTTAGCTGTTATGGAATACAGAAGCGGCAGCTCGTTTTACTATATAATCCCATATAATTCAGAGAAATATATCAAGTTTTATCCGCCAACCAGAGATGAAAACCACAACTAGGTCATTATGTTTAATTGGTATAGTCAACCATATATAGTACATGCTTGAACCGCCTTTATACCCAATAATTTGTTCGACTATTGTAAAGGTCGTCCAGCGAGTCTAGATAGCGCATTCAGTGGCGTCACATATGCTGCAACGCAAAGGATGTGCATTGTTCAACTGCGTTGCTATACCTAATTCGTGGAGATAATGTTGCCAGATGTAAGCATATTATTTAAAATTTAAGACATGGTAACTCATACTCATGCATAATTAACACAATCCGCTTTCATTTGTTCGAATTATGGAATTTATGAAATTCGTAAATCCGTACGCCCCTGGCTCTACTGACTACTCTTTTTGGCCCAACTATAGATGCATATATGCGTGTGTATCGGTATCCTAAGTGAATTTACTAATTTGTACTGCTTTTGCAGAATGCCCAGTCCATGGTTAGCCAGTGAGGATTCACCTTTGTTACAATGTCCGCCTACTGGAGCCTTACAACTTTAGTTTATAATTCGATCCAGATCAATGTTGTAATATGATAGCTGATTTGTCTGTGCTGCTATTACCAATAAGATTGTATTCATATTCAAAAATATCTGTAATAATTCGATTTAAAAAAAATGCCCCCCCCCTCCCCAATCCGCCCACCATATCAAAAAGTTCCAGAGAGGAAAAGCTCTTGTATTTACACGGTCTCTTCGATTTATTGTCCTTCAGCTGGGAACCTTCCATCGTCGATTTTGCACGCTATTTCCCTTACTAATATGATAAAGGGCCTTTACAGATGATTGTAACCACGTAATTACAGAGGCAACCTCATACAGACTCGATGATAAATGTAAAATATATACTATTTTGTTCTAAAAGAGGCATGATCAGTAATATTGACAGTATATCGAAATACTGTCAATATTACCGATCATGTGAGGTCAAATATTGGACTGTCAGTATACTGATGAGTGATGATACTTTCGGGATTTTGAAAGTATTTGGACGAAGCTAAAATACTCATCAAAATACTGATCGTGTGAGCAAAACCAATCAGTAATTCATTAGTATTTCAAGTGCAACCATGGAAACAACTTCACCTGAACCTGAAGTCGAACAAAATGAACGATAATAAAATTTAACAAATCTATATGAGTGTATTTTTCACGTTGAACTATCCATTGTTTGATTCAACGTCTTCTTTACTTCTTGCGTAACAATTAAAAAATAAATACTAGCTACAGCCAAACAGTGCTTTATCGCGACAAAAACCAGAACAATATTATACTCATTGATATAAATACTGATGAATGAATTTTAAAATACTCACGAAATACTGACAGTATCACATATTGCCAGTAATACTGATTGTGTGAGACCCGTTAACTTAAAAGCTCGACATTCGTGGAAAATTGTCCAAGAAACTCAATTTGGGTTGCTTCATCAAGTAACCTTTGTTGGATTCTTTATTTATTGGCGACAGGTCCCTATTCTGCAAATTTAGAAACTGGTTGTGGCTTACATTTCTAACAGGATACCTCTAATTGAATGGTCTGGCGGTTCTGAAGATACAACGATTCTCAGAACCATAAATGAATATTATTTCAACTCGCTTAACCAAGGTATAAATCATTATTAGGATCGATTAGGCAAATCGCTCACAACAATAATAATTAAGAGCTCAGAATGAATGTGTGACACATCTGCTAGAACTCTTAACAAACAATTCGCCAAAAAAATAAAACAACCCACTTTTTTGTTTATTTGTTATTGATACAGCAAAGACAGTGAAATAAGTAATTTAAATACACATTCATGAATGCATCGAAAAGCAACAGGTTAACATAAACTTTCTTTGGCATCACTGGAAAGCACTCGTGCAAACACTTTTCATTGAGGTATTTAAAATTTTTGAGTTGGGGTAGCTGAGGTTAAAAGGTAGGTTGGCGTGCGTCGCTAAATATACTATTCGAGTGTCCCCTTCATATCATCAAAACGGTTTCGAGCGATTCTTTATATAATATATGCATTACTTTCGGATATATGTATAGCGAAATTATCAAATTGTCACCTTATATAGGTACTTTTAAACACAATAGGATAGAGTCCGGTAACGAGAGAAAATTTCTGTATAAAAATTAGGATGTTCGTTGAAGTAAAAATTTACTGAATTTATATGGAAATTTTTCTAATTCTTTCTTTCAATTTAAATTACGTCAATAATTATTTTCTAGGAGCGTGAAATACATATTTATAATTTATTTAGGACACGTTGTATATTGACTCCGTAATTTAATCCATTGGATGAAACTCAGTACAGCGTGATAAACCTTACAACTAGCAGAGAGAAGGAAAGGTTTCTTTACAAGTCAATGATACAGGCATTACACGTAAAATGCGCGTCTCGGAAAGAACATTGCTATTAGAAACTCAAAACAGATCGAATAGAAGTTATGGGTTAACACTATGTTTTGCTATTATTTGCATAATAGATGTCTTTGGTGTGTTTCCTATCGTAACTTTGCCTAAAGCAATAATAAATTGTGGTAATTAATAGAGGTGAATTTTAACAATAAACTACACAACGCTATTGTTTTAGGATTTTATGGTATATTGATAATAATATTGGTATGTTCTATACAGATGTACACGGCCATCTTATTGGGAAAGTGTTGGATAATAGCAGAAGAAATAGATCCTATAATACACAGGAAAAACCGTTATCCTTATTCTGCACTAGCAGAACTAACTTATGGCAAGTGTTTATCAAATTGTGTATCCTTTCTGCTCGACTTAACAGTATTTGGGGGTGGCATACCTAATTTAATTGTTGGTAAGTGCTACATGTATTTATGGCAGTACAACTATTTATATTCAAATAACTCTATACTAAATATATATTTGTAATTAACTTAAAATATTCTGTATTCTGACCGAAATAAAGTACTCGATCGGCATTAAATTTCATAATAAAGTGATCATTCTTGACTGATAGCTTTATCATAAAGAGATAATTTCAACTGGGGTGGCAAAGTATGGAAGTACAATAATAATATAATAGTCTGCCCGTTGAATATTCTTTCCTTCGAATTCCAAAATGGATGATATTGAAAATACAACGTTATCAAAATGTTGGGGAACATATTTTGAGGAAGATAGTCACTGAATTGAAAACTTTTGAGAATTGGGATGCTTGATGAATTTGAAATTGCAATTCCTAGATTCTCATCTCGATTACTTCTCCGAAAATCTTGGGGATTATAATGTGGAGCAAGGAGATTCTATTGAGATAACAGAGAAATGGGTCTCTGATATCAAGGGATATGAAATGAAAATATGATGGTCAACTTTTGATGGATGCTGAATAGAGAAGGACCAAAAAAAGAAGAAAACGAAAGAGAAAACTACTGCACAGATCTTTCGAACGTAAAGAAGTGCGTTACTGCAAGTGAAAATGAGTTGATTTCTGCATACACATAACTGTTAATATAGTATCTACTACACATGGTTTACTTGTTATCGATTTATTTTTGGGATTAGAAAACGTGATAGAGTAATTCATCTTCATCAGATTCAGTTTTAGTGGGTAAAAACATATAAAAATATCATGGTTTTGTTCGTTCTATGTCAGCAGGCAAATTGAATCTCCACAAATAGTGAAATTTTGCTGAATTTGAAGTTAATTTTTGAAGATAGAAAAAAATTGTGTTGTGTTAGACTTGTTAGAGTGACTAATGTATCCTAGGTAAATAACTGCCGGATAAAGTTAACTGAACGTGAAAATACCGGCCCTAAGATGTTAGATTCAGATTAGCGGCTTAAAAAATAAATAAAAGTATCGTCAATTCATTCCTTTTCAGTTAATAGGTCAATGATATACCCACATTTATTCTGAAATTATTTATTGCCTTATTTTTTAAGGATTAAAAAATATGCCGCGATAAAGTAATTAGTACATCAGATTTGATTTCACCATCTCAAAACATATTAGAGTATTATGGTTTCATTCGTTTTCAGTTAACAAGTCAATAATATCACCATGTGTAACTGAATTTTGTAGAATTTGAGTCATTTATTTGTGGTTAAAAAAAGCTGTGATAGAGGACTGAGTTCAACATCAGATTCGGTTTCAGTTACTTGAAATACATAAGGAAAACATGCTCACATCCTCTTTCAGTAAGCAGGACAGTAATACTCAAAAAAGTGAAATTTTAAGGATTTTTACAACAAACTGTGATCGGATGGAGCAAATTTAATATCATATTCGAATATCATATTCGAATTCAGCTCATTAAAATTCATAAGGCTATGGTAGTCTAGTCTGTTGGACATAAAACTTTTAATAATAATAATAATAATAATAAACGTCTTTATTTATTACCACAGTAATTACAGATATAAAGTACTTATTACATCCAGGGTAAAAAACAGAAAAATAAACAAATAAATACTGTGGCACAAACAGGCGAAGTTTAGTTCCTACAATACGAGTATTGCAGAGCTGTTCTACCACTTACTTAACCTTATAAATACAAAAAAAAATTTAATATTGCCATACAAATTACAGTCTACATAGACAATCTATACATATTTACCACAAACTGAGGCTTATTATATAATTATATATTATTATATAACTTAAAAAAATAAAAAATAAAAGAAGTTCAAAGAGAAAGAAAAACTAGTGCTAATTACCAGCACACTGTGAACTAAAAAGTACATTTTTATATTTATATTTAAACGAACCTATATTTAAACACTTTAAATAATTAGGGAGAGAATTATAAACATGGCAGATTTGATATGAAAATGACCGTTTAAAAAATTCTGTACGATGTACAGAATTTTTTAAATAAATACGGTGGACATTCATTTATAATTATTTTATGGTACAAACATGCTGCATGTAGCGACCTACGATGTCCCATGTTTAACCATCCTATTTCATATAATTTATAAGAAATTCTCTCACGCCTGCGGATACCATAAAAATAAGTCTCAGATAGGAGTTTTGTATTTTCTGAATTTTTGACTTGTAGATGGATGTTTGTAGATGGATGTTAAGTTAGGCCCATAATTTAATAAAGATAACACAATGCTTTCGCATAATAATATTTTTGTCTTCCTTGGTAGAAAGCTTCTATTACTATATATTAATTTAATTGCTGCATATGCTTTTTGATTTAACATATTAATATGGTCTTCAAACCTAAGATTACAGTCAATTATAACTCCTAAACTTTTGGCCTTTTTTACTATTTCTAGTACGTTACCATCGATATTAATAGTAACAACGTTTTTAATATTAGTGCGAAATCTCTCGGGTCCAAAAATTATAGCATTTGATTTGCTAGCATTAACAAGTAAACTGTGCTAGCATTAATAAGTAAACTGTGATCTCTGGCCGAATTAACAAATACTTTCAAATCTTCATTTATATGGTAACAGGCGCTGTTTACATCAGAAGGATTAAAAGAATAATATAGCTGAGTGTCGTCGGCATATAAGTGTACCTGGCAATAAGTCAGACATTTAATAAATTGACTGGTGTAAATAGAGAAAAGTAGTGGTCCCAGAATGGAACCTTGTGGTACGCCAGATTTAAGAGTTACATTATCAGAATAGGTATTTTCAAGAAGGACTTTTTGTTGTCTGTCTTTTAAATAATGTTTAAAAAGATTAACTGCATCTTCAGTAAGTCCTATATGATGTAATATAGATAAAAGTAAGTCATAATTGATGGTATCAAAGGCTCTACTGAAGTCTAGTAAAATACAAGAATAGTGCATTGTCCTTTATCTATTGCCGCAGAAACATCGTCAACTACATGCAAAAGTGCAGTGGTACAGCTGTAACCTGGTCTAAATCCAGATTGGGTTGAAGGCAATACCTATATTATTTTCTAATAAATAAGATCTTAATTGTGCATCCATTATTTAGTTTAGAAAAAGCTGGTAAAATACTAATGGCGCGAAGATCTTTAAATTCTGTAGGATTAGATATTTTAGGTAACACTGTTATCACTGCACTTTTCCGTCTTTTCCATGCATTAGGAAATAAATTTTGGGTCAAACAGATATTAATAATATGCAATAAATAAGGAATTATATGAGGACAGCCAAGCTTTATCATTTTAATATTGATCCCGTCCCTTCCCGTAGCATTAGTTTTAATACTACAGATGTTTTTTAGAACTGTTAGTTCATCGGTTTCTTGAAATTTAAATGTTGAAGTTGAAAGGGTATTATTAGATACTGTAGTTGCTTAAAAGTCTATCCGATACAGTCGTTGCAGTTTTCACTTAGCTTTTTTTTCTTTTTTTATTTGGGATTTATTACCGCGTGTTCTTGAATATTCCCAGTTCCAGCTCTCCATCCCATCTAATAAAAAAATATCTGGATAAAAAATCTTTATGACTGCGACTTTACGTCAAAGGAACAGTTAATAGTATATTACGTAATGAGAGTTGTAAGAAGCATATTACGCACGAATGGAAATAATGCGAACGAGCCGCGTAGCGGCGAGTATGGTAATTCCATGAGTGAGTAATTGCTTTACAACTCCATTATGTACTATACTTTACCTACGATTGTATTTATTTAAATTAAAAGACAAATTTGTATTTTTATTATGTCAATTTTGACATTAGAAAATTAATTGAGTGGGGGGCTATATAAACTACAAGTGTGTAATATGATCACGCGTGATCTACAAAGATGCTGTATGGTCAGAGAGATCACCATCAATTACAACACATTTTAGCGTGCGTTTTGCTTACAGTGTGTAATGTTTAATTCACTTAGGTGGCAGATAGTGCGTTTTTTTGCTATTTACATTAGTGTTCGTAGGTAAAGGTTGTTATTTTTCTACCATAAAATATAAATAAAATAAAAATAATGTAATTTCGCAGACGTGTCAGAGACTCTGTTTCCTTTTTCATTGTTAACATTCTTTTTGATTTGTATAATATACTTTCTACATTTTCTACAACGTCCCCTGACTTTTTTTTGGCAAGCAATTCAGGTGGTTCAAAAAAAATTCTAAAAAAGATTTTACCATTATTCTCCATCTCTAAAAATAGATGTAGTTTTAGCTTGGATTCATTATAACATATAGAAACTCTCTAAAATAGTAGATTTATAAGTTTCAATATTGTGGATTATGTAAAATTAGTAAATTAGACTGCTAATTATAGGTTAGAATTCCAACCAACAAAAGGCATTTTGGCTTGGTTTTCTTTAGTTGACTTGAAACACTATAATTATTAGTGTAATTTAATGACAGTTTAGAATATTTTAGTTATGTACTATGCAAAAATGTAGGTACTTCTTAAAAATATAAACATACGTGTGCAAGTGAGGTTAGGTAAAGTTGTAAATTTCATTAAAATGTTTTCAGCAAAAAAAATTTTAATTTCGCGCTAGTTTATAGTATAATGCATTTATATTTCTATAATTTTTAAAACAGCTTATCTAGACTTTTTCGGTTAAATAATTAATGAGTAAACAGTTGAATGGCCAACAATGACTAATGAGGCATGACGAGATATAAACTAAACCAACACTTACCTTATGAATTATGTATAACAATATACTTACAATATAAAATTATTATACAGGGTGAGACAGGTTGTATGGTAAAAAATTAATGTGAGTAGAGCATGAAAAAACAGTATTGACATGTTGACTCGATGGCGCAGTGAGCTAGAGCATGAGTGACAGTCATGGCTCTGGCTACACTGCCTATCGCGTCCGGGTTCGAAGCCCGGCACCGGTAGATAGCAATGTCGGTGGGTATGGATGTTTGTCTACGTTTTTTCTAATGTGTAGCCCCCTTCCGGACAGCTTTTGGCTTTGGAATTGGGGGTTGTCTAATTTCTGTGGTGTGTTTTATGTTTTTTTTTTTATGTTTTATGTCTCAGGATTTTGCATGGTTGAGATATAAGATGGTTTGTCACGGCGCACATTTTGACTACCGCTAGGACTACGCCATCAAGTAGAAATCTTTGCGCGAATTTTAAATATAAAGTAGATTAATTGGACAGATTTTGCTGTTTCTAAATAACATCTAATCTTGAAATCAAGTACCTACCACAAATTGAAAATCTACGATTTATATATAGATCGTGCTTATTTTGTTGCGTTTACCTGCACTTTTAATTTGAATGTATTTGACATAATATGAAATAAACTTTGAAATTAATCATGATTTTTAATAAATAAAAGTTGTAACACTTCACATTAACTTTAATTGAAAATGATTTATTCTTTCATTGAATATTATGAATGTTAGAGAATGTTTACATAATAGGCATGTCCACAAAATTTTAATTTCAATTGGAAATGATAGATTTATTGGTATTATGAACTAATGTAACAATAAAAAAATTTGTATATTTTCATTTTGCCAGTTATTCGCAATAGAAATCACCTAAAAGCAGAGAGGCTAAGAAACGTTCCCAAGATAGAGGCTAGTAACATGATGTCACATGCTCGCAGGCACGTAGCCGCGCGCCGGCCGGCTTGTACGTGTTCGTCATGCAGTGAGCGTTCTGTCATTGAGTAAAAATAATAAAGAGGCGCAACTGTCAAGGTTTCGAGATTTTAGTGTTGTATTTTTTCACCAATAGCTTCATGATTGTCTTCAATTTTAAGGGCTATACAGCCACATTACAAATACCTTCCCGTAGCACTAAAAATTGATGACAATCATGACGTTATTGGCTAAGAAATACAATACTAAAATCTCGAAACCTTGACAGTTGCAACTCTTTATTATTTTTTACTCAATGGTTCTGTGTTTATGAGCAGTATTATAAAAGAAATAATATATGGTGGCATGAATGTGGTGTTTTCCCAGATAACACAAGGCTGTTCCTGGGACGTCCCAAAAACATCAAGCCAGAACATTTGAAACATCCCAGGGACATCCCAAAACAAAGTAGGGACGTCCCAGCGCAAGCCGTTTGGGACTGTTCAGGATATCCCTGTCACGTCCCAACAACGTCCTTTCAGGTCGTGTTTGGACAATATTAGGACCTGACAAGGACATGCTCTAATAGCATACCAGATATAAAACCTACATCCAACTGGATTCAAAATAAAATACTAATTGACAATGAATTAAATTATTTCCACAAATACCAAAAAGTTTATTACAGTCGACGAGCTTGGCCAACATGGCATCATTGGCAGATGCTTAAAACTGTTTATCACCTCCCAATGATGTCAACTTGGTTGGCGAAATGTGGGTCAAGTTCAGTATAATAAGTATTTGAGGATCTACTTCAGTGTCAATGTCGCATCAAAAGTTCAAATAACCCTTTACAGGAATACTGATCATTTATTCAAAGGAACATCACAAATTAATAGGCATAATGAAGCGTAAAAGAATACAATAATCAATCTGTAAAAGACCACTTAACTTTTAACAAAACACCAGACCAAAAAGACACCAAACACCAAACAAAACATGCACGCAGCCATATTGCTCTTTCTCCAGTCTCCTTCTTATCCTTGCCCTGGATTGGTTCTGGGCTCTGCTTGGTCCGTTACATTTATTAAGCGGCGGCAAATTTAAAATATTTGAGAACCCAAACAGAACTTGAAAATTTGTTTACCAAATGTTTCGTTTGCTTTATCACAGAAGAAAAACTTTTAATAGTAATTCTAATATTAGGTATACATAATACCAAACATACTGAATATCAGATTAAACGATTAAAAATTAGATTGTTTCCACATTTTTATAATTATTCTACTCTTTGTTTTTGTTGAATGAATCCTGATATAATATTTATTTAATAAAAACATTATCACTCCAAAATAACAATATTTTTAGGTTTAAAAAATAGTTTTTAATATTTTCGACCGTCAATTGTGATTGAGCATGTGCATTATATATTTGTTTTTTTATAAAATACCTTACCCAGAATTAATATCCAAGTTCTTAAGTC
This sequence comes from Rhagium mordax, assembly GCA_963680705.1. Taxonomy (NCBI): domain Eukaryota; kingdom Metazoa; phylum Arthropoda; class Insecta; order Coleoptera; family Cerambycidae; genus Rhagium; species Rhagium mordax. The sequence continues at coordinate 61,958,191 of OY796658.1, forward strand.
CTTGGGACGTTAGCCTGGGTTGTTTCACTATTTGGGACATCCCAAGGATTTTCTTAATATAACTCTACAGGGACGTCCCTGACGGTAAGTCCCAGGGATGTTTCCGTGGGATATTTCAGTCCTTGGAACGTCCGAGGGACATTTTGCCGCGACGATCCCATATGGAACGTAAAAGCTCATATATGGACATCCCACGGACATTTTGTGCTAACTGGGTTGTTCCTTGCTGCAATAATACAACTACTAAGACGCCAACGAAAATATTTGTAAGCGTCTCAAATCCAACAATAAAAAAGAAAAAATTGTTTGAGATAGTAAGACGTGAGGTATTAAAAACATTTCATCGACATCGACGACATCTACTTTGTACTGCTGCGAGGCAGCGAGGATCATTTTAATGCAAGTTTATTTCGAGGTTTATTTACTATAATAATAAATACTATACGATTAGTTCTCCTCAGTTTAAACCCGAATTTAAATGATCTATATTAAAACACAGCTTTTTTTCATGATTTCCTTTGGGGCTGATTAAAATCACTGTTATCAGAAAATCGGATACCATAATTACGCTTACATTTGTCAAATTATGTGAATCTCCTTTCTGGAAACCTTCTTCCATATTTACTAATAAGAAGATGCAATAAACCAACACCTCAACGCTGTAAATAATAGAGCTACTGTAAATGTAGACTGCATTCTGACACTTCTGACAGCTCGGCGCGCGCCGTGCGAAAATTAATCACGTGCGTCAGCAGCGAGCTTGTGATGTCAAAACAATCAGCAGGCGTTTATTTAATTCAAACGGAGCAAAAGATTTCTTCGGTCGCTGTTATGGTTAGGATTAATTTTTTTTTTTTTTTTAATTTCAGATATTGGTACCAGGGGCTCCAATGTACGATTTTAACTAATATTAATGTATATTAATTTTTTTGTGGACATGCCTATTGTTCATAATATTCAATGAAAGAATATATATAGTTTAAAGTAATGAATGGATATTCAACAAAGTTGGAATCCACTTATTAAAAAGGACATGAAACAACATAATAAAAACTACATAATAAAGCATAATATAACAATTTTTTGAATTCTGTAAATTTTATGATCTTGTGTGTTTTTCTAGAGTTATCTTGTAGTTTTCTGTTGATTTCTCGTAGACGAATGTAAGTTATTGTCCAAACGAGACAAATGAATAGCATAGCTGGCAAGCATCTTTTGCTACCTTGTCAAAGATTTGATCCTCGTCAATTTCTCGCCGTGGAAACGGTTAAAAGAGTCCTCCATCATCTTTCTGCATTTATCAATTAAAACTGATACAACCAGACTAAATTAATAAATTCAAATAACCAAAACTTAAGGTGGGCGGAAAAATAGGTTAGATTTGCCTAAAATAAGCACTTCGTAGTTCGACAATTTCTGCCGCATCCCTGAACCGATTCAAAATATTTTTTGACTGGCTGTTAGAAAAAACTCGGTAGAATAGTACTGGACTATTAAAAAACTCAAGAAATTGGCGATTCTTTTCTTACCAAGCTGTTAAACTTCGTAAACTTTTAACCTAATTTTGAAATAATTAAAAAAGTCGTGATCTCAATAAAATAGTTCTGGTCCAATCCGCTCTATATTAAACACATACATGTTTAAATTTTGATTTTTTATTAAGTAATTATTGAAAAAATGTCGAACTACTAAACCAATATCACTGAAAATAAATACGTTATATAATGCAGGAAACAAGTTTTTTGGTTCGAAATGATACTAAAGAATGACATATAGAACTTTGGCTACTGTCTCGTAGATGGCAGCAAAATCAAAATTATAAATGAATATTCTGTCAATCATTTTAATTTATTTGAAAGGTAGTATAAAAATATTGAAATCAATTTCAGGATGAATATAAACCGCCGCAGCAGTTTGCTATAAAGGGGCATTCTCAACCATTTTCGTTTGCGTTTTGTTTTCCGTACCTTACATTCCTATTGGTGCCTGAAGTACATTTATGAGGCACCACCAATAGAATCTCGTAAAGGGTTAACGCTTGGTTGAGAATGTATTCTCATGTTGCCGAATTTTGAGCCTGCGCATAAGCGCACGTGAATGACAAGTAGTGACAGCTGACAGAAGAAAATGAGTTAACGACTATGAACATTGGAAATGTGTTATTTATTATTAGTATTATTTAAAAAGATGAGTAAAATTGAAAAGGAATTTGACATTTACGAGTTGTAGACAACACGATAATAATATGGTAATAAACGATATTGCGAACGTGAAATTTTTAAGTGCCGTAATTCATAACACCTAAACATGGCTGCACCAACAAAGGTAAAAATCTTAATTAACATCTATAATCTATATAGTATGTTACTGGAAATCAGCTAGTTTGGCAAAAGTGGGAAAAAGTAAAATGTGTGTATTTCAGCTGTATTAGAAAAGGAAGTACCCAAATTGAAACAGATTTCTACAGCAAGTTGTTCAGAATAGCATGTTAGGAACCTACCTACCAATAGTTTGATATGATTGTAAAACAATTCTTATTATTTTTAATAATGCAATCATTCTATTAAATATAATAAATATATTATTAAATAATGCCTTTCTGTTTTATGTATTATTACTCCAACCTTAAACATATCCGAAGGAAAATGATATCTGTTTCTCAGGAAAATGGTACGTATGGCAGGTATGCCAAGAAAAGCATACAAACAGCTGTTCTGGGGTGTCACAACTAACCTCAAAATTATGCGTTTTCTAAGTTTTTGGAATATTATGCCGCTTTTATCAAAACATTTCTGCTGGGTTCCTGTACTATCAATTAAAATCTTGTTCAGTGCATAATTATTAAAGTTTTAATTACCTTGATCTAATAAAATAAGATGCTTTTTGTTGGTTGGAAATCCAACCTATAATTAGCAGTCTATTTTTAATAATCTATTGAATATTGAAACTTTATAAATCTATTATCTGAATGAGCTTTTAAATTGTATAATGGATCCAAGCTAGAACTACAAAAATTAAAATTAAAATTAAAAATAAATTTACAAAAACTATAAATTTAAGGTTATGTTAATCATATGGTCGTAGTAACAAAAAAAAATGATAATGCTCAAACAGTTAGATTATTTACAACACTACCCATAAAATACACAATTGTCCAAGGCACAAATAAATATTTATAATTTATAAGTCCAAACAGTTACAATAATACACAAAAATATCTACAAATATCCCAATCACAAAATAATCTAAATATTTATAACTAGATAAAACAAGCTGTCAAATCTAAAAACATTATCAGAACAAAAGTCACTAGTAATTAAATATGTATGATAATTTTTTGTAAATGTAGGTATAAAAACGAATTAATTTAGATTGCGCGGTTGCGAGTCATAATAATGTAAAAGATGTGAGTGTAATGTCTCCATCTATCAAAGGGTAGATAAATTACAACACATCACTCCACCTATCTCATAGTAGATAAATTATAATACGTCAATACGGTTATATTGGCAAAAGCTACATATAGTTCCATCTGTTGGAATTTATAAGGTTAGCGACTGGGACCGCCCCCGTTAACATTCTTAGTTGTGTAGCAGATTTGACAATATGTTATTTGACAGTTGACAGTTCCCACTTTGCAGAAAACATATACACTTCGCACATAAATTATGGAATAGGTAAAAAAACGAGTCAAGTTCATACATTCATATTTTTGTTAATATTAAAGCAATTTCAATAATTTTTTTACTGCGGATAGGTCATTTCTTCTGCAGTTTAATACCGTATGTTCGATTTAACTACGAGTTTTGTTATACAGGGAAACGCGAAAAGTATGAGGGCATGTAAATTCCCTAAAATTTCAAAATGATCTGTGGCAATTAGGAGCCTATGAAAATTTATTTTTATAAGTGTTTCGGTTACGGCCTCTCCTATTGTACTCACTGCGTCAAGCAATTTGCCATACGGTTCTTGGTAAATAAAAAATTGGTAATTCTTTGAAAATTTTTTTGTTGCGTGTTAGAAGCCTTCAAAAATGTCGATCAAATGGTTATTCCAGATTTAATTTTAAGTATGTCCAATCGATGCCAAACTGTAGTGAATGCCAGGGGAGGTAATGACCGTTATTAGTTTGCATTATTGCTTAGATTTTTGTTATTGCTATCGTTCTTTTTCCTGTTAAATAAATTTATTAAGTTATTTTTATTCCAACTCGTATTATTAACCTCGATATTGGTTTCATTACTCTTTAGTGAGAGGATAATGAAACAAAATCCACTAAAATCATTGTTTTTTAACAGTTATTGGCAACAGAACAATTTTCAAAGAATTGCCAATTTTTTATTTAACAAGAACCGTATGGCAAATTGCTTGGCGCAGTGAGTACAATAGAATAGGCCATAACTGAAACACTTATAAAAATAAATTTTTATAGGCTCCTAATTGCCACAGATCAAATTGATATTTTAGGGAATTTACATGCCCTCATACTTTTCGCGTTTCCCTGTATAACAAAACTCGTAGTTAAGTCGAACATACGGTATTAAACTGCAGAAGAAATGACCTATCCGCAGTAAAAAAATTATTGAAATTGCTTCAATATTAACAAAAATATGAATGTATAAACTTGACTCATTTTTTTACCTATTCCATAATTTATGTGCGAAGTGTATAAGGGCATTTCTCAAAATTCACCGTCACATTTACCGGTTGAAGGAACCGGTTTAGAATATTTTTTTCCGGTGAATGTCCGGTTGCGTGTGTTTGGTTAATAATTTTGAAACGCTTCGGTTAAAGTTCTCGGTTCCTGTTTCCTGTTGACAACTTTGACATTTGTTTGTATACAAAACATTTAAAATAACATTTTGTGCTCGGAAAGTTTCATTGTGCTTTCTATTTTTATCAGAATTTCTTTGTCTTTTCACATATTTGTATTATTGCAACATGGCCAATAAATCAGTCAGTATGGTAATATTGCAGATGAAAAAAAAAAACATACTAAAGCAGCAGTTCTAACAAGTCTTCCTCTGATGAGGAATTGTTAGAGAAAATTGCCAACAAGATTGAACTCAAAAAACATGATAAGATTAAAAATTTTATTGAAAATATTGTTTCAAATTATACACCTACTGATTTTCAAAAACATTTCCGGATAAGCAGGACAAAATTTGATCAGTTCATCTTAATCAAAAAAATTACTTATATTGAACTTTTTTTAAATAAAATATTTTACCGTAACGGGCTACGATTTTACTTATTTTTGCTAATCGGTCAATTCTGAAACGGCTCTGTGAGAAACCGGTTGGACCGGTGTACTCACCGGTGAATATTGAAAAATGCCCATAGCTACTTAGTGGCACACAACAAGTATTTCTACTTGCGCAGTTCAGTACGAAAATCGAGCCGAGATAAAACTAACCATATTTTATCTCAACCATGGGATTTTGCTATTATTCGCCTCGGTCACCGCCTGGCGGATTTAGTCAGAACCCTCGCCGTGTACCGCAGTTTCCTGGTTTTCAAAGTTTGTTATTACAAAAATGCAATTTTTTATGCGCAATCGTCATTTCAACGTATAAATAACGTGAGTAGTTTTTAAAATATCTAATTCCAATATTAAGTTCAACGTCTTTGCTACCTATTTTCTTTAAGAAAACTTAAAAACCAGTAAACTGCGGTACACGGCGAGGGTTCTGACTAAATCCGCCAGGCGGTGACCGAGGCGAATAGCTACGTTCTTAAATTCGCTCGATTGGCTCTTTTAAATCCTTTGTCGTTCTTTTATTACATAGAGAGCAGAAAGAGTAAATCTGTCCGTGTTCTTTTTTAATCTCGGCGATGCTTTCGAGCTTTAAATCTTTTTGCTCCGAGCAACAATGCCGAGCTCGGAGAGTTCATCGTAAAGAAGACAATCTCATTGGCTACAAGACAAGGATACAATACTCCGTGGCTAACCTCACCTTTGCTGTATTTAGAATTTTCAACTTTCCTACTTAAATAAATGATGGATAGATTGGAAATACAATTATTAGTGACCATCATGACCCATCCAAGTGGTGTAGAATAAATAAATTATGGATAGATTGGAAATACAATTATTAGTGACCATGACCCATCCAAGTGGTGTAGAATTTAGAGTCATTTTAACGATTTATGAGTTAAATAGGGTTCAAAAAGGTAAGTAAAAGAATTGTTACATTTTTATGTGTAAAACCTCATTGTTTTGATAAAGTGCAAGGTGCAACAAATATACAAAGTTAGGTTAAGTTCAAATTCAAATTCTCATATTCCCTAACAAGTCATCTCTAGCATCTAGTCTAGTAGTCTAGTCTCCGTTCCCCGTTCTTTTATTTAATCCGCCGATTCGGAACTCGAGTACCACGTGACCCAAAATCTGCTCTCGCTCTGCTCTCATCTCGGAGCGAATTTAAGAACCTAGCTTTATATAACCCTTAATTTTTGTATACAAGGTGTTAAAGTTGAAAATGTTTCGTTGAATTTTTTAAATATCTTTTGGTTAAACACAGTCGTATCAATGAAATTTGGTTGGTTTATATTTTTCATAGGGCGGTATCAACTGGTGAATGGTGATATCGATTTTTTAAAATTAATCCAGTGGCGTGCGTTAACAAATTTTTTTCTGATAAATATGTCGATAACTGTGCGCAGCTGCATTTTTTCAAACAATTTTGGACTTAACTAACCTAACGTAATAATAATAAAATACTCCAAGGGAACAAAATCTTCAATAAAAAAAATTTAAAAACAACAGCGACTTAATTACTACTTTTTACAATAAATTTTCAAAAGGAAGTACATTAACCTCAATGCACTCTAAAAATTAATCAATTAACAACCAACAAGTAGGTACTAGTTGAGCGAATAGTACATTTTTCACACCAACTAAAGGTAGATGTGCATAAACTCAGGAATATACAAAATGAAATTTCCTTGCGGGCCCGAAAATGCATTGAGATTAATGGACTTCATTTGGAAAATTAATTTAAAAAAATAGTAATTAAGTCGCTGTTGTTTTTAAATTTTTGTTGATGAAGATTTTGTTTCCTTAGAGTATTTTATTATTATTACATTAGGTTTTCAACTCCGAAATATTATGTAAAAATCCAGTGGCGCACGTTTATCGGTATTCTTATCAGAAAAAAATGTGTAAACGCACGCAACTGGATTCGTTTTGAAAAACTAATATCTGCAGTTGATAGCGCCCTATGAAAAATATAAACCAGCTAAGTTTCATTGATACGACTGTTTTTAATCAAAAGATATTTAAAAAATTCAACGAAAAATTTTCAACTTTAACAGGTATAAAAAAAATTAAGGGTTATATAGCAAATCCTGAGACACGTCAATACTATTTTTTCATGCTCTATTCACATATTAATTTTTTACCATACAATCTGACTCACCATGTATAAGTCTTTAAATATGTCTTTTCACACTACATCTCGCAATACACTAATCACAAATAATTTTTATACGTTTAATAAGTCATAATAAATTGTTAAAGATGCACAAGTATACACAGTGTAATATGACAGCTTAAACAATTTCAGCATTTTTAGCATCTTAATGGCGGTACATAGCACGTGATTCCAACTACCAATCAAAATGCTGACAACCCTTTGTCGCCACTGTCCCTATACAGTCTCTGTATCGTGAACATGGCCATTATTCAGTGGGTAATTTAAGAAGGAATAAAAGTTGAGCCAGCTGAAATTTACGATTTTCTATGCAGTTTATCAATTGGGCATTCGAAAACAAATAGTTTTCTTGAGAAAGGCAACTTTTTTGGATATTTCTATAAATAACGGATGTGCCCAAAGATTTCTAGAATGTATGCTTTTTATTGTTCGTTGTAACTTATACTGTGGTTGTAATAACCTTTTTACACCCAAGGCAACAAGAAGGTGTTGATCCTCACTTTGCAGATACATTTCTACAACCGATAAAATGTATCCATGTTAAGTCAAGATAATTAATCAATTGAGTATTTTTTTGAGAACCGATTTTCACAACTGAGTATCAGTTTTTTGTGAAACGATTCTTTATTGTTATTTTTTTTATTAGCTCTTCTGTTCATTTTGTTTGTGTGAGTGTAACAATAATTTTAATGCTTCTGTTATTTTTGCACATGCCAGACACGTAATTTATTGTTTTAAAGTTTTCTTTTATTTTTTAATTTTCTTTATAATTTTTTGTAACCATTTCACTATGTAATATTTTTAAATGTTCGTGAGTAATATTGGTTATTTTTGGAAAAATTAAATTCTACATTTTATTTAGAAAACACACACTAAACTTTCTATAACTTTTCTAAATAAAAAAGTTCGTTCAAACTTAGAAAATGTATTATAAACATTATAAATGTAAATACCTGTTTTTGGTTCAATTTAACAAAATTAATTAAAATGCTAAGTATCAATGAAAATTTAATAAGGCGAGTTAAAATTAAACAATTTATGTAGTCCAATTACTAAAGAAAAAAATCATGATCATCTTTTTTTTTTAATTTCGGAAAAAGTCTACAGAAAAGTTCCTCATAGATGAATGTGTGAATGTGTGAAGGTGTGCTTTTTATTTTTCCAATTGTTATTAACAAATAAGTGTTTTTTTTATACACTCTTAATTAATTAAATTACTACTTAGTGTTATCATAGATATATAGACATTATATTATGTTAATTAAGGGTCCGTCACGCATGCATACGAGCTATAGAGACGCGCAATCAGAATAATTGAACAAACAGTGCACCAACTCAAGTAATAAATTGCACACGCAAATTATAAAGTTTGTGGAAGAATCGAAGTGTCTATTGGGCGTTATCCAACAATAGGCTTTACTTATAATTGCAAAGTGACACCAGTTATCAAAAAAAAAAAATTCTCGTTGGCAAGGGTACAGAAGTATTGAGATAAAAAAAACCACTTGAACAAGTTTAATTTTTTCTTTCACAATTTTATGTAGTAAGGATAATAAAATTGCGCTACAAAAAGATTTATTTATTTAAATGCATACTAAGCCGTTATATTATTGATTATTTTTCGTCAATTAGAGCGATTTCTGAAGGATTTCGCGGAGAATTTTCTACTTCTTAAATAACAAAATTAAGAAAACGGCTTTGCTGCGGAATGTAAAATTATGTTTTCTTCAATTATTATATGTAACATTTTTTATCATAAGATAAATATATAAATTACAACATCAAAACTTCTAATATGGTCTTAAAACATTTATTTCGCAGCGAAGCGGATCCTTTAAAGGGTAAGGGTAAGTAATACATATTGTTGAGTAATGCCCACCGGACATTTCGATTCTTCCACAAACTTTATAATTTGCGTGTGCAATTTATTACTTGAGTTGGTGCATCGTTTTTCAATTATTATTATTATTCTTTTTTTATTTTTATTAGATGTCTGGGGGTTTATGGGGTCGCTGATTGCGAATTTAACATTAAAATTAAAACTAAATAAAAAATGGCGGATACAAAATAGCGGAAATGGTAAATTTTTTTTATTCGGATTTTATTTCTTATGAGTATAGGGGTGTAGGAAAAATGGCTTTTATTGCGCGACGGTTTACGGTAATTGTGGCGGAAATAGCTGCATTAATTCACGACCGGCAGTATCTATGGAAGAAGTAGAGGAGGAAGAAATTAAAAACTGAATAATTTTTTTTCTTACTTTTTAATGTACTTATCTTGGATTAGTTTAAAAAAATCGATTAAAATATAATATCTTTAATACTCATCATTTAACTTCTTCTATCATTTGTTTCCATTTTTCAGACACCGTTTTCCATTTTTGACACTTTTCCGCCATTTTGTGACCTTAAAAACCCCTAGACAGCGAATAAAAAGAAAAAAATTAAACTTTCGACGTAATTTCGTAGACGCCGTTTTGTATTTAGACCGATTTAGAGGCCAAATTCGTAACTACGACCCCTAAAACTTTATGTTATTAAATTTCAGGAGCAATTGTTTAAATAAATGAAAGAGAAGTAAATAATTTTTTAATTAAGAATGTATTGAAAAAACACTTATTCATTTGTTAATAACAATTGATATAATAAAAAGTACACCTTCTCACCTATGGGGAACTTTCCTATAAATTTGAGTCAACAGAGTTAGAACTTTGGCGAATTTTTAACATTTAGAAAATGAACTACTGTAATTTATATTATAGTTAAGTCTAAAATTAATATGTTCCCGTTTTGCTGATGACGAAAACGATTTCTTTCGAAACGTTCAAAATAAACAAAATATGTTTTCTAAATAAAATGTAGAATTTTGTTTTTCCAAAAATAACCAATATTACTCACGAAAATTTGAAAATATTTTATTTTTTTATATAAGTAGAAAAGTCTTTTGAATTTCGCAATGTCATATGAAAAACTTCTTATTTATATAGTTATAAGTTTTTAGCTTCACAAAATTTACAACTTCTTGTGTTAAGAGTAAGTGAAGAAAACATATCGTATTGTTATTGGATAATTCTACTTGGTACGATATTATGTCCTATCCTTTGGTTGGGCAGTCCCAAGGATATGAAGTAAGTGTTATTTATTAATAATTGTTTAGTGTGTCTTCATAAACTTGTAACGAAGCGATTTTTTCCGTCAAGAATGTTCTGTTTTTAAAAATTATATCCGTCACTTGAGTGCACCCTGTAGTCTCTGGTAGTGTTTAAGTCCTGATTTATTTAAGGTAAATTGAGTTGTAAAAGCCGCTGGTAAACAAGAAGTAAATTAATTGATTAATTTCCGTACTTTCGGATCATTCCCGGTATAGTTAAAATCCGTGAATTATTCAAAGTTATAACCGAATCGAAAGTAAAAATCATTAGTTACTAAAACTGGTTAAAACATCAATCCGTGTCTGTTTTAATAAATCCTTTTTGCAATATAGGTTAAAAATTGCAAGCAGCTTATTTCCACCTTCAGATGTAACGAATCGTGGGTAAGTTAATAACAGCGTACACATATGTCTTATATGTACGCTGTTAATAATAACGCGCAATTAGAACTGAATAGGAACCGAACCGTTCGCCACCCAAGGTCCCAGCCCTGTCACTGATGACACAATATTCCATATTATTTTTTTATTTGTGCAATAAGAAAATAAAAATAATTTTTCAATTTTTCGGCACCTTGGTTATTTATTTCTATTCGTATTACATTTTAGAACGCTACAAATTTTCGCTTGCGTAGTATTTTTCAGGATTGACCCCCACCCAATGAGCCTAATGAATAAAAATTTAGCAATTGCTTTTTCTTATAAAATCAAAGTTAATAATCGAAAGCCAATGGACAAATATCAACTGCTTGTCAATTTTTTCATCATTATTATCAAATTCCTCACTTACACTCGAATCTGCCATATCACAAATGTAGTTATTTGTTTTTCACAAAAAGATAACAGATGTGCTGAATTGCTTTAAGCAATTGCTAAATTTTTATTCATTAGGCTCATTGTGTTTTCGAAAATTATGGCAACGCTACTTGTGCCCCTACCAGGAACAAATCCTGGTTGCGCCAATGTCGCCACCGTGAACGAAAGATACGTCAGCAAAATAGGCAATAAATTCGCCGGGAACATCCAGAACATCATCTGATGAGTTGTCGATACCATTACGCATTAACCTGTTGTCTTCGTAAAATTACCGCTGCGATCATTTCCGTTTACTATCTCTTCGCAAAGTAAAGTAAAAAAGAGCGTCACAAACTAAACGTGTCTTTTTTCTACAATCGTATGAAATATAAATATTGGCAAAGTTGAAGGCAATTTGATGCGGAATATTTTCTAATAAAAAAACTACGTAGTTTTTTTTGTTCTTAAGTTATTGAGAAATTGTATATAATTTCTTTCACAAAAATATTCACATCAAAAACATTATATCCCAAAATAGGAAAACGTAATGTTAACCTTACCTCACTTAGTATTTTTTGTTTATGAATAATCATTCATGCAATCTCATTTAAATTTTTTCAGATGCTTATGTACGTTTTCCGTGCTTATAGTGATCTCAGTATTCTTTTTGACATGTGGCTGTTTACTATTCAGTAACGTTCCAGAAAGTATCTCTGAAGAACCTATAAGTACAAAAAATCTTTCGGTATCGACAGCTCTATTGACTGCTTATGGAATCACAGCTTTTCAATTTGATATCCATCCAACAATCTTAACGATTCAGGTTGATATGATTGATAAATCCAAACTACCCAGAGCTATCGTTGGAGGTTTCATTGGTAAGAAACTGATATTTAACAAAAATGTTTATTAGATTTTTAGCAAATTAAATTTGACAGTAATTTAGTACTTTGTAATATTTGCAAAGTATGAAACAAATATCTAAGCAAATTCTTAATAATTTTTCTAATATTTTAAAGAAATTAACAAAATAATCAAAACCAATGCAAAACAAAGTGTAATTAATTGTTTGTCGAGAAAGTGACAAAATAGAAAAATTTTACGTTTCAGTAACGCTGTGCATGTTTGGAGTTACAGCAACAATAACATCAATAAAATATGGAAATGCCACTCAACCTAGTATTTTGGAAACTTTACCAACAACAATACCTCTACATTTTGCAGCTGTGTTAATAGCTCTTCAACTTTGTTTAACTTCGGCAGTAAGCAACAGTGCTTTGTATCAACACATGGAGGATTGTTTCCGTATTTCAAGAGGTAATAAAACATTTTTTTTAAACAACAAGAGATTATAGATTATAGTAACATCATAAAAACGTGCAGGCTCTTACCATTTCATATTCTTTGTGCTTGTGAAATAGTCATTCGGTGATGGAAAGGGTATAGTTGTAAAATGTTTACTTACAGTACTTCACTGACAAAATCTTGGATCTTGAAGCGTATTCTTCAAGGAAACTTTTTTAATTTTTATTCAGTGCGCTGAAGAAAAAGTAAGTATCCTAACTGAATGAACAATGACTTTATTTAACGGTCAGTTCACAACTGGAAATAGCTGATAATGGGTCGAACTCCAAATGTAATTTTAAAGGAATTATCTCCAAATAAGATGATTCTCTGTAAAACAGTTAAAGATGATAAGTGCTATTCAATGTTAAAAATAAAGTCCCATTTTCGGGAATACCCTGACATTATATTAATTACCTGTTGCTTGCAGAAAATAAATTTCTTAAGCACTTTATATACAATGTCTCTTTACATCAGACTCCCTAGAAGTATTAAATTCCAGAAATACCTAATTAAACTTTTTTTTCAGAATTCAACTTAAGAAGATGTGTTCTACGAACTATTTTGACACTATTAGCAATCATTTTAGCAGAATCTCTGCCAAGATTTGAGTTAGTTATGTCCCTCATTGGAGGCACGTTAACTGGTCCTTTGGTGTTTATTTTGCCTCCACTTTTTTATATAAAGATTCTGGCATTGCAGACCAGGAATGAGGAACAACTGTCAATGCAATCTTTTACTCACATAATATATAACAAAGGGAATTCGAAGCACCTGTCTAAATATATGGAACACAAATTTAGAGAAGATTTTAGATCATCTCTGGCGGAAGGCCACTCTAAATGGAAGTTCAATAGACAGTTTGAAAAAGGACTCTGTATGTTAATAATTATCCTCAGTTTTATTGCCACTGTTGCCACTACTTACATAAACATTACAAATGCAGTTATGTCTTATTCTGAGTTTAACAAACCTTGTATTTTTAACTTGTCATCTGATTTATTGTATTTGTAGTAGTAAGTTTATATTAAATTTTCATATTAATATTTTTTTATTATCACAGCTACGAAAATATTTAACAGTTGATGCTAATTTTCCTAATTCCATAAGAATATGAATATGTTGGATTATGCATTTTTATTACTTAAAGTCCATTTTAGAAGTTCAAACTTTTTATTGAAATGTCTGATTTGAGGTTACTGTGTTGCGATAAATATGAATATATCAAACAAAATGAAAAGAATATTTTATACTATACTAATCAATAAAAGGCGAATGATCAGGAAACGGCCTCTGATTGCTCACTATGAGGAATACAATAAGCATACGTATTGTGGTAATATCTGTTAATAAATATTTTAATTCTGTCAATTTCTTTCATATTGATAATTAATATACAAAACAAAAGGACAGATTCCACTAGTTTACGGAGTTAAAAAGGACAATAATATTCTTATCATAGTTATTTGTATAGGGACGGTTAAAATATTAAACATTTCAGCTTTTAATGAATCATCTCTACACGTTTTGCGACTTATCCTAGTAAAATTTTTGTTTGAATTAAATGAACAAAAGTAAATAATCCGTTTATTTTATTTTATTTCTTATATCCGAAGAGGTACTCTGCGATTCCTATATAATAAATAGCTTGAGTGATGCCAAAAGAGGGCGCTATTATCAACAAACGACAACAACCACCTTTAAATAAAGCTGTTGGACCTTCTAATTGTAAAATCTTCCTGAAAAAATATACAATTCCTCAACCAAATTATGAAAATATAGTTATTTATTTATAAGCAGAGTTACTAAAATCGTTCCTTATTTACACGAAAGCCTGCCCAATTCCGGAATATGATATTTCACCATTAGCTTTTATCAGTGCCTGACGACGGGTTTTGATCACATCAAATGGAGTTACAGCTAGTGCTGCGCAGGAACCGCTGAGGAACCCTGATATAAATGACCACCAAAACACCGATTCATCTATAAATAACAGAATGGTTAATTAACAATTTGTTGTTAATAAATGAAGAAACGACGTGTGTTTAAGGTCTAAAGCTAATATAGAATCAGCAATGACATCAACCACACAAAAACAGAGCCAAAGATTAATTCTATTTCCATTTTCGTTTTATCACCGGTATTCATTTCCTTCAAATTAATTTTATTATTTTTGTATTCTTTAGGTAGTCTGATTATTAATAATTTTGGCAATACATTAGATGAGATGGAGATGATCTGAGATCAAGTAGGATTATAGTGAATAACGTTGTAGGTTGAGGAGCCAGTTCAAGTCGAAGGGTGTACCATAGAAGTTATGCTACATTTTAAGGTACATGAGACAACACGTGTCATTTCATAGAATAAAAATATAGTTATGATAATAAATTGCGGGTTAAATAAAGCAAAAAAAGTTATAGCAGAAAGTGGAAAGTAATTATAAAAAAAAATTAAAGCAAACTATACAGATTAAGACATCTATGCAGGACGTAGCCCTGACAAAGTCTAAATGTCTTTCACTATGATATGACAAATGTACCCAACATGAAACGAATCGTATACACGTTTATCTATCCAATAATGGGATTTTACAATTTTTGTATGCAAATCTCTTAAATCTCTACTGTTTCATTTAAAATTAAACATACTATACAGAAGCTTCCAGCTTATATTATTAAATTTTAATGATTTCTGCGACTACATAATATATTCTTGTTTGCATTAGAAAATATTGAAAATTTAGAAACACAAACATTTGCGTTACATTGTGGGGATAAAATAAACTAAGTATTTGGGGAGAAATTAACTTATCACAGCAACTTTAAAATAATGATTGACACTAATATTGAAACATACATAAAAATTCTTAAATATCTGTTATTCACAACAATTATAAAATACCTGATTCAGTAGTTCTTTTAGGTCCTAGTTCATTAAGAGTTGCGAATAATGGGAAAAATATCACAGCAAATGAAACATCTCTTATAGTAGTGACCCAAATTGCTTTGTATAATCCGAAAAAACCCTTCTGCCTGATTACTTCCATAGCCAAATCCCTTGCTGATGCTTTTTCTACTGCTTTTCCCTCTGAAATTTAAATTTTAAATACAAGGAATGCATGATAGATTCTTACAAAAACGTATGGAGATGAAATAATTTCCAATCGTTGTCAAAATGTAATGCGACTAGAAGTTCGATTTACACCATAGAGATAGAATATAATAGGGATCACGGCATCACGTGGCAAAAGAGGTTTCATGTCCGCCATATCGCTACGACGTTTTTGTCAAAAATGTCAAACTGTAGTGTCTGTCAGAGCCATCTGAGAAGTTTTTATATACTCCAGGAAACGTAGGCTCAAGGGGGAAAACTATATAGGATTTGATTTTTATTTTTTTTTATACTGGTCTAGGGATGCTCAATTTGGGTCTGAGTTTGTGGGACACAGCGGTCCCCGGAACATCCCCATCCACTCCCCCCAAAGGGCTTTTTTTTTGCTTTTTGCTTTATATCGAGCTTCCAGTGCATGCTATCGCAAAAGGAATAAACAGTGTACAATATGAGCCATGTTTGGTTGTTGTAAGTCAAACCGTTTCTTTGCACGGGCACCTAAAAGTTGGCCCTCCCTTTGAAATAGACACTTCGTAATTTTTTTATTGTGGCTCACAGACAATACTAATTAAAAATAAAACATATGGCAGTTTATCACCGATAAATACCTGATTTTTTGGTATATATCTGTTTTTTCTGACATTGCTCTTTTTCGAGATACAGGGTCGTCCATCCTAAAATTCACTCCATCGTATCACCGGGGTTGTTCATATAGGATAGTTCAAAATTTATGGTATTATAGACTTCAACGTGCTGTTTGAAAATACGTGTCAGACGACTAGATTTTTTCGCCGGAACTACCCCTTAACCTAAAAAAAGCGTTTTTAGGTTAGGTTTTTCTTTAATATTCGCTCTTCAGGGCACTCTATGAGAAATCGTCACGTATTGTTGTATACTCGTTTATATGGTTTATGTATAGGTTTCATAATTATTTTTTTTGCAACACCCTGTATTCGAAATTTTTTTTATAGAGGGTTCTAAAAAAAATATTTTTTTAGCGTTTTCTAATACGCATATGTTTTTACTATATGCCATCTACTTTGTATATCTCTATATGGTTTGTTAATTAGACTACCCCTTCACCCCAAAATCGATACCGCGGCGTAACAGTTTATCAGAAAATTACATTATTCATGTTATGCACATATTCTATACGCATGTATGTATTGCAAACGTTTTCCTCAAATATTTTCTCTGAGGATTATTAAAAACAAATATTCTTTTACCGCCTTTTAATACGCATATATTATGTAGCTACTATGTACAGTATTCTTCTGTTCTAAGTGTATTTACGACAGAAATACATTGACAATGAGTAAACGTTACTTATGCTGACTGTATTCCTTTCCACACCACCTGAGAGGTAGAGTATTTGGCGAGTTTTTTTTAATTGTGGTATCCCCATTTGGGCTACTCCACAGCGATAAATCGTCCCCGTTAATAAAACTTGCGTCGCTTAATTCCGGAAGGACCCGGTTGCGCTACGTCCTCTTCGAAATCAATGTCAAGTTCGTCCGCACCTTCTGTAATGTCCGCATGGCCGATCAGTTGTTCATCGTCGTAGTCCTCTTCCACATTAATTTCGTTTTTAGGATGTTCGTACAGCCTTCGTTGCAATTTGTGCAAATACTTGAGCAGTTTAAGCCTGCTTTACGACACCCGCACGTGCGGCGACAGTCCTTCTTGTGTATACACTACAGTCACAAGCTCCTGAAAAATTACTGAGGCTTATTTCCTGCAAATGCAAGGACTGTCGCCGCGTGTGCGGGTGTCGTAAAGCAGGCTTAAACTGCTCAAGTATTTGCACAAATTGCATCGAAGGCTGTACGAACATGCTAGAAATCGAAATTAATGTGGAAGAGGACTACGACGATGAACAACTGATCGGCTATGCGGACGTTACAGAAGATGAACGAACTTGACATTGATTTCGAAGAGGACGTAGCGCAACCGGGTCCTTCCGGAATTAAGCGACGCAAGTTTTATTAACGGGGACGATTTATCGCTGTGGAGTAGCCCAAATGGGGATACCACAATTAAAAAAAACTCGCCAAATACTCTACCTCTCAGGTGGTGTGGAAAGGAATACAGTCAGCATAAGTAACGTTTACTCATTGTCAATGTATTTCTGTCGTAAATACACTTAGAACAGAAGAATACTGTACATAGTAGCTACATAATATATGCGTATTAAAAGGCGGTAAAAGAATATTTGTTTTTAATAACCCTCAGAGAAAATATTTATTTGAGGAAAACGTTTGCAATACATACATGCGTATAGAATATGTACATAACATGAATAATGTAATTTTCTGATAAACTGTTACGCCGCGGTATCGATTTTGGGGTGAAGGGGTAGTCTAATTAACAAACCATATAGAGATATTCCTCTTTAATTTTCAATATAGGTACTTTTGCGATAGCATGCACCGGAAGCTCGATATAAAGCAAAAAGCAAAAAAAAAGACCCTTTGGTGGGGAGGATGGGGATGATCCGGGGACAGCTGTGTCCCACAAACTCAGACCCAAATAGAGCATCCCAAGATCAGTATAAAAAAAAATAAAAATCAAATCCTATATAGTTTTCCACCTTGAGCCTACGTTTCCTGGAGTAATAGGGGTTCTGAAAAAAATATAGAAAGAGGTGTCAATTTTTGACGGTTAATGTGAAAACGATTATTTTTCTCCCTGTCTTTGGAAATAAAGGTTTACTTCTTGGTCTCGGGCCTTTATTTACAATTGAACCTGGTGCTGGAGTGTGAAACGGGTAGTTTTATGACGAGGCACTTGACATTTGGCGACCGTGACAGGACCCGGGGAGTTTCAAGTAAAAATAAATAAGTGGTGGTTATATCGCGTATAGTAAAAGTACATATTCGATCACTGGACAAACTTTTACCATCTGCCAAACGTGTGGATAGTCGAGTGTGGTTAGTTTGCAGTGAAAATGGAGCAAAAGAAGAAACACCGGAAAGTACTTCGCATCAGTTTTACCAAGTCGGCGAAAGACCTAGATGAGCTATTAACGACGCCGGAAGGCGAACTACGACTCATCAAGGTATCTCTGGATATTCTGCGACAAAAAATCGAAGATTTAAAACAAGTAGACAACGAAATCTATAATCTTCTATTAAATGATGATGCCAATGAAGGAGATTTATTAGCAGAGATGGAGGCCAGTGACAGTTATATCAAGAAGTTTACGGATCTGAATAGTCGCTGCGAAGAACGTATGCAGCCCAAATGGACAGACGCCGTGGATAATGAGGAGGTATCTTCTAGGACAACTGAAGGAACCGTTAACAGTAGAGCAGGTAGGCGTAAATTTAAATTACCTACGTTAGAATTCAAGAATTTTGACGGGAATATTAAAGATTGGTTGCCGTTCTGGTCTCAGTTTCAAAAAGTTCACGATGATCCGGATATAGACTTGAACGATAAGGTTGAATATTTGATTCAAGCTATGGTGCCGGGTAGTAGAGCTAGACAACTCGTTGATAGTTTTCCCGCTACAGGAAGTAACTATAGTAAAATTATTGACTGTCTGATCTCTCGGTTCGGTCGTGAGGATTTGCAGATCGAAGTTTATGTTCGGGAATTGCTTAAATTAGTTATAAATACCACTTCGTCTGGCAATAAAATAGATTTGTCTTTCTTGTATGATAAATTAGAGTCACAGTTACGGGCATTAGAGACACTTCACATTACATCCGATAATTATGCGGCCATGTTGTTTCCTTTGGTCGAGTCATGTCTCCCGTCAGATTTACTAAGAGTTTGGCAACGTTTACCAGAGAGGCCCCTTTCGACACGCGCAGTGTCCAAAGAGAAAATGCTCACCGTAGGTGTTTCTACAATGGAAAGTCGTCTCGGAAGCCTTATGAAGTTTTTAAAGAATGAAGTTGATAATGAACAACATGTTAATTTAGCGGTCGAGGGTTTCGATTTAAGCAACAAGAGAAATAGGGATGTAAAGCGTGGGGAAAGCAAATCAAAAAGATACGAAGAAAATCCGCCTAAACTTTCTACTGCGACGGGTTTAATTAATTCCGCGGTAACAAATAAATGTGTTTTCTGTCAGAATTTGCATGAGAGTGCGAGTTGTTTTAAGGCTCAAAAACTAAGTTATGATCAAAAAAAGGATATTTTGTTGGAAAATGGGGCCTGTTTTCGCTGTCTAACAACTGGGCATCAGTCTCGTAACTGTCGAGGGAGATTAAAATGTATTATTTGTGGAAAATCGCATGTACCTCTGATGTGTCTGGAACTCTCAGCGAATCGACAGAGAGAAAGAAAATCCGATCAACAGGATACTAAGGAAGAAGTCGTGGCGGGAATCCATCAAGCACTTACGAATAGTACAAGTCAACATGTTTTTTTGCAAACGCTCCGCGTAAAAATGGAAAATTCCAAGGAAAAACGATATGTGCGCGCGCTGATAGATACTGGATCTCAAAAGTCATATATTTTGAAGTCCACAGCTGGATTTTTGGGGTACAAGTCTAAACGTCGGATTAACATGATTCATTGTTTGTTTGGAGGAAGTGAATTACCTCAAAAGCACGATTGTTATGACGTCACATTGAAAAATGGCTACTATAGTTGTACTTTTGAAGCTTTGAATCAACCCGTAATTTGCAACGAAGTGTCTGCTGTATTTCGTGGTCCTTGGACGGAAGAACTTCGCTTGCTAAATATACAGATATCAGATTCACGCGACGACACTCCCATAGAACTTTTAATAGGCTCCGATATTGCAGGAAAACTGTATACGGGAAAGAGATATGTTTTGAAATGCAGGCTGGTGGCCATCCAAACGCTACTAGGCTGGACTTTGATGGGTAAGATACCTCAGGAAAAACTGCAAAGTCTGTCGATGACTTCTGTCTCCCTTTTCATCAACAATGCCTCGATTACTAACCTCTGGGAGCTAGAAGTTTTGGGTATAAACGATCCAGCGGAAAGAAAGACTCGTGACGAAACAGCGTTGGCAGCTAAAAAACTTTTCCTGGAAACTGTCACAACTGACGTAGATGGTCGGTATGAAGTTAAACTGCCGTGGTTGGAAGGACATCCGGCATTACCAAGCAACTATCGGATGGCTAAGAGGAGACTAGAGAATACTGTAAAAAAAATTATTAATGACGGATATTTCGAAGCCTATGACCAAATATTTAAAGATTGGCTGAACGAAAATATTATCGAAGAAGTTTTCGAAACACAACCTACAGGAGAGGCTCACTACTTAAAAACATAGGCCGGTAATTAAACCCAGCAGCATGACCACTAAAATAAGACCTGTTTTTGACGCCTCAGCTAGAGAAAAAGATAGTCCCTCTTTAAATCAGTGCCTTGAGAAGGGTCTAAACTTGATTGAATTGATTCCTGATATCCTACTAAGATTTAGGCGACAGCAAATTGGTGTAGTGTCAGACATTAGAAAATCCTTTTTACAGATTAACATACATGAGGCTGATAGAGACTTCCTTCGTTTTTTATGGTCTGACAGAGAGGGCAAGCAAATAGTATATCGTTATCGTCGTGTAGTGTTTGGAGTCAACGGTAGCCCGTTCCTTTTGGGAGCTACTATAGAGTATCATTTGTCTAAGATGTTGAAGGAATCTGATTCTAGATTTTTTTCAAAAGAAACCATCATTAAACTGTCAAATAGCTTTTACGTTGATAACTGTATAACCAGTGTTTCAAATGATAAAGAGTTGAGAACATTTGTCGAAGAGGCCAGCATCGTAATGGCTGAAGGCAAGTTTGACCTGAGAGGGTGGGAGCACACGTACCAAGTCCAAGATGACAACCTTGATAATTCCACCCCCGTGTTGGGAATAAAATGGAACAAGCAAGATGATACCCTAAGTATAAACCAAGACGACAAAACCATAGAACAATTTGTAAATAAACCCATAACTAAGAGGATGATGTTATCACAAGCTCAGAGAGTATTCGATCCCATTGGTTATACTTGTCCTACAACGATAATACCAAAATTGTTATTACAAAAGACATGGGAAAAACAGCTGACTTGGGATACACCGGTTGACACTGTAATGGAAGCGCATTTTCGAAAATGGATGGAGGAGCTGCCGTATTTGTCATCTATTAAAATTCCTAGATGGATAAACGCAGGCTCCGAAGAAGCCGAACAATGGACTTTGCATACGTTTTGTGACGCGAGTAAGGACGCTTTTTCTGCGACTGTTTTTTTAAGAGGAGTGAAGGATGGCGAGGTGTTTGTGCGTTTTTTGGCTGCCAAGTCCAGAGTAGCCCCTTTAAAATCATTGTCAATACCTCGACTCGAATTGATGGCAGCTGTCATAGCTGTTCGGCTATATACAACTTGCAAGGAGAATCTCAACATCGAGCTAGAGAATTTTTTCTGGAGTGACTCTATAACAGTGCTTAGTTGGATTAGAAGCCCAGAAGAATGGTCAACATTTGTTTGGAATCGGGTAAAGGAAATTCGATCAGCGTCTTCAGACAAAAACTGGCATCATGTTCCTGGCACGCAAAATCCGGCTGACCTCCCATCTCGAGGTTGTACTGCTAAACAATTGCTCGAATCGAAATGGTGGGAGGGCCCGTCATGGTTATACCAAGACTCGTCAGATTGGCCTCAGGATAATCTACATTATGATGAAGAGGAGATCAATAAAGAAAAGAGAAAAAAACTGGTTACAGTGCTGGTCAACAGTGAGAGTAAGTTGATGACGTTAGATGACTGGCATATATACTATTTTTCTCAATACCTAAAGACTCTAAGAATGTGCGCGTGGATAACTCGTTTTATCCACAATGTAAGAAATAAGGATGACAAGCGTAAAGGTGACCTGTGTGCCGAAGAATGTGACAAATCAGAAATTTTGGTGCTCAAACTGATACGACAGGAATCGTTTGCGGACGAAAATGATAAGAAACTACGTGGTCTGAAAGCCTTTAAAGACAACAATAGTTTGATTAGATTGAAAACTTGTATTAGTAATCGACACGACCACGAAAATTTTCGTTTCCCGATCGTTTTGCCTGCCAAACACTTAGTGGTAAATCGGTTGGTATTTAGAGAACATGTTAAGTTATGTCATATTGGTGCACAAGGATTGATGAGTATTTTACGAGAAAGATATTGGATCTTAGGCGGTCGACGGGCTATAAAATCAGCGATTTCTGGTTGTGTCATCTGCAAAAGACATAATGCTAAGCCGTTTGATACAAGTTCCCCGCCGTTACCGATGGATCGAGTTCGGGACGCGGTAGCATTTGAAATAACGGGTGTAGACTTTGCGGGCCCTTTATATTTCAAGACTGGAGAAAAGGTGTGGGTGTGCCTTTTTACCTGTGCCGTGTATCGGGCTGTGCATCTAGAACTTTGTAGTTCGTTATCAGCGGCGGATTTTATGAAAGCTCTACGTAGATTTATAGCCATGCGGGGTCGTCCGAAAACTATATATAGTGACAATGGGACAAACTTTGTCGGTACGGAAAACGCTTTCTCGCTAGTAGACTTTCAGAAAATTGCCGAGTATAGTAGTGTCGAACGCATACGATGGCGGTTTAACCCACCTGCGGCAGCGTGGTGGGGTGGGTTTTGGGAAAGACTTGTGAGCGTTTTGAAACAACTCTTAAGAAAAATGTTAGGCAGTGCTATGCTGGATTATGAAAGTCTAACAACTGTCGTTTGTGACTGTGAATCAGTCATAAATTCAAGGCCACTTACTTGCCCTTTGTCAGATGCTAATGAACTGGTACCTCTAACGCCTGTGATGTTCCTTAGAGACCAGATACCATGGGATGTTCCAGATTGTGATGCCGTTGATAAACAGTCGCTATCTAGGAAAGTGTTACACAGACAAAAGTTGGTGGAAGATCTTCGGAGAAGGTTCCGCAGCGAATATTTGGGTCAGTTAAAATGGTGGTCCAAAAGGAGTAAAGAAAGCCGAATCAAGGTGGGAGAAGTGGTATTTGTGGGAAACGATCAAGACAAACTAATAAATTGGCCTCTTGGTCGTGTAATCGAGCTTTTCCCTGGGACAATTTCTGGGACAATTTCTGAGACCTATACAACGGCTGTATCCATTGGAGTGTGCAGCAGACCCCTCTCAGATGGGAAGCAGTGCCAGTTCGGAGCCTCTCATGGAGCCACCTTCACAGGACGAAAGTGTAAGTGCGGGAACGGGAGTGGTATCAAAAAGCCGAGTACCCGAATCGAAAGTGATAGTTACGCGAAGTGGGCGTAAAGTTAACGCCCCGGTTAGGTATTCTGAATGACTGTAGAATTAGTGAAATGCATATGCGCATGAATAGTTTATTCCATTTTCTTTAGGCTATGTTTAAACTAGCATTTCTAGTTTTTTGTTGTCTAGATGTCTAAGTTTGCTGATTATATTATTATTGGCTCTAGAAAGATAATGAGCCATATGTTTATTTGTTCTAAACATGCCTCAGGTGGGAGAATGTCAGAGCTATCTGAGAAGTGTTTATAGGGGTTCTGAAAAAAATAGAGAATAGAGGTGTCAATTTTTGACGGTTAATGTGAAAACGATTATTTTTCTCCCTGTCTTTGGAAATAAAGGTTTACTTCTTGGTCTCGGGCCTTTATTTACAATTGAACCTGGTGCTGGAGTGTGAAACGGGTAGTTTTATGACGAGGCACTTGACAGTGTCATTTGTTGTCAGTTTATGTTGAGCAATATTTAGAATTTCATTTGTGTTTTGAGAACTATATAAGTGTTTTTTGTTAGTTTCTTAAAAACAATTATGGTGTCTTGTGCTGTGCGTAGCCGCTGTAGCAGAGACCGCGTGGATAAAAATAGGTCGAGAATAACATTTCATAGGTTAGTATAAACAATAAACAGAACCGTACCTACAAAATTATGGTACATAAATACTATTATTAATGATTTTATACATGCTACAGCGTAGGACAAAGAGCGGCGGTAGACAAATACAAGCATCTTAGTGGGGAAGAGAACGCGTATACCTACAAACGAAAGAAACGGGAGAAGGAAAACCAACTTTTAGATCAGCTTGAAAGTCACCAAAACGAGAATGGCACTAGAAAATTCTATCAAGAATGAAATGGGACATGAAGGGTTTTTAAACCAAGAACTAATATCTGTTGATTCAAAGGAGGAAACTTAATAAGCAATAAAAAATATATTCTATCTGGATGGACAGAACATTTTCAAGAGCTGCTGGCGGGAGGACCAACCTAAATGATAGACTGAAACCATTCTCTGAAGCCCAGTGACTAGGTCGCTCAACTACCAACCAAATGTTCACTTTGCATCAAATCCTAGAAAAATCCAGAGAATTTGACATTGGTATAACACTGGTATGCACCACTTGTCATCTACTTTAAAGCAGCGTATGATAATATTCTTAGGTCGAAGTTGCACGAAGCTATGAACGAACTCGGAGTACCAATGAAGCTAACTTGTCTGATTAAAATGACCATGGTTGACACCACGTCCGCAGTTAAACTTCAGAACGATATAATATAGGAACCGTTCGAAATACACAAAGGACTGCGACAGGAAGATGCGCTGGTGTGTCAGTTATTCAATATAGCCCTGGAGAAAATCTTCTGACTGGTACGTACCACTTCGAAGGAGTGTGGGCGTTACACATTCACTGATCGTTTTCTCAATTTAATACACGCTTTGCGCTTTACGTACGATCATCCCGTCTTTGTTATTCCAATTTGGCTATAATTTTTCTTGGGGTACTGTATTTATGTATTCTGAAACAATGTATAATATGGGTATGTAAATTAAAGAAAAACTTACTTATTTGCCTATTGTTTTACTTTTCATATTCACCATCAATCCACACACCCAATTAAGAAGCTGTAGGAATTGGTACTATTGAACTAATAGTGCAGTTTTCCTTCAAAGGGACCTATAAGTCCCATAAAACTAGTTCCACTATATTAAATATCTTGTCTAAAAAGACGTGTGAACCAAAAACTTCACCGACTAGTTGATTACGAAAGTTGACTAACTAAAATCGAATCGTGAGAACGCGCTTAATCCAATTCTGTTAAAGCCGCCATATTGCTACTACATTAAGCTCCGCCCAGTGGTACCGTTATTTCCTTACCTATTTATATCGCATAGCATCTCCTTATATTCTATCTCAATGATTTTAGACAAATATTTTCACGAAATTTTTCGATTGCCATGCACGTTTTTAAATTTATCTTCAGCGTTTGTTGGTTTGATCTTTTAGTAATTATCCTATTAAGGTGAACTACAAATAAACTTGTAACTTGTAAATAACGATATACGAAACGTTGCAAAATTGAAATGCTTTCTGAATTTTTGATTCGGTACCAAGATTTTTGTTTTAAATTATGAATTTAAGTTTCATTGTACGAAAACATCGAACTTTTGATAATAATGAGATATCATTTGATAATAGATGGTTTTTTAAACAATTCTAAGCGAATTATCTCGCAACATACCTCGATTATGGGAACAATCCTAAACACGATAGAAACAAATATAGTAAATTTACGGACAATATACAGAACATCTGAGAATAATTAGAACTTAAACGTTTGCTATTTTTTTAAAAATTAGACTCGATCCAAAAATGACTGTAAACTTTATTTGTAGAGACTCAAGTCATTAAAACATAATACCATATACAGCGTGTGTAAAAAGTATTGAAACATGACATAACTTTTAAAATATTGATTGTATAGGTCGATTTTTATTTTCAATTACGCAACTTTTGGTGCGATTTATAATTTCTAGTTCTACACACCCCCTCCCTCAGCCACCCCAACTTTTTCTTTTCAAATAGCAACCTACCCTTTGTGATACCCCAAAAGAAAGGTATTTTAATAGACTATTCAACGCTGTAAAGAAATCCGAAATCCGTCGATGCAATTGGCTTCCCAAACGCATGAAATATGTATTTTTTTTTTATTTAAAAATTTTAAGAATGTCATGCATGTAAGACAGTACCTGAATGAGGTGTTTCCGGGCTGATGGATAGGCAGAAGAGGGTCGATCGAATGGCCAGCCAGATCTCCGGACCTGACACCCCTCGACTTTTTTTTATAGGGTCATTTAAAGGGTTGCGTCTATAACAATAGACCTAATAATTTGGAGGATCTAAAAGATAGAATACGGGCGGAGATTGGTCGAATACCCCAAACGGCATTCCAAAACTGTTTACAAAACTTGGAACAGCGACTTGTACAGTGCCTAGCTGTTAACGGAGCTCAGTTTGAACATCTTATTAGATAATTTGTTAATTTTTTTCAGTAATAAAGTTTTACTGATTTTTCCTTTTTCTTAAAAAAATGTATTTCATGCGTTTGGGAAGCCAATTGCATCGACGGATTTCGGATTTCTTTACAGCGTTGAATAGTCTATTAAAATACCTTTCTTTTGGGGTATCACAAAGGGTAGTTTGCTATTTGAAAAAAAAAAGTTGGGGTGGCTGGGGGAGGGGGTGTGTAGAACTAGAAATTATAAATCGCACCAAAAGTTGCGTAATTGAAAATAAAAATCAACCTATCCAAGGGTTTTTTATACAATCAATATTTTAAAAGTTATGGTCATGTTTCAATACTTTTTACACACGCTGTATTTAAACACTGGAAACATTTAAAATTATTCACAGATATCAAAGTTTTTTTCTTTTAAAATTAAACCAAATTTTCCACCACGACGCGACGTTTATAATGTTGCACAGTTTAGAATAAATTAGTGATGAAAGTTAAACTTTTTGCAGTCGATTTTTTATATACTTTATATAATTTTATATAATAGCTCCACAGTTAATAGGATACTCTTTATTATTTTAAATCACGTAATAAAGTATGGTTTATTTTAAATCAGACTTCTTCATTTTAGTATCTGTGCACTATTTTCTCAGAAACTCACTTCAGTGTTAGTTTTCCAAAAAATTTCCTGCTTTTTCAAGACCATTTAACTTTTCATAAACCGTTTGATTTTTTGAGGAACAATATGGATCTTCCTCTAGCTAATACGTACCTACATGTCAAATTTCAACACGATTGGATTTTCACCTTGATGCCATTTAGATTATTATATCAGTACTTTACATTAGAGATATGTAAAAATGTAATTGTTATTTCGTTTTGGAATTTAATGTATGCAAGTTTCCCACCGGAACATGTTCTTTTTTTTTAGAAATTTGCCACTTAACCTCTTTTATATCAGTTTGATTTTACGAATGAGCTGACATTTTTTTGTATATCTATAACATAGAACTAAAAACTACTACTACTCACATATTGTATGAATTTTGTTTGAGATTTATTTCTATTTTAAGATGTTTTTTAAAAGAATCAACTTAAGTATACTTAATTACTAAGTATTAATAATTATTTTTACTTCTCCTGTCTCCATTGACTCTCATTCAACTGAATTTCATTTATTATTCTCACTAAGAGAGAAAATCTCTCACTGTTCATTAGTTTTGTTAGATAAAAGGCAACACTGGCTTTTAATAGATTGTCAACAGCGCAAATCCCCAATTCAAATAAGGTATAGACTGAGAATCTCGGCATATCAAATTATTTTTACTATGTGGTCTGACTACTATTTTGATGGCGACTAAAATGACTAGTCAAAATAAGTGTATCCTACTTGTGTCAACTAACATTAATTTATCTTATGAAAAATATAAAAATACATTTCTCCTTACCTGATTTAGATGCTAATTCTACTCGCCCTACATCTTGCATCTGAACCTTCAATAATTCAATTGGAGTAGTTATAAGAACTTGAAAAAGACCTGCCAAACCACCAGCTATCATTTGTTTATACAAAGGAATTTGCCTAAATACAAAACTGTTGTTGAAGCAAAAATGTAATTGAAATTATTCATTTGATTATTATTAGTTTTAAAATTTATACAATGTATCAACATTCATTTTTTTAAATGACATTCAAATAAAAGGATAGAATACCGCAGTATATAAACAGAGATTTATTGTGATCGAGAAATGAGAAAGTAATCACTTAAATATTAATAAAGCAGGGAAACTGTCAATTTCTTCTACCACTGTGTTTCCTATCCTCAAAAACTATTTACATATTTAAAAAATAAATAAATTTAGGTTTTTCTTAATAAGTAAGTATATAAAATTATGTAGTAAATGCATATTATGTATACACAGGATTCAACAATATGAAATCGACAAAATATTTTAAAACTTTCTTTAATAATCAATTATAGTGAATTGGTGGTTCACACAATCTTATATAATCTCTAACAGGGGTGGACAGGCAAGGGCAAGACCCGGTGCGGTGGGACTTCAGCCTTAAAAGGTCCGTTGATAAAAATCTGAGTGTTTAAATAATATCGATGGAAAAGCACGGAAAACAGAGATACTGACTGAGGTAAAGTATAAAAAATATAGTTACCATTTAAAGACACATTTACATCAGTAATTTAAAATGCTCGCGACTGGCGAAAAGCGCAGACGAATTTTTAATTTTCAAAGTGGAATAAAAATTTATACATAGACTTCTAGGAGATTTCTCTCTACGCTCATTGTCATAAAGGCTTCTAATAAGCATATTCTCTCATTCTATCATAATTGATTGTCAAGATCAATGGTGTATTTGATGGAAACCATCATTTATTTGAAATTGTTTGAAAAACTTCTGGGTTTAAAAAAAAACAAAATGTTCAATACATTTTTCTTTCACAAATTTATGAATTTGGTTTTCTTTTATTCTATTCGCTTCATACCTTCACCACTTAATGATTCTTCTTCCACATCCACTTCCCGAGAAAGTGCTGCAATCATTTTCACTTTGGCTTCCACTGACAATTTTGAATAAAAAATGTCAAAGCAACTGCCTTTGGAATACCGAATTAGAATTTTTATTTGTCCTACGTCCCACGAACATTTTGTGAAAAATAATAATAATATTTATTCAAAAATGGGATGGATACAAATATAATACAATATAATAACAATAATATAATACAAATAGAGTAAGGATATATTATATGTTAGGATCGACGACTTTATAGTCGAAAATTTTCCTTAAAAACCGGATATCCTGATGAGGTGCTTCAGTGGTGTATAAAGCCAGGCCTCAACATAAACGGTCACGAGAAAAATGCAAATATCTGAAAGCCCCATTCTTTTTTCATCTGTTAATGTGAATTTATTGTGGAATAGGAACATCTTTAGGCAATAAATATCTTTGGCCATCCATTTTACGTGATGAATGACCATAGGAACCCAAAAAGATGGGGAAGCTCACCCAGGAATATCAATATAATAACTCCAAAAATTCTCGATAATCTTCTCGCGGTTGATGGTGCAGATTTTCTAGAGACCTTATAAATTAGACGATCTATGTTGATGTTGTCTTATCAAAAAATGAGAGATATCATCCCCGTCTTTAAATCCAGACTTAAAATAATTTTTTTTAATCTCAACCCAGGACACTTGGAGACGTTTAAAAACCTGGACATTCGGACAATTATGCCATCAATAAGAAGGTCCCAGGTGACTATCCTTAAGCAGGAACATCGAGTAAACAAAATAAAATAATATTTATTAACTCAATGGCAGGAATCAGTATATTAATTATCTTTGAAGTAATTTAAGAAAAATTGTGTAATTATGGAAATAATTTTTTTCATACCATTTTTTGCATTAGATTTTTTCCAAAAACTAATAAATCAAATCAAAATTCCTCAGTTTATATTTGTATATTTAATCGCTCTCAATCATCCTGTCTTAACAATAAAGCGACACGACGTATTCAGATTCTTATGTTAGATATGGAAAGTTTAAAGAAAATGGAAAATAGTTAAAAGTAAACGATATACCCTTCTGCATTCCGCATATGATATCTAAAAAAATCGTTAGCTGCTAACTTGAAAGCTTTCTTGGGTATAATAAATACCATAGTGACAGCTGATCCTCTGTAC
Source organism: Rhagium mordax (assembly GCA_963680705.1). Taxonomy (NCBI): domain Eukaryota; kingdom Metazoa; phylum Arthropoda; class Insecta; order Coleoptera; family Cerambycidae; genus Rhagium; species Rhagium mordax. The sequence goes on from OY796658.1 coordinate 61,988,976, forward strand.
ATTCCTAGTAAGCCTTCTGTCTTATACGTCTTCTTAAAGGCATCGATCCTGTAATATGCATATATTATATAATCCATTTTAATAAAAAATATAAAGAAGAAAATATACATAAAGAGAAATAAATACCTTGTTGAAACTAAAGTCAAATGGACTAAATAGGCAAATTAAGATTAGGTTGTAGAAACTAGTTAACTTAGAACTTCCCAGGTAGAACACTAATATTGGGCCGATATTGGTTTAATATTGGCGCAATGTAAAAGAGACAATATTGGACCAATAAAAAATGTGAACATTTCGCTATATTGATCCAATAATGGTTAAACTTTATTGGGAGATATTTAAAAACTATATTGTATAATATGTAATACAAATATAAACCAATCTTTAAAATTAAATATTGACCCAATATTTGATAAACAACTTGGGCTAATTAGCCCAAAGTAGTAAAACTATATTGGCAACATATTAAATTTAAATATTGCTAAATCCAAAATAGACAATATTGAGCCAATAAAAAATGTGAACATTTCGCAATATCGATCAATAATGGTTAAACTTTATTGGGAGATTTTTAAATTCTATATTATATAATATTTAATTCAAATATAAACCAATCTATAAAATTAAATATTGGACCCAACAGAATACAGAAAATGCAAATGTTTCGTCAAAAATCCTTCAAATTCTTAATAAATAAGAATTCAAAACCAAACTGTGACATACTGGACAATAGGTATGTCCAGTCGAACGCTGAGTTACAGTCACTCTAAGCTTGGCCGCATTTTGTATAATAATTTTACCACAAAATGCTAAGACTGGGACTGACTGATTGCAGCAAACACCAGCTGAAAGAATTACTTCCAATAAGGATCCTGATGTCCCAAGGTATTTCTAGGTCTTATTTAGACCGCAAAATGTAAAGATCGCCATCTACCGATGACTACTGCAATAAAATTAGTTGCATTTAGCTCCGGCGGCGAAAGGCAATAATGGATTATTGTATATATATAAATAAACGAGATATTAATTTGAAATTTCTTATTCTCGAAAGTTATATAGTAACTGGTACACATATTTTCGACAACTCTTTTGAAATGGTACAAATCACGACAATAATAAAAATACGAGTGCTAAGCACGAGTTGTATTGGTTTTCAAAAATTGGACCGGAGATGAGTTAATAACATTTAATAAGTTATACAGTTATAGATAATAACAATGTGTTATTTAAAAAAATAGTAATTAGATGACAGATATTTGAGAAAAGCGACATTACAACGGTAGTGTACATTGATAAAAAAAGACTGAAATTACATAAAATATATCAATATGGGAAAAATCGAATTTTAATATGAAAAAATATGGTTGGAAGTAATTTTGTCAATATAGTGTCAATTTAAATTCTACTATATTTTAAAACCAATATTTATAGGCGAAAATCAATGTTGGTTGTATAAATATATAATGTAGCTAAATATTGTTTTTCCAATATTGTAAATCTGATATTTATTTTTATGGATATATGTTGGTTAAGCAATATAGCTTTCAAAGAACATTACCAATGTAGGTTAAATATGAATTTTTCAATATTGTAAATCTAATATTTATTTGTATGGATATATATATCGGGTGGTCCAAAAAAAACCGGAATTTTCATTTTACCTTATAACTTTTTTATTTTTTCAGCGATTTTCAACTTTTTGGATTCGTTCGATAGCTAAAGCTTTCAGCTAAACGATTCTCTGTCAGAAGCTGATATTATGATCATAAATGTCAAGGCAGACGTATTTAAACTTGAGCAATTTTTAATAACTGCTGGAATTTTGTTGAAATGCCGAATTTACAAACGGCTTGTTTCATTATCATGAGTGGTCTTGTGGCAATATTTTGATGGGTAGTTTTAAAAAATCGGTCAAAGAACTACGGAGCTGTACCAAAAAATGTAGAGGCGTGTTGTCAACGTCTCGGCAGCAATGGTAAAAACAGACATTTTTATTTTCCTTTATAACTTTTTTGAATCCTTACCGATTTTAATTTTTTTTGGATCATTTAAAACCCAAAGCCTTGCACTACAATATTAAATGTCAGAAATTGACATGAATCATAAATCCAATATGGCGGAAGTGGTCAAATTTACCTAATATTCAAAAGCTGCTGGGATTTT